>CM060611.1:19861938-20461938 GCA_030578255.1 Tiaroga cobitis
TATATATATATATATATATATATATATATATATACTGTGTATACAACTTTTTATACCATTTTATACCAAAATTAATGCCATGTGGTATAACCAAAAAAAAAAAAAAAAAAATTATATTCGTTTTCTATTTTAACAGTTTTTCAATTGGTATTCAATGAGGAAAAACAGACGTGCCAATTAGGAAGTAAAAAGTGTCCTTCATGAAAGGAGGTTGAATGGGAGAGATCAGTGACAGCAGTCGAAAAAGAAAGTTGCACGTGTTTGGATAATACGCACCAATTATTCATTCCCAATCAGACCAGGAAAAAGGTAAATGGGATAAATTTTGATTTCATGTTAACTGTAAATGAGAAAAGTATGCCAAGTGCACAAACAGGCAGTGTTAAAAAATAATATGCCTTCAGGACATTCAGACAAAATTTACATACTCACTCTAGTTTATTTTTTGAAAACTAGAAAGATGAACAAAGTTGAAACCTTGAGGAAAAAAATCTGTGCTTTGTGACCCAAATAACAACAGCATGTCTGACTGCATACATGCCCTCTGCTACTTGCTGTAGCTTTTTCGGACACAGCGCCGGACATGATGACAGCAAGAGCTTGCAGGGCCCCAGGAGGTTGTCCCACCGCCATGAGAGGGAACGTTTCTGTCGGCCAGCTACATCCAGCGCGCTGTGGGAGCGGTGGAGAAAGGAGCTCAGCATGGTTTCCAGTCCCTTCTGAGGGCATGCTGCCCAGTAAACCAGCTTCTCTGCCTGACAAAACCCTTTAAAGCTTATCACCCTGAAAAAAGCATGGACAAATGCGTTTGCACTCCGTGTTCCTTTTTTGCTTTTTGAAACGGTCTTTCATTTACTGGGGATTTTTACAAGGCTTTAACCTGTATTATGTTCTCAGACTTTCATTTGGGCTGAGGGCATTGGGGAACGGGGATGCTGGTCTCTGCTCGTTGTTTTAATTCTCGTCACAATAAGTGTCGTAACATTTGCGGACAGGCATATATAAATCGGGCAGCATATGTCATACAGGAATCTGAAAGGCTCAGGAAGTTAAAAAAAAGAGAAAAGATTACATGCAGCAAGGACAAAAAGACAATGTGAAATAACACTGTCACACCTTTGTGTCCTCTCAGCATGACATATTTCAATAGAAGACTTGAAATATCATGGTAGCCCACATGCACTGCTACATAGCGATTTCAGCTAATAAACCTGAAATTTGTTCGACCTTATCTCAAAAGATGACATAAAGAGACATACTCGTCATAAGAAAACATTTAAGGCCCTTTACATGGGTCTTGTGGCAATGTTCTTCAACGCATCAAACTCAAAGTATAGTCAGATATAGTTGTAATGCCACATTTAAAGATCAAACTACTGGAATTTTGACCCCATTTGCCACTGACCTCCTAGAGCATGGCCAATGAACGCCGGACAATTTGTGTGACGCATAGAATGTCCGTCTGCGCAATAATGGGTCCAACAATTTCACCTCACTAGTGATGTTTTAGAGTACAAAGCAACAGGAAAATTACTCATCACACCGACTTGCACACAGTAACCTGTAAATCGCCCTTCTTTGACATTATCTGAAACATATTTCACGTGGAGGTCAAACCAGTGCCCCGACGTGAGTCACGTGAAAATGACTTCGTTGTATAAATATAATAAATGAATAAATGTTGCTTTCTGCTCGCACTAGGAGGGGGGTGTAAGAGGTGTGTAAAGAGGAGGAGGTGCTTTAGAAACTCCACAGTGGTTAATGCCTCCTGCTAGTGTTGTCAAAAAACTCGGTACTTCGGTACCAAGTCAGTACTAAAAAATTAAACAGTTACGGTCCCAGCTTTTCTAGGTACCGAGTACCGGGTTAATCCGGTTCTTGATGCGCTGTCGGAAAGATGCAGAGGTGCGTACTCTTCATAAAAACACTCTGAGACACGGCGACCGGCGCTGCTAATGCGGTGGCTCTGAATCCACTTGTTGACAAGAAAGGAGGAAAGAGCCACATATGGAAATATTTTGAATTAGGCTAATGTCACGTTGCCATAAAGGGCCGTTCACACGTTTATATAGCGCGTTTTTTTGCGCGTGCAAATTTCAAATGTAGGTGCGCGGCAAGCGCGCTCATAATAGAAGAGACGTGCGAGCTTGTCTTTCCAGGCTCGCCGCTGTTCATGGTTGCAGAGCGAAGACACGGGAAAGCAAGCGCTTGTGGAAAGGAGAAAGCGGTGCGATGCGCTCTCCATGATGATGAGGAAGTATCAGAATTAATTGATTTCTAGCCCTTGCATTAGAAATCAGCTACAGGGTTCTCAAGCTTTGAAGACAGGCAAGAGTGACATTTTTGGATTAAATAAAAGTACAGTTAAGTCAAATAAAACATGTTTTATCTCCTGTATAGTTTGGTAACACTACAATAAGACACCATTCATTAATATTACTTAATGCAACAACAACACATTGAGTGAACAATATATTTTTACAATATTAATTAATGTTTGTGAATGTTATTTAATACAAACACTTGATTGTTCATGTTTGTTCACTTCATTCATTGTGCATTAAATAATGTTAACAGATGAAACTTTTGATTTTAAAAATAAATTAGTACATTTTTAAGTTAACCCCATGGAGAATAATTGCTACAGTATATAACTGTTGTTTATTGTTAGGTAATTTTATCTAATGTTATCTAACAAATAGAATCTTATTGTAAATAGTTTTTAATACTACAGTTTCCATCTTTGTAACCGTGATATACACTTTAATATGTGTAAATTTAATCTAAATTAAGCTTTGGTACCGAAATTGGTACAGAGAACCATGGATTTTCACTGGTATTTGTACCAAATACTGATATTTTGGTACTGTGACAACACTACCTCCTGCTGAACTAGTGCTGTAGACTGCCAAAGATTCTTACAGTTTCCTTTTTTATCTTCAAATTTTCTTCACCTACTAAGAAGCCAAAAGCTCCAAAGAGCCTTCCCATTCCAACTCGCTTAGGAATGTAAAATGTCCAAATCTAGTCTAAATTTGAATGTCCACTTTCTAAAATCCATTTTTGGAGTTCTAAGTTTTGTGGTTAAAATATAATATTTTTTGAGGGCCGTATACACTCTACCTCAGTTTTTGCTATATATATATATATATATATATATATATATATATATATATATATATATATATATAGTATATATAGTATATATATATATATAGTATATATAGTATATATATATATATATATATATATATATATATATGTATATATATATATATATATATATATATATATATATATATATATATATATATATATATAGTATATATATATATATAGTATATATATATATATATATATATATATATATATATATATATATATATATATATGATGTGTTTTTTTTAAATAAAATAAGAATTGTTTTAGGTGAGAGACTTGAGCAAACCTATTGCTTATTTGCTTCCAAAAACTAGCAAAGTACTATCAAATTCTATTCAGTTTATATTTTTAAATATAAATCTTTAACCTAAAATATAGAAAATACAAAAAATTTTAAAGGTGCATTACATTATAATTTATTACAATTACATATTAATTAAACGGACAAAATAAGAAAAAACATGCCTGGTTCACTGCTGTTAGGTAGTGGACCACTTGAAGCAACCACAAACGAGATGTTGAAAAAAACGTTCTTTGTGTATCAATGTTATCAATCTTTGTGTATCTATTTTCTATGCTTATGTCTCCCTCACTTTCTCCCGCTCACTCGCAGTCTCCTTTCCTTTCCTTTCCTCTTGTGCTCCTCTTCCGAATCTCATTTGTATTGTTTTCTCAGGTTTAATCCTAGAAGCTTCAGGACACATGCTGCTTCTCCTAAATGGCAGCAATCAATTTTGATTACCGGCCACGGTTACTTTGAGAAGAGCCCATCAAAGTTTTATTAAGAAGACGGGTGATAATTACAGCCTTGCACGGACCAAAAACCTGGAGTCTGAGCCTTGGTAATGATTGGAAGCTGAGAGATAAAATGACGGTTCAGAAGACCGTAATCCAAACTCTGAGGACCGGGCACACAATTACTTTAACTGTTACTTGATGAGGACAGTCCCTCAGGTGACTGATGGCTCTCCCGTTCACTCCCCTTGACTGGGACACTCTTTAACCACAGTGGCGTTCATGGAGAAAAAGATGAAAATGAATCGGTCTGGCACCTCAGCGAAGCTTATCATTATTTCAGAGAAAAGCCATGAAATAAAAAGGACAGACCTTTCCGGAGACCGTTTGTGGAGACAGGCGCCACGTATATTGACACCATCTGATATGTGCCGGATTGAACTCAGACTGAACTCGAAAGCACTTTGGAAGTACTTAAAAATGCTTCGTGCTGCAACTTTTTGCGCAAAGAAAATACCATAATCAAAGTGCTTTTCTGCATATGACATGGGAACGTTGGGTGCAATATTTCATAGAGGGGTGGAAGAGATGAAACCCTTTAGAAACCCTCTGCTATAATTACACAGTGCAGCTGTAGGGAGATATCAGAGCGAACTTGTGTAAGATGGATCACATGATAGTAAGGCAAATCGCTGAAAAAAAAACATGCCCTCACCAGCCAGCTGGGTCTCTCTATCGACTGCCCTCAAAAGCGCAGTGGATTACTCTAATGCATTAACACTTCGGCTCCACTGGGGAGGCTTCATGGGGACGCGTGGCCTGTTTGTGTGTGTGGGTGTGGGTGTGCAACGCATACAGTATGCTTAGGTGTACTCACGTCTGACATCTTTGAAGTATATGGTCTGTCTGTTGGGGTTGAGGAGCTGAATGACCGAGTCGTCATTGTTTTTGACTCTACAGCTTATGGTAGCTGTCTCCCCCTCCACTACCGAGATGTTGTCCGCTATGAGATTCTGGCTTTGGACTGCAGAGGGACAGAGAGAAAGAGAATTGAGTTGGAGACTGAAAGAGAGGCAGGTATGAGGTGATGGCAGACAATAGGCATGTTGAGTTGGTCAGTTTTCTGGTGAGTGTAAAATATGTTAAGTTATTTAAAAAAAAAAAGTCAGTATCCATCCATACATCTAATAATGTCTGCTATCCCTCCATCCATCCAATAACTTCTGCCATCCATCCATCCATCCTATAACTTCTCCCATCCATCCATCCATCCATCCATCCTATAACTTCTGCCATCCATCCATCCATCCATCTAATAACTTCATCCATCCATTAACTTCTCCCATCCATCCATCCATCCATCCTATAACTTCTGCCATCCATCCATCCATCTAATAACTTCATCCATCCATTAACTTCTGCCATCCATCCATCCATCCATCCATCCATCCATCCATCTATCTATCTATCTATCTATCTATCTATCTATCTATCTATCTATCTATCTATCTATCTATCTATCTATCTATCTATCTATCTATCTATCTGTGTCTGCTATCTCTCCATCCATCTTATAACTTCTGCCATCCATCTATCCATCTTATAACTTCTGCCATCCATCCATCTGTCTGTCTGTCTGTCTTTTAATGTCTGCTATCCCTCCATACATCCTATAACTTCTGCCATCCATCCATTTGTGAGCAACAGACAAAATGCAAAAAAAAAAAAAACCCTGGAAAAATGGCACTACTGTCCATTGCCTTAAAACAGAGATGCAGCCCTGCATCATCTAAACCCACAATCTCACACTTACATGAGTGCACAATGAAGAACAGGTGGAAAAACACAGCTAGAGTGGGTGTGAATATCCAGCAGAGTGTGAAAGTGTTTCTCAAATGTGTTTCTTGTTTGTTCAGCACTCTCCGTCACCTCACTCACCGGATTCATCTGAGCATTGGAGTCCCTGCGCCGCTAGCCTGTTACCACTGGACTCTTTCTTGCTTCATCATTGCTTTATAATAAATACTGATTTTACTTGCATCTTGCTTCCGAGTTTCTATCATTACAGAACGATCTGACCCAAAATGGAAGCAGCAAGTAACCCGTCAGAAAGTCTGGAAGACTTTCTGAACAGCAGCAGACTTCGAATGGATAACCAAGAAAAGAACCTCAACGACACAGCTCGCGCTGTTCAGGCTTTAGTGGCGCAGGTGTCCGGGCTCACCCAGCAAATCCAACTTCTGCGAGCTCCCACTGCGCCGCCTGCACCACCGATTCCCCAACCACCACCAGCGGACTCCTCCCAGTCGGAGCCCCGTCTACCGGCTCCGGAGCCGTATTCAGGTGAACCTAACTTTTGTCGAGCCTTCTTAACACGATGCTCAATGCATTTTTCTCTCCAGCCCCGAACCTTCCGTGAGGAACGAACCAAGGTCGCTTTTGTCTTGACGTTACTGACTGGGAGAGCGGCACTATGGGGAACGGCGGTGTGGGAGAACCAGGACGAATGCTGCGCCTCGTTCCAAGCGCTCTCCGCCGAAATGAAACGAGTCTTTGACCGCGCTGTGGCCGGTAGAGAAGTAGCCAGAGTGTTAGCCGACCTGCGTCAAGGAAGGAGATCCGTAGCGGATTTTTCTATCGAGTTCCGGACCCTGGCGGCGGAGAGCCAATGGGACGAGGAGGAGCAGTGGGACATGTTCCTGCATGGGCTGGCTGACCGCGTCCAGAAGGAGATATACGCCATGGACCTTCCCACCAAGCTCAACGACCTAATCGCTTTGGCGCTTAGAGTGGACGCACGGCTGTCCAGAGTGGAACAGCGAGCACAGCTCAACCGCCCTTCGGGAGGATTTGAAGGCCAACGTTCTGGAGGCGGGGACGCGGTCAGCCCAGTCTACGATCCCGAGCCCATGCAGGTGGGTCGAGCCCGGCTTTCCCGGGAGGAGAAGGAGAGGCGGAGATCCTAGGGCCTCTGCATGTACTGTGGAGGAGCTGGACACTTCGCCTACAACTGTCCTTTAAAAGGCCCAGCCCGACAGTAAGTATGAGGCTACTGTCGGGTGGGATCTCCACCGAGAAGACCTCATCAACATCGACTCTCCTTCCGGTTAGACTCCGATGGTCCAACCACCGTCACGACTGTCACGCACTTCTGGACTCGGGCGCCGAAGGTAACTTCATGGACCACATCTTTGCACTCAACCACCAAGTTCCCATCAAACCCCTCACCCATCAGATTGCAGTACATGCCCTCAATGGCCAAGAACTCCCCACTATATCTCTGGTCACTGAAGACATCACCCTCATCACGTCAGGCAACCACTCAGAAACCATCTCCTTTTATATCCTGGACACTCCGCTTGCACCCATTGTTCTTGGCCACCCATGGCTCACTCATCACAACCCCAAAATAGACTGGCAGCTCAAATCAGTAGTGGCGTGGAGCAGTTTTTGTCATAAGTCCTGTCTTGTATCTGCCTGTCCTTCTGTTTCTGTTCATGTGTTGCAGGAGGAGACAGTGGATTTATCTAACGTGCCCACGGAGTATCGGGACCTGAAGGAGGTGTTCAGTAAGTCTCGGGCTGATTCTCTTCCTCCGCATCGTCCCTATGACTGTGCTATAGAGTTACTGCCAGGTACGTCTCCGCCTAAGGGTAAGTTATATTCACTCTCTGTCCCAGAGAGAGAGGTCATGGAGAAATACATTTCTGATTCTCTAGCAACGGGATTCATCCGCCCTTCCTCTTCTCCAGCGGGGGCGGGGTTCTTTTTTGTGGGGAAGAAAGATGGATCGTTGCGACCTTGTATTGATTACCGGGGGTTGAACAACATCACGGTAACGAATACTTATCCTTTGCCGTTGATGTCTTCAGCCTTCGAGAGGTTGCAAGGAGCATCTATCTTCACGAAATTGGATTTAAGAAATGCATATCATTTGGTCCGCATCAGGGAGGGGGATGAGTGGAAAACCGCTTTTAACACCCCTAGGGGGCACTTTGAATATTTGGTTATGCCGTTCGGCCTTTCCAACTCCCCAGCGGTCTTCCAAGCACTTGTCAATGACGTTTTGCGAGACATGGTCGATCAATTCATATATGTCTACATGGATGATATATTGATTTTTTCATCGTCTCTCCAGGAACACGTGCAACACTTCCGACAAGTGCTTCAGAGGTTGCTAGAGAATGGGCTTTTTGTCAAGGCGGAGAAATGCGTGTTTCATGCACAGTCTGTTCCTTTTCCAGGTCACATCATCTCGGTTGAGGGAATGCGCATGGATCCTGACAAAGTTAAGGCTGTGGTAAATTGGCCAAGTCCAGATTCCCGTAAGGCCCTACTGAGGTTTCTGGGGTTTGCCAATTTTTACCGGCGTTTTATTCGCAATTTCAGCCGACTAGCCGCGCCTCTGACCGCCTTGACCTCCCCCAGAACGACGTTCAGGTGGTCAGACGCAGCAGAAGCTGCGTTTGCCAAATTGAAGGGTTGCTTTGTTTCAGCCCCCATCCTGATAAACCCTGATCCATCACGTCAGTTCGTGGTGGAGGTCGATGCGTCAGAGGTGGGGGTAGGTGCCGTGTTATCCCAGCGCTCTCCTTCAGACGACAAGATGCACCCTTGCGCGTTTTTGTCTCATCGTTTATCCCCTGCCGAAAGCAATTATGACATTGGCAACAGAGAGTTGTTGGCGGTCAAGCTAGCATTGGAGGAGTGGCGCCACTGGTTAGAAGGGTCGGGGGTACCTTTTATCGTCTGGACCGATCACAAAAATTTGGAATACATTCGTACGGCTACAAGACTCAATTCCAGGCAGGCTCGGTGGGCTCTTTTTTTCGGACGTTTTGACTTTACTCTCTCGTACCCCCCGGGTTCTAAAAACATCAAACCCGATTCTTTATCGCGCATTTTTGACCGTTCCAATCGCCCGTCTACTCCCGAGTGCATTTTACCAGAGACCATATTTATCTCTACACTCACATGGGAGGTCGAATTGAAGGTCAAGAAGGCCTTAGAAGGGGTAACGCCTCCGACTCGTTGCCCACCGAACCGGTTGTTTGTGCCGGAGAGTTTACGGTCCAACGTTATTCAGTGTGGACACTGTTCCAATGTGGCTTGTCATCCGGGAGTTAATCGTACTTTGTTTTTAGTCAAGCAACAATTCTGGTGGCCTCTCATGGCTCGTGATGTTCACAATTTTGTATTGGCCTGCTCAGTTTGCGCCACGGGTAAAACTTCCAATCGACCTCCAGATGGGTTACTCCAACCGCTGCCGGTACCTTCGAGACCCTGGTCCCATATTGCACTAGATTTTATCACCGCCCTCCCACCCTCCCAGGGTCACACGGTAGTTTTGACCGTGGTGGACCGGTTCTCGAAGGCTGCCCACTTTATTCCCTTGCCCAAATTACCTTCAGCCAAGGAGACAGCGTTGATTGTCGTTGATCACGTCTTTCGGATTCATGGCCTCCCGACAGACGTGGTTTCTGACAGGGGACCCCAATTTGTGTCCAAATTTTGGCGAGAGTTTTGTAAACTTCTGGGGGCGACTGTCAGTCTGTCCTCTGGGTTCCATCCCCAGAGCAATGGTCAAACTGAGCGAGCCAACCAGGATTTGGAGCGAACGTTGCGATGTTTGGTGTCCAAGAATCCTTTCTCTTGGAGTCAGCAACTGTCTATGGTGGAGTACGCCCACAACATATTGCCAGTGTCATCCACGGGCCTATCACCATTTGAGGGACTAGAGCCCGTGAGACTCTACTCCAAGTGGGGGCGCGCACCAAGGCCAAAGCCGATCGCCACCGGCGGAGGCCTCCCGCGTACGTCATCGGTTCTAAAGTGTGGCTTTCTACCAAGGACATTCCGCTCCGCTCCGTTTCAAATAAGCTCGCACCTAAATTCATTGGCCTGTTTTCTGTCACCAAAATCATTAGTCCGGTGACAGTCCGCCTGAATCTTCCTCCAGTGTACAGGAGGATTCATCCCGTCTTTCATGTATCTAAAATTAAGCCCGTTTTTTTTGCATGCATTAATCCGCCAGTCCCGGTTCCCCCCCCCGCCGCATCTCGTAGACGGGGAACCCGCTTATTCGGTCAATCGTGTTCTGGACTCGAGGCGGAGGGGGCGCGGATTCCAGTACTTGGTGGACTGGGAAGGTTACGGTCCGGAGGAGAGAAGTTGGGTACCGGCTAGAGACATCCTGGATCACTCCCTTATCGATGATTACAATCGGCAGGTAAGGGAGTCTGGGAACGCCAGGAGGCGTTCCTAGGGAAGGGGGTACTGTCACGGTTGGTAAATCCTATGTCTTCTTCTTGTCTCGTGTCTCTGTTGTTGTATGTGTGTGTGCTGATCAGAGGGGTGTGGCCGCTCATCAGCACTCGTTCAGCAATCACTCATTACCTCATCACCAGCTGCAGTCTATCCATTCCTGTGTCTCATCTACTTCTCATCTCCATTGTCAGATCGTTGTTTTGTGATGTCCGGTTGTGTTGATCCCTCTGCGTTCCAGTCCCGTGCCTTCGTTGTTCCTGTTCCTGTGGTCGTTATTTGGATTCGTCTTGTTTGTTCAGCACTCTCCGTCACCTCACTCACCGGATTCATCTGACCATTGGAGTCCCTGCGCCGCTAGCCTGTTACCACTGGACTCTTTCTTGCTTCATCATTGCTTTATAGTAAATACTGAGTTTACTTGCATCTTGCTTCCGAGTTTCTATCATTACATGAACAAATTAGAATGGTTCTGTTTTTTAAATAGATCTGTGGATTAAAATGAACAAGTCACTTAAAATTTACACCTTTATTACTTTTTTCCTGAATGTGCCAGGAGAGCTAGAGCAGATGGGAAGAAATTCACTGAATAACAAACTAATTTCTGTCTAATCCTGACAGAAAGCTATTTGGATGGCAAATAGAATTCAAATATAGTATAATAAATCATACAGGATACTTGTATACTAATTTTATGGTGTTTTTTTTATCTAAATTACTTCCATTATATTGAAAAGAGACAAACAATTTACTCAGTTTACTGAGTTTGCACTGCTGAACTGTCCCTTTAAGAGCTAGATAATTCACTGCAACTTCATGGGATAAAAATAAATAAACTAAAAATCTGAAATAACATCCCACAGCTGCCTACCCTGCAGAGCTAAGAGGAAAGCATGAATAAGCTAAAGCTGTAGATAAATACATATATTAATGTGAAATGTGACATGACTTTAAGACACCATCAAGTGCTAATTTGCATGCCTCAGTTGTCAGGCACCTCTAAACAGTCTTGTCACTTAAAGCAGAAGGGAAGAAAGCAATCAGATCATGTGATGGCGACAGATAAGGGGAGACAGTTTAACAAAACTGAATTCAATCAGCCTGCCAGTAGCACAAAGTCAAAACAGACCAAAACAAATAAACCTTGCACAGGAGCGACTTCCTTATGACTCGTCAAAGGGGATGAGGTGTGGATTGAGAGGACTAGATTGGAAATGCAAATAGAAAGACTGTTTATCCCAGAGAGGGGTTACGGATGAAGGTTAAGCACGCTACTGTGGTTGTCACGGAGACTGCGCTAAATACTGGCCAGTCCGTAGCCATTCAGCTAGTGGGTGGTAATCATGCTAAGTGACAGAAGATGTATTGAAAGGGTAAAACACACATGAACACGTACAACAGCCCTGTTTGGCAAGCTCAATAGGAAAACAAACACTTTTAGCATGTTAAAGCTAGCTGAGGAGGGGAAAGTGACTAGCAAGGAACATACTACTAAATTAAAACATTTACATTTATAATCTTATAATTAATATGTTCTTCTATGTCCTCCATGACTATATTCCTTGTTTTTTCCCCTTAGTTCATATTCAAGCCTCTTATCCCCGCACGAAAAATCCCATAACTCCAATCTTGGCTGAGCACTGGAATATTTTGAACTTAAATATTGCTCAAAAATTCATTAAAATGTAGAGTGTTCGTGATAAACCAACTTCGATGCAATTAGCCAGTTCTGTGTTTACTTTGCACAACTCTGGGGTGATGAGCTGGATGCCATTTTGTTGTGTGGGATGAGAGGGATGATTTGAATCATCGGTAGACCTCCCGAGACTACGCACATCTCCTTTACTTCAAAAAAGTTTAGTACAAACTTTGGCAGAAAATCTTGGTGAGATGTCATTTAACTATTTATGGGCTGGAAAGCAGATGTTTACCCTACAGCATCAGGAAAACATACGGCCTATATATATAAAAAAAGAACCAGCGGAAAAAACATGAACCATTGGGGTGGCAGTGGCTCAGTGGTTCATGTAAGTTGTCTACAAACCGTAAGGTTGGTGGTTCAATCCTCGGTTCCACCTGACCAAGTGTCGAGGTGTCCATGAGCAAGACACCTAACCCCAGCTGCTCCCGACGAGCTGGATGGCGCCTTGTATGGTTAACACCGCCGTTGGTGTATGAATGGGTGAATGTGAGGCAAACTGTAAAGCGCTTTGGTGGCCATTGGGTCTGTGAAAGCGCTATATAAATGCAGTCCATTTACCATTTAACCACTAGAGTATGCCAATGAGTCAAACTCGATGAGGAAAATGTCAACATGAAATCAAAATTGAAGTTTTTTGGCTTTTAGTATGAATATGTTGGCCTTACTGTTATCTAAGCTATAGTGCTCCAAAACAATGACACAACTGGCATTTAGACAAACAGGCACTGCGCGCGCACACAGTCTACTCCGGTCCAGAGACACAATAGCACAAAGCGGATCATACGCGCGAGTCAGTGCACACTAGAACACATATCGGATCCATTTGAATTCTGCAAGGAATGCTATATTTTAAAGCGACATGGCGGAGATTAGTAGGAGAAACAGTAAGAGATTAGGAGGAAACGGTTTACCGAGATCAACGGCTCTGGCCGAGCTGTGATATAAACTAAATGCTATTGGCTATTTGAAAAAGGGGAGGAGCTGTTCGATATGTCCCGCCCTGTCTTCCTGTTTCAGCGGAAGTTACCTCAACATACTGAATAATGCTTAAAGGCACTTTAGTGAGTGTTTAAACATTCTACTGAAAATATTATTTTATGTGATGTTATTTTTAATATGTTTTTATAAACACCGTACTGTTTCAAATATAAGACGACCCCCCCCCCCTTTTCAAGATGTACCTCTTGAAAAGGGCTTTTTGATAAAGAAAATGCTTTTATTTGAAATGCTTCATACTGCAGATTCTTCATATTTTAATTTTTGCATTGATAGTATGGTAAATACTGGTAACATGTACCAATGATTACATTTAAAAATAAACACTTTTTGGAATACCATAAAAATAACCTGTAGGCCATCTGAATTAATTAACAATTAGGCTATCCAACCTCATAGTGAAAACCATGTAGCCTACCAACATTTCATTAACAGTAGAAGTGAAATCTTCTTTGTCTACTTTTGAAATCTGGGTACCGTCTGACGTTTTAAAATCACGTACAGGCAAACATGACAGTCAGCTTTTGTGTTTTGCGAGCTTAAAATTTGATTTGAAATGAATTCCACTGAAAACATTTCATGTGGTGATAACGTTTTTTTTATATTTAAAACTTTATACATATAAAAAATGCAAATCGGTTTTCCCATTCACACTAGATCCATCACATTAATAATAAAAACATTTAAATTAAAACAGACATCAATAATGACACATTATTGTATGAGACATATCTAATATGATATAAAATATAATAATAAAAAATAAAACAAATGTACATCACACACAAATAGCCTATGTAAAAATGAAAAGACATTTCTTGCATTGAGTGCAATTGTAACAATATACAAACTACTGTATTCAGGATGTTGGCACAGGAAAAAGGATATGTTAATATTCATGTTCCTATTTAACTCTTATAATGAAAAACTATCCCAGATGTATTAGCTGTTAAGTAAATCTTGTGCAGGGATCATACCATATTAATAGAGGAATTAAACTTGTTTAAGCCCCAAATTATTATTGATTATTGGCGTGCAGCTTAGTTTAATTAAAATAATTGTTTGTCACTGGAGCTGGAACAAGTGAGCGAATGATGAATTCCTATTTAAATGAAGATTTCATTAACCCTAATGTTTAGGAAAAGACCACCGAAAAAGGGCCCCTGAAAAAAATTAGCTTTCCGTGCATGCATCAACAACAAACAAGGCATTGCAAAAATGCCAGAGAAATTTGTGTACTGTGCATTTGCATAACTTGTTCAAACAGATCTGTGACATTATCTCTGTATTTAATTACCGACATTCAAAATAAGTAGCACAGAACATTGATCATTTTGGTCTAGATTAAAGCTGTCAGAGGACGATACTCCACTCTCAGTGAGGCAGACAAGCCATTTATATCACTACAGGCCCAGCACCACCCCAGTGCCCCTCATACATCAACCCAGAGGAACACCCAGAGCGCGCGTACGGGCATGTGTGTGTGTGTGTGTGTGTGTGTGTGTGTGACACGGAACGGGCTAATGCAGGAGTGCACTGCCGCGCCGTAAAGGTCAAAGCACTCTACTGTCCGCCTCAATAGCTCATCCTGCCTGCTGCACTTTTTGAAACAGCATGTGTGAGTGAGGAAAACCACAGCTTTAGATTAGATCTGAATGGTGGTGATTGTAAAAGAGTGAGATCCACATATACATGTGAGCCGGAATCAGTGAGAGTGAATGTGATACCCATCACTATTCTGAGCTGCAAAGGTCAACGTTCGTGCTCGAATATTACAGCCTGGCTAATAGAGAAGAACTCCATGGTTACGGTCCTGTGTGTTCAGAGGGTGTTGAACTTTCGAAGCAGGATTTTCATTTGTGTGAACTTTCTTTTGAATGAATAACAAATGAGATAGCCTTCATATCTTCTGAGATAGAATGGAGATCAAATGGAGACTTTTTTCTTAAAGAAATTCACCCCAAGTCGACCAGTAATCTCTATAATGATAAAAATCCATCCAGTGTTTTTGTTTTAATCTCCTAATATGTGTTCCCGCCTCAAATTGAGCCGTTCGATTTTGTGACGTCACTAAATCGGACGCCCCTCCCACGATTGTTGATTGACAGCAGCGTTTCAACACATCCCCGCCCTGAGCGAGCATTCATCATAGTCCGCCATTGTTGATACGCTGGAGCAGAATGGCGTCTAAGTGATTGTAGTGTTCTGTTCTTGGGTGTAATTAAGAACAGTCATGCAGTCATTTTGATGTTCCTAAATCCGAACCGCTGAAGACGCAGTGGCTGAGTTTTGTTTTCGAAGGGAATATTCCCCACGAGCAACGTCAATGCTTTCATGTTTGCGCGAATCATTTCTCACACCAGACTGCTTTATAAACGAGGGTCAGACTCAGTATAAAGCTGGTTTTGCTAAGAAGCTGCTCCTGAAAAAAGAATCGGTACCAACTATTCGTGTTCCTGCTGCACCTCCAGAAGAAGTGAGTGTAAAGTTTTATTAATCTTTGCAAATCGCGAAAAAAAGTTGTTCATGACCATTAACTGTCAATCTGTCAACGAACTAACCTATACATCAGTAAACACATAGCGTTCGTATCTCACTACTCTACCCTGCCAGTGCATACAAAAATAGATCAAAGTGATTCAAACTGATACGATTGCACAGATGTGTCCTCAGAGACTCCCGCTGCCATTCGTTCTCCAAAATATACCCTCAATTGAAGTCAAGGCAACACTCCACGTGCATTGTGTCGCAGAACAGAGGGGCGGAGTGAGCGAAGCTCATTATCATTTAAAGGCATATGCACTGAAACGGCGTGCTGAAAACAGAGCTGTTTTTGACCAGGTAAAATGAGTGTTTTCTTACAATACTAATGAGAATTTTTAATTAAAGTATATTACAAACTTTTCATTTAGACCCTAAAGAATCAAATTAAATTTACATTATATGACCTCTTTAAACATAACCGAGACCTTCATCAAGCCTCCGGAGCAATAATTTCCTCTGTGAATTCTCCCTGATGTAATTTAGAACGTACAGTACTGTTCAAAAGTACACTAAGAGGAACAGTACAGTAAATAAGATTTTGTAATATCCTAAAAAAAGTCTCTCAACAAAAAAGTGTGCTCAACAAGGCCACATTTATTTGATTTAAAAAATTTAAAAACTATGATATTGTGAAATATTACAATTTAAAAATCATATTTTAAATAATAACATCAATATATTTTAAAATGTATTTTATTCCTGTGATGGTAAAGCTGAATTTAAGCAGTCATTCCTCCAGTCGTCACATGATCCTTCAGAAATCATTCTAATGACGCTTTTCCACTGCGTGGTACAGCTCAGTACGGTTCGGCTCGCTTCGCTTTCCCACTGCGTGATACGACTCGGCTCGGCACAGCTCGGTTCGCTTTAGCTCGGTTTGCTTTTCCACTGCAGTTAGTACCGCTTCAAAGTGGGTGGGATTATAGACTGATCGTTATAGTTTATCCTCTCCTCGGCAACCAACGAGAGGAACGTCTGCACTTCGTCCACTAACCACGATTTAGACATTTCTTTTTTGGAAGTTTTTTTTCTTTCTTTTTTCTTCAAGCAAGTCAAGCAAGCAGTTTTAAAACAGGTGCTACAAGCGGTGGCTCTTACTGGCTATTTAAATCTAGCGAGTTTGATGTCTCGCAAATACAATGACGCTGGTAGTGATGATTCTGTCTGACCAATCAGTGATCTGCAGTGTTTTCACGTCACATTTTAGTATCGGTACGGTACGCTTGGAACCCTTAACAGAGGTGGTAGGCTACCATTTAAAGCGAGCCGAAGCGAGCCGTACCATGCAGTGGAAAAGCGGCAAAGCATGCCGTACCGTACGGTACCATGCAGTGGAAAAGCGCCACAAAGTGAACCGAGCCGAGCAGTACCGTACCATACCGTGGAAAAACACCAAAGCGCGCCATACCGAACCGTACCATGCAGTGGAAAAGCGCCATAATATGCTGATTTGGTGCCCAAGAAACATTTCTTATTATTATTATGAAAACGTTTTTTTTTTGTGGAAACAGTCATAGGCGCCCGAAAAACAGAGATATTCTCCATTCATTTTAACCAATCAAAAAAATCGGGTCCGAGCAGGTTGTAATACACAGCAATGCGGCATTACGACATGCAGCATTAGCGCGCATATTAGCGAAAGCGCGACTCCCGACAGCACTCATGGAAAGAATACATGTTTTTCTTTGGTTGGTAATGTATTTGCAGTCTTTGTGTTTCTCTTCGCGAGACACGAATAACTTTTGTGTAATGAATTCATCAAGCGCACCACTGCACAGAGAAAAAGACAGTAGGCCTACGCTTGAAAACCTAACACAAAGTATAATTAATAATTAAGTAATGAGCATGTTAAAATGTTTAGGGGCATGCGTGTTCGCTTAGCCAAGTTATTTGCTCATGGAATCAGAGGTGAATAAAGATGCGTTTATTTGGTTAGTAATGTATTTGCATTTGAAAGTTTCCAAAAGAAAAATAGAAAAAGACGTACGTGCGTTTGTCATCGCATGTTGGGGGGTATGAAGCGTGGACACCCAGCGGCAGAACTATAAATCGGCGCCTATGGAAACTGATAATTTTTTTAAAGATTCTTTGATGAATAGTTCAAAAGAACAGCATTCATCTGAATCATTTTTGTATCACTATAAATGTCTTCACTGTCACTTATGATCAATGTAATGCATCCTTGCTGAATGAAAGTATACACTTCACATTTAGTATGCATAGCCTAGTATTTAGTATGTTATAGGAATAGTTTACCCAAAATTCTAAATTCTGCCCAACATGCAAAGCAATTACATGTCTTCAGAAGACTTTGAATATAGCCCATGGGTTGTATGGACCACTTTTATGACACATTTATAGTGCTTTTGGAGCTTGAGCACCTACTCCCATTTATTTTATTTATAAATAAAGGAGCAGTCAGAATATTCTTCAAACACGAGAAACGACATGATCATTTTTAGGTGAACTATCCATGCAATGCTGACATTTTATCTTAATAAGATGTTAATGTCTCAATTAAGACCGGGTACATTCTAATATGAGAACATGTTCTGCATACTGTCGTGTCATTAATGCTGGTTTATTTTAGGCCCACAGGCTGTGTCTGATATAATTTGTTCGAAATCACTTTAAGCCCATTTGTGTTTTGATGGCCAGCAGCTCCGCACTGGCATTACTTCACTGTGCCCTTCCATCTGTAAAAGGAGGCCTCCAGATACACGTGCCAACATCCCCTTTCAAGCTCAGTCACCCCTGTTAAAAAGACCAGCATATGCTCCTTTGGATGATGCTGTCCCCATCAGGCCTCTTAAAGGGATAGTTCACCAAAAATGAAAATTCTGTCATCATTTACTCACCCTCAAGTTGTTCTAAACCTGTAGATTTTCTTTCAGAATTTTCCTTTTTTAGGTGAACTATCCCTCTAACTAGCTAAACCAGTCTCTAAAGCCTGAAATGCCAACACTAGTCTTTTCAGCAGGGGCGATTTACACGCTAGATGCACAAAATCAACAGCAAGCCTTATGACACATGGATATATTTACCAAATCTACTTAAGAGAATACATCAAGCTTAACTGGAATAAGTTAAGCCTTAAGGAGTGTCTCTCTGCAGATGCTTTTGAGATATTTCTGCTAAATCCTTCATGGGCATCACTTGTCTTAATTCAATTAAGTGATTTTTTGCTTTATTGAACGATTAACCCCACAAAAAAGCACATATTGCAGACTCATTTAATGTGGTTTCTAAATACATAAGTTATCTAATAATATCAGATATCTAAAATACATCAGACATTTTATTTTTCATATTTAAATGGACATATCCCAGAGTTATTGTGTATAAAATATATATATATATATTTTTGTGCAGCGCTGATACCATCAGCCTAGAAGCATGGAGAGAATGTATTTAATGCAAATATTATAGTTGTCAAGTTCCAATGATGGACCCAAGAGAGTCTTCTGGCTTGGTTGTGTTTAATTACAAATATTGGCTTGTTTAACAAGCAGGTTTTGACGTGTAAACCCAACTTCTCTTCGAAACAAACCAGAGCGAGTTCCCTTAAAAGGCTCAGCAAGCCCCTCAGCAAGCCCCAAGACCCCCTCCCACTCTCTGTGTACGCTGAGGAGCCGTGAAGCGTTCACACAAACGTATGGATAAGTAAATTGTGATGATACTAGTGCTAATGAAGGGTAAAATGCTGGTTGGATGGGAGCAGCAGTGGAATGTGGCGTGTGGGAAGGGATGGATGGCAGCCTGATGATTAATGCGTCAGAGAGCCGACGGGGGCCGGGCACAGCTCCAGAGGCCTTGCCACCCCTGCTCGCTCATTTGGAAATCTCTCTCAGCAGAGGGAGAGGAAGAAAGGACTTCTGCCTCTGTGACTGAGTCTCAACGGCAATGGATAAACAAATACCCCTTTTTTCACTAGAATGCTGCTGGTGCAAGCCTCTTTCAGAGACTGTTAAAACATAAGCTGTTCACAAATAAACAGCACATTTAAAGAGTTTTTGAAAAAATTTGAAACATGTAAAGTCATTTTAGTGTCTTTATATGTGAAGCTTGTTTTGATGCAACCATCAAAAGTCATAACTAGATTTTATATTTTAAGGTTTCTTAAATATCATAAATATAAAAAAACGAAATATTATTATAAATATAAAAAATATATATTATTATAATGTTTACAAAAATATTTCACTACTATTTTTTATACATTATAAATAATATTTACATGTATACATAAGTTTAATTCTAAATGTTAAAATAGTAAATAAAATCCATGGTTATCAATTTTTGCATTAAATTCATCAAAAGTGACATTAAAGACATTTATAATATTACAAAATAATTTATATTTTCTATATAAATGTTTTCTCTTCATAAGAAAAAAGAAACCTGCATTTTTTTTCATGGTTTCCACAGAAATATTAAGCAGCACACCTGTTTTCAACATTAATAATAATAAAAAAAAATCTTAAACACCAAATCAGCATATCAGAATGATCTCTGAAGGACCATGCGACACTGAAGACTGGAGTGATACTGAAAATTCAGCTTTAAACAAGGAACCAGGGAGAAGGGGTAAAAAGAGGGACCAAAAACAAAAGAAAGCAGGTAAGAAAAACAGCGGAAGAGCAGAGACCTGTCTTGCCCTCTCTCTCTCTTCCCTTCCCACCCTCACTCTCTCTCTTCCCTTCCCAGCATTCCTCCTCTCAGCAAGATGGTGCACCGGCAGGACCTCCAGCACCTGTCCCTCACTCTGGAATCAGTGAGCTGTGCCCGAGTCACATGGTTTCTCATGGCCATCCATCTAAATACGACATCTTTGAGCCGAGATTGCGCGAGCAATTCGGTGTGTATTTTGCATTGTCTCAGAGTGGGCGTCCCGATCTAGGAAACGTCTGTGCACACAAGGATAAGAATCCCCATGCAGGCGGTAGGAGATTAACTGCCCTCTCCCTCTCACATCTTCCTCCATCGATCGCCACAGATAAAAAAAATAAATAATAAAAAAAAGTCCTCACACACATTCACTAAGATGACATCATAGGCAAAGAGGCAGAACAATGACTCCTTGTGGCAGAGCCACGTCCTTGAGGTCAGAGGAGGCAAAGAGCACAGAGGCAAAGAGAAAGATGAAGAGCTTTGCTTTCCCCAAGCAGCTAACATTAAAGTCAAATGAAATCACAATTGGAGAATTGACGCTTTGGGTTCATGCCGGTTAGCTTTGAGGTTGTGTATTTACAGCATACTCATAAAAATGACTAAATTAGCCTTACATATTTAAACCAATTATATCTAACCATATCTAACCAATATTAGAATACAATACTATTTTGTATAATAAATACAAAAATAAAGCATTAACAAAACATTTAAATGCTCTATATTAAATAATAATAAGAATTGGAGCTTTAACAGTTGCATTATGGATATGTTTTTCGTAAGTGTTGCCTGGATCTGGATTACTTTACAGTAATTTCACAAGAGCCAGCTAACACAATAACAGAAGAGTCATCAGCACAGTCTTCTATTCAGCATTAATGGCGAGTGTATGTCTTTGGCAAGAGAGCATTCTGTTTACAAGCAGAACTGGAGGAGAAAGAGGGCGAGAGAAAGAGAGAGGGAGAGAGAGTGTGTGAGAGAAAATGCGGCATAAACCAAGCAGAAGGCCATGAAGGACTGGGGTCCTTAACAAGGACTGGGATTCATCCAATGCCCCCTGGGAGTGTCTTCTTCAGATCACTTCTAATTTATACCCATACAAATAACTTGGCTTCGATTAATAACTGAATCACAAGGCAAAAAAATACAGTGCTTTTGCCAAGAGCAGGGTTTATGTGTGTGTGTGTGTGAGAGAGAGCATTTCTCCTGCGCCTCAGCATGTTTGGGCTGATAGACTGTGGAGGAGAAGGGCATTAATCGTAAAGGGCTGCAGGAGTGTGGGCTAAAGTTGCTGGCCATAATACTGTCTTGTCTGAATCATCACCTTTAGATTAGTAAAGCAACAATATAGAAACTCTGGCAAAAAATAATAAATAATTCGCCAATAATTATTTTTATTATGCCCAATAACAAATATTATTGCTGATATTATAAATCAACAGTGTTCACACTACAGTTCCAATTAAAAATTATTCATGCTGAAAAGAGGCATTAAAATTAAAATGGGGAAACAGAAGAAAAAAAACCCCTGATATTATCTACGGTAGTTCCAGTATTGGCCTGGTACAATGTAATCATTTTTTAATTTATTATTATTTATTTGTATAGCAGTTTTCATAATACACATCGTTTCAAATCAGTGTTACAAAGAACAGTGTCTTGCAAACCTACCAAGGGGGAGCTGGCACAAATAAATGTAGTGTACAGTTTAATTTGAACATGCAGATGCAATCCAGTTTTAATTTTAGAAATGGCTAATATAAGCTGACACCAATATGGTCACTAACATATCATCAATTTCTATTTTCAACATCTATTTAAATTGTATTTATTAAATGTAATCAAGCCTCCAGGTGTTTGTGATTCAACAATGTTGAAGATCTTGAAGTTTTGTTAAGGCAATTAAAAAGTGAGTCATGAGACACTCATAAATGAATTATAGTGTGCATTCTATCTATCTATCTATCTATCTATCTATCTATCTATCTATCTATCTATCTATCTATCTATCTATCTATCATAAAACATTCTGGTATCTTGAACCCTTGCTTGTCTTCAATGAGCCTTAGCAAAAATATGGCAAGAAATAAAATGAGGAAGACCTGAGAGGCGCTGGCAAGACATTGATCGAGTAGAGAGTTTTAGTGCGCTTTACCAAATGAATTATTTTACCGGTCTCCTTCAAAACATATTCCCCACATTTGAAAGAGGAAATGATTGCATATCTGGAGTAAATGTGCTCTGTGAAAATGGATAAATTCAACTGGATGAGACACCGGAGAGAATGAGGCGTAATTTCTGTCCTGAAAAATGAGAAACGGATGATGTTAGAAGGGACACAAAAGATTGCGAGTGCTGGAGAGACACAGCACCTGCACCGGTGGAGGTTGAGGAGAGAGAAGAAGTCAGTGAGTCAGAGGCTGAAGAAAGACGAGATGGTTTCAGTTATGACCAGCACTGCTAGCTGTAAAGGACAAGCTATTTGGGAAATGGGTTTGGGAATGGAAACTAACAGACAAACAAGAGGTAAAAGGGAAGCCATACCTGGGAACTGAGCAGCTCCTGTGTGAAAGGAGGAGAGGGAAAAAAAAAAGAAAAAATAATTAGAAGGAAGCCATTCACCAATATATCCCCAAAGTGTCATGTAGCCAGAAGGGGGGAAAAAAGGCACATTCAAAAATGGCAAACCAACAATTGAAATATCTTCTGAAATAAGGTCAGTTTCAATGTTTGAAAACATTGAGAAAAAAATAAATAAATCATAATTTATTTCATAATCAAATGTCAAAATCATAAAAATGTGGCTAAAACAAACAAACTTTTGATCCCACATCGATAGTACAATCTGACTGAATAATCACTTCATGGCATACCTTCAACAACAGCCATTAAAAACAGCACAAACCTCATGAATATAACAATAACTAACAAAGAAAGGAGAAACTCATCAGTTCCCTTGTGGAACATTACTTTAACACATTCAGTGCTTCCTCTTGATGTTGCGTGCTGTGAAACTTCATTAATTGTAACATGTCAACAGCACCTGGTCTTGAGCTCATCTATCTGCAGCTAAGGCCCCAAATCAGAAGCTTAGCAATGCACCGCCTCTGGTACCCACATAACAGTTTTAAAAAGCACTTAGAGCTGACATGGCTTTATGAAACTGTGCAATGAGTCAGAGTCTGATTAGAAAATTTTTTTTTCTTATTAGCATTTTCACCAAATTTTCATCTTAGCTAATGTGCTAATTAGCATTCCACTTTTGGGACTCAACGCAAAGCCATTGAAGATGGATATTTGTGCCTCAGCTTTGCTCAGAGCAACTGCATGTCAATTGAATTTAAACAACATTAGAGAGAGTGCACAGAAATCCATGCAAATATCCATGGGTGACCACGGCATAAATCATCTCTCAGTACCAAACCAAACTCTTCAAACCCGGCCGCTTGCAACAAGAGCCCCGAGGCAAGTGCTAAATAAACCTCACAGAGCTTTGCATAGGCCTATAAAACAAGCTTGTGCCCACCAGGCTTCCTTCGTCGCGCAGAAAGACCACCCTGGGCAGGCTATGGCTGGAAACTAGCCGGGTCTCTTCTTTATGATTTGTTGCATGATTTGGTTGAGAGCAATAGGGGACCAGGGGCCACCCTCGAACTCAGACCCCTGCAACACAGGCCAGACAAATAGGGTTATCCATGTTAAGTAAATGTCAGCCGTCAGAATAACTCTGCATTGACTTTCCAGCCCTAGGCTTTGCTGGGCCCCTGACCAGAGAGCTAAGGGACCGCCCAGTCCGTGTCACACTCTCTCCCCGTCTCTTCAGGTGAGGTTAAAATCCCTGACCAGTACAATGCATTAAACATGAGTTATCCCACTTGAGAGACGCTCCCTACTCCAAAATGATAGGGACATTAACTTCGGGGTCAGCATGCATGAGCTGCATTAATGAACCCTTGTGTCTCACTTCACATGCACACCAACCTGAGAGCACTTCACATAGTCAAAAGCCCGAAAGCAAGGCATGTTTAAAAATATGCAGTCATAACTGGGAATTTATGGCTACAGAAAGAGAGTGAGATTTATATAAACATCTTTATATAATATATATAATATAATATAATTTTTTTTTTTTATAAAAGTAGTTCCGCCACAGATTCACGTCAACAGTTTAACAGTGGAGCCCAAGCCTCCGATACTAATTAAAAAACATCATTTTAGAATGCTTCATTGAAGTTTATTGTATTATGTAGAGTAGAGTATTATGAGAGCGAGAGATCAACTAAGCGAATCTATTACCTGCATCCGATATTCTACAGGTCAATCTTATAAACATAAGAAAATCAGTTTGAATGTCCGCTGAGGAAAGCGATATCTTTGTCTTAGTATCCATTTAACAGTTAAGGTGGTTCCCCATGATGGCGCTTTTCAATTCATTTGTCAGTAGCATCTTATATGGTGTTTTTTAAAGTAAAAGATAACGTCCTGGTTTACAACCTTGTTTCAGTCCCTTTCAGTATAAAAGTATTTGCTACTGACTCACTCATAAAGACAGTCTGTATATGCAATCCAATGGCATAATGTAACTTTCACTGAAGTCGAAATCACAATCACTCACAGACCCTTTCTTAATACCAAATATGGCATGTTATTTATATAAAAATAAATATTTACTGAACAATAATATTTCAATAATTGATAATAGCCATTATAAAAGTATAAGAAGTTTGTACAATAGGAAATAAACACAAGAAAACTAAAGTACAAAAGCAGTGCTCTAGTTATAGAATAGGATTTAAGTTAAATATGTATAAGTTATGAAACTTAACTTTGCCCTTAGCCAAATCGATTTCATCTGGAAGAAGTAATAGAACAATAAGTGCAAAGATTGCCCATTTGATATACCCAAAATTAATTATACCTTATTTTTACACAAAGAGTCAGTGGCAAATTGCCAAAGGACCGAGTCCTGAACGGCCACTGACGGCCTAGAGCTTGAATCACCGAAAACGAAGCGCATATTAAATAGGCTCTATCTTTATAAAACAACAACATATTTAAAGTTAACAACTACATTCTCGCCTAAAAATCTCTTAAAACTACATTCCGTGACACAACAACAGTAGAATTTGTAAGATTATGGTGGGTTTGCTCGTCTGCCAGGACACTCGTTAAAGCACAATTATCTGTAATCTGCAAATATGAACATGAAAAAAGCTTTTTCCAGCTAAAAATGTCACTGGACAAAAACCCTTGGATTCACAGACTTCAAAGTCAGTGGCAAAGTGCAAGCGTTTCTAAGGATCAAGTCTTTGTCCTATCAGTCTGCTTTAGTCAGAGAGGATTGAAGCGTGTGTACCTGAGCCATAATAGGGAGGGATTTATTGTCTGTCTGCCGGGCGGTGATTAGACACCACTGCTGCCACTCTGATAAGCCTCACTGATGGGAATAGACACTCCAGTGTCCTAAAACCACCTTGGAGGAGCCAGAGAGAGAGGTCACATCTGGCGGCTCCCACCATCCGCCTCTGACTTTGAAGAGACTTTTGAGGTTTTCTTAAACTTTGGGGACACTAACTTCTTCAGAGGAGTGAGTCTCATTAAGCAAAAAAAAATTAATAAAAAAATAAAAAGGAATTATAGCCCTGATATTTTAGAATTCAAGATCCAGCACAGGTCTGTTTTCACAGATTAATTCCCTTCTGCTTTGGGGAATCCAGCATTGCTTTCTGACATTACACAGAACATTCATGAGACGATTCAATGTGGGCAGCCAGAAATGTGCGCCAGCTAACCTGCTATGAACAGTTTGATATTTTCAAAAATCCTTTAAAAAGTACCCTGCTGAATTTCCATGCTGGTCAGCACAGCCACAATAACTCAAGGATGTGCAAAACTACATTTTAAAAATTGACATCTAAAGCACAGCACATTAATTAAAGAATTGTTACCAAAAAAAATTAATATAAAATACCCCATGTTAAACAACAATTAATAATAGTAATAGCAATAATAATAATAATAAAAAAAAAAAACTACATATGTATATACCGTTCAAAAGTTTACAGGATTAAATGACTATAAACTCATTATTGTCAAGACAAAAAAAAATTTAAAAAGTTATAAAGAATAATATTGATCTGGGTTAATGTGAATATCTACAAATACTTCATTTTTTTACCTTTCAAGATGTATAATTTAGCTTAAAATCAAAAATCAATATCGTATAAATGAATATGAATTATATACACTTCTGTTCAAAAGTTTGGGGTCAGTAAGATGTAAAAAAAAAAAAAAAAAAAAGAATACTGTTATTCAGTGAGGATGCATTAAATGATCATATGTTTGAACTGTGATAATAACAAATGATTTTGTTTTGCAGCTTTGCTATAACACATACAGTACATTTCATTTTAAAATATATTAATATAGAAAACAGTTACTTTAAATTTTAATAACATTTCACAATTTTACCGTTTTACTGCATTTTTAAACAAACAAATGCAGCCTTTCTTTCAAAAACATTAAAAAATATATTATCGACCCAATACTTTTGAACGGTAAACGTCAAGCCAGGATATGTCTTTCAGGAGTGGACATGTCATCAGGCCCTGGATGTTAAGGGATTCTGGGCACTGGTGGAATACTGTGAGCAGATGTACAGTATACCCACAGACATGTAACTTCCAGCCTGACCTGCTGAGCCTTCATGTAATTAAAAGGTTAGGAGAGCAGAGTCATATTTTCATCTCAAAGGGGAATTGATGGAAAGGGCAGGGTTGTGTGGCCTAGCACGATCCACACAACACACAGATTGACCTTCACATCCATGCCTTTCTGAAAAGCATGCCGAAGAGACCATTGAACACCTCAATGCCACACACAACAGGGGAACAAGGATTGTGATGTTATCTTTTTTATATATATAAAAAAACAGTACAATTGGAATCTGATTAGAAATCCTTGAAAAGAGGTGACATTTACATGGGTCATACTTTTGGCAAAGCTCATCCAAGCAGCAAGGTAAAAAGAACAGTAGGACGACAATGATAAGACCTGCTGAATACCAACAATATTCCTATTAGATGTTCAAAAGCAGATCTGAATGTTACAGTCAGTGGGTGAAAATAGCTTCAGACGAAAGTCATCAGGTGTTTGGGGACAGAAGGGGGCGAGACAGAAAACTGATACAGCAAAGGGACAGTTGTGGTGGTCACAGACGAGACCTAGAGACCAGAAAGGGAATGCTACCATTAATTTTGAATGAGAGGCACAGATCTGCAGTAATTGCTATCTGATAGCACACCCAGCAGCTCTTCAATCTCAAGGCATATCTCTGTGGGATCACCTGAGGTAAAGTGACCCCCTTATAACTTAGAAGTCACTGCATTTACGAAGGACCACATCAAATCACAACAACAAGCTTTGACACCATCTATATGCTAGTGTACTCAGTGTCTTTCTCCTTCAGGAACACAGATCAAAAATATTGCCGGCTCATGATGCATTACACTAATTTTCATCCAATCAAATGCTCTCTGGAATGAGCAAATGTGAAGCAAGTAAAAGTATGTCCCCAACTAGACATCCAGATTTAATAGGAAACAAGTTGAAATAGCTGCCCTTCAAGGGTACAAAAAATTAGAAACTCTACTATTGCAAATATACGAATGATGAATGGACTTTTCCATAACTGATTAGCTAATGAGAAAAGAGAAAAAGCAGTGAGCACTGTTACTTCCTGCTGTTCGCAAATCCTACAAATTTTGATTGGAATGCCAGTCACATAATTTGAGTAAGGGTCCTTCAGCCAAAACAAAAACAAATAAATTATAAAAAGTACCATTTCACACAAAATCAGTACTGCACTCTGAACGGCTGGGACCTGCTAGAGGCCATGGGAAACATTTTTGAACGGAAAGGTCGGCGTTCTGGAAAGAAGAGGTTATAATCACAACAAATACTAAAATGAAATACAAACATTTGAAATATTGGCTTCTCCAAAATGGACAAGGACAAGGTAATTTTTTGGTCTCTGTAGCCAACACTTTTTGCCAGAAATAAAATACACATTTTGGGGGTGCCGCAGTGTGACAGAAATTTGCTGCTAACATTCTTTCTGGATGTGAGAGAAATTGGCTTTTTAAAGGTTTCCAAGCCTCTAAAAATTGACTCCTTTTTTGGCACTTATTCCAAATGCAGTACTTTCTACTACTAGACTGTACAACTCCTCCTGACTGAACTTATTGTACAGTACATACTGTATAACCTGTATATAGCTCACCCAAAACATGAGCAGTCATGTTTTTTGTTCCACTATCCCTAAAAGTAAAAATGTAGGTAAAAGGACATTTATAACAACAACAATATGTTTGTCTAACCTGGAAGCAAAAGCACTGTGTTATGCCACACAATCATGTGTTATGCCAGACTGACAAAATGTCTGGTTGCTTGTTGTGGCAGCAGTTAGGAATGGTATTAAAATCTGGAGATCCAAAGATGAGCACTGTTGGTGAAAGGATGAATGGCTGGTATTGAGATTAATGCCGTAAAAACATTCTCACGGTATACTGTGATGCTGAAATGACTACGCTTGGTTGCCGAGAGACTACACACTGAATTCAGCCTGTCTGTCTCCCCCACTCGTTTGCCTTTGTTGGCTTCTCCCCCTTGCTCTCAGGTCTATCTTTTTACTTAATTAAATCAGCCGAGTCCTCATATCAGATATTCTTTAACAGAATGCTAAAGCATATCCATTCCCTAATGCCACTATAGTGAGCAGGGGCAGGCAGATGTTTTAATCCCCTGGATCAGACTACACAAAAGAAATAAAGGCAGCCAGTCTGCCATTAGCCACATATTTGCTTCTGGGCTGGGTACACTAACCTGAAGCATGAATTCTGTAACAATTCTGTTTCTGCAGGGTTTAGTCAGTCAAATTTAAGACTTTTTATGACCTTTTTATGACCATTATGATTTAAATTTATGACCTACACGAATTACGAAAAATAACTTCCTTTCAAAAGTCTTATTTTTAAAATACTTTCATTAAAAGTAATAAGTTTCATTATTTAAAGGTTCCATTTTCTAAAGAGTATAACAAACTGAAGGCTCCCTTTTCCTAAGTATCAATAACACAGGAACAACACTTAATTATCACGATGATATATCAGTCAATATCGATAATTATCACGATAAATGCCAAATCTTTATTTCTTTCAAGTTTAAAGGCAGATTTTTGCTCCTAACTGAAAGTTGTAGAAACCAGAGCGTTAGTTGTGGTTTTAAACTACTCTTTATTGTCCGAACATATCATGACAAACACTTGCCAAACAGGTGAACATTTCACAAATCTGAGGTAGAACATTCAAACATTTGTCATTTTTCCTTAACAAAATTAATATCTTTATTGGAAAATGAATTTCTTAGTTTCAGCATGTGCTAGGGGATATTGTTTCAAGTCTTGAAACAGGTTTGTGTTGCCTGACTTTGATGGCACGTTTCTTCATGAAATGTATGAAAAACAGTATAGCCTAAATACATTAAATACTGTAATTATATTCCATTAGTCCTTTAATACATTGTCTATATTAATGATATAATACAATTCAATATGTATATCCCACATTGGTTGGTTGGTTGGTTGCTTTTATTTGTACTCGTAGGTAAATTAAGTTCCAGAGAACAAGTTTAGGCTATGTCTCAAACATATAGACAATAACACCATACAAACATAACAAGACACTAAAATTACACTAACAAATAAATTACTCCATCTTAATACTATTCATAAAATGAATCGCTACTGGAACAAAGCTGTATTTAAATCGTTTTGTTGTACACCGCAGTACTCTAAACCGTCGATTGGACGGCAGATACTGAAACTCGCAATACAGCGGATGGAGCTAGTCATTCGAGATTGAGATCCCCATGCGCTGTACCTGCCTGGTATACAGCGAGGATGGGTTCAGTAGTGGCTCCCCAATCAACCTACCGGACCACTTCACAATCTGGCCAATAGAGTTCCGGCTCTTTAACGTTAAGTTCCCATACCAAGATACCAGAGAAAAGGAAAGTACGGATTCAATAAAAGCGCGATAAAACATACTCAACAGTTTTCTCAATTTGAAATTTACACAGTTTCCTTAAAAAGAACAGACGTTGATGCCCCTTTTTACACACTGTTTCACAATTGGCTTCAAAACTCCCAAGCAGTAACGTGCGGTGAAGTCTTGTCGTGGGTAGGCTGTGACATATCAATGTGGCATATTCACAGGGGCGTAATTTGCCGCTGCGATCGGTGGCGCGGTTACAGTGTATCTCGTGGCTCACGCAGTCTTCACATGCACGCGTGCTTCAATCTGTTTCGGAGACTCTTTGTTCGTTCCGGAGAAATCACAAAACAGAAATGCACACAAATGTGTCCCTGCTTAATATAACACAACCACTGATGAATATATTCGGTTTTGATGATAAAAAAAAAGTTAAAAAACCTATACGATTGCGGATTAGAACCCACAACCTCTGACATGCTCGGCAAAAGTTCTACCACTGGACCATGAAAGGACTTACATCAATATATCTATATATTTATTCATGTGATTCATTCATTTATACACACATACGCGCGAGCACACACAAACACACCTGTCCCACCCACTTTTTAAAACAAAGTTAAGCCACTGTATATTCATTCAGGTAATTTAGCAACCCAAGTTAATATCAGGCATCATCACATCGCTGCCTGCATACAGAGCAAAGTCAGAATCGCGGACTGAGTGAGAGCGAGTGCATCACGTGATATGAAGCAGTCTCGGTCTCTGCCTCAACGTTGATAATTCAAGACAGCATGAGAACTGACTGCGCATGCGCAAATCTCCGTAAACTACGTTCTATGGACCAAAGAGGCACTGCGAACCTCTGCCTCAATGGCCATGGCCTTGAATTTCCTGCATGAAACAATGGTTTTTAGGAGCAAACTATGGCAAAAGGAGTATTATATGAGTATTCCTGATTTTTTTGTTACAAAAATTAATATTTGGAATAAAATAAATGCAATTAATAATGTGGTGAATTAATAAAGCTCTTGGAATTAATAAATGTAATGTTAACATTTCCTTTGGTGAGGCACTGCCTAACCATTTGTAGACGGAAAAGCTTTCTGACTGTAAGCTACGATCTTTCACAGACTGCGATGTACGTGTGCTATCTGGGTATAGTAGCGCACTGTGTTTCTACTGTTCGTCAGCGCTGTTTCATCTGCCTTTAAACTGGTTTAAATCACTGAGACATTTGTGTTCTTCGTTGAATTCAAGCGCTTCTCACTGGATCTCGCGACCGAGGCCGATCAGAGTAAACGCGTCTGCTCTAGTGAGCTCCGTGAGCTCGCGCTGCGCTGCCGTTTGGATTTTGACCCGAGCGGATAAACAGTCCGTGATGCGCGCGGTTCAAATGAGTTTCGTTCCGCTTTTGGCGCATAAACATTATCGAACATTTATCGAACTCTTGATATCGTTTTATAGAGAAAAAAGTATATCGCGATAATGAATGAATGAGCATATCAATTTAAGACGTGGCTAAATGTAATTTATGACCTTGTATGGAAAATCCGGATGTTTTTATGACTTTTTATGGCCTAAAATTCTTATTATTAAATTTAAGACGTTTTATGACTTTTTATGACTCCGCGGAAACCCTCTGACAGAATATGACAGGTCCTCCCTCTTTGAAATCACTTTCACATGTCACTTCAAATAAGACAGATGTCGACACTGTATTTTTTATTTAACATGAAGATCACCATTAAAATAGTCTTAGAAACTATTTAACATGCCTGAATTTATTATTTGTTCAAATCCTTTTTATGTTTAGATTTTATTGTTCTTTATAGATATATACAAAGCAAAGCACTCGCAGAGTAGCATCTACTGTGAATTGAAACTGAAAATGAACAGTGTTGTGCTTTACTCTGAAACATGCAGTGTGTCAAACTATTTATCTAATGATATCACAACTGTTGCAATTTGATGATCACACTAAGACTAAGCCATATCACATTCTCACAACCAAGCATTGTCAAAATTTATAAAAAAAGGTCACAGGGCAACATGCGAGTAAGCCAATTTTTTCAATCTTCATACAGTAACCAGTCACCATTAAATAAATAAATAAACTAGTGAGATTATAAATGGAGTAGTTATAAGCTAAAAGTGCCTATTTTTGAAGAAACACTTACATAATTATGGTATTGTATGTGAGCACACAATCAGTACTTTCAGCAAGCTGTGGTGGTGAAGATGAAATAATGCGCATGAGTTGGTGCCCTAGTTTGACAGAGCAGGTGGATTCCACTCCCAGGGCCCGTCTGTGCGGTCAGGCGTTTGACTATATGGAGAACCCTACAGAGCCCCGGGCCCATTATTGTTGCTCCCGACAACCCCGGCATAATCCGCTCATTTGCGAGGTCATCGCAAGTCATTATACAGTAGGGTTCCGTTCCTCTGACATAAATACATGACCCCAGGGATCTGCTCGGCCCACTCTTCCCTGTCTCTCTTCCTCAATCACTGGCTTTCCTACCGCTCTCCCACTTTTTATACGAGTCTAGAAAAGCATGTAATTAAATCTGCAGAGATTGCATGAGCAAGAACAAGCGATGCAGTGAAGCAGAATATGTGCATTCCTGTAGAGTGGGATAAACAGAAGAATGATGAAAGATGGAAAGGAAGTTTGCAGTGTCTCTGACAAGGCAAAAGAGACATTCTCGCTAGGGATGCAACTATCGGCCCGATACTGCACTCTCGTACTCATAAAAATGTTCCGATACCAACAACCGATACCACGCAGCATGTTTACAGTGTTTGTCCAGACAAAAAAAAAGAAAAAAAAAAAAGAAAAAAAACCCCTAGGGCTGGGGTAAACGATTATTAATTAAATGATTATTCTGTCGATTATTTTATCGATTAGTCGACTAATCTAAAAACTAATTGAATGATTCTTTTTTGTAACATGGAAATTGCAGGAGTGCACATTCAATGCACAACAATTTTGATCTGGTTCTTACGGAGTATCTACACTGTAAAATGTTTGGTAGGCTACTCAAATGAGCCCTATCACACTTGGATGTGGTGCTCATTTTAATGTTTTCAATGCTCATAAAAAACATCCTGACTGTTTTTTCAGTTTTGTTGACGGGGGTGGGGTTTACATGCGCTTCATAAGGCACACACGCACATTTGCACACACGCGCAAGGTCTCTCGCTCTTTCCCTCTCTGCCGCGCGCTACACGGTGTGGAGCTCGCAAGCTCTAGATTCCGGGAGATTTTAACTAATTTGCGGGCATCAGGGAGCCGCTATCAATATGCGGTAGAGACTTGGGATGTCAACTCCATTTGACAATGAGCGCAAATAACGACACCTTTGCGTTTGGGACTAAATTTAAAAGTATTCCCATACCTTCGATGATTTAGTGCGAGCTGGGTTTTTTTTAGGACTTTTTCTTTTGTTGGGACTTTTGCATGGCTTTGTTGTGAATTCTGTGAAGAGGTTGCTGTTTCGTTCTCGATTCTGCAATGTTTCGGTCTCCCACGTGTGTGTGGCGAGCTGTACTACCGCCGGGAACGGTGCAAAAAAACAAACAAAACATAAATAAATAAAGAAGCGTCGACAAAAAAAATATGAAGTCGCCGAAATTTTTACGTTGAAGCGTCGACGTCATCGACGCGCCGCTACAGGCTTAAAAAACACACAACAGAGAATATAGTGGGGATAAAAAAGAAAGCTGTCTATGAAGTTGTAAGCCCGACTCAATCGGCCCAATGGAGGTTTTCTGATAGAACGGGTGAAGGTCTCTGCGTGTTACTGTCTTTCCGTGTGGAAAAGTAATTTGATTAAATGAAATTCATTTTTTCATGTATTAACTCGTTATTTCATCTGACTCCATAAATGAAAAAAAGTTTTTTTTATGATATCTGTGCATCATCAAATGTGAGCGAATGTTTGACTATTCTTTTTAACTCTTTACTGAAAATAACCAGTTAGAATAAAATGACAGTAGGGTCAGTTCGAATAAAATCAAATGTTTACAATTTATTATGTGAGGTGAATGCCATTTGCCTGGAAGACCCACCCTCTTTGTGTGCAAGTTATCTCTAAACTCTTTATTACTCAAAAAAATTTATTACCTTTCGTTTTACTTCTTTGGGAATGAGACATTTGTACCAGTCGCACTGAGACATTTCATACGATAGCAAACATGTGTAATACTGTATGATAATCATTCACATTAAACCATATGGATTCTTGGGTGAATTTTGGTGATCTCAGCAAGAGGGAGAAGTGATGGGGGAAGAGGGAAAGAAACGTAGATTAGGATGATTCTGAGGTGAGACTTGCGTCTGGAATGGTGATGCCAACTTCACAAGAGATAAAAGTTCATTTCCTTTGTTTTCTCAGAGAGTAGCCCTCTCTTCCAGTTCTTCCAGTTTCTCCAGTCTTACAAAGTAAATGTATCTAATTAGTGGAATAAAATAAATATAGTAACGTCTATATAGCTGTGGTGCGCGAGCTGATAAGAGAAAACGCACAGAGGATTGAGCGTGCAGCGGCACAGACACAAGAGCTGGTAGAGCACATCCCATTTTCACAGACATCAGTGGAAAGTTTGTAGTTAAGTCGGATGTCAATGGCAAAAACAGTAAACCGAGGCATGTATTATTAACATTAACTGACGAGAGAGAGAGAGAGAGAGAGAGAGAGAGAGAGAGAGAGAGAGAGAGAGAGAGAGAGAGAGAGAGAGAGAGAGAGAGAGAGAGAGAGAGAGAGAGAGAGAGAGAGAGAGAGAGAGAGAGAGAGAGAGAGAACTTCTGTTGCATGCTCTTGATTGCTGACCGTTCACACAGCACACGTGTCATTTGGATTAAAACTAAATCGTATATGTAAGTAAAACATGAACTGCTACCTGTGCATAACCAGTGGTTACATTTAAATATTACAAATGCAGTGAAAATACAGGTATCGGTACTGGGTATCGACAACTACCAAAAACGAAAGTATCGGACTCGTTCTGGAAGAAGTGGTATCGGTGCATCCCTAATTCACGCAGCTCCAAAGCACACAAGGAGGGTTTTTCCCACTGTGCCACAACAAAGGCTGGGTACACTCATTTTCCGCAGCAAGTGCGTTGTTATACAATCCCATATTGCGTTTCTGCTTATCTCTAGTCCCCAAATCCCCTGTAGAAAAATATATTGTGCTGAAAGTGATGAAGCACTTGTACATATTCCATCTACAAAATATGTCTTAAGATGTGCTAGGGATGAATGAGCCGTGAATGAGCTGACTTGCTTCACTGATTTGTAAACAATGCAAGTATATGTTCATCGGTTTAATTGAAAAACAAAAAAGGATCATTATGAAGGTTATGCAGAGATCCATTTTATCCCAGGAGCCAGTGATGCAGATAGGACTGCAGTGTGCTCTGCCTCTTAAAGCGCCTTAGGTTCCCGTAGCACTTATTTAAGTAGTTCAGAGCTCTGCAGGGAACATGCATGAAACACAGAACAACACAACGGCACCAAAGGCTGACAATGCATTGTTTTTACAGAGTCCCATAAATAATTAACAAACAATGCAAGCTATTTCCATAAAAACAGAGGATGCTCTGAACGGAGATCTTTTCTAGCCTTCGGCACTACCTCAAACACACCACTGTTATGGTATCATGGTACCCGTCACGGAATTTTCCCTCCACCTTGATACCTGTGAAGAAACGACAAAAATGTCCTCTGAATAAACTTCAGCATGCATCAGTTACATTTCTAATGCTAAAAGTGTCTGATGGGATGACACAAAATCCCTACTCGAGGCTTTAAGCTACGTTTTTCCTTTTTTACTTCATTCAGAAGGCTGAGAGAGAGGTAGGTGGTGTATGCTGGCTGGAAAAGGGGCAGCTGCTCCTTCAGAAGCCATCATTTATCATCCTCTCAGATGCTCTTCATCTCCTCCTGCTGTACTCGAGGCTAAAACACATTTACCTAAAAAATATTTCTGCAAGCTAAGGTGATAAGGCCCAATTTTGCAGGGGTAGAACAGAACACATTCTGGACACTTGTCCCAATTTCCCAAACTTTCCATTTCGTGCAATGAACTGCTGACGCAGTAGTGCTGTCAAACGCATTTAGAGTGGGTGCCCGAAACAACGGAAATTAATTGTCAGCTGTTGTTTTAAACCGCCCCAAGTTTTCAATTAATCTACTGACATTTAGCTACAAAAGAACTGATTAAGGAGAAAAGGTTACATTGAAGCTAAAGCTTTCCGAAGGAATCGAGCGGGAATCATGGGATGGCTTTGTTATTTAGATGGAAATGTGACTTTGAATGAAGAACAAATATATCGCTCTTGAGACTCAACCAGTCATGTGAACAAACAGTCCCACTACTATGCATCCCATCATTCCGTGCAGAGGGCTGATTGTGCATGCTTGCTGGTTTCATCTGAAGTGCTGCTTCATTGCTATTATACAGGCAGGATTCTTCAACAATGTTGTACTCCCAGCCTTAGGATAGCCTCTGAAAATTGAACTCTTATGTTCTCAGGTTTCAGCGAGGATACCAAGGCAACAGGGTTAAAAATTGTGTTAGTTGAAAGAGAGAAATAGAGCCCTTTGAGAAAAGAATTGCATGCCAGTCAAATCTAAGGCTGGTGGCTTTGAGCTGAATCTCTATTTAATTAATTTCATGTTTATATGTAGGGATACAAAGATATGGGAATTTTGGTTGATACTGATAACCAAACATAATTTATATTCTAAAGCAGATAACCAATATATAGATAACAATAAACATTTTTGTTCACAAAAAAACAAATAACTACAGAAAGCAATATATTTCTTATCCCACAATCATTTAAAAAAAATGTAGGCCTACTGCTTATACATGCTTAAGGCCAACTTTCTTTTGCAAATGGAAAATGGGCAATCAACACACACACACACACACACACACACACACACACAATAGTATAACCAGTATTATTCATGTTGTCTTACCAATTATTAACTACAAATAATAATACAACTAACAACAACAGTAATTATAATTATTATTTCATGTTAGCTATGTACTTAAGTAATGCTAACATCTAGAGACCTCATTGTAAAGTTTTTCCATTTGTGTCATGCAAAATGGGTGCCATGCCTTTACCAACCTTGTCTATATGGGTCGAACAAACTATTTTGTTTTGCATCACTTGCTGGTGCAATGGTGCAATAAGACCTCGCCGTTTAGATGTAAAATTCTGGCAGGCGTGAGCGTGAGTGTTGACAGGTTCCATTGCCATGTAAAGCAATATTAAGAGTGGACGGTTTGCACACATGCCTCTGCAGACCAAGATGGCTCAGCCATGCTGTCAAAGGCAATAACACGAGTGTTGGTCTGTAACCCATTTTGAACAGCATAAGGTTTATATTCACAAAAAATGTCACAGGCCGACTCCATTCTTGTCCAGGAGACAGAATCAGCAGACACAGGTGCCACTAATCAATGGTGTCCGCACAGACACGACTGCGTGCACCTGCCATATTGGCACATTATGCCGTCACGTAATTCAATTTGCCACTCTATTCCATTTCCATGGGCCGTCATATTTACATCGGGCTCCATTGGAAAACACACACCAACTCTGAGTGGGTAGGAAACGCTGGTTGCTGAGGAAACGGAAACTGGTTGGAGGAATAAGAGATGGAAAAACAAGCTCAGTGATGTCTCAATTTAGAAAAAGACCCGGTATCATTTGGAATTGGATTATGTGGGAAAGTCAATACCAAACAAACAGCTTTTCCAGTTAAAGCTTAACTTACAAAAGGTATTAAGATTAGAGCGGGTGATAAAAACTGAGCGATTCAATGCGTCTTTTGTCTTGGGATTGTTGGCAAAGAGAGTGCCAGCATCAGTTAGAGGCCTTTTTAGTAGGATTTCCATATACTGTGCCGCGAGCTGTATGGATTTTTTTTCCAGTGTTCCCTTCCTGGAGTCTATGGGGGAGACTTAGAGGAGCTCTGGCAGGTTGCAAACGTAAACGCTAAGTGACTGATAAGGTGTCAGTGTTTGACAACGCTGTGGATTGCTTACATAACCCGCGTCTGAAGTGTCATTCCTCCTTATTTCTTCCTCTCTCTCTCACTTCATCTCTTGCCTTACCGTCTCAATATGGAGCGAGAGGGTGAAAAACAGCTTCATCTTCCTCTCGCCACAAATCAGTGCGGTGACCAGAGATCATCTTTTCTAATGCCATCTCTTTTTATCTGCCGCTGACACACACCCAAGTGCTCCACGGGCCATTTGTCCCAATAAAGGTCATGCTGGTGTGGATAAAACTCATTTGCTGCCTTTAAAAGTCTTGTTTAAAATATGCTAAACTCTAACCAACACAGCTACAACAGAGCATAGAACAGCTTTGTCTCTCAGCCATAAATATTCCACAAAGGTTTCTTTCTTTCTTTTCTAGTCTCTCTCCACTTGCTCTCACCTGCGCCCTCCCCCATGCCGCACCTGGGCTCCTTGGAAACACGGTCTTGGGATTGCATCCCACGGTGGTAACATCCATCAACCCTGACACCAATCACCGGAAACCCCACAAAATGCTTCCTCCAATTTGTTTGCTATTTCAATGTCTTTCAGTGAAGCCTCCATCACACCTGTCACAACCACCTGCTACCTATTCCACAGAGCACGGTAGGGAAGGGGAGGGAGAGTTTATAATCAGCCAGAATGGCTAATCTTTATCCATTCTTTTTATGCACCAAATACCATTCTCTTCAAACACTACTCCAGTCAGAAAAACAGTGCACTAATATATATATATATATATATATATATATATATATATATATATATATATATATATATATATATATACACTGATATAACAGATATATATATATGCTACAATACAACTCTAACAGACTGTGACTACATTTAGAGTGTAAATCTCTTTAAAGTCTTACTAAAATGTCTATTTTCCTTCTTACTACATATTTTTGTTTTAAATGGCCAATGTGTGTTGTTTTTAAATGTGCTATATAAATAAATGTGATTGATTGATTCTGGTCATGTGCACAATTTATCAGTATTTCCAAAGAAATAAATGGCAATTTTCTAAAGCATGATTAATGCATTAGGCATCATAAACATTCTTACATCATTTGCTTATCTATGTTGATTTATACATATACTATATAGGCCTATACTACTGTTCATAAGTTTGGGGTTGGTAAGATTTTTTAAATGATTTTTACTCTACACCCTTGCGGTTTTATGAATATGCAAATTAGCCCCACCACCACTCACTCACACCAGCTCAGAGATCCACTCGTTCATGATCACACGTTGACTTCAAACCAAGTTTTTGAGACTGTCTTTGGTTCATTGCAGTTTTAAGGAGAAAATACTTTATTTAATATAATACTTAATTAATTTGCACATGGTTTGTCTTAAACCATATTGAAAACAACAACCCAAAATTAAAAGCTTGATTTTCTCCGCAGGGGGACTTTAAAGAAATCTCTTACTCACCAAGGATCCATTTATTTATTTAAAAATACAGTAAAATACTATTATTGTGAATTATTAATACAATTTAAAATAACTGGCTTCCTATTTTGCTATATTATATAATTGGTCGCACAGCTGAATTTTCAGCATAATTTCTCCAGTCTTCAGTGATGAATATAAAATTTTAAATAACAGCATTTATTTGAAAATCTTTTGCAACATTATACATGTCTTTACTGTTAATCAATTTAATGCATCCCCGTCTTTCTTGACAGCAAACTTTTAAACATCAGTGTATATATTTCATGTTCATCAAAAAAACGTAATTTATACTACTTGAAAGATTTAAAAAAAAGTATATGTATAAATTAACAAATACCTAAAATTAATAAAAGCTGTAAGTATCGTTCATTGTTTTTTTCATTCAGTTTATTTTGATTATATTAATCTTACAGTCATTTAATGCGATTACAAGAGGGTCCTCGCACCATTGGTGCTTAGGCTATAACAATTATAGATTTGAGAACAAACGCATTAGCATTGATATATTTAAGGGTGGACTTGACCTTCAGCCTTCATGTCCCGATTGAAGAGTCTCTTTAAAAGTGCTTGCCAGAAGTGTTTAAGGAGGAAAGAAGTCCTCCACAATCAACTGCAAACTCCATTCAGGTATGAAACGCCTACTTTTCTTGAACCAATCAATTTCTGAAGGAGTAAATCAAGTATTGCACATTTATATTCTTGTTAGTGCTGTAAGCTAAGACAATCACTACTATGTCTGCTCTGCATATAGCTATTTAAACAAACCCTTAAACGTAAATATAACACAAAATGTATTCATTCTGCTAACCATGCAAAAAAAAAAAAAAAATGCAAATCTGCACTTTTAATTATGAATCCATGAGAAACATGCACCCTCAGGTAATACGAATATGAAATAAAGTAATAAAATAAAAAATAAGATGATACAATATTTAAAAGATTATCTGGTTTCAATCACTATGCATCACATTACAGAAGTACAATAGCTTGCAAAAGCGGTTTCATTTAGTCCTGTAGGGCTTATATTAAGGCAGAAACAATCCTGAAACCCAGCCATGAAAATTTCTTCAAAAAATTGGATTTAGTTTAAGCTTTAAAATGAATTTATTCTTGAGAAACTCTAGATGGTAATACGGTGCTAAATAATAATCAGATGATTGGACAATTTAGAGGCAAACTTTCTAAGCGCTATTCTTAGCAGGCAGAGCATGGATCCCTAAAGAAAGCACAGTGTTTCACATTAGCAGTGCTGTACCCCCCAGTGTCCATATTCATCACAAATGATTGCTTGTGTAAGTCTTAGCCAGCCACTCACACATATTTCAAGCTCACAGCACCAGGGAAGGGGCTGGCCGATACAATCTAGCTCAGTTCTTTCTCTGTTTGTATGTATTTGAGCAGAGCGCTGGGAATCTGACAGTGGTCTGACATTGCAGAGGTCTTCTGCTAGAAACGCCACCACTCCCCCATCTCCTCCAACCTCCATCTCATGCCTGTCCTTGAGACCCAAACACAACATCCAGTGCTGAATTTAAGTCAATCACGCGTCAACACGTGCTCGGCCCCCTGACAAGACATGACACCACATGCTAATGGCTTTCACCTGAGCCTCTGACAGTGCCTCTCACTCCCCGAAGAGTCAGGGGAACCTCATTTCAATGACACACAGTAAAGCACAAACAGTGAACATGGACATCACACATCCAACCTCATGGCTTCCTGGGTAAGATCGAGCAGGCAAGGTCTGGAGAGTCGCTGAACTTTCTGCTTCACTTCTGACTTTACATCCCATTTGTGTGCAGAAGTCCTGCTCGGGGTAACGGGATGGAAACAGTCCCAGCAGAAAGAGTCTGATGGCTTCAATTAGAAATCACTAATATTCAACATGACTGCAGTCGAAAATGAATGCATCACAACGCCCAGGGTTCCAGTCGATCCCTGGAGTGCCTGAGTGTTCTTAACATCCTCTAATGTTTAGCATAGCTTGTTTGTCTTACTAACAGGGTCATATCAAAAGGAATCACGTTTATTATGTTCTTTTGAAATAAAATAACATGATTATGAAAGCATATAGAGCTCCGGAAGCTGACGTCAGGCAATCTAAACTCCACCATTTTGGCAGGCAAATCAGGAGAGCGCCAGAGCGGCTGTAGCAGTGATATCGATAGCGGTCGAATGATTTAAAGTCTATTTAAAATTTAAAACCTTAAAATTTCAACATGGTGGACAGCTGCTGTGCACCTGGATGCCAGAACAGGAGGAGGAAAGCAAAGGGAAATCATTTTATTGTATTCCTAAAGATCCTGATTGACGACTGAAATGGCTCACTGCAATAAAACGTGCTAACCAACACAACAAAACAGTGAGATGGGAGCCATCAAGCAATGGATTTCGCTTGTGCAATGATCACTTCATATCAGATATGTTCTTTCTTATGTAACTTGGCTAGCTAACATGTTTAATATTGTTTCTGACGATTGTAATGCCATTACGTTTAAGTTTTCAACCCTCTACAAAGCATATATGCGACTAAATCTTCACTCTGGGAGACTAAATAATGTCTATTATTAGCCATTGGCTAATAAATTCGTAGAGTTTACACGTCAGTGTGTAATAGTAACGTATACATTTAGCATATATTTATTTTCACTCGCTGAACACACTGACTTGAGATTGTAACGTTAGTTATCTCTACGGCAAGCTTACTAGTTGGTATTCTTTTCTGTTAACTCAAGTTCATTGCTTTGTAACTTCAATGTTAGTACTTGGGCTACTTGTAAGTCTCTTTGGATTAAAGTGTCAGATAAACGATTAGATGTTAATTTAACATTAGCTCGGCTAAAAGAAGTTTAAATTGTTGCCATTTTCTGTTTACTAATGTTTTAGGGAAAAAGAGTGACAACCCTCTTTCACCCGAGAGTCTCCGGAGTAGGACGAGGGAAAGTTGATGAGGTAGTTGTAGATATCAGGATACTGCAGGTCAGGAAAGCTATCAGTTCCTTCATCAATACACATGAAAAGCACCCCGGGGGCATTATAGGGATCTGTTATGTTTAATCTATTAAGTTTTGTTATGTACAAGTCTATGTCTTTTGAATTAAAGTGCGCTGTGAACTCTGTTGCCTTGAAACTCATGCTGCCGTCATTCATTCATTCGCGTCCCGGACCGCCTCCTGCCTGCCAATATGGCGGTATAAACATAATAGGTCACGTGACGTCCGGAGCTCTATAGCGTGACAGCGGAGAATATCATTGGGACAGCACTTCCTTCCATCCATGACACTGCTTGGACCCCTTCCACCCCCAACCATGGACTGTTCTCCCGGCTGCCCTCTTCAGCAGCTTCAAATGCAAAACATCCAGATTTGCATATATTATGCTGTCCCATCTTCACAGTCAAATAATATTTTGATGCGCATCAAGGAATTTATTCGCTAAACGTGTTTCCATCGTAGTTTATGTGCATGTTTTCTGATCAGATAAAAATGTATCCGACTCAAACGTGCGCATACATTTTTTTATGCACATTTTTTGAATTTATGCACATCTTGCCGTTTCCATCCAGCAGTTTTGTGTGATATCCCAAAATGCATATTTAAAATAAGTGGATGGAAACATAGCTAGTGTCACATGATCCTTCAGAAATCATTCTAATATGCTGATTTGGTTCTCAAGAAAAATTTCTTATCACTTTTGAAACAGTTAATATTTTTGTGGAAACTGTGATTCATTTTTTTCAGGAAATTTTGATGAATAGAAAGTTAAAAACAAATAGCATTTATTTGAAATAGAAATCTTAAGTAACATTATAAATGTCTTTATAATGTAATTTTAATGTTAAGACAGTATTAATTTAAAGCCACATCAGACTTCAAACTTTTAAATGGTAGTGCAAAAAAAAAACAAAAAAACTCCAGTATATCAGAATCAACAGAAAACCTGCAGCCAGTGTCTTAGTTGAACTGTTGGTCATTCCACACTGTAGTGACTGAGACAGATCAGACACACAATTATTTGTTATATTTGATAATCCACAATACACCTGACCCAACAAGCAAACCATGAGTTAGAGTTCTATGGAACTACCCCCGAACTGCAGCCCAGATGCAGAACAAGGCCTCTGGTTACCATAGTGGCAAAGGCACATCAGCAAGATTTACTCTCACTTCATTCATTTTTAATTTCCTGTATGTTCATTTACAGTATGCTAACTCTGTTACACATTAATATTATAAGAATCTTGAAGGTTCTTCTCTTAACACCCCATCCAATTTCGTATGCAAGACACCCTGCTAGAAGACAATGGATCATATACTTTACCTCCAAAAGAACATCAACTTATTGGCTCACTCACCTCCTGTGGGTGTGTATGTTAGAATAGCGTAGGCTAAGTGTTTATTGTTGTTAATAAAGTCTTGTTTCTATCACACTTGAAATGGTTTTGCTCATAACTGGCATGATCCTCAATCATGCCAATCACAGTATATACTCTTACAAAGAGTTAGATAAGATAGATATATTATTGTCTATGGCCCAGAGAGTCTATAGAAGTTCTTACTAAGCTTCTCTTGATGAGTGTTGTTTGCATATCTAAGATTGATTCCATCAGGAATTCCAGAAATCAGTTACTTGACCTTAATACTTGTATTGATCATAATGATTAATTATATATATGTCCCTTTTGTGCTACAGAACTTGAAGCGAATGTTTCTTAATGACTGTCATTAAGTGTCGGAAGGAGAGTAGAAAATGGCTGTGAAAAACAAATGCTAACATTATAAGTGTACAGTACCTCAGAGAGAGCAATGACATAATATAAATATGTACAACATGACCCTTTTAATGTTTGCAAGCAAAAAGAATTGTGGCCAAACCACGAGATCTTTAAAAAGAGTTTAAATCAATTAAAAAGGATTTAGATCTTTCACATTTTAACTGCGGGGATTAACGCCGTTTAAAGTTCACATGCATTAAGCTGCTTCGAAGAAAATCCCATAAAAAGCGTAAACCGATGACAGCCTAAAAAAGCAAACATGTTTTGGGTTCAACTCCAAATCCTGTGTGTATACTGATGGAGTGCCCCTTAACGCATGACACAGTTAGTAAATAGACTTAATGTGTTCCTTTCGACATTAAAATAAAGGGGCATGCTTGTGGGAACAAAAAAAAAGACATGCTTGCTCTACAAAGCAAAGCCACAGTGGGTTTATGTAATTGGGTTATTAGTGTTTAAATGGGTACTGCGGGCCTACAGCCCCACTCAAACAGGTCCCATGGTGGAGGAAAGGCAAGATTTTGCACCCCAATGGTGGGTTTCTCACAAAAATGTATTTATCAGAGTCGAAACCCAATGAAAATCCTGCCAGAGTCGAGATTTACAGCTGTCTGGGCATGAAAGAGCAGAATTAGAGCACTCCACAATATGACTGGGATGTCTGTGTGTCTGCCATAGCTAGATCCAATTCCAGCCTGGCTAATCCTTAATTTACTTAGCAAGGAAAACCAGCATCTTTGAGCTTGCCAATTTTTTTAGGCAAGGAAGAAATTATGTAAAATTCCAATTACATTGGCTGATTTGATGCAACATTACTGTGATTCGCCTGTTACTGGAAGACAACAGGTACTGTCTGTCTCTATGAAAAACAACTAATCGATCCTCTAAATTGCATATTATGAAAAGCCAAACAAATGGACACAAAGAGATGGAAAACATCCAGTCTCTCGCATGTTCAGACAGAAAGATCAATCCTCTGCGAGTTATGCAAGAGAATATGGTTAGAAAGCGCCGCTGTTATCCATCAGTAAAATGGCACTGTCACAGTATTTAGAGAGAGAAACTTCTACATGTAATATGATGATTTGACAGCCTGGTCTCAATGGAATCGCCACATCTGTGCTGTCAAATTCGGCCAGCTCTTCCCTCTATTGTCACTCCCTTTCTCATCCGCAGTGGAGCACAGATCACAGACAGGCCTCTCTTCTCTGTGAGCTCAATAATGGATTATTAGATTTTACATTATTGTACAAGACATACAGCACAAAGGAAAGGAAAATAATGAAACTTCATTTATACAGCCCCCTTTTCTTCTGTTTAGGCTTGTATTCATAAAAGGAAGCAAGGCCGCCCCTCTCATCTTCAAAAGCTGCGGTCGCACGCTACTTTGAAGAAAGCAAAGGATGCTTAAATCTCAACGAAGCGAGGGGAAATGAAATTCGGTTGCGATAATAAATAGTGTTTTGGATGCAGGAGCTCGGCTTAAGGAGGTTACCAAGGGTCTCTACACAAGGTTTCGTCATTAGAAATGCTTTATCCCTCCCGAACGGACATTGATATGCGCATTACTGCAAGAGCACGCAATCCGTGATCGATACGTTTATTGATGAGCCTTGCCTTGTCAAAAAAAAAAAAAAACACAAAAGGGAAAATGCTGATGAATGAAAGGTCATGTGCAGAAATGGGATATTATGACTCAACCTCAAATCGCCGATACCAATGAGGTTTGTGCGGCATTCAAATGTGTAAACAAACATTAGCAAATATCTTGCAGACTTTCTATAACATGAACGTTTTTTGTTGACAAAAACTGTTCATATAACCAAATTAAGCAGCAAAGCCCTGCTATAATTATCAGCACTGCTGTGATGTCAGTGATATCCAACGTTTTAACTAAGCAAACTCTGAAAGGAAGGCTAATTAGGGCTGGATTAGTCAGATCCCGCATACAGACTAAGAGCTCTATTGAATATTGCCCTCCAGCGACTCACAGGAGGGGAGTACAGCCACATGCTACACTGCTGATCGCACTACACGTTACACGCAATAGCTGACATCCATCAGCCATCGATTTTGCCTTTTTTCTTGTCAGAGTTAATCTTTTCACTGCTGTTCAGGCTCAATTAGATTAAAAACAGGCCTCATCAAAACATACATCCCGGTAGTTACCCCGCTCGCTGTGGTAAATAAATGCAATGGATGAGCTATACGAAATGGATAAAGAAGTGTAAGGTCACATTCAAGGAGAAGCCTATAAATATCCACAGCCCAAATCTCCAATGTATCCAAGAACTATAATGTTAATCTAAAGCGCTTACTTATCACAACCATCTGGAATATAATTTCCAACATAAATGCTTTAATGTTAAAAAAAGTTATCACCCACAGTGGATCTTACGTACCTAAATACCCAAAATGCTACTTTTCAGGAAATGGAAAAACACTATTTTTTAAATACTCTTGCATTAATAACAAGCAGAGATGGAGAGATGGTCCAAACTGCGTGACTTCAGGTACTTCATTTACGATAGAGGAGGGGAGGTTTTACAGACAGTTTTAGGATCCAAAGGAGTTGTTACAAGCTTTAGTCACAAGCTCTTCTTTATACAGTAGGTTGAATATTTGCAAAAACCCACAGACAGACATAGTAATAATTTACGGAAAAGATACGTGATGTGTATTAAATCTGTCTTTTGAGCATCCTGCCAACAATTTTGGGCCATTTTTGATAAATTTCCTCTTTGATATAGGCTCTATCCAATCTCCAGAGCTGGCACCTAACCTATCCTTTCTCATTTGCAGCCACACTCCAAAAAATTCTAGCTGTATCACAAGTTAAATGGACGTTTCTGCTTCATTTTAACACATTTTTTGTCAAGTTAAACACAGCCCAGTTACATTAAGCACTTTAGCCCATGCTATTGACAGCCAAATGAAATTCATGTTTGGGTTGAAAGTAGCGAGGCTTTTAAACGAAACCTTGCAACAGGGGTGACAGCCAGTTGAGTATTCACAGTAATCTACGTCCTTCCCTGAGGACAGGTGATATTAACGAGGGCCAGATGGCAGTTCATGTAAGGTCACCACATTTGCTTTGAAATGCATATTTCTCGGTGTGTCATTGAGTAGCTCCTTGGTATCGTGTAACAGAATGCACAACACATGTAGAATTCGACTTACCACAACTAAAAGTAAACTGTTCTGACAAAAAAACACACATCGATCAAGCACGAGTAAGTCAGAGTCATTTGCAGTCATTTGCAGAGTCCCTGCTGAAAAGACTAGCTTAGATGAGCATTAATTTCAATGCTCCAGGTTGGTTTATGCATCAATGACATAAGACTCTTTTTTGTCCTATTCTTGATACATTAAAAATGCAATTCATAAATACAAATCTTACAAAAAAAATAAAAAAATAAATAAAAATAATTGTTTCCAATATAATATTATGCAGCACAACTGTTTGGAACATTGATAAAAATAAATGTTTTCTTAAGCACCAAATCAGCATATCAGAATGATTTCTGAAGGATCATGTGACACTGCAGACGGGAGTAGGCTACTGAATGCTGAAAAATCAGCTTTACCATCACAGGAATAAATTACACTTAAATATTCTAAAATAGAAAATCTTTATTTTAAGAAGTAAATATTTATAAACAAATGCCTAATTTCAAATATTCAAAACAAATGTCCACCAATTTTGGATCATGTGGTAGGAAGAACAAAGTAATTCGGTCAAGATTAGTTCAGGTTGTGATATGGTCATTAAATTGGAATTTAAAAAGGTTTAAAAAAAAATGTTTGGTAAAACTTTACTTAAAGCCTTCACGTATAATGGATTATAAAAGGTATTTATAATGCATGTTATAACGCATTATACATTTTCTTTTAAAATGGTTAGTTCCAATCCTTGATTCTGATAGCTGTGTTTTATTCACAGTAAAACACGGCTGACCGCTTCACCCAACGGGTGTATCACTATACACAACCCCTAGCAACCACTCTTAGCAACGTAAAATATGATACTATTGATATCGTTAATTGGATCTTAAATAGAGTCGAGTATTGTGAGAGATTGTGTAAGCGAGTGTACCTGCATTTACAGTAGATATAGCATTTCCTTCATGTCAGTCATATATTCGTAATAAAAAATCCGCTGCGATATCTTGTCCTTTTAACAGGGTTTTCCTGTGCCCTGACATGCTAACGTTAGTCATTTGTCAGTTGCGTCTTGCTTCTCCGTGTTCCCAAGTTCAGTCCTTTCAATATAAATGTCTTCTCTACTGACCGACTCACTCATAAAGACAGCCTTTGCTGCCATCTAATGGCAAAATAATGTAACTTCTGTTGCTGTTCAAGGTCAGGGAATATTTTTCCAGCGGAAGGAAGGCTTTTAGTGATTTTACTTAATGAAAGTTGCATTGATACATATATTTTGACTTTAATATTTTTATTGTGTGGTAACCGTTTTATAAAAGCAATAAGGTACTCGAGGCTTGTGCTGCCTGTATCATGAATAAGTAACGGCTGGGGGGTGAGGGGTAAGGGGTAACAACGCCCTTCAGCCGTGACTTATTCACCCTACAGCACAGCCTCGAGTAGCTACCTTATTGCTTACATAAATAATTGTAACCAAAGTTAAAATGCATTGTTTTTGCAGATTCCTTGTTACATCTGAAATTGGTTGTTTGTCATGATGTGTTTAATGAACTTTCTAAAGTCATAACAAGTATTATGTATTATAACAGCAATAATTACAATAGTTACAATAAGTTACAATAATTCATGATGAGATAATACAATGCTTTATAAGGTGCATTAGAGTAATGCCTGGCTCACACTACAGGAGTTTTAGGCCGATTTATGCCCGATTTTCCCCTCCCGAGAATCTGAGAAAAAATCTTGTCGGCACAGATTATCTGGTAATGTGAGGCGTTCACAGATCGAATCTTGTCCCTCCCGATCTGCTCTCACACAAATCGGGCTCGCCCCGATCATATCAAACATGTTTGATATTTATCGGGATGAGCAAGATTGTGATTACGTCAGTACTGTCACAATAGCCAATAAGAAACAAGTAGAGCTGTCATGGTGAATGAATTTCTATTGAGGTTAATTTTGAGTGACTCAACAGCGCGATGCGGGCATTAGCTCCATTTATTTATTTATTTATTGCTAAATAAAGCCCTACCCACATAAAACATAAACATAGAGCAGAAAAAGAAAGGATTCCTGTTGGTTTGCATCAATTGTATATTATTTTATTACGTGCACTGTCAGCTTCATGAACAGGCAGCTCAACATATAATCCAACCTTATTTGATTAAAACTATATATACAATTATACAGCGTTTTACGTTGGAATAAGCATCGCCCTTAAATGACTATTATTTGAAGTTAGCATTATACAATAATACATAGACCTACACCACAAAACTAGTTGAGGATAAATTCTTTAAAATTGGGGAATCCGTTAGGGACGTGAGCGCTCTGAAAGCGGCACTGAAAGACTGCTTTAAAACTTTCAGACCTTGAACAGAAAGCCTTTCTTTAAAGTGAATTTCGTTTTGTATTAATTGTATCTTAATTTTAATCAATGTTTTATCAACCAATTGACTGGATTTAATAAATAAGAAGTAAATATAGCAGATATATAATCACGACACGGAGGCGCCGGCGCGTGAACTGGAGCTTGTCTCATAAATTAACCAAAACTTAGCATAAGGTAGCCTACTTGCCTCACAGACCTGAGAAATATATCTAACATGTCTACTTCTAAACTGAACATTACAAAACGAAAGAAAACAGACTTCAGACTGCTCTCTGTTTATGTAAGCCGTGTGAAATGTGGATTTCTCTCTGGCGCGTTCACTACTGCGAAGATCACGATCAGCATCATCAACTTCATCTGTGCCGGCGACAGTGACACAGAAAACACTTGTTTATAAACAATTAAAATATCTCCTTGCAATATTCGACATATTCATAATCATTTTCTTTTGCTGGTTCTTTGTGACAGCTTGTAGGTGCTTTATTTGCAGCGAAATATATGTTACATGGACGCGTCACCACAGCATCAGCACCGAAAACATGGGGATTTTTTTTACAATAAATTACAAGCTGCTAGTGACGTTATTTAGTTAATCGCCTGTCGCGAGTGCAAATGCAAAGTTGCAAAGCTGATTTAATCATGGTAAAACTAAATCAATTTACAAAATAGTTACATATATATATGTAGTTCATTATAAATTGTCAGGAATTAGAGGACAAATTGGTAGCGTGCCTATTGCTGGGTATCAGCGGCAGAAATCGCGTTCTGAGGCAGGGTGGTGTGCTGACCAGAGGTGAGGGGGCACAGTGACATAGGTGGCCAGGCCATGCCCCCTGGGGCCCCCTCGTGGCGCCGACCCTGCTTGTGTTGATTGCTAATCCACAACATATGACGATTATTAAGTTAAACTTTCAGAATACGATTCCATAAGGTTATATTTCAGCACTTCGCGAATGGACAGCGACTATTAAGTAAAGGAATGGACTAAGAAAGGAATCTAAAAAGGAATAAGGAATGGACGCAAAAGTAGTACACCGAAGGTAGTGGGAGGGACTATTGTGAGTTTAGAGGGCACGTCAGCCAGAGCTGTGTATGCGAGTGAGTGAGTGAGGTTACTACCTGCTGAACAGAGGGTCGCCTAAGGAAGGATCTGAAGTGCCGGTGTTTCGGCTACAAAAACCCGCCGAACTGATCCGAAACCAGCCCAATTTGTATCCACCCGCCCAAACCCATTTTTGCCCGCAAAATAGATTGCAAAACCGCCCAATTGGGCGGGAAACCGCCCAATCGGGAATAACTTACTGCTGAATAGCACTATTGACCAATCAGAATCAAGTATTCCACAGAGCCGCATAATAAGACATAATTAATGCATTAAAAATACTTTTATAATGCACTATAGCAATATAGGGGCTTCGGGTAAAGAGTTACCATTTCTTTCTCAAAACCATATAAAACCAACAAAAATATAAAGAGTGGCCTACATTTATTCAGAACATTTATTCATCAAATTCAGAACTTGCCACATGCATTTTAAACTAGAGAAACTAGAGTAAAAAAATCTTTATTGTATGCCACAGTGAACCAGGATGGTCTATACGTATATCAGTGGTGCCCAATCCTGTTCCTGGAGATCTACCTACCTGCAGCGTATCCAAACCTGATCCAACACACCTGTCTGTAATTATCAGGTGCTCATGAAGATCTTAATTAGCTGGTTCGATCTAAGCTTTGTAGATCTCAAGGAACAGGATTGGGCTCCCCGGGTCTATATGGCTGGTCATCTCTTGCTAAGCACCTAAAATTTGCTGGTCTTTTCACCAAGGCATCAGAGGCTTAACCATATTAAACTTTCTAACAGGTTCAGGGAATGAAAGAAGAGCACCTTTAGCTAAGTTGGCCCATAGAAATGTGTGTGTATGTGTGTGTGTGTGTGTTTAGCGAAGTCCTTCCTGATGTATATCTACATCTTCAGCCAAAGCATGAGCCCACAGATGCCTCCACCTCAACAGGGTGACTGAGACAGCTGTCCCGAAGCCCTTAAGTGCCCTCGGCTTCTGTCACGAGAGCGTGTCCATGCCAGTGTTTTGAAAGAGTCTGTCCGTCCGCATTTCTAAGTGCATATTGCAGCACAAGAACACACTCAGCCATCAATCCAAACCACACTGTATGAGGCACATGAAAAATGACATTCTCCATCTCCACTCCGCAGAGCTGCCTCCTAAGGACAACAATCCCATCATAAATCAGCTAAAGTGGTGTGCATTTCAGAGTGCAGGCACTGGTGCTAAAATAGAACCTGACTGCTAAATAGAGCTCCAATTTGATTAAGGTACAGAGGAGGGGCCTGAATCAATACTCTCGTGTTATGCACCCAGACTTGGCTCCCGTGCACCGCATTAGGAGCCTATACCTCCTGCCTCCTCCTCAAAGCCTTTAAATCTTACCAGAGACAATTAATACTCGAGCCCTGAGCACGGCATCCATTATTTGTGCTCTGCATACTGTGCGGGAGACACAAATAGACTGAAGGAGAAGAGAGACACTGCATTACCAAACAAGCGTGAGAAAAATGTAAACAGTATGTCACTAGTTTATTCACTTCTCTTTATCTCTCACGGATCGATGCACAGGCTCCACATTGCAGGAGTGGTGATGTTAAAACACTCCTCCACTGTAGTCGATTGCCTCAATGAGTCAATGGAAGTCATCGCATCTCCTTGCTCGCCCTTGTGAGTCATTCGGACGCGACACTTCCTCAAACGGACGTATGATGTGCAGATTCAATAGGCCCCCTGTTCCCTCATCTGACACAAACAAAATGAGAAAAACAAAAAGCACTCATCTGTGTTTATACATCCACGTCTGAGGTGTGAATCCACTATCAGCCCATATTCTGCACTTCCACTAACAAAACAGAGCAGTGGTGCGTTCATTTATTCTGACAAGCTGATACATTTCTCTTTACAGACACCCCTCTAAGTAATGGAGAGTATATTTCATAACAGAAAGCAAAATTAATATTTGATATTGGCACAGCACTTTTTCAGTTTCAAGGATAATTAATATTTGTGTATGCTTTGCAGAGACAGCCCAGCTCTGCTTTGAAAGTTTTGATAAATTGCTGAAGAGTATGTATTAAAAGGGCAAGAGACATTACTATCAATTATCTAGGGTTTTAAAAGAAGAGATTGGTTCCCATCTTTTATTTGGCCGTCTCAGCTCTCGAATTTAAGGCAAACGCTCATGTGACCAACTCTTTGGCTGGGTGGCTTGTTTACAAAGGTTGTTTTTTTTTCTTCTGATGTCAAGGATAAAATGACAATTAATGATAAAGCAGACAACCAAATTCTAATGCAACATAGCGATCTACACTGTACCTTATACTGTGTGTGCCCAGTGTTAATCTTGTCAACTAAATTACAGATGAAATTGTTCAAAGTTATTGATCTTATTATTAACGATTCATCCATGTATACATGTTTCACTCATTCATTCATTTTTGACATTGCAATCTTTGATTAAAATGTCATAAATTCATCTTCTGGTGGAACATCAGACACATGTATGCCAGACTTTTCAATAATTTTGTCTGCTTAAATCCCTCCCCTCTCTTACACTTGACTGCAAGCTTTCATTCAGATCTAGTTACCTTCATCCAATAGGCAACCAATGGATTAAACAAAGCCCACAGGTCACTGGTTAAGGGAAGTTTACTCAAAAATGTCAATTTGGTCATTATTTAATCACCCATGACCTACTTTCTTCTGTGAAACACAAATATTTTAAAGAATGTTTCAACTGTTTTTGTCCTTACAATAAAAGTCAATAGGGTCAAAATCATCACTGGACCCCACTGACTTTTATTGTATGGAAAGACAAATGATACAAATAAAAAAGTTAATTTTTTTAAAGCATCTTTTATATACCACGGAAGAAAGAGGGTGAATGGAAATGATTAAAATAGGTAATTGTTCATTCATTTTGTAATTGTTAATCCAATCACAGAAACTAATGTCTAAAAAATTTTTTTTTAAATAAAAATAGATGCCATTTTAGTGAGAGTAAAATGTACTAAAATTAGTAGATTTGACATGACAAAATATTAACTAAACATAAAACATTTTTTCATTAAAAGATAAAAACTATTTAAAAAAAACTGACTAGGCTGTACACAGTGATCATTTTTCCAAAGAAAATCAGAGTGACTCTTTAGCCTCTGGACTCCCTCTATGGTTAGTATGTAAATACAATTCTTATCACACGAAACCAAGTCCCCAGCTCATTCAGAGGGATGTGGAGCACAGGTGAGCGCTGTACACGGACCACTGTAATGAATAGCCAATGCTATAGCTGCTATAATAGAAGACAGTCAGCAGGGGCTGGTTTGAATAGCTTGTGTTACTGTAAGTGCTGTCATGGCCAGAAGGAACGGTCCATCCATGATAATGACACTGCGGTACTGCTGCTCTCAGACTGATGCTTTCCCTTCAAGTGCATTGAGGTGTCAACAGAACGCACTGCAGCATAAAGAAAGAAAGTCTCCTCAATGGTGAAATCGTCTCTATCAGCTCAGGCGATCAGCCCTGATCCCTGGTTAGTGTCTCCAACTGGAGGTCACAAACTACTAGGGAGCCATTAGTGAGGAGGGTAATTTGATTCTGGGGACTGATACCGCATTACATACTTTAGAAATACTGCTTAGGTTGGAGAAAATCCTGCCTATATGGACAACTAAATGAACTTGTTACAATGAATGCCTGAGCAGAGGCCTTTCTGCTTGATGACAAAACCTAAATTACGCTCAAATGCCCCTGTAGTAAAGGTAGCTGGTGCAATTTTATAGCACACAGATATACAGTATTTATACAATAATCATGTCAGAATGTATTAAATAAACCATGCGGTGTGACATGCTAACTCTAAAACTACTGTAAACATTAATCAAATGTAAAATGTATTTTATAATAATGCACGCAGTTTCCAACTATTTTAGGGATGTACCAATATTAAAAAGTCCATCCAATAAGCCAATAACAAATTTCATGTAATGGTCAAATAAATATTCAATAATAATATTTTATTAGCAACTATTTAGTCCAAATGAATTAAAACAACAAAAGATAAAAATCAATCGTTTCAAAAATTAACAGAGAATTTAGGCATGGCAAAAACATTCAAATGCACAGTAACTAATTTGCTAAAGATAATATTTAACAGTGTTATTAAATGATTAATGTTTTTAAAGATTATCTTTAAGTGAGAGTTAGATCATTTAAATGTAAAAATTGTGGAAATGAAGATGCACAATGAAATGTTCAAGATTGACTAATACAATCCAATAAAAAAAAAATTAAAAAAAAATGGGTGAGACTATCGAAAATTTCCACATTTGAAAACAAATTGTTATAGGTCCTATTAAAATGGAAATAAATAAATACAACAATTGAACACTTCAAAATAGTCAAAAACAAACTTTGTGTGTGCTAACTGCTAAGCTACAGCTCTGAATAACCATTTTTAGCATTTTAAGCATTGTCCATCCTTCTTTCAATGTGTTCTTCAATGTTGATTTACGATGACCCGCATACCAAAACAGTGAGGATGACTAATGATGCCCTGTAAAAGAGGCATCTTTTGTTTCTTCACCTCATTTTTCTTCTCTTTACATCACTGCAGCCTTTCCTCCATGGACAAATAAGCTCTTTCACATGTATGCTATCTCCTGTGCATTATCTTCAGAGGGTCTGTCTCCCGGTCCCTCGTGTAAAGAGCTCTGGCTCTAAGCCTGTGGATAGTCTCCACCAGACACTAAATTTGGTAGCTCTGCTGCTCTTTTAAGTAAATGCCACAGAAATATGCCACAGTGCAGACCAAGCTCACTCTGCAGACCAAGATATGACAACACCTTTTATACAGAGCAAACACCAACCCATTCCACCTATTCAACACACTCAACTCCCAAAGTGCTTACTTAACATTTATGTCAGTGAGTTCTATGGTAATAGGCCACACACCCATTGATTATCTGCCATTTTCTCAGTGTGGCGAACTGGACCTGTGGCTCAGTGTCTAGATGCAGTGGGACTACCCACTGAAATGCCACCACACATATAATTAGGAATCTCTGGGGCTTTTCTTATTATTCGATTTTATTTACTCACTTTTTTGCTTTAAGAGTCTGCACAAACACAATGGCTATTCTTAAGATGAATATATGAGCTTGAAGGGCAGCCCTGCTGAAAAGACCAACATAGTATGGTGTCCCTACCAAACTATTTAAACCTGTATATCTTCCATAGATAAACGGATGGACAGATAGATGGATAGAATTGCTGGAGTCCATTGTCATATCGTCCTATCATGAGCCAATACCATTCTTGTAACTTGAGGTTTAATACTTTACTTATTTGATCATTAATTTACTTATAACTTGTTTATTAAATCATTTAATTCTTTACTTACTTCATTGTATTTTTGTAATTTTAAGAGCAAAGACGGAGTTGGTAATGAAGAAAAATGCATAGAAATATTTCACCCAAAAGGCGAGCTTGTGGATATCACACATGCAATTTGCAAACTTTGCACGAGAGTTATGCCGGTGAAGGAGTCTCGAACCACAGTCAATTATTCACTTTACATAGACCTATATAATTTTAGTAGTAATATTATTATTAATAATAATAAATTGTAATTGTATTATTATTACAGTTAGTAGTGGGATTAAAGTGTTTTGTTAACGTGTTATGAAAACAAAACAACATGCTGACGAACAATGATATCATTTTGGCTTAAACAACTGTATAAGAATGATTATAGTCTTGATATTGTCAAAGGCATACGCCACCAGCGATATCTCTGATGATCATCGATAAAGGATATACTTTCGTCTATCGGCACAACCCTAGGATAGACAGAACGATAGATAGGACAGACATACAGACAGATAGATAGAACTTTTGTGGATCAGGGTGGTCGAACATTTTATGATATGCATTACTCAATTTCTTTGAAGTATAATTCAGTAAAGTTATCTTCCTATCATTGAAGTTTAAATTTAAATTCAACTTCCTGTGAGGCATGGCCAATTGAATTTGAAATTCATACTCATGAATTGAACGGGAGCCAATTCTTCAGTTCAGAATTTTGCCCAACCCTGATGGAAATTCATGCTGGTTTTAAGTGTGTTTTCGTTAGTCAGCAAAAGAGGGGCAGCCGTCTTGAAGGTCTACACACCTAATTAGGTGATGTCTGCAGACGAGCTGCCCTCATAGCATAACCTCCTAAAACAACCTCCAACCTCTTTCTGACAGGGCTTCACGAATAAAACACACACACAGATGAAGGCCAGGGTTATACAGGCAGACAAGAGCAGCAGCTTAACCCTTGCACCAACAACATCCATCAGCTGGAGAAATCAGGGGTACTTCTGCTCTCTCATCCCACACATAAGGTGAAATCCCACATTTAGACAGGTGTGACTGAGAGGACGGCTTCCTGGAGGATCACCGTCAACCAGCAACCTTTAAATGTCATTCCAGATGAAGATTCTGATACTTAGCATGAAGACGGAGGAATGTTTTCACTGTGTTTCGAGATGGACTGTATTATGCATTGACATTGATCCATTCTGGAACAACAACAACCAACTCGAACGCATTGACATTCATCCAACGTTTGGAAAAAAACAAACCGGCACAAGGGGCGAGCGCAGGCATCTTGCGCAATTCGCCTCGCAATGTTGTGCAAATTTAATTGGAGGTTGTATCCTCTGTGAAAAACAAATACTTTTGAGAATTATTTCTTATAGGTGTGTTAAGGCTGGAGAAGTATTAATAAGACACAGCTCCAGCAAAGTGGTTTCACAGCACATAGAGCTTGGTAGGTTTACTTTAGAAATCCACCACTACCTTTACTCAATTCCAGCACGTATATCGTTCTGTCATCAACGATCATCAAATTAATATGACGAGCAAAAACGGGAGCAGCATGCAGAGCCTTTTGGTTTCCCGAACTGAGTGCTGCTGTCAAGCACAATCAAACAAACAGAAAACATGTCTGTGTGCTCTACGGAGAGACCAGTTCCCACTTCAGAAAAGCACATGGATACACACAAACTCAGAACTTGTGGAATGGATCATTTCTTTTCAGTGATTCTATCTTTAGCATCTCTCTTTAGTTTTCTTATTTTTTGCTCATCTCACACACTCTTCTAGATAATAAAAGACTGAATTCCTGATCTCTATCCTATATATTCACCTTAATGAACCTGTGGGCCTTGCATTTCTGAACTCACAGTAGCTGAGAGATTTGGTCGAGAGACATTAGTTGTTCCGGACAAACTCTGCGGCCCCAGAAAGTGACCTAATCTCTATAGTCCCTTCTAATTTCTCAGAGAGAAACACAGAAAGCAAAGCAAACAGGAGAGAAGTGCAGATCATGAATATGTAATTGTGCGACACAGCTACTTTTTCAGACACAAGGAAAAACAACTATTGAGTGTGCTGTCAGCCATGTCATGATAGACACTCTCATTGCCTGATATTAACATGTCTGTTGGCATAATGCGCAAGTAATTTTTGTTGGAAGACAAAATCTAAATTTCAGCCCGCTCGCAGTTTGAACATCTAAATAGAGATCAGAAAGGAGTAAGGCGGTTTCCCATTGTTATTGGCTTTCTTTATTTGCTGAATTTTACAAATATGTGGAGGAGAGTTTGAAGAACGAGCCCTCAAATTGATCCTCTTCTAGTCATTGGTTGAGAATGAGGGATTCGGCTGGGTAGATCTCACATTAGCCTCACAATTGTTATGTTTAATATGTCAAAATGTGTTATGTTAGGAACTTACTTCAATGTTAAAATGAAGAGGCTGAGGACTCCTTAAGCCTTGAAATAAAAACCTGTGCTTCACACATTTCCCCCACCCAAAAAGTTAACTAAATATGAGGAATACATAAATCAAATACACATTTCTGTATGTAACATTTCAACCATATTATTTGGTCTGTCTGCCTACCTGTCAATTTTTTTCCCCCCAAAAAAAATTTCAAACAGGATGTGTCAAGCCAACATTCAAAGATCAAACTTTGTAGTTAAAAATGAGTTATACTGTATACATTTCTTTGAATCTCAATTTATTTTAATTCTACTTCCATACATTTAAGTTTAAATTACAATTCTGCATCCTGCTTGCTACCTCAATTCAAATTAAATTCAAATTGGAATTTAAAACGCATCTTCACATAAATTCTGAAAGGCACACTACTAACCATAAATTAATTAGAGGATTTGCAGCATGCAAGTTCTTATAAAGACAAAAAACAGTCAAGAGTGGTAAGGCTGGTCTAATTTGTTATGCCTGACCATGCCTGGGCGAGCATGTTTAAATAAAGCGTAGTGGGCTTGGCCGCGTTATTCATATAGTATTAGCAAATGTGACGCATACATCTTTCTTCCAGTTCGCAAGGCTGTGGAGGTCTCTGCTGACCTGAACTCTGCTCTCCTAGAAATATTTGATTAAGTCAGAAATTTATAGCACGCTGTTCTATGCCAGTTAAATGCATCCCCAGAGTTACTTTTTTCATTTCCAAGATCCATGCCCTCATATTAGCCCACTTCGCTAATACAAAAGAGCCAAGCCGCTTCATCTCTACTGCCAGCGCAGCTAAATGGCTCTCATCCCAGCTATAGATCACACCCATTCACTGTTAGCCGGATAAGGGCAGGTTTATTGTATAAAGCCTAAGGATCATGCTATGCAACATGTGTAGGTGTGTGTGTGTGACCAAAATTGTTTAAAGAAGCTCATGGGAGAGGGGGGGAGGAGGAGGGGGAGGGGGATGGGGGGGGGCATCCAATGTATCAAAAGCCTGGCATGTCTGGAAGATGTGAGGACCACTTCATAATTCAAATGAGCAGATGGTGGACTAGAGACATCTTTGCTTGATCAGTTGTATTGGTCTGGGTGGCAGGTTGAGGAAAGATGGAGGATGAGGAGATGGAAGCCTGGCCAGGTCTGTTTAATCTGGGAGTCTGCAATGGGCAAAGCACACAAAACAAAGAAGAAATAAATCATTGAAATCAGTGGCTTCCCAGCTGGCCTCTCTCGTGGTGTTTGTGTTGATGTTTATGAGAGTGTATATGGGTTTAAATGAAGAATATGAACCTTCTCATTAGCGTCAGGCCAATGGAAAAACTTATGGGAGTGTGGCTCACACACACATACACTGATCAGACAAGCCTGAAAATTGGGGCTGTGCTGACGGCAGCCCGCTTGTGATCTTGGCCCACACAATCAGCCAATTAAAAAGGGGGGTGACAGGTAGACAGAAGCGCATCTCAGTCAGGAAGGACACTAAACACGGGAAGCCGTCAGGCTTTGATCAGGCTCTTCTGTGGCCGTCTTTGCCTCTCCAGGGATTCGGCCATTACCTCCACTTATGGGTCCAACTCTGACGGGTAGGAGAGCAGAGCACCAGCCATTCACACATAATCCACACCCTATTTTCAAAAGGAAGAGATAGAGTCATCTTCCTGAAAGGATTTAACCAAAGAAGGCTTACAGGGAAGGTAAGCAAGTTACCAGACTGAATGGCATCTATCACATAGAAATTAGAAGAACATAATCAGGACATGATGAGCAAAAAGATGAGCTACACTATAGATAGTTATCTGCTGCTGTGAAGATGAAGTGCAGAAAAATGTGTCTGTAAAAGCAATTAAAGTTGAAAACTAAAATACTCTTGACATTTCTGGTGCTAAATAAGAAAAAAAAAAAAAAAAAACTTGACACACTGTCCTTACAAGCCTGAAAACTGAGCCTCATATTCAGCTAACGTGTGCGTTATGTCGTAATAGTTGGCAAGCGCTGGGTAAATTGGCTAGTTAGCATTACCCATCCTCATGCTGTAATTAGTCACGGGTAGATGCACCACCAAGATGTTCTTCCTTATAAAAGTATTACATTTTTTCTACAACAGTCAGAAGCAACTTTGCAATACCGATTTTTGCAAATCTAAAAGGTGGAGGGAAGGAAAACATAATCAGGACTTTCCATGCTGAGAAACGTTTGGAGTTGACAACTAACACTTTTGTTTACGAAGAAGGGCATGGGGAGATATGACCTCTCCTGTGCAGACTGTTGTCATGATCGCTTTAGTCAGCCCACGATAACCATGATTAGCTTTGAGAGTGGGCATACCAATCAAAGGGGAGGAGGGCTGATCTCAATCAAACATGACGTAAGGGCCACTTAAAGGTGTATGTGCCCACCTCGAAACATTCACTCTCCTTCTGCACTATATAGTCATACCCACTTACTTTCTAAAACCCCTAGTGCTTTCTTGATTACGGCTGATCATTACATACTGTACATATAATTGAGCCCTTCGTAGTCGGGGATTCTGAGAATAACCATGTGAAACAAGGGGATGGAGGTGGCAGGCGAGATCAAATTAAAATCATACACTTTCACTATTGCCATTATTTATGAAAAAAAAGATCTCTTCCCCTTATGGCTGTGTCTCTGCTGCAGGAATGAGGTTGAAAGCAGTAATCAGATGAGAGGCAGAGGACTCATTTGCCAGCCTGCAGCGATGGATTGCTAATGTCAGAGCTAGCTGACGGGGTAAGCCAGGAAGAGCAGCCTATCACTTAAAAAATATCCCATTTGCATGCACAAAGCAATTACCAGCACGGTGGTGTGCAATCCAAAATGTGTGGGCAGCTGCCGAGATGCCGGTGTGCATTCTGCCGCATCTGCGGTACTAAAAACTGGACGAAGCCCTGTGTGAACTGGATAAAAGATCCTAGGAGATTACTGGCCAATGTAGAGCTTTGTCTATGCAAACCAGGTAAAGCACACAGGTAAGATGTTGATTAACTGTCAGAAACTTAATGGCTGTCCCGGACATGCCCTTCACCAGGTGGTGAGTTTTTAGTATTCCTCTGAATTGGTGGGGAGGGAGATGGTCATGGCTGCCTGGGCACAGGAGGAGGCAGCAGCGGATGCTGGCCGGAGCTGAAGGCAGGCCCCTCTAGGCCCACCTCACGCAGCTGAATCACCAGTGAGACAGAGCATGCATCTGCCAGGGCCCGGGGGACTGCTGGATGACGAGAAGAACAGGGAGTGGAATGGATACAGTGGGCATTACCTCTTGAATATGCCAACAACGACGGGCCCTCGTAGCCTCTTCTTCCTCCCTAGGGCCCAGTGAGCCGTGATGGGTCACATCAACTAGGTGCCAGAGAGCGTGCTCAAGCGTGTGTCTCTGAAAGAGTTTGGACAGGTCTTCACTCACACTTCCAGTCTTCCTGGAGCTCAGTGGGCAAGAGTTGGCTTCTGAGGATTTCATGTTAGCCACAGCCCAATGGATAAGGCTGTTATGGAGTCAGTGTACGTGTTTGAGTGCATCACGGGTTGACCTGCGGACCCTCAAACTTGTTTGGCTAACGATGGCTCTCGTGAGACGACTAGGAACAAAGCAACACAAAAGATTTCTCACCTAGATGACAGCAAGAAAAACGCTGAGTCTGTGATGTACATGCGATCAATAGTGTAGGATCCGTTCGAATAAGGTTGACAGTGTTTTGTCCTGATTAAACGCCACAGTGTACATTTAATCTCCCCTGAAATGTCTCTCATCTTTCATTTCTGGTTTTGCAGCAGGGGTGTGTGTATGTGTGTCAAGGATATTTAGTGTGCGCATGTGTTTATATGTGTGTTTATAGAAGCATAAAGTAGTGGGCCCTTTTCCTTTTCCCCCTGATGCTAAATTAAGTATGACAGACACAAAAGACTAATCACCTTCACAGCTTCAGCCCTGGCCTCATCTCCCTACTGGCTTATGACCCAAGGAGTTGCTATGGCAACAAACAAAGTCTCATTTATCTCGTCACATTTGCATTATTTTTCATGGTGCAAAAATACCTCACATTCTCTCTGCTGTAGTTTTGCTAGAGACAGGAAGCACACAACGTGCTTAGCAGTGGCATGTAAATAGCATCTCAGAGAAAGAAAAGCAACATATACTGCAACCACTGCAATAATTATTAAAGGCAAAATGCTTAGTGCAGATACAGAGTAAACGGATGGAACAAAACATTTTCAGACTGATCTCATAAAATTGCGTGTGTATGACACGCCAATTCGTATTTCCATTTTTGGCGTGCTATCAACACGCACAATCGCTTTTCAGCGTGTTTATGAACGCAGTTGACTTAACGTTATTACTGTATATATAAATATATGACCTACCTCCACCCCGTCCCTAAACCTACCCGTCACTGGGGTTAATAGCATTTATGAGTCTTCCCCTACCATCCTAGGGAAAAAAAAATATCGCTCCCCAGATGTAGATCTACATTTTGCTTCGTTTCGCTCGGAAATTTAATGGCGTGCACATATACGCGGAATCACTTGGACATTAATGGCGTAGACATACACGCATACACGCGGATATCTCAAAATGCGTATAGATAACACGCCACTTGACTTGAAAGTGGCGTGTCTGTTTACGCAAAAGTCATGATGTCACGTTGACATTTTTGTACACGGGATAATTCGCCCAAAAATGAAAATTCGGTCAAATTTACTCTGCCTCATGTTGTTTCAAATCTATATAAGTTACTTTATTCTATGGAACACAAAATTAGAATTTTTTAAGGATATCCTGGTGACTCTTTTCAATATAATAAGTAAAGGAGAAGTGGAGCTGTCAAGTTTTAAAATGGCAAAAAAGCCACATAAACATCATATATTACATGAATTGGTAGATTTAGTTCACAGCATTGGTCTGAATAATCACAGATGGACCAAATGTGATTCTCTCTAGTTAAACCCAATTAACTGACTCCATGATCTGGAGGAGATTATACAATTTTGGACTGTTCCTCGTTAGCTATTAAATGGCTTTAAAAGGCTATAAGACTATACTGTATGTGGAATAGCGGTAAACAGGCTCTGCTTAGTCGTGCTGTGCTCATGGCCCTCGCTGGAAATGTGCTGATGGATCAGTCTGTGGGTGCCTCATGTACACCTCCAAAATGCTACCATAAATCACAGAACCACAGCCGGAAACACGCCCCGGCCCTGACAGCAGAGGATGGATGAAATCAAAGAGCCGCTGTGTATTAATACCTCTCCACGTCCCGTCCCGTGCATGCGACAGGTAATTGCGGCACAATGAATGCAAATACAAATGACATAATGACTCCCGCCCAGCTAAGCAGCACTTATGAGAAGCATCACACAGACAAATAATCAATATTAATTTACAAAAATAATCGCAGAGAAGGAGAAAAAAACAAACAAACAGGAAAACCTGCTTAGAAACCCTGCTTAGCACAAGCCCGTGGGACAATTTTAATATCAAAATGTTTCCTCTCTTTTTTTTGATCCACTCACTGAGGGTTGGATTGTTTAAGTACAATGCAAGCTCCTTTTGTACTGAGATCAAACCGCCGACAATCATGTTTAAAACAACAGAAAGCAAAAGAAAGACTCATCCACATCAAAAGAGCCAGAGACAAGGATCAATGTGCCATTATCTCAGGCTGTCAATATTCCAACAGGGGACATTCAAATTCCTTTCCTTTGGCTTTCCAAGACATATGACATGCATTTTCACTCAGGCAACTGCTGACAGGGCTCAGTTAATCCATTTCACTTCCCTGCCCTCAGTTTTCCCTGACTCAAAGGCCAATCATAACTCTTCCCTGTTCAATACAAATGTGAGGCATTAAGTGCTCTACCTTGTCAAAATGATTTCTGTCTTGAAAAAATAAATCTGTAAATCTGAAATTCAGCATTTCAGTACTACAATCAAAGAAGTCTCTAAAATATAAATAACTATAAAATACAGATAATCATTAGCAGTTGACTCTAAGAAACAGTTTTGCTCATTGGCAAAACGTTTAGAGATGGAGCAAGTTTAAGAAGATAATGCCAAGAGAAAACTAGCTGCTAGCATTCACATTCATATCAGTTGGACCAATTTTAGTATTCAGTAGAAAATGCCATGCCAGCCTCCCAAAAAAATAAAATAATAAATGAAAAATAAAATATTAAACAGAAAAACAAACATGCACAAAAAGTTAAACGACAGGTTAAAGGGTGAAGTCTAGCCACATGATAATAGCCAGAGTAGTGCAAGTTGCTTTCAGTTTAAACAGCTCAAACATGCATTTTAGTCTGGCACTAGGATTAAGCCTTGTCTGTGAAACTAGTCTGTTTTCTATCACTTTGAACAAGGTAATTGTCACTACATAGCACCTTTCATCTGTGTAACTGTAAGTTGACTATTCTGTCAGTAAACAGATCCATGTTTAATTCTTAAAGCTTCTCATAAAGGCCATGAGCTGATAGCAAGAAGCACCTGTGCCAAACAAAAGGAGCGCAACGATCAAGAAACCTCATTTCATAATCCACCTCCAGACGCAGAGAAAAAAGACAATCATATGATGCCTTTGAGGAGGCAATACAAAACAAAAAAGTCCCTTGAGGAATTAGTCAGGTTAAAAACCCGATTGCCATTGCAAATATTGAGTTTACCAGCTTGTGATGGTTCTCTGATTCTAATTTTGGGGTGAAGGGGTTTTTACACTTGATTTGCACTGGAGATTTTTTTCCTAATATTCTGTATGCTTTGTTAAAGTCTAAGCGCGAGGCTGAATGCACCGCAAGCTCTAGGATCTACATACTTTGAAAACCGCAAACTCTGAATTTCCATATTAATTGGGACTCTCGGTCAATGACCTTCATCATGTGAGAAACAACAAAAATAAACTCTACAAGCTGCATATGCTACCGTGAGTCTCCAACAAGAGTGCCCCTTCAGATTACTTTGATATGCTTCAAAATAACTGATAAACGGGATGACGCTTGTGATACATGATACGTATTGACACTAAAGCGATAAATTATTCAGACTTGGTGGGTCATTCCAGTGTCCATGTCCTGAATCCTAATCAAATCCTATTATAACCACATATTTAAAGGCTGCCATAATAAGATATGAAGCAAGATGCCTATATGGGTTAATGTGGTGTGCCATGTGACTTTAGGGTCAATGTAATATAATAACCAGTTTCCTCTCATTAATTAGCAAAGTGCAGAGATGTGAAGCCCAATGGGGTGTACCGCTCACCCACAATCAAGGGAAATATTACACAAGCATCATGTCCTTTTTGCATTCAGGGATAAAGCTGTATTCAGCAGTTTTAGTAACATTCTAAACCTGAAATTATAGCAAAAAGAAGTATTTAAAGGTTGGAGTCGCTCCTGTAAGCGTGAAATTATACCCTCCCGGTGCAGATTTATTCATAAGTCTTTAAAATAAACTACTTTCACAACCTCTGGAAAGATAACACGGTTGTTTTCCCAACACAAAGTGCAAAGCTGTTGTAGTTGGATGACAGCATGGAAAGAATAAAAAAAAGAATGCCTTTTTGGTCAAATTTTGGACTTGGAATGCCAGCTTGGACTATAGGAAGACTTTCAAATCAACCCAACTTGTATAAAGGAATGGTGCAGCACACTGGTTAAAGATTTTAGCTAGTACCAAGGTTGTCAATGTGACCCTGAGCAAAGCACTTAACCCTGAATTACTCCTGGGATTGAACCTGTAATCTGTATAAGTCACTTTGGATAAAAGCTTCTGCTAAATTATTACTTGCTTATATGTTCCAGTCAAACATCTTTCCAGTAACATTCGGCGCCAGGGAAAAAGCCAAGTTTTGTTGTATATAAAACAACCCAGGGCTCATGGCCAGGCTAATTTTTCTATTCGGAGGCTCAGTTTTTTCTCGATTATAGAGATCAATTAATGCACGGCAATATCTGGTGTGACACATACTGCCTGTGCAAAGGACAAACGAAGACAAAACGCCCGACCTTTGCTTTCAAACTTAAATCCAATGTGCCTGTATGAGTCTGGGGTGCAGAGCAGAGTATGTCTGAATTCATCATTGCTGGCAACGGGAGGCTGGCAGCCAACTACATCTCTAAGTTAAAAACAATCCTGAGAAGCCAGTGAGGTCAGAAGCGATCCATAAATTATCCTGAGACAAAGACTCTGCCACTGTGCATTATTCAACCAAAAGATCAATACACTTTTGCGAGTCAAACTCCACAACCTATTCTTCTCGCTTATCAGCAAACTTCTAAACAGGCACTTTCCCATGGTCAATTATTTAAATCAGCCTCAAAATTGCTGGCTTTGTAAAAATATAGGGGTCTATGGTTTTCTTCTGCTGGGTCATTTTTTGTACCTAAATGGCTATTAAAATTTCTCGTTTAAGTTTATTACAGTGACTAAGATTTACTTAGTCATAGTAATTGATAATTCATCAAGAACAATTGGATTAGAGCCATTATTTAATTATCAAATGGTGTCCTGGCAGAGGACAGTCAGATATAAGAATTTACGGTTCCTAATCTGATCGTATTAAGTCATCTTTGACCGCCATGGTCACGACGGTTAACAAACAAAGGCCAGCTTTAAATGTGATAAACATCAGTGCATAAAAAGCAAGTACCTATTGATTTGTATGGGCAATACTCTGACATTGCCATTCTGAAAAAGAAATCCCCAACATCTCTTTGAAGGGATATAAACCCCATCGCCCGTATGACTGATAAACCCGCATGACTGACTTTCTTTTATTGGTCAATGGAGTTTTTGAGCTTAAAAAAGGATGCAAAAGCATCAATGTATCACAATAGTGGCTTGTGCACTATATTCTAATTCCTCTGTATCCATACGATAGATTTGTGTGACAATCATATTGAAAAAGGTCACAATTCACTGTTAGCTGTTGCAACCGAATCCAGTCTAGTGAGTTGAACACAAGAACCAGATCAATCGAATTCATAAACGCTTTACAATTGTTTTTTGAGCTGGATCAATTGTTTCAATAATAATAAAAATTAAAGCTGCAAGCAGCATTTAGCTGTGTTCAAGCAATTAAAGCAGTTAAGCTCAAAAGCATCAAAAGACATCAAGTTTTATGTAGCAAGCATTTAACCACTGACATCATAGATGGAATAGACCATGTTTTAGCATGATTTACCATGATATACCAAATTTAGTGTGATTTTTCATGATCTACATGTTCTAGTATGATTTACCATGAATCTAGCATGATTTACCATAGTTTACCATGATTTACCATGTTATAGGATGTGTAGCGTTTATACGCCCGTATAAATATAACTAATTATTATTCATAACGGATTATGATCAATAATGAATAATTTGATTATTTTCAGAATTTACTGTAGCAGAATCAATAGTATGATCATCTTATCAGTTCATCCAATGAACGGAAAGCATAAACAATTATTAATTCTAGGAAATATAATATCTTCCTGGCCAAGAAAGACTAATTCCCAGCTAACAGCTAAATTAAGAAATAATTCAAGGGTAAAAGCATAAGTAGCTTATAGATCGCAGTTCAAGACAATAAATTCGTAAGCACATAACACAAGTAATGCTTCTCTTTTCAAATACAAACAATACTTTATTGATTATAAGCCTATGACTAACACATAAAACTAATATCTAACACACACAAACAATACCTTATTGATTATAAGACTAACACATAAAACTAACATCTAACACACATACACGCATTCATACGAGTTGCAGAAAGACAGCGAGTGAGGAAGAATGAGTTTTAGGAGTCAGACGGTGAGATCCCAAGTTTCTATATGCACTTAAAAGACATGACCTGAACGAACCACCAATCATCGATTTAACCCTTCTATCGTTTCTTAGGCAGGTTATTCAATTTTATATACTGCACCAGTTCGGTTAAAAGTCTGGAGAGGTTACTTGCTTGTCTTCGGTTTGATTTGGGATTCTCCTTTTGTCAGTGTAAAGGGGTTCCCCGGGTCCGTTGCTTGGCTAGCGGTCTCCTCGTGCCTGCTATATCTTGGGGTCACGTGGGGTGTTGGCGGATGGATAAAAGTCTTTGAAGTTGGAAGCGCGTTGCAGTCGAAACGTTTAAACGAAACTTTGCAGCAAAACTTAACTTAGAACCGTGACTTTCAACGAAAAGAAAACAAAGGAAAAGAAAGGAAAGTGAGACGAGTTGAGATGGCTTGATTGAAGATGTTTTAAACCCTGATTTTGATTTGGGTCATTTGTCTCTATGCATCTACATGGTTACTATAACCATCGTCTGCTCCACCCGACTTGTTCTGCCGAGATCTTTCCCGAGGGAGAGAGCGGGGGAGAGAGAGAGCAAGAGCACCAGAGAGCAGAGAGCAAGAGCGAGCACAAGAGAGCGCACAAGAGAGAGATTATGTGTTCGGGTCTAAGATTTTAAGATTTTAAACTCAAAGTTTGTCCCACCTCTAGGATACGTTCTAGCCAATTGGACACTGGCTTAATTTAGGAGGTGGCCCTATGGGTTATCTGTGATCTCCTTGTTCTCCAGCACCAGCAGAGAGAACAAAAGGCCACAGTTTAGACATTATTACTATTATAAGAATACTAAACATTTTACACAGATTTCAAATCAAACCATCTTTTTGAATTAAAAATACGATCCTGCTGACAGGAAACACGGCACACTTTCATTCACACACCTACTATTTATAACAATTATGAATTGTATGGCATCTAAGCATATGAGACACACATATTGTAGAAACAACATAGAATTGTGTAGTTGCATGATGTTTTGATTATAAGTCCATAGAGAATTGTTCTGGGTTGAGTTTTTGGATTTTGATGTGTAAAGTGTGTTAGTATGTAAAGTTTATGGGGTTTAAGCCATTCCAGTCTGAGGCCAGGGGTCGTTCATGCTGAAGGCTGTTTTGTTCATGTCTCATGGGACCTCTGGTCCTTGAGAAAGAGTAGTCTGTTAGTCGCAGGGGTCAGGTGACCTCTTGTTAGGGCCTCTTGTTTCACCATTTCTGAACAGATCTGTTCTTGCCAAATTATAAAACATTGAAAACGTTCTTCCTTTAGTTAAACAATAAAAAGTCTTTTTTGGTTGTAGAGCCTGGGGTAATCTGGAATGTGAAGGCTCTTTCGTGTGATTATGTATGAAAGCTTCAATTGTGTTTGGTTCATTCTCATAGTTGCTACAGATGATTTACCATGATATACCACATTCTAGAATGATTTACCAGGATTGTAGCATGATTTACCATGATTCATCACATCGCTAGCATGATTTGCCATGATACACCATGTAATAGTATTTTTTACTATGATTTACCATGTTTCTATCGTGATTTACCATGATTTACCACATTGCTGCATTGATGTGAAGTGTCAATAAAAATCAAGTGATAAACTCTAACAAAAAATGATTGTGTTATAATAGTTAACATGGAAAAACTGGTTTGCTTTAGTGCAAAATACTGGTGAAAATCAAGTCTGTCAAAATGAGAGTGAGCCAGTAAGGGGTCTTCTGCTGCCCCCTGCTGAACATTGTACTTATTAATAAAGTGTTTTCACCGGTGCTTTTGCACTCATATGTAGACATTTGCTCACACACACACACACACACACACAAAGACAAATGTTGTTTTTGTTGTTTTTCAATGTTACTTGGATGTGCCATTATGAAAATATACTTTAATGGTCTATAAGCATTTCATATAATGTCTTTGTAAACTATTTATAAGATTATTCAGCATTTATTCAGAAATCTAAGACAACACACGCATATTCTGTTGTACATACACACATTTGAACTATGTGATGGAAAAACAACATGTTTACTGCAAGTCTCCTTCAGTCTCCTTCACATTTCTCAATGTGCTACAATAGTAGTATACTTCAATAGATGCATTTTGACTAAATGTGAGTGTAAATGTTAAAATAGTGATTTTATAAAGTCTAAAAAAGAATTATAGAATAATATGAGTTAGTAGCATGACAAAATTTTAAACAGAAGGGGGCAGTAGAATACCACTTAATGGCTTAATATGCCATTGTTCATATCATTTTCACCTTTTTAATTGTTATAGAGGCATGTTTTGTACGATCTGTCTGAAATTTTTCATGCTTGTTTAGAGTCATGTGTCACATGTTCTGACTTGATTTGAAGAAGATCTGAGCATTCATTGAAGGGATATAGGCGTTTGGGGGACACTTGGTCAAGGTTACATATTGAAGTGACCCTATTATAGCTATCCAAATGAATAAGTTATACCTTTCTGATATTTATTGATCTAGAGAGTCCAGAGAATTGTACTGCACTGGTTTTAAACATTATGATATGAAAATTATACGATCATAGATGGAAACTACCATTTACAGCCAATACAAGCAATTTACCATAGGAAATACATGGTTTTAAAGCTTTTCAACAGTTATAGCGCCACCTACTGTCCGATCTCCATAAAACTTTGCATGCTTGTTCATGATGTTATGTCACATATGCTCACCAATTTTTGTGAAGTTCTGAGTTTTTATTTATGATTTATAGGCTTTTGAGTGTGTTTTGACACACCCCTTTTTATAAATGATCCTGTTATAGCAAACCAAAGGGCAAAGTTCAACTTTTTTTTTGATAATTATTGATCTAGAGAGTCCAGAGAATAGGTCTAGACTGGTCTGGTTCTGATCGGGCGAAAAACCAGGGACTAGTTTGCAAAAGTAGGTTTTGGACAAAATTCGACATAGCGGAAAATGTCCGTCTTGAGCCAAGGATCACAGTGGTGTAAAAAGCTTGAGGCTAGGACCAACGGCCTAGGAGTTATGAGCAATTTAGTACTTTTGGTTGCTGTAGCGCCACCTATGGGCCAATCGGGGTCATACTCTGATAGGTTCTCCCAAATAGTGTGGCCTACCATCTGGACGAGTTTCAAGTCTCTAGGTCTTACGGTTTGGGCTGCACGATGCATTTTAGGGGATTTTTTTTCAAATAGCAATTACAATAGGTTTTCAGCACTTTGTGCTTGAACACCTAAAACAAACCTTTATTTTCTTTCATGACATCTACAAGGGTGACCAGAATATTATTAAAAAATGTGTTTCATGTAAGGAGAAAAGTCATACAGTGAATAAATACTGAATTCATTTTCATTTTGGGTGAACTATAACTTTAAGGAAAGTAGTGTCAAAACACAATTCAGCTTTGCTATAGGGTGCCAACAAGAAAACCTTCAGCTCTCCTTTAAATGTTGATCAAAACAGATCGGAAGGTAGTCAGGCTTAAGAGTAAAGCTGCAAGCATGAAGACGACTTCAATCTACGGCTCTCTGCAGGGAGTGACACATGCAGACCTCTCTGATAGCCTTCCTTCCCAAACAGCAATGGCTGCCAGGAGTCCTACTTTTGCTCAGGGAGAATTAATCAGCCTTCATTTCCATTCACCACAGGACCCTCAATGAGCTCAGACTGCAGATGACTGAAGCAAAGGCTGTGTGTCTGCCTTACAATCAACTCCTTAATCCACTGAGAACTCCAGCTCCCACAAGCCCTCAGGAGAAAGACCAAAAAAATCTCTGCACCGATAAAGAAACACAGACAAGCCACCCTTACGCCTTTTAAAGAGATAAAAGAACTTTTACCTGGCCTTTTATATGTGCTGTCTGACCTTTAGCTAGTGAGAAGGATGGCTGCCATTATAAGCTGTATTTTTTTTGAATGATCTTTGCTGTAGGCCACACAGACCTTTTCCAACCTTCAGTGTTCAAAGGACAGAATCCCCATTAGCTGCCTAGTACCTCACTTTGTATCGGACAGCTCCTGAAAAAAAGCTGACCAACACTGATACGGCAAGATCAAAATGTGGGATGGGTCTATTAAACACCCTAATATCCCTATATAATGAAGCCAGTCGATACTTTTTATCTCTCCCACATTGAAGTTCTCCTCCTCCTCTGACATGTGATGTACCAGTTATACAGTCAATATCTTTATCCAAGCTCCCGAACCAAAACTCTCTTCCCCATTTGTTCCCCCCTTCTTCCTTTCAAAGGCTCAACAATTTATATTTATATATATATATACACATACAGCATATATATTGTGAATATATGAAACAAATCAAAACTTTTTTCTAGTTCAGAAACATAGAAGTTCTGAAAAACATTTAATCTGTTTCTGATTTTAGAAAAAGTTTATATTTTTCATGAAACTTTTCTTGAAAAAAAGTACTTCAAATTAAACAAATATTTCTATAATAAAATATACAAATTGGTAAAAAATAAAAATAAAATACAATAAATAATGTTTGCATTTTTTTCAATAAAAGGACAAAATATATAGGCTACAACAACATATTTTTTGTTTTAAGTCTAAATATCATATATACTACAAACTTTCAAGCATGCTGGAAAGATATGGTGCAAAACATTACTCATTAGTTTATTTTTAACCCTAAATGATGCTTTCAATACTATAGCTAGTCATTCCAGTAAATTCATCAAAACCATCTGTACCCTAGCCTATGTGAAATGGGAGAAGGGATTTGGAGTGTCGGGTCACCCTGCATCTCTATTTTTCGAAATCCCTCCCAACCTAGCAGAAGCAGAGCAGATTTGAGCTGGTGGCCACCCCGAAGCCCTTCCATCAGAGGACTGATGTTTAAAATGCTTCGATTTTGACAGCGCTCCCCATTGGCCCTGGCGCACACGGGAAGCAGGTGTCACGGATCTCTGACAGGTGTATCCCCTATCATGAGAGAGTTGTTTACTTTGAGATGAAGTATACAGGCTGTATATGAAAAAGACCAGGCCCAGACTGCCTCTACACACACACACACACACACACACACACACACACAGTCGTGTTCCATCCGCCTGATTCACACACAGTGAACCTAACACTCGGGCACTGAAGCAGAGCATGGGCAGAGCACTAGAAGTAATTAGTGATCTTGATAATGGGATGACGCCAAGAAAGGTTGCTGCTGATCTGGCCTAATTGCTCAGATCCATGCCAGCCATGGGTAGGACACCGAGCCGGATAATAGCCTTGGCATGACGAGCCTCTCTTTTAGCACAAGGGAAAGTAGCTTTCATTTCACAGAAATCTATGCCTCTTGGGAAGAATTGAATTTAAAACACAAGCAAAAAGAAGGGTCCGGAAGCGCCCTGCAACTCAAAAGTGATGAAAATCATTATGTGTTCAGCATCTTGGCATAAGGGACACAATATATTGTGCCTGATATTTCATATGGCACTGTAGAAATGCATACAGACACAATGAAACAGAGAGGTGTATAAATTTGCTTCAAGCTGACAGTTTTTCATCTTCAAACGAATGATATCAGTGAAGACGTGGAATAAGATGTGAAAAAATCATTGATGTAGTGACAGATAGGCCAAAATTCTTATTTGTTTCATTCAACACCAAAGTTCAGAATCATTGGGGCAAAATGACGAAATCTACACTTCTGTTTAAAAGTTTGGGGTTGGTAATATTTTAAAAATGTTTTTATCTTATCCAAGGCTGCATTTATTTGATCAAAAATACAATAAAAACAGTAATATTGTGAAATATTCCAGTGGTGGTAAAACAGATTTTTTAGCATCATTACTCCAGTTTTCAGAATCAAATGATCCTTCAAATATTCGAATATGCTGATTTAGTGCTAAAGAAAAATGTCTTATTATTATCAATGTTGTAAACAGTTGTGCTTCTTGATACTTTTGTTAAAACCATGATACCTTTGTTCAGGATTAATTCATGAATACAAAAAAAAACCCAGCATTTATTTTGAAATAGAAATCTTTTGTAATATATATAAATGATTTATAACTGTCTTTGTCACAATCAAACCAATTGAATGTATCTATGCTAAATAAAAGTATTTATTTATTTAAAAAAAAAAAAATCTTACTGACCCCAAACTTGAATGGACGTGTATGTGCCACTTCTGTACGTATTTGAGCACAAAAAAATGCATTTTATAATTCAGTTTAAATCGATGCTAAATGGTAAATGGACTGCATTTATATAGCGCTTTCACAGACCCAATGGCCACCAAAGCACTTTACATTTTGCCTCACATTCACCCATTCACTCACTCATTCATACACCGACGGCGGTGTCAGCCATACAAGGCGCCATCCAGTTCGTCGGGAGCAGCTGGGGTTAGGTGTCTTGCTCATGGACACCTCGACACTTGGTCAGGTGGAACCGGGGATTGAACCACCAACCTTACGGTTTGTAGACAACCTACATGAACCACTGAGCCACTGCCCCCCCTAAATGCTTCTTTCACAAAACTCAAAGCTACTGGCCAGCCATTATTTATTCAAACCAGGCATATGCGCATATATCCAAACCAAAATAGCACTTAAATAGGATCCATCACACCTGAGTTGAGAGCCCAAACCGGCCATGCTCAGGACTGCTGACGTTGACCCCGGGGCAGCAAGAATTACATCCAAAATGTCAAGGAGAGACTTACCTAGAAGCAAAGAGAGAAAAAACGATCAATACACAACTCCAAAAAAAAACCAAAAAACTTTTCAACTACTTTTAGGGGCTTATGCGAGGAGGTGGAGGGAAAAGGTGAGGCTGATATGTCCTTCTGTCTGACCTCACCGTTCATTCATTTTTCCCAATGTCCCCAAACTCAGATTAGCCCCATACACCGCACACATACCACTAACAATCTGACTCGGAGGCACAATTAACAGAGAACTCCTGAGCCGCGTGTAAAAATCGCAATGAGGCACCAAACACTTTATTTTCTGCATAACATTAAGTCCCTGACTGATTAATAATTTATCGTAAAAATGCATCTTGAAATTAAAGCTTTTTTTTTGGTGTGCGGCAGTGGCAGCGGGCAGGGAGGGGAGAGCTGTTTTGAAGGATGGAGAAGCAACGTCGGTACTTAATAACCCTGATACCGAGGGATTGCAATTAAGGGTTCACATTATAATCTGCAATCTTGTTTTATTAGCTGGATGTGATGGTAATAACTAGTGTTTCGCATAGATAATTTCAGCGCCGGTTAACCCAATGACTGTCCACCAGGAAGAACCATCGCCAAGGAGCCGGAGAAAAAGGGAAAATCAGTGAAGGAAAAAAAAGATACCTTTTCATTTCAAGGTAGCAATCATGGCTGTTCATCAAAAACATAAAAAAGCATATAGCACCTCACATCACTCTCAGAGAGCTTTGTTTCATGAGGGCTTCATGCATAATGCCTCACATGAAAACTGAGTTTGGTAAGAGACGACACGGATGAGACCTCAAAGAGGAAAGAAAAGTAAAATGGAAAAAGAGTGGGAACTTTGCAAAGTCTGCAGGGGAAAAGCCATTTAAGGCACCTCAGCAGGATGCGTTGGCTGATGAGCCCACAGACTCGACTGAAGCCGTTGACTTCGCTCTCACACAAACACACAAAGAAAAAAAGCACTGTGTGATTTCAGCTCCCTTGCCTTATGAAGCGCTGTTTGAATGACACTTCAGCCATTTTTTGTGCTCCGTCTCTCAGACGTACACAATAAATCTGACATCTAGGTCTCAGATAAAGGGAGAATATTCAAGCCAAAAGATTGCACTTAAACGTATAACATGTCTGAAATAGCAAGCGGGAGACGCGCGCTGAATGACAGCTAAATGTTTTGAAGGGAGAAGCTAACAATGATATATGATATTTCATGTAATGAAGACGTTGATTCACTTTGGCACAGAGCAATTATGCAAATCGCACCATTGCTACACCAAAAAACACAGTTGATGGGTAATAGGAATGACAATAGCAATACTCCATGAAATCACAGTTAAAGTTTTGTGGGTTTAAGATCATGTATGATCGGAAGGTGCCCACTTGAAGACCCTAGAGATGTCCCCTACTCGGCTCAATCCAGACGGTTGTCGTGCTGGTCCACTAGGGAGACCACACTGTAGTTGCAGCCGTCGTGTGTGCTGACGCGCCAAGCACACTGTAGGCGTTAACGCCGGACAGAAGGGGAGTCACACCCCCATATGGAAAGAAGCGTAAATGGATGGAGAAGCATAGGTTACTGTAAAGCTACGTCTTAGTGTTGCTTATCTTGGCGAAAGCCGAGTACAAATCAGCATGAAGTTTTAACATCTACTCTCGTGTAATGGAAATCATTATGTTGGCTTTGAGGTCATCTACATGCCCGTTCACCTTTATCAGATACTCACTGAAAATGTGCAATCGTTCTCTTCAAGGAAAATTGATCAAGAACATTGATAACTCATCCTGCACTACACACATTTTTGACCAATCAAATGCTGCATAGAATGGAAATGCCCCTCCCCCAATACCACCTGACCTAACCCATTAGAAATATAGATTTTTTCCTAATCAAAACAAATTTTTCATTTATAAATAAAACAAATACATTTGAATTGAAAATGTTTCTTTTCAGCTTTATATATCTATGAGTAGTCCAATACCAGTTAAAAAAACTGTCCAACTAATACATAAAACAACTATTTTTATAATTTCTCTTTACTTTGGCACAATGGCAATATGTCAAAGAACATATTGTCCTTATTTCGCATTTAGTATTTTACTCATGCAGTATGAATGGGTCCCTGAAGGGCGGTCCTGGCATTAAAAAGTTTGAAACCTCTGATCTATATAGCCTATCAAAATGTTTTCCTTATCCATCTATTTGGTAAGGGGAACAAAACATGATTAAGCAGGACAGCACTATTTAGTTCTTCGCATGTGTGTTTTTATGAGGAACATTTTACTGAGTGCACCCTTTCATTACAGAGTATACAATGGCTATGTCTATAGTGAAACAGTGAGATGAGAGATAGACAGTGAGAGGAGAGATAGACAGAGAGACGGAGAGAGACAGACTAAGACGGAGATTGGGAAAGATTTGGAAGCAGAGTCAGAGCCGTGACAGGAAGAACACTCAGGTGAACACACTACTGCTGACAGCTTGTTTGTGACTTGATGCGTTCGCCAGCTGAAAACTCTTCTGTTGAGTCGATAGAGCAAGGAATTACTCTCTTTTGGCAAACAAAACCTTACAATATGGAAGACGGCCATGAGAGCAGCATACTACCTGAGCACCCAGGCTGCATATCATTCAAAGGGAGCGAGACAGTAAAAACATTCCATACCTGTGGTGTGTTTCTACAAAACTGACACAGGTAGCAGTGCTCATTACTCACAACATGCTCATACTGAAAACAATGGCTGACTTGACAGTGCAGACAGGAATCAGGTACAACACTGAGTACCAGTACTGTAGAAATAGGTAATATTAAATTAAAATTTTTTTAATAGTTATATTATTTATATTTATTATTTAAGTATTTACCAAATTATTTCATTTTATTCTACTGACAGTGCTAGACTGAGTAATGAAAACAAATCTGCATATAATCTCGTGATAAATAAATAATAATAATTATTATTATTAATCAAACCAAATCAGTATACTTGAAGGATCATGTGACACTGAAGAGTAATATCTGCTAAAAAAGTGGAATTACTTGATTACTGTTTTTACTTGATCTTACCAACTCCAAAATGTACCAATTGAAATTAAAAATGCTTCTCATTATTAGGTTTATTAATTTAACATACTCCAATATTGGGTCAATTTTTTTTTTAACCTATTACAACCTTTTTTGGGCATCACTCCAAATCTTTAAAGATTGCACCACTACATTACTACTTTAAAACAATCGGTTATGCCTTATGAGTTTCTCCTTAGTCATTTGCATCATCGAAAAATTCTTCTTATAAAAGTTCATACACAAAGTACATAGTCTCCCCAGCGAGTGCACTTAGCATGCACTGTGCAAACTAAATTAGCTGTCCCCTATCAAATAGACCCGATAATTAGCATGCAATCATTAGTGCACGTGGAATCGTCTCTAACTAATACTCATCAAGCCCTGAGCATTGCTCCATGCATTCATATCCCTTTAAAAGTTACAAATTGAACGTGTAATAGATTTCCACTGATATGAGCATATTGGAATGGTGCATATTAATGATAACATTAACCAGCCATCATCACACTACATTAAAATATTAATGAGCTGTCCCAATGAGAAAATTAAAATATTTAATATTTTGGTTGGATATTCTTTCACAGCGCTCTTGTTTTCAGCAACGGTCCTAAAAGGGAAAGATGGGATATTTTTACTCGAGAGTTTATGTAGATCTCTCTGCATTCAGATCCCGTAGGAGGAACTCTGATGACTTCTTCTCCTGTGTTAGCCGAACTAAATTTCAATTATTGTGCACACACACACACACACACGCACACACACACACACACACACACACACACACACACACACACACCCACCCACACACAGAATCTTCTTCAGACGGCGACATGTCTTCCTCCGTTCTGGCTTGAGCAAAGCATTTATGGCAGGAGAACAGCTCTGGCAAATGACTCCTCTGAGGGGTGAATCAAAGTAGAATGACATCTGGGATGACCTAGATTTCATTGTGAGTCCAAAGCAAGAAGAGTCACTTGACTGACATCAATTATAAAATGCCTCTCAAAAAGTAACTAAGGGGAGTTTTGGTCGTGCAGGTTAATTCACATGCTACTATAGTATAAGCAACCACAATTCATCCCCAAAAACTTAAAAAAATTAAAGTCAGAGTGATGAAAACAGCATCTTATCCAATCATTATGTGGCTATTCTTGGACGCTGACAGCAGTTCCTGGTTGTCTGCCCTGTTGGCACCTCGCAAAGTGAGAGAAGCCAATAAAGAACAGGAAGTTAGAATAATCACCTGCTTAGTATTAAATATCTCCCACCTTCAAAGTGAACACTGCAAGTTCAAATCTAGGAGGAGGAGATCATTTCTGTAGGCAGGATGGACACATTAGTGCACCACAATACCATTAGATGTGAATTCGACTTTTTAAACTTTGGATGCCAGTCCAAGGTCCCCTCAGGCAGGATAGCGTCATTCTGTAATTGTTGGCTATGTTGGTATTAACTCATTAGCATCAAATACTTGGGGCTTGATGAAAAGGCTGTGGTCGGGACCCTTGTGGCGTCCGCAGTCACGGTTTCCGCAAGGCCAAGGGTTGCCTGTGGCGAAGAGCCCTGGTTTGAAGGCATCATTTGCCCGGCTCTTTCACTCCAGCTTCCATGTCAGAGATAGCCTGAGCAGTGTGAAGAGAAAGCTTTGACTCAGACATGCCAAAGTGATATGATCCTTACATGTGTCTAATATAACACTACAACGTTCAGGCTAAAAATATCAAAGTTAAAGGTGAAGTGTGTAATTCTTCCGATGTTGAAATCCCTACTCCTACTGAAGTTAAATATGCAGATACAGCTAAAAGTAGTCCAACCCATTCATATGTTCACTTCAAAAAACATCTAGTGTTCAAAACATTGCTGTTTATTTGAGCAGTCTGATTATCTCTGCACAACCAATGGTTTGCATTTGGGATAGCACAAACAATATTAAACAAATTGTTTGTGAAATCTGTCAAATGTTGTTTTGTGCAAACTAGGCATGCACCAGTCTTATACTTGCCTGATTTAAGTATGATACTGAATGATATATATATATATATATATATATTAGGGCTGTCAAACGATTAAAATATTTAATCGCGATTAATCGCAATTATTTTTTATCTATTCTAAATGTCTCTTGATTTTCTTTCTGTCCCATTATTTTTTTCTCATTTTAATGCTCTTATCAACATGGAAAAGTGGATCGGCTTGCTTTGTGCAAATGTTTTTTATTGAAAACAACATTGACATATACTGTGTTCAATTTCACACTAACATTCTCACTTGGAGCAAATAATCTCTCAATGTAACACTGTCCATTAATAAAAGGGTGAAAGAAATACTGACGAGGTCCTGATATTGACGAGGGGGCGGAGAATTCGCATCAGCTGTGTGTGTGTGTGTGTGTGTTTGGCCATCAAGTGGTATTTCAGACTGGACGCGTTGCAACGACAAAACGCACAGATCACTTTGGTCTTGTCAATGGAACCGTTTGGCAACTTTTTAAAAGTAAACTTTCCATTCAAAATCTTATTGGCATTCATTTCGGCGTCTCGCGCTCGCCATCCACTCAAAGCGTAACGCTAACCTACTATTTGGCCACCGCGCAAGCCCAAACAAGTGTGTGCGGCGCGCCTGTTGTTTTGTTTCCGGTCTAGTTAGATCCGCTTGCGCTTTGGTCGACGAAGCAACAAAACATCCGCGTATGCTGCGTCCTGTTGTAACAGGATGTGAAAAAAACTACAAAGTTTGCTAGGCCAAAAAGACCGCTAATCGCGCGCTAAAAAAATTGACGCCGTTAAAATGGGTTTGCGTTAACGCCGTTAATAACGCGTTTATCTGACAGCCCTAACATTATATATATATATATATATATATACACATATATACACACACATATTTAGTACATGGAATCAGCCAATACACTACAGAGTTACGGTATTGAAACCGTGGGATCAGTAACTGCAAATTAAATGTAAGAGTTATATAAGGTTCTACTCCATACAAAACCCCACAGGTGACCACTTAATCCTGAACAACATCCTGACGACACAATACCTACATTCACTTGATTAGGCCTATAATTTTAGAGGCCAACAATTTGTCATTTTCAATAGTCACCCCCACTGGCCCCAGCTGCTGCATATGTAGTAGCTGGCTCCATGTCTCTGATTAGAGGCGTCCTGCATCCTCCATTGTTCCACAGGTTCTCACAGGCTTCACAGGTTTTATTTCAGCCTTAAAATCCCTCCATCTCCCATGTCGGCTCTCCAACCTCCTGACCCCTCCCAAATCTCTACGACCCTGTCCAAATTCACCTGTCACTCACGTCTCCTCTCTGACATATCCCGGCCAATGGCAGCCTGGCTCAGATTGACACAGACAGCCACAAGTCACTGGGCAGGAGACTTATCACCAGCAGGCAGCTTGTAAAGACAGAGAGGGCCAGCGCTGCCAGTTTCACATCACAGCCGGCTTGCTTGCCCATTTCTCCTCCTACTACAACAGTTGTCAGTGACCGCCAAGAGGCGGTTAGCCCCCTAGGTGTTTCTCACAAGAAGAACTTCTCAACGAGTATTTACACATCTCGGCAGATAATCTTTTAGCACTACTCTCTACTTTCAATCACAGTACGAAATTGAATTACACATTTGATGGAATATAGTGCAGTTGTGTTTCAATTTGGCTGATCCTAGAGAGCATTCGAAAGACAATGTGTCAAAGCGGAACTTTGAGAAGATGCGGCAAATTGCGGTGCGAGATACAATGCTACACTTGTTCTGACAGTCAATTAATATGAGCGGCGATGAGAGATAAAGGAGACTGTGGGGAAAACCTGACAAAATGCTTGTTTTATAATACTGTTGTCTCGAGAGTGACTGGTCGTGATATTCAGAAGCTCATTGTGGGTGGTTAATCCTCATCGGTGAGTGCGGGCGGACTGTAAATTGCAAACCCCTGACGACAAACTCACTATTCCACTGCATTAACAAACCCATTTCACTCATCGACAACCTCCCCACCCTGCTCAATGCTTTTTGTTCATATTCCTTAAGCCAGCAGCAAATAAAAGCAAACAGGAGTGTTTGAATACAGTTAATTTAAGGCAAGAGAGTGACCCTGTCCTCCTCCCGACACACCACTGTTGACAAACATATTATCTGCAGAATGGGCTGCATGAGGCGAGGAACGGCTCTCTGCAGAATGCACAATCGACCCTCCTTGATTTCTCTCTCCTACTGCAAGTTAAGAAAAAAACAGTCAATTTCCCCATACCAGTTCACCCTGATTGTGTAATTGCAAGTAGTCCATTTTGTCACAATATACTGTATACATTGAAAGGGTTCAAAAGTCTGAAACCATGTTAAAAATTGGAATTAAAAATCTAATTTAAATCAGAAAAAGAAATCATTGTGATGTCAAATGTAAGTAATATTCATAAATACTCTAACATATATAGTTTAAATATCTATATATTTTTAATTGTCATCAAATCATTTTAGTATGAACCAAAAACAATTAAAATTATTCAATAAGAAAAATAAATAAATACATAAATAATAATATAATATAATATTAAATAATATACCGTAATATAATATTGTAAACAAGGCTGTAAGGGAAATCTTACAATGGCATGAACTGTAAACTCACAACTTTTAAAACTTTGTATAGCGTTTGTATAGCGTCTACTCAAAGATTTTTTGTGAGATGTTTCACCAGCTGAACAAATGTCATGTTGCTAGACATAGGTGCAATCCATTGAACACACTATCCTTCTATTCCCAACTTCTAAACAGTTCTTACAAATCTATACATGGAAGTTTTATAACCCAACCCTGAGCAGCAGTAATAGTGGTGTTTGCCTTACTGAGCAGCACTAATAATTTAAACATCAATACTTCAGGCCTCAGTGTATTCATTCAACGTGGTAACATAGGAGTATAGCAATACTGTCTTGTATCGATTTCCCCTTTCCACCTGTATTTTCCCAATACCAGCATCAGCTCAGGATTTACATACCCATATCCACACATTTCACAGATATTGATTAGTTCCTCTGGCTGTTCTGTGTTACCTAACAAGCTCCAGGAGGATGCGGTTCTCTCATACCTACTTTCCCATTTGTCCATGTGTGAGCGTGGAACCTGCATAAGACCTTCCACCGCCATTTAGAAACATCTTCCTTTGCATCATTACTGTGTAGCCAATGCTGACAGTAAAAAAAAGAAAAAAAAAAAAGAAAAAGAAAAAAAAAGGTAGTTGGCAACACAATGAAACCTCTTACATAAGAGAGATGCTTGATGCATAGCACAGTGTTATGACTGTGGCTTTATGGATTATCTCACTTAAACCCAAATGCAGATCTGTATCTGGTTAATTACCTCAAGAGCGAATGGAAGCAAAGCCTGATGGGATTTTCTTACCTCCCTCCAAAAAAGACTGCAGAAGATTGAACTCTGTCTGAACGCAGCAGTCTATTTTAAAAAACATGTCAGAATATGAAACTTAAGGACCATTTTACTGACAGTATCTCCACTGCTGGAGGCGCTTCCCTGACACAGAAAGCAGACAAAGGTGAGGCGTTTAAAGGTGGATTAGACGTCTCCTTTACATGTATTGAATTGTGTGAAGCGCTTGTGTGGACTGCTGTTCTTGAAAACAAAAACGACTTTGTTTCCAACCCTTTTGAGAACCCTGTGGAGAAGGATGCAGGAACGTTCAGGCATTGAGTTTAAAATCCAAACCTCTGGAAGCAGGAAGTGTCTTTTCATGTAATTTTCATGTGTCTTTTCATGTAACCACTCTAATGCCCTTCATCAAAGATGAGGGAATATTTCAAAAGTTCTTTAACAAAATGAAAGAGCTTTTTTTCCTTGCCATTTTTTAAATATAGCATGACTATTTTCCTATTTCTTTCACTTTCAAACTTGATGTCTATGATCTGTCAGATCGGATGACAGAACCTTGTGACATACACAGTAAAACCTCCCTTGATACAACACTACTAAGAGGGGGAAAAAGCTTTCATCTTAAAACTTACTGAAGCTTCTGGACTACATGCAGCAGAACATTACGAAGATATCACCACTAAAAAAGAAGCAATGGAGGTTGATGCCAAAAAGGTACTACTAAGAGCTCCAGCAATGCTGAATAAAAAGCCATAACATTTTTATTGTATACTGTACATTTTTTTTTAAAGTGTATAATTTCTGTGATTAGCAGCAAAAAAATGGAACAGCATTTCTAATACAAGCAGACTTCCATTGGTTAGCCAAACAGATAAAGAAAAGAAGAGAAATACAGGGACAGGACACAGCTCTTAAAAGTAAAGGTTCTTTTTGGCATTGATGATTCCATGAAGAACCTTTAACATCCATGGAACATTCCCATTGGACAAAGGGTTCTTCAAAGAGGAAAAACAGTTCTTAAAGTTATTAAAATGTTCCTCACACTAATAAAAAAAAAGGTTCTGTTTCAGAACTGTTCACTGAAAGTGTCTTTGGGGAACCCAAAATAGTTTTTATATGGTATTGCTGCAAAAAAAAAAAAAAAAAAAAAAACAACCTTTTGGAACCTTTATTTTCAAGAGTGCATGTATACTGTATCTAGATTTTCTGCATGAGCACTATGGCTTAGTGTGTCAGGAGCATATATGCTAACTACTAAGCCAAAGCTCAGACACATTCTTATGTGATAATTTGGGGTAATAATTCTAAGCTAAAACTACTTTAAATTCACCTTTCAAGCAGGAGACAGATACACAATGACTGCAAATAGTCATGCTGACCACCATTAGCAGACTCAAACCTAAAATGAGATGCCACAAATTGCTAACAAAAAATTAAATATGGCTTCTTCTTTTCATATCCTGACAGTGAATGTTGGCATCTGTCATTTTGTATTGGCTAAACAAACAACTGCACATATTTGTCCAGTGATTATCGTTGACAAGGTCTCAGCTAAAGATTTAAAATCTGACAACAAGAAAACGGGACATAAATGCTCTAAAAGTCTCTGCTGTTTGTTCTGAATATCTCATAGTAGAAAATAGAGGTGAATAATAGCAAAACAAACACCTTTCGGTCTCTACTTTAGTCACTTTAAGGCTGATTTTGCCAGAGGTTTATTATCCATTATGAGAAGAAAAAAACAAACAAACATTCCTTTTCTTTAAACATGCAAAAGAGATGAAAAGTCTGTGTGCTTATATTAAACAGAATCACATTACTCAGCGCATGTACACAATAAAGTTTCCCTCAAACATACACCTTCATTTGAAGAACGAAAAGCCTTCACCACAAATTCATTTTCCTCAAAACACAAGCTACTTGTCTAATGAAATCTAGAGGGATTATAAGACTTTGCCAGCACAGCCCACATCCTTCACCTATTTCAGGAATATCTTCAGGGTGTAAACCTTTTTTCCCCTCATATCTCTCCTGCACTCGACCTTAAAGGGATTAGACAGCGAGCACGCACACAACACGCACAAACACACCCACCTCACCAGAATATTTGTACCTCTTGCATCTTCAGACAACAGAAGCCTTGTTAATTGATGCCACTGAAGAACACAAGTAACAAAGAACATTCTGAATGAAATTGATTTCACAAATCAAAAAACGACACTCAATATTTACAATACTCAATATTTAAACATAATCGTGCAGTTTTGTACTTCGTACTTATATAAAACAATCTCCAGGGAGCAATTACATTGGGCAGGTATTATGGGCCTTAAACAGTGTTGCAGGATTAATCAAAATAAAAGCAAAATTGTTATATGGCTTAATGCGCTTCAAATCGCAAAGACTATAATTTTAATTATACACACACACACACACATAAATATATATATATATTAGGGGTGTAACGGTACACGTATTCGTATTGAACCATTCGGTACGAGGCTTTCGGTTCGGTTTTCGATTCGTATTCTTAAACCGAACGGTTCGTTTGACCATTTTTCACGTCGCACGTGGCAAGCGCGCTCATAATGTAAGATGCTGGCGTGACCACAACATTGCCCAACATCAAATAGCAAATGTAATGTAAGCGGAACGAAACTGAGCTACTCGTTATTGTGTGGTTGACGGACCGTTTATCAGTTTGGACCAATGCAGCGCGAGCCGATCTTAATCATCAGCACTGTTACTACCCAGCGAAATCCAGTAAAGAAAACCATTTGAATTCGCCACTGAAGTAATTAACATCGCTACGAAATCTAGTGAGAAACATTCACATTTCTCAGTTATTAATGGATCAAACCGTGCTAACGTGGAAACCAGGAAGAAACATTGTCCCATGAATGAACTATCAGTGTGTCACGGTTCATGAATCGTCTGTCTCATGCTGAAGTGCCTGCGTGAGTGTAATTGTGTGGGTGTGGTTACTCGTTGTGTTGATTAGTGTCACCAGCTGTCATCAATTCCAGTTCCTTTATATGTCCAGCATTTTCTCTCTCTTGTTGTCAGATCGTTGTGGTTGTTCCTCGGTGTGGGTCCTGTTCTGTAAAGGGTCTGTAAAGTTCTTCTTCTGGATTTCGTCAGTTCCTCGTGTCGTCTGGATGTTCCACGGTTCCTGGGTTTCACTCGAGCGCGCTCACCACAGCACCACCACCGGATCGCCATCTCGTCCCTGCTTCACTTACCACCTGAGTGTTTGCCCCGACCTGTGTCATATATCTGATTACTCTTAAATAAACTGGATTTTACTTGCATCCTCCTGTTTTTTCCTCACACAGTGTCCACAGATCAGCAACATTCACCATGGATTTACTGTAGTAACACTACTAACTGTAACCATGGAATTTTGGCAGGAATAGTAGGCTATAATGCTTTCAATTACGTCGGTTTACGGTATTACGTTTAATTTTTGTCCAAGGAGTTGTTTTGTTTTAAATGCTCCTAAGTCAATTATAGCTCCATCATTGCTCAAAGTAAAAAAATATCATACTTTAAGATGTTAGTTTTAATAAAAATATAATTAAAAAAATTAAATCAAGGAAATTTCTCTGGCATTTCTTTCTTTTTGCTGTATCGAAAACGTACCGAACCGTGTATATGTGTATATACACTCACCTAAAGGATTATTAGGAACACCATACTAATACTGTGTTTGACCCCCTTTCGCCTTCAGAACTGCCTTAATTCTATGTGGCATTGATTCAACAAGGTGCTGAAAGCATTCTTTAGAAATGTTGGCCCATATTGATAGGATAGCATCTTGCAGTTGATGGAGATTTGTGGGATGCACATCCAGGGCACGAAGCTCCCGTTCCACTCCATCCCAAAGATGCTCTATTGGGTTGAGATCTGGTGACTGTGGGGGCCATTTTAGTACAGTGAACTCATTGTCATGTTCAAGAAACCAATTTGAAATGATTCGAGCTTTGTGACATGGTGCATTATCCTGCTGGAAGTAGCCATCAGAGGATGGGTACATGGTGGCCAAAAAGGGATGGAGATGGTCAGAAACAATGCTCAGGTAGGCCGTGACATTTAAACGATGCCCAATTGCCACTAAGGGGCCTAAAGTGTGCCAAGAAAACATCCCCCACACCATTACACCACCACCACCAGCCTGAACAGTGGTAACAAGGCATGATGGATCCATGTTCTCATTCTGTTTACGCCAAATTCTGACTCTACCATCTGAATGTCTCAACAGAAATCGAGACTCATCAGACCAGGCAACATTTTTCCAGTCTTCAACTGTCCAATTTTGGTGTGCTCTTGCAAATTGTAGCCTCTTTTTCCTATTTGTAGTGGAGATGAGTGGTACCCGGTGGGGTCTTCTGCTGTTGTAGCCCATCCGCCCTCAAGGTTGTGCGTGTTGTGGCTTCAAAAATATGCTTTGCTGCATACCTCAGTTGTAACGAGTGGTTATTTCAGTCAAAGTTGCTCTTCTATCAGCTTGAATCAGTCGGCCCATTCTCCTCTGACCTCTAGCAACAAGGCATTTTCGCCCACAGGACTGCCGCATACTGGATGTTTTTCCCTTTTCACACCATTCTTTGTAAACCCTAGAAATGGTTGTGCGTGAAATCCCAGTAACTGAGCAGATTGTGAAATACTCAGACCAGCCCGTCTGGCACCAACAACCATGCCACACTCAAAATAGCCTAAATCACCTTTCTTTCCCATTCTGACATTCAGTTTGGAGTTCAGGAGATTGTCTTGACCAGGATCACACCCCTAAATGCATTGAAGCAACTGCCATGTGATTGGTTGATTAGATAATTGCATTAATGAAAAATTGAACAGGTGTTCCTAATAATCCTTTAGGTGAGTGTGTATATATATATATATATATATATATATATATATATATATATATATATATATATATATACACACACATATACACACACACATCTCCACTTAACAGGGAGATGTAAATGGAAGCTTCAACGAGTTTGTTTCAAAGAGAGCTTGAAAGAGCCCTGTAAGTGAATGGATCAGGCACCCAGATAAACGCACACACGATTGCATGAGTTCATGTGGCACCCGTCAGGAATTCTTAGTATTTGTTGAGGAAATGGCGCTTTGTCAATTACGCTCAATAATGCTTTCTGCTGATTTGCCGGAGATAATTAACAACTCTAAATGCACCCTCAGGTAAAAAACAGAGGATCTGAGAGCAAATGAAAGTGCAAGAGGCTGAGAGAGTGAAGACAAAGTAATGCAAAAGCGTTGGCACATTTTCTTCTTCTTTGAAACCACAAATATCTCAACCTGCTATTCTAAGGCTGAGCAAATACAACAATATGCCTGGTGTCAGGGCACCACAACACTTCTATAGCTGTATATGCTGCAGCGTACCACTCAAGGTGCTTTCTCTTTGTAAAAAAAAAAACACTGTACCACAGAAGGGGCTGCCAGGAAAACCAGAACGGCAGCAGCTGTTCCCCGCATGCTGCTGCGGCTGAAGCCCAATGGGATTTAGCTCAAGTTTAGCTCAGGTAAAAGACAGAATTGTGAGAAATTCTGTATTTATCGCCTATTTTTCTGACTGGAGCCGTTTTCCTGCACACTTTTTCTGGACAGCGTCTGCTACAGATGCAGTGAAAAAATGCCAAAATGACATTCAGGTGCAGTCTGTAAAGCACCCAGATGTAGGTTGACAAGGATGTCCGAATATACCTTCCATCCTCGTCCGATTTAGGTTTTGTGTCTTCAGCGGAGAAACTATGAGGGACAGGATGTCCTGGACAGGTATGGACTGAATGTGTTGTGTGAACAGCAGGGATTTGTGGAGAGGCAGGGCCTCAGCTCAGGCCTGTCACAGGCTTTAATGCACTTGACTACACTTAACAGAGGCAGCCAGCCATGGAGAGATGCACATGGGAAACACGGATGGCTGGATGGGTTCTGTACACATGGGCCGGCCTCTTTCTGAGAGTATACACTCAAAACTGAACACAAAAGAGACAAATGTCAAATATAGCTTTAAACTATCCATCCCTCAAAAACAGTCTCTTTCGTGAAGCCTGGATTATGTTGTGACAGGATCACAAAGCAATATAAACTAAAATGAGCAACATAAACTGTAAATATTGTTCTTAAAACTTGTCAAAAATAAGTTTCTGATCACCTAATAGGTGTCACTGATGTGTAAACATGGGCTTTTATGTGTTGATGCATTCTTTGGTGCCACATTGTTGAACAATTTTAAGATCAGTTTCAGTAAACTGAAACTCAGTAAGTTCTGAAAATGATAGTATGTTTTCATATTACATCATACTCTTTTATCTGAAAAGATCAAGGGGAGTTTGATTCCTCATGATATGACCCTTTAAAAGTTTGGTAAGGTGTCCTAACCAAGCATGATGCAATGTAGCGACAAGTGATAAAAGCTCCATGTAAATCTGTTTTTAACCTAACCAGCCACAATTGTTTGGTTTATACTTCTATTGGGTTAAACTGGATGGCTCCTACCTACTGTCCAATCTCATTGGTTGAAAATCCTGCTCCAAATAACTGTACATTAATCAAATGTGACCCTGGATCACAAAACCAATCATATGGGTCAATTTTATGACATTATGATTTATACATCACATGAAAGCTGAATAAGTAAGCTTTCCATTGATGCATGGTTTGTTGGGATATAACAATATTTGCCCGAGATACAACTATTTGAAAATCTGAAATCTGAGGGTGCAAAAAAATCAAAACATTGAGAAAATCGCCTTTGAAGTTGTCCATTTATGTTGGCGATTTTGCTGCATTCACTTACAAAAATAAATGTTTTATATATTTACTGTAGGAAATTTACAAAATGTCTTCATGGAACATGATCTGTACTTAATATCCTAATGATTTTTGGCATAAAAGGAAAATCGATCATTTTGACCCTTACAATGTATTTTTGGCTATTGCCACAAATATACCCGTGCTACTTGCAACTGGTTTTGTGATCCAGGGTCACAGATATGATCTGAATAACTACATTTTTTTACATTTAGTGCAGACACACAAATTGCTTATTAGAACCTTGCTTGGGAAAAAGATATTAAGGACCGGTCACATTAGCGAAATGTCAGACTAATTGTCAATAGTGTAGCGATTAATGAAACAACAGAAGTCACTTTCAAACCAAGAAAGATTCAACACAGCGAACATGTGTGAACAATTTACATAGTGTGAAATCTGTGTGGGGAACATTTGCGCTCTCACGTAAAACTCATGATCGTGCAGATTCCTATTGAAATGACGGGAATTCATAGTTTAAACAGCGTAAATATGACTATATAAAACCTAAATATATGCAAGTAGGAACATCAATAGCAATATTATAAGAATGAGGACTACATTTCAGTATGCAAATATTACTTTGATGTCATCGCCGTCATTACATCAAAGTGAATGGGAGATTTTCAACATTCAATCTTAAAGAAGTTTAATGGACGTCTGTAAGTTAAAAGTATAGTTCATCCAAAAATAAAAAATAAATGTTATCATTCTCACCCTCAGGTTGCTCTGTGGAACACAAAATAAAATATTATGATTATTTTTTTCTATTCAAATGAAAGTCAGTTGGGTATATAGTGTTGCTTTGGATGCCATCATTAACTATAACAATCATTTAACAATCATTGTATGGGCAAAAGCCATCTTTAAATTAACTTATTTTGTTTTCATACAGGCTTGGAATGATGAATTTTCAGTGAACTTTCCCTTTAAGCATTTCAGTCTGAATGAATTGAAGAATTTTAATAATTAGGGTTAAAGGTTTAGAACAACCCTGTTATTAGCAGAATGTTTGAGGAATATCATTACAGACCTCCAATGTAATTGACACAGAGTGACACTATTCCTCTGGGTTAAAACTGCAGTCAACTCTTCCCATCAAGGATCTGATGGTAAGCTGGAGAAAACTTTCAAAAAAGTGAACTAACGGCTCAAACTGATGCCATAAATCTTACCTTCAATAAAACTCATTATCTCTTTGAGAAGATAGAAGCAAACCCCCCTCCCTCCATTCCAAATCAAGCCCGTAACTCTCAGACATGGGGAAAAGTGCAGTGGATGGATGCTTGATTACTGTAATTTATAACTACACCTTTGCAGGGAGCTGTCTGATAATTAATGTCTCAGTTCTGTTATCTCTCATTTGTTTCAAATGGATAAAGGTGACTCTTTTGGACGTGGGGGAGGGGACACTGGTTATTTGTGTGGGGACGCGTAGAGGGTGAGGAGTCCAGCTCAGGCCTGGGCAGACCCAATCTACCATCATCCATCACCTTACAAACACACACACACACACACATTCTGTCTAATTCAACCCAGTCCATAGAGGACCACCTACGAGGCAGAAAGCAGCCCAGCAGGCATGTGTGTGCTCTTATTCCAGCTTTTTGTAGTGATACCTGACCTCAGATGCACATTGGAGACTTTTAAATCCATAAAATCTCATCATATTCAGCCTGCCTGGCAAGAACAAGAAGCAATTAACAAAAGCATTCACGCAGGAACGTCATTATTAACATTTTCAATTGGATGCCCAATACTGGGGAAAGAAAATTCATTAGGGCTATCGAACATGCATACAGGTACGCAGTAAATGAGGCAGCTTTCAATTACAGCTGGTTCCTTTCATCAAGACAACTTTGAATATTTACCATAATTCTGCCTATTATGATGAATTTTCTGTTTTTTTTTTTTTTTCTCAAGTCGCTAAATCTCACAACATTCCACTTCAAAAGGAAGTTAAGCAAGCATGATTCATATTGGGACACCAGATACAGTAAGTTCCTGGAGCTCATCAAACTATTGACATTTGAATGATACCACAAAGTCCCGATTTCAATCTACAGAGTACTTAAACTACGATAACCCAAACATACCACTATTAAATATCAAATATTTATAAATAAACCACTCCGCCACTCCTGACCTTACCATCAGCTTTTGATTCACATACAGCATCCTGTTCATAGATAGAGCCACAGTACTTTTTGTCAGTAGTACCTTTACAACTTGACTGACGTGCAAAACAGTGGCCGTCAGAAGCACAACAGTGGCCAAATAGAAGGAACAATTCTAGCCCCTTGAGCTACCGGTCTTGTTTTGATAGCTGGAAGTAAAATGTCAGGCTCAACATGGGTTTAGTTTTGTGTTTTTTCGGTGTCAAAAGAAAAAAAAATAATCAATCCATATTTTGCCAGGGTACAAAAGCACAAAGAACCCTGGGAAGAGACCCCTGCAGCTCACCCACGGGCCAATGTACCACCCAAGCATCTTGGTGCCTCTCCAGTTGGACAGAGGGAGAAAACTGCCACACAAACGGGTGCTATATGTGGGACAGCTCCTGGATATTTAGCAATGTGGGTGTGTTAGGGTTTCAAATAATTGCTAACGGTTGGCCTTAGAGCATTGATTGTCAGCACTGACAACTTGCACAAAGAGCCACCATGTAGCAGTGATTATCTACTGTACCTCTTTCAGAGGGACCTTTTTTGAAAAAAAAAGAAAAAAAAAACCTTTTAGAAATCTAAGAGAAAAAACAAATCTTGCACACTCGTTTTAACATTTTTAGACAAAGACCAAACAACTCAGCAACTCTTTGATCTCAGCAACTCTGTTCTGAACTGGCTATAAAACCACAAACTCTCCAAAGTATAAGAGCTACATAAACGACTTCAATGTCTTCAACTCAATCTATGATTACCACTAACTAACTGGACTGCTGAAGCTACATAAAAAAAAACAAAAAAAAAAACACAATAATGAGAAGTCCTGCTATTGAACCCACAGTTCTATTTTTCTCCTCATGCATAGTTATTTTCACAGGCCAATTTTTATAAGTGATTATTCTATGCATTTAGTGTACTGCATATACCCTTTACATACATTATTTATTATTCAGATTATTTATTGATATTCACACACACACACACACACAAATAATATTAACAATATTTTAGATTGCATGTATGACTACATTAAAATAATAATATGTTTATATAGCTTAGTGTTGATATTTATTTGTAAATAATATATGCACATCTACATGTATATATTATTAAACTCATTACGAAATTTGTTTACTTGTTTTATTATTATATACTTAATCTCATTCATTTTGGGAACTTGATGAATGCCAAAAAACGTACTCGGTTACTAACGTAACCTCGGTTCTCTCTAGAGAGGGAACGAGTACTGCGTAATAGCTTACGTTATGGGGAAAAACTCTTTTCCGCGAGATATTGAAGCCAAAAATTATCCTTAATTTTTTATTAATGTAAAACGCTTTGCAGCAGCAAGCAAACATAGGCGAAACAGCTCGCGCGCCTATTGGTTGCTCTGCAGCAAATGCAGCAGCCTATCGAGATAGACTCTGCGTGACGTAATGACCAATGGGGGCAATTCGCGCCCATATCGTCACGTCCCGCCAGAAGGGGCGTGGTCTTGCCCTATAAATATGCTCGTTAGGCTGATACAAGCTGGTTTTTACCGCTGAAGCGAACCAGAGCGTATTCCACGCACGGCAAGATACGCAGTACTCGTTCCCTCTCTAGAGAGAACCGAGGTTACGTTAGTATCTCTCGTACTGCGTAATAGCTTACGCTATGGGGAACACAATGCAACACGCCGTGCGTACAGGGATCCAACACCAAAGTCCCAGGGGCCGAAGCCCAGGGCTCATGTAGTGCATAATCACCATAAACTCACATAGAGTAAAGGAAGAGAGGCTGGAAGCGTCATTCCCTATAAAAAGCACCCAGCGGGGCTATTATACGACAATCAAACGCGCAGCCAGGGTGAAAGCATTCAGCCTGATCTGGGCGGCCATACGTGAGTCAATACTCATGGGGCTGCAGTAAACTCAGCATCTGGGCCGCACAGCGGGGCAGATAGTACTGAATTTAGACCGCCAAAAGCTTAGCTTGTAAGGCGGGTACCTCCAGGTTATAGTATTTTATAAATGTAGACGGCGAGGCCCAGCCCGCGGCCGTACAGATATCTTGCAGGGAAACCCCGCTAGACCATGCCCACGAAGAGGCCACGCCTCTCGTGGAATGCGCCCTGACACCCAAGGGGCACCGTAAGCCCTTCGCAGAGTAAGCGAGCGCGATGGCATCCACTATCCATCTGGATAGGCTCTGTTTTGAGGCGGCGAGTCCCTTGGAGCGCCCGCCGAACAAAACAAAAAGCTGCTCTGTCTGAAAACAGACGAGCGTGCCACATAAGCTCTCAATGCCCTGACGGGGCAAAGGAGACTTGCATCCTCCTCCTCACTGAGAACCGGAAGGGCAGACAGGGAAATGACCTGGGCCCTGAACGGCGTATTGAGGGATTTCGGGACGTACCCGTGCTTCGGTTTGAGAATGACCTTTGAGTCATTAGGCCCAAACTCCATACACGACGCGCTTACTGAAAGCGCCTGTAGGTCCCCTATGCGCTTCACTGAAGCGAGAGCCATGAGAAACACTGTCTTGAACGACAGGTGTTTCATGTCCACCAGCTGGATCGGCTCGAACGGGGCGCCTTTCATGGCCTCCAGGACCGTGGAAAGGTCCCACGTCGGGACTGAAGGGGGCCTTGGAGGGTTCAGCCTCCGAGCTCCCTTAAGGAAACGCACGACTAAGTCGTTTTTCCCAAGCGACTGGCCAGACACCGGTTTTGCAAACGTTGCTATGGCCGCCACATATACTTTGAGCGTGGATGGGGTCCTGCCCTTATCCAGTAGCTCTTGAAGGAAGGAAAGCACTTCCGAAACCCCGCACTCCACAGGTGAAAGGCTCTGGGCCTGACACCACGCAGAGAAAACAGACCATTTCGAGGAGTAGAGCCGCCTGGTAGACGGAGCTCTAGCCTGCGCGATCGTGTTTAACACTCCCTCTGGGAGGCTAGCGGGTACCCGTTGATGGCCCATGCGTGCAGGGACCATAACTCCGGGCGAGGGTGCCAGATCGAGCCCTCTGCCTGAGAGAGGAGGTCTCTCCTCAATGGTACAGGCCATGGGGCAGTGCTGTTCATCTGCATCAGGGCAGGGAACCACGTCTGGTTCGTCCAGAGCGGGGCTACAAGCAGCACTGGGCATCCGTTTTCCCTGATTCGTTCCAACACCTGAGGCAGGAGCGAGACAGGGGGAAAAGCATATAGGGGGCAGCGGGGCCAAACATGAGCCAGCGCGTCCTTGCTTTTCGAGAAAAACTCCGGGCAATGAGCGTTTTCGTGGGACGCGAATAGGTCCACCTGAGCTCTGCCGAACGTCTTCCACAGCAGCTGGACCGTCTGCGGGTGCAGCGACCATTCCCCTGCTGGAACATTGTTCCTGGACAGTCTGTCTGGTCCCACGTTCAGGAGACCAGGCACGTGCGCTGCTCTCAGTGAGAGCAGGTTGTGCTGAGCCCAGACCAGGAGGCTTTCCGTCAACCTGTAAAGGTTTCGTGACCTGACGCCGCCCTGGTGATTTATGTATGCCACCACCGACATGTTGTCCGACCGGACCAAGACGTGGTGGCCTGTTATCTGGGGACAAAAACGCCGTAGCGCTTTGTCGACTGCTATCATCTCCAAGCAGTTTATGTGAAGGAGCTTTTCCCGTTCTGACCACAGGCCAGCTAGCGGTCTGCCCTCGAGCAGTGCTCCCCACCCCGAGGTGGAGGCGTCCGTAGACACCACCTTCACGCTCGAAGCGGTCCCCAGACTCACACCTGACTGATACCAGTCGGTCTCTTTCCAAGGTTTCAGAGCTGAAACACACTGAAGGTCGACCCTGAGGCGAAACAGACCCGCTGTCCATGCCCTGGGTGGAACCCGCGTCTTCAGCCACATCTGCAGTGGGCGCATGCGGAGCAGGCCCAACTGGAGTACAGAGGCTGCTGAGGCCATCAGCCCCAGCATTTTCTGAAACCTTTTGAGCGGGACTATAGCGCCGTGGCGGAAGGATTTCACGCCGCGCTGAATATTTTGCACTCGCTCTGGTGACAGGTGTGCTGTCATGGACAGTGAGTCCAACACGGTTCCCAGAAAGGAAATTTTCTGACTGGGAGACAGTGCGCTCTTTGCCCAATTGACTGTGAGGCCCAGCTTCTCGAGGTGCTCGAGTAATGCGGCCCTGTGTTCTATGAGCTCCGATCGTGATCGAGCTAGAATCAGCCAATCGTCCAAGTAGTTCAGGACTCGCATGCCCTGAAGCCTCAGGGGCGCGAGCGCCGCGTCCATGCACTTCGTAAATGTACGAGGCGCTAGGGACAGGCCGAACGGCAGGACTGTGTATTGATATGCCTGGCCCTCGAAGGCGAATCTCAAGAATCGCCTGTGATGGGACGCTATTTGTATTTGGAAATAGGCGTCTTTCAGATCTATCGACATAAACCAGTCCCCGTAGCGCACCTGCCCGAGGATTTTCCTGGTCGTGAGCATTCTGAACTGGCGTTTCACAAGCACTCTGTTCAGCTGCCGCAGATCTAAAATGGGTCTGAGACCCCCATCCTTTTTCGGTACCAGAAAATATCTGCTGTATAGGCCCCCTTCGCTCTGAGCCTGAGATAAAGGTTCTATAGCCCCTTTGCTCAGTAGTTTCGCTATTTCGGCACGAAGCAGATGAGATGCTTCGTTTTTCACCGTAGTTTCGACGCGCGCCGTATAACGGCGCGGGCGTCGAGCGAATTGTAGCGAATAGCCTCTCTTTATAGTGTTCAGCACCCATTCTGAAACCCCGGGAAGCTTTGACCACGCATCTGCGTGAATAGCTAGAGGCAGAATGAAATCCGGGCTCTGGCCGCGACAAAATGGCAGCTCGAGAGCCTGGGCATACTGGGAACACAACACCGTGTTTACAGCGTTCGAGGCGGGGGGCGCGCTGATCACAGCGGGCAGCCTGGCCGCGCTCAGCTTCTCTATGGCAGATTGTGCAGAGAAAGTGAGCGGGGGAGATCCCGTGGGAATCGGCGTGTCTGTGAGAAAATGTGGGCGCGGGGCTGCGGGCACATTTAATACACTGAAAACACTGTCGTTCATAGCCGACTGAATGTGTGTTGGTTTCGTTTTTACAGAAACCAAGGGACACGCAGCATGTAGTGTGAGCGGGCATGTTGACATGGGCACTTGCACTACAGTGTTTGCACAATCGACCGGAGTCGATTTTATTTGTGCTAGCCCTGCACCGTGGCGGGCTGTGTTTGTGTGTGGGAATGGGCACTGGGTGGGCATTCTTACAACACTCATAACACCATCGGCCGTGGCCGGAACACCAGAAAATGCACTTTTTATTGGATTTATCTGGGTAGCCGTAAAAACGGCTTTTGTGCGCAGGCCAACGGGCTATGACACCGGCTGGTTCTCTGCGAAATACACTGGGACAGTCGCGATGTTTGGAACTGACCGAGCGAGAAGTTTTGGTGAAAATCCGGCCGCAGCGGGATCTGAACACCGTCGCCTTCCTAGAATGGCTAGGAAGATTTTGAGGCCTCGGGCTTGATCTCAATCCTCGGCCGGGGCCCGCGCTGAGGGGGGCGGCGTCCAGCAGAGCGAGAGCGCGGTCTTTGGTCTCGGGCGTGGCGGCGCTGTGAAGCGGCGGCGGCAGGCGGTGCAGGCTGCGGCTGAGAGCTGCGAGCAGGCGGCGGTTTAGAGCGACCTGCAGCGGAGCTCGAGCGCTTCGGAAGGAAGTGCTTCATGGCCTGCGAAGTCTTTTGCACCTCCATGAATCTATCCGCAAAGTCTGTGACGGCAGATCCGAAAAGGCCCGCTTGTGAAATGGGCGCGTCGAGGAATACAGAGCGCTCGGCTTCCGTCATCTCGGACATCGTCAACCATAAATGTCTCTCAGCCACGGTGAGAGAGGCCATGTTTCGTCCTATGGCCTGTGCAGCGGCTTTAGTAGCGCGAAGAGCGAGGTCTGTAGCGCTTCTCAGATCCGCGACGCAGATCGCTCCGGGTCCTTCCTCGTCCAGTTTAAGGAGAAGGTCGGCCTGGAAAATCTGCAGAACGGCCATAGTGTGCAGCGCTGAAACTGCTTGCCCGGCGGCGGTGTAAGCGCGACCGTGCATGGAAGACGTCACCCGGCAGGCTTTAGAAGGAAGCGTCGTGTGCGCGCGCCGTCCAGCGGAGGGCGGGCAGAGATGAGACGCTACAGCTGTTTCAACAGGAGGAACAGAAAGGTATCCTCTTTCCTTCGCGCCATCCACAGAGGAGAAAGCAGCAGAAGCAGAGGTACGAAGCCTGGCAGAGAAGGGGGCGTTCCATGATTTCGTTACTTCGTCGTGAAGTTCCGGGAGGAAGGGCGCGGGCCATGATTTCGACGGAGCTTCGTCACTTCCGAGAAAGCGTCCGTCCATTCTGTTGCGCGGCGGCTGCGCGGGCGCCTCCCAATCGAGGCCGATGCTTTCAACGGCCTGAGAGAGCAGACGCATCAGCTCAGTCTCAATGCCGGCTCTCTTACCAGTGGTCTGGCGGGAAACACTAGCGGAGGGGAGATCCACGGAGCTCGCCCAATCCTCACTATCGGACGCCAGGAGAGAACACGCCTCGGAGAGTTCGTCAGGCTCGTGGATGGAAGCGGCGGCAGGCGGCGGCCGTTGTCCGTCGGAGAGCGATCTGAGCGAAGCCGGCGAAGCAGGCAGGCGAACCGGCGAGCTTTGGCGGGCTGGAGATAGCTCGGGAGCGCGCTGGGCGCGCCGCTTTTTACGGCGCGGCGCCACGGCGGGCTGTGGTGAAGGCTCGGAGAATGATGCCAGGCGCGTCCTCAGAGTCACCATGGGCAAAAGCTCGCAATGAGGGCATCCGCCGTCAGCGAGCGCGATAGCCGCGTGATCCACACCCAGACAGGCAACACAGATGACGTGTCGATCTCCATCGCTGAGCGGGGCGCGGCACGAACCACATGAAGGCATCTTTAAAAAGACGCTGCTCTTTTGTGAGGAAATGCAAGTCGCGTCAAGTAAGCGACAAACACTTCACAACAGAGAAATACACACAGAGTATTGAAAAGGATATATAACGCCGGAAAGCGCAGCAGGTACGGCAGTTGAAGGCGGCGAGGCCAGCGACTTCAGAGCTCGTCCCGCTGAAAGCTTGCTTCGACGGCGCGGCTTCTCACTCCGGATCCAGCGATGCAAGAGCTTCGCTGAAGAGGTAAAAATCAGCTTGTATCAGCCTAACGAGCATATTTATAGGGCGAGACCACGCCCCTTCTGGCGGGACGTGACGATATGGGCGCGAATTGCCCCCATTGGTCATTACGTCACGCAGAGTCTATCTCGATAGGCTGCTGCATTTGCTGCAGAGCAACCAATAGGCGCGCGAGCTGTTTCGCCTATGTTTGCTTGCTGCTGCAAAGCGTTTTACATTAATAAAAAATTAAGGATAATTTTTGGCTTCAATATCTCGCGGAAAAGAGTTTTTCCCCATAGCGTAAGCTATTACGCAGTACGAGAGATACTCTCGTAAGAGAACAGGATTATTTAAAACAAATAAACGATAAGTCTAAATAAGCACAAAAACAACAGTACGTTATGTGACATTTGAATAACAAATTAAACATTCTCAAAAGAGTAAAATATTATAAATATGATTTTCTGAGAAACATTAGAACCTGTTGTAAAAAAGCTGATACTAAGAAACCTGGCTGTGACTGTGACCACACATCAGTTTTCTGCTTGAAATCACACATCGTGTACACAGTGCAGGATCTCTACCAGTTGACATTTCTACTCACGCACTATACATTTACCATTACACCGCCTAGTCCTTTCTCCAACTCTAACAATGTCAAAAATGCTTTCCAGGAGAATAAAAACCTGAAGCCAGCTCTATCTGGCACACGAAAAGCGTTCCTAACATCTGTTGAGAGCAGAGCAATGAGAAATATGTTTTCTTTCTAGTGTCTGTGCTGGCCGTACTCTGAGGAGAATGAGCTGGCGTGTTGCACTGAGATCTTCATCTGCTCGGAGATCTTTGATGTTGGTCTTCCTGGGCTCCCGTTCCCTCCCCCCTTCATTCTCCTCTGTTTATTTAACCTTTAAGGAGTCCTCATTAGCTGGCTCACCCACGAGAGTGCACTGGATTGTCAGTAGAAGGCTAAATTAACAGTTGGAGCATTGATGTGACTAATGCCTTGAGCTGGGATCATGTTGGTCAGTATGCTCTGTGTAATTACTTCATCACCATAAAGCAGTTTTCCTAAGTGATTAATCGCATACGGTTTTTTACCCTCCCTACCGCCTTTGCCCCGATGTCGAAGTGCGCCGAAAGTTTGTTATCTGGTTGTTAAGCAGCATTCACCAGGGCTCCCATGAAAGGATTGTTCACTTTAAGGTCTCAAAGCCGCTGACATGTACTGCATTAATGTATTCCATGTCCTAGAGGTGTCTCGCCCAGCGTAGCAGAGCAAAAACCAAGCGGAAGGGGATAAAAAAAATAAATTAAAAAAGTCAAAAACCCACCCACGCTCCTATAGTGTTGTGGATATGGTCTGAAAATGCATGTGTGTAATTTGGTAAGTAATTAATTAGGCATGACAAAACATAGACAAGGCGCCACATCCGTAATCAGCGTGCGCCTCCGCCAGTGGGCAGAGTCCTGAGCTTTACAGAACAAAAAGATTGGCTCTCTTTTAAACATAATTATCGGCAGGCAAGGTGGCACACAGAGGAATGGTTCAGGGCTTTACAGAGTAAACAGAGGGAGAAAGAGAGCAAGAAAGAGAAACGAGAACAAAACAAGGCAGAAATACAGCCAGAAAAAGCCAGAGAGGATGGTCCCCGCAGAGGTCTCATGCCCCAGGCTGCTGGTCACACTCGCTACGGGGACATATAGAAGCGCATGCTGTCCCCACTGTAGCATGCAGATGTCAAAAGGGAACAGCAGATAGAGACAGAGAAGATGGAAGGAAACAGGCAAACAGGTACCATGCTTGTGATCTTTCAGCTTTGGCTGCGCTGAAACCTCATTATCAGACAGAGAGACGTGAAGGTTAGGTAATGAATCCCAGCGCTATGTGTGTGTGTGTGTAAGGGTTGGCTTGGAGGGAAGGCTCTGCGTTTTGGAGCGAGCCTAGCGAGAAGGAGACACATGCTGGGCCGAGCGGACTCCTGAAGATAATTGACAGTTTGCCTCAACAGGTTGCAGCTTTTCACTAATGCGTTCTCCTGCAGCAGGTCGACCGACAATTGATAATTGGGTGGCAGTGGTGGGTGAGATGTCCCCTGACCAAGGCCTTTCTCCACAGCTGGCCCACCCTCAGACTTGTTTGATGGCTGTCGCAGAGATATGGTGGCTCCAGAGGGCCCTCTGGGATACAGTCATCAATCAACAATACTAAAAATAGCCTGAGGGTACTATGGCATCACATTGGTAGTTGGTTTATTATTGACAAAAAATCAAGAGTAAAAAAAAGTGTCAAAATCCCGACTTAATGAAGTAATAAAAACGCTTTTTAATTTTTAAAACCTATGACCAACAGGGTATGTAAAAGACACTACCGATAATAAAGATAAAATAAAAAAAATGTGATGTGTGTATGTGTAAACAAGATATATAATGTTTTTAATATTTATATTTTATTTACGCATTTTTAGTATTAATAGAATATGCATATCTGACATACTGAAAGCACAATTACATACTGAAACACCACAACCAGTCTACAATTACCCTAAAAAACAAGCATACATACATGTACAGATCCGCTAGAAAGAGCAGCACTTGGCAGGTGTAAGAAATGAACATGATGAGCTTCCCAACCCCACCCACTGGCTTGCCTAATGTATTTCATTCATTGTATTATGGATTGCTACAGTAGTAGGGGTGAATTCAGGTTGACTGGGACACATTTTGTCATTGAGGTGACTGGGAAAAAGGTGTCCCAATCAACCTGAATTCACTCTACATGGCTAAGTGATATATTCACTTAAGGTCAAGTTTGGTTTTGATTTCCAGTAGAGATGCACCGATTGATCGGCTGGTGACCGGAATCGACCGGTTTTCATGTGATCGGCCATGATCGGCGACCGGCCGGTCAGTCTGACATAATCCGATTTTATGCCGGTCAAATGCACTCGGGCGCCGCATGATTAACATCGCGCAACATCAGCATCACACGTGCACACGGAACGCGCACATGTAGGAAACCTCGTGAATTACGCCATTTCACACCACAAGGTGCAGCGCGTTTTTTTTTGTTTGTTCGGCGTGCATGTTAATCAATGAGTGCATTCACACCGGGAGCCGGAGCAGCGCGTGAGCGTCGAGCAGGAGCGTTGCGGGAGCAACAGTGAAGCGCGGGTTTCGGCGCCGAATCTATTTTTGCTGCGCTCAATTTAAGTGAAAGCACACTTTTGATGGACAAAATAAATATGATTTCATCCAAAAAGTGCCCACAATGCAAATAATTTGCATGTCTGGTGTGTTTTAACAAGAACTGAAGTAGGCTAGGCTATGTCAGAAAGAAAATGAAGACTCAAAAATATTTATAGAAAATTTACCCATTTAAACTTGTTTTTATTATTATTTAATCGTTTCCCTGCACATGCTCCACTTGTTCTGTTTAGCTTGGCTGGACATGTGTCAGATGAGAGAAGAACTGCTTGAGAAATATAACTTGCCATTGACAACAAGTGATTGCAATAGGCCTGTGAGTGTGTGTGAGAGAGAGAGATAAATATCTTTATACTGCAAGGCTATATTTATTGAATTTTTATGTGTTATTTATATATTATTTTATTGCCATTACCTGTTTTCATACAGAAGTTTAGTTTGCTAAATATATCAAAAAAAAATTTTATTGGATAATGGATGTGAAAAGGAAATGGTTCTTCCATAACACTGCACTTTAGATGTGTGAGAATTTTTCACACTAGGAGTCATTTATATAGTTCTATTTTATAGCAATTATCTGTTAAAAAAATGTTCTATGCAAAATGTTCTATTAAAGAGAAGATAGAAAATAAATATTTGTGTGTGCTGTAAAGTGGTTTGAAAAAATAAAATCGGAATCGGCTAAAATTGGTATCGGCAGGTCAAACTCAAGGAAAAATCGGAATCGGGATCGGCCTAGAAAATTGTAATCGGTGCATCTCTAATTCCCAGCAAAACTAAAACTATATTATTGTGATATACTATATGCCATTACCATGACACATGAGATTTTGGTCACATGACCCATCTCTGTGGCTGTGAATTTTGTATAAAACAGAAAGAAATGGCTGTAATGTTTCCCACACTAATTCTGAAGTGTCCTCCCACACTCTAAACTGACATGCACTTTCCTCAGAAACGACAGCAGCACAAACAACCTCCTAGCACACATTTGCAAAGCAGCTAAAGCCCCCTGAGTGATTCCGCATTTTCCTAGCCCTTCGTAATAACCTGCCGCTTATTCCAGCTCAGGCCTGAAGCTAATGGATTCAGGAGGTTGTTTCCTCTCTCTCCTTTTTTTTTAATTCAATGGCTTCCAGCCAACTGGCAATAAGACACTCTGCTTAGGGTTCAGCTTTCCAACTTCTAAATTCTCTCCTTCGTTTAATGCGTGGGGAAAAAACAATTTCCTGATTGTCCTCTACATCCGTAATGAAACATTCAAGCCCTCCACTGAGGCGCGATTATGAGGAGCCAAGAGGGCAGCCGTAGTGAGTCTTCACACTTATAAAGATGATATATATCACTACTGCCAACTTCCCTGCTAAATGTTAGCCAAACTAGCGGTTCACCTGAGTGCTATCAACAAGAATGTCAACTGTATATAGGCACATGGGTTTTCTGAAATATCTGAGTTGGTCAAATGTGTAGCTGTAACCATTTTAAACACATTCATGTTGATTTGTTCGAAAAAACGATTAGTGACATGAATGAAATCCAACACATGCTGCGACGTGATTATTAAGACCAAGCATGCATCACATTTCTCGAATGATAAGGACGTTTCCGTTGAATAACCAATTCAAATGATTCATGAAGAAACTGTATCTCTTAAATGAACCACTTTAGTGGGGTTAAATGAACCAGCTCTGCATCTTTTAAATGAACCGCCTTGGGGATGATTTTACCTTTCTATATCTTCTCATCCAATGTCGGAAGAATTCGACATTTAACAAGAAACAAATCCACTGCGGCATGTTGGTGCGCTGTGTGCCCGCCTGTGAAGGGCATGTAAAAAATGGACGTCACCATTCATCACAGTCGGCTGAATGTACTAAATCTTTTTATCCTTGGACGTTCAATCAATGTTTCTGTGGGTTACTCCGATGGAAAGATAGGCCAACACATCTTACAGAATTGCTCCTATTTTTCCCCTCTCTGTCTGCTCCAGTGAAGCCAGATTAATCTATTTGCATGCATTGATATGAAATCTGTTCCTGAGATTCAATTGAGTAGCAATGAAGGGAGAAATAGACAGGACTATCTTCCTCTTTGTGATCCTTTTGCTTTCAGATTAATCATTCCATGCAAGCGTCTTTGCACATTATAATGCTCATTTCAAATAATTAAGCAGGGCATAATTTCTTTTTTTTTTTTAAGGCTCTTACTGAACGCTGATTGTTTTTGTCTATGTCTAAATTGGAAAACAGCTCTGCAAGGATTAGGTTTTATATTACATATTTATATTATAATCATCTTTTAAAAGGGCAAAACAACAGGGCACTGGGGAATTTTGGTTCATACATGACATTCTATTTGCAGCATTCATAATATCAGGAGGCAGACTGAAATTATGATAAAGAAAAACAATAATTAGCTTAGTAATGATAAATTGTATCTTACACACAAGTTCCATCCTAATAGCAAAACATCCTGCATATGATGGAATGTAAAAACTTTGTCCTGGTGGAGTGCAGCCAGTGTAGAGTTTCACATTAGATGTTTCTCCTATAATCTTTATTTCATTTATCTACAAAGAAACTTGGATGATTACCAAATAAGAAAGAGATATACTAGCCATAATCATAAGGGCTGGGAATTAAGAACTTGTAAAACAAAGCAAAAACAAACATACAAACAGCTGATAAATATGAAAAAATAAATAAATAAATGAATAACATAAATGCATTTAAAATAATGAGGATAATAAACCTGAAAAAAAAAGAAAAAGAAAAAAAAGAGTCAGTTGTTCATTATATAGTTTAGTTAGAACCAATGTGCAGACATGCTTCATCAAAAGTAGTGAAATAATTGTTTAAAGACCTTAATAGACAATTAATGTTTGATCTACAAAGTCAATGCAAATTGCTCCCAAGATAGCAATCTGCTGGAAGAACATATTTTATGCAGTGATTCACACTGGAAGAAAAAAAAAAACTGTCATAGGCAAATGTCCTTTTGGTATATCTGATGCTGTGATTTGATTAGACTTAAAATGTGGTTTAAAACCCCACTCCATCTGCAATACAATTAATGGTTTTTAATGGTGAACTGGTGATCCACTCTATGCACTGATCTCCATAGGTTTATCTTCCTCTGTGTTGCTTTTTAATGGTAAAATGTTACTGCAATTATATGGTAAATTGAAACCATAATTGGAAACGAGCGCTTCATTGGAGGGACCTAAATCAATCTCGGATGGGCCATGAACTGCTGAAAAAGGTGAGGTCCTTCTCTGTAGAGCAAGTGATACCACACAAGACAGCAGAGCATTGGCTAATCACGAACGGACGTGAGACAGAGAACTGGAAGCAACCAAGCCTTTACTAGTGATCTTTGGGTGTGTGAAGAGAAAGAGGAGCTTGCACTTTAAGACCCGCCTCACACTGTCATAAACCCTATTTTAGACAGTCAGAACTTTATTACAGTCCAAATTGGAAATGTCCATATTTTTATTACAGAGAAATTGGCCCAAAAGTTATTTTGACAACTTGATATAAATAATATTGAGACAACTGGCAATTGCATTGTAAAAACAGCAAAGCAAGTAGCTAAAAATACTCATAATACCTGATTAAGCTTAAGGTGTGAATAACTTTTTCACTGAAAGAAAAAGAAATGTCTGGACTTAAAAACACTACTCTTTGAATAACTGAAAAATCTCTTGACTGAAAATACCCAGTGAGTGCATTAATGTGCAATACAAACCCTGTGACGCTCAGCTTTATACGAGTCAGACAAACATGGTGTGATTGAAACAATCTGCAGTGAAACAGTTCCCTGCAATGCAGAGAAGCCATTTATTTCTTTTGTATTCATATGGGTCGACACAGGTGGACGAGCCCACTCCTAAAACAGCAAGGCTGTCTACACCACAAATACAAGGCAGGCTTTCAGCAGTAAGCTAGCAGGCCTGTTCCTTTACATACTATATAGCAAGAAGGCCTTATACAAAGTCTTGCTGGGAGGACTTTTCTTTTTATGTTTTTTTTTACAAAGCCATGACACAAGGCTACACCATTGCTTACTACATTGACCATTCACATTAGGGCTTTGGGCGAATGCAAACCTGCCACTAACAAAGAAGTTAATTGTTATGAATACAGGACCAGGCCTGTAATTTCTGTGAGCGCTCGGAATCTATACATAGGGATGAACAGAATTAAATTACACTGCTGTTCCTTAACGATGTTATTTAAATTACATTAGGCTTTGCAAAATCTAATCAATAGTTTTTAGCTTGTTTAACCAATTCACCATGACAAATGGCTGGCCCTCCTTTGCAAAACAAGCACGAAATATCACATCAAATGGGCTGCAAACTCATGTGGTGCGAAGGAAGGCAACACTTCTGAAGGAGAGGAAGCACTCAGTAATGAATGAGAATCACAAAACCAAAGAAGCATCCCTTACAAAACACCATATGGGCAAACTATCCCCTTTAATTTGCACAAAGTTTTAGTTTCACTATTTTAGCAGTGCATAATTAAAAACAATGCTCTATAAAGGATTTGTATCATTTTAACTTTATAAGTGAAATAAAAACCATTTAAGACGGACTGGAAATGTAGGGATCAGCACTTTCAGACATGGTGCAGTTGTCTATCATTCAGAACCAAGCGTTTCTTTCATTAAACCTGCTAAACAACTCTTTTGATAATGCACAACATGATAAAGAATATCACAGATTATTTTTAATCAATACGGTATGAGAGGCAGTGCCAATAATTGAATATAGCTAAATAATTAGTTAAACCATCTAGAACAGTAGTTCCAAGCCAAAAAAATTATTTATTGTATAATAATAATAATAATAATAAAATATTAATCAAATAAATAATGTGTCCGAGTTAAATAAATAAAATAATAAATAAATAAACATATTAACAAAAAAAGAAATACCTCAGGACGGTGAATGTAATAAATGTACTGCTTTCTGTTAAAGGCTTACATACTAAATATTTCATTAACCTAATTTTGGGCATTGTGTGCCTAGCTCACATCTTATAGTACTCTAACTACAGCACTCAAACAGAGTAGAGTTCACCACTAGCAACACCCATGGGTTTGATTCCCACATATCTCAGGGAATGCACAGATTAAAAATGTATACCATTAAGCCAATGTAAGTTGCATTGGATAAATTTAGACCTGCCAAATGCACGAATGTGAATGTAAAGAAATCTGGAAAGGAACCATGGAGTGAAATTAGTGGTGCATGATATATCGGCCGCCGATATAACATCGGCCGATATGGTAAATTTTTTACACATCGGTATCGTTCCGATGTCAAAATAGGGCCGATGTGAACAGGCCGATAATCATTCGTGTGTAGATGTGAGTGCGGGGGTGGGGATGTTTGTGTTTGCACGAGCGCATTCATTACAAGCTCAAGTCCTGTCAGTTTAAACATCAAGCGCAAGAAGACTGGAACTTGCACGCTGTTTTCTGTCAGCCTTACTAAGGCGTATTTTTGTCCCTCCGAAGCCTTATTTGACCGGTGAGTGATGTAGATGACCGACTGCTGTGCTTGTTTAACTGAGGGAACGAGCACATATTAATGCACGAGTTGACTGAATATCTTTGAGAATACACGATGATAAAAGGTCGGCAGACCGAAGTTTTTTTTTTCTGAACTACCACTGGTTGTGAATTGTGCTAATACGTTACCTTATCTTCTCTGAAAAGCTTTCCACACATTCAGATGACATAAACCACACTTTCAATAAACAAAACAAAAATCTATCTAGTGATGAAATGTTTTCTGTGTTGAGACCAATCTTGTGCGATGTCCTAAACTGCCGAGATAATCACACAACGTGTGCCGTGGTCCGTTAATGACACGTCCGATTCGCGAACTAATGACTCCTTTGAACCGATTCACTTTAATGAATGGTTAAAACAACTGATCTGTCCAACACTGAACTCAAGCAGGGGCGTAGCCACCATTTCAAAAGTGAGGGGGACAGAATGTCAAGCGTAATACCATTTTTTTTTCTTCAGACTTTTGTTGAGGATTTTGCTTAATTAGCTTAATATGCTATTTATATTTAAAACAATAAACCAGAAATAAAGTTGTCCAGTTCTTCATATTGCACATGCAGGGTTTTTCCTGGCTTAAAATGAGGCGGAGGTGGTAAAATCGTGATCATGTATTTTAATAAGATAATAAAATGTGTATTTTTCGTAGACCATCATATAGTCTGCTGTGGCACAGTATTTTTGTAGGTGGATCTCGGTACCTCTAGGGGGGTCCAGGGGCATGCCTCCCCGTGAGAATTTTTTTTTACATTTTAAAGATAGGCTAAATGCATTAATCTGGTGCACTTTGAGTCCTCTGAATCCACTGTTAAAAACAAATAATCCAACTGCCCAAACATATGATATTCTCTGATTTAGATATCTGATCATCGCATTACAATTATTCAAATTATCAGTGTTAAGCATGATAATATGGTTAAATATCACACTGAAGCTGATTTAAAAATGACATTTACTTAAAATTAAAGTTCTTTTTTTGGGCAAAATTACATTTTCTTACTAGCCTAAACCTAAACAAAGTCTGTCTTACTAAACTAAAACTTTCCAATTGAAAACCTTCAAACTTTCTAGTTAGGCTTTTTCAAGAGAACTTAAAGTTTGTCTACAAACTTTTTTATCTAATTGTAAAGTGTTACCAAATAATGATAAACATCATGTACACGTTACCACGCTGCCTGATTCAAGCAGATCGTGGCTGTTGATGCATAAAAATACAAATTCAGCATTAACATTTAGCATGTGTATTCTAATTTGGAGGGCTTTGATAACATATCTGTGAAAATAAAATGCATTACGAGTAAAATAGATTGAAAATATTGCATGTTCGTTCGGGTACTGAATTTACAACAAAACCTGTTAATTATTTAACAAGAGTGAATACAATACAAACAAGATTGTGCAAAACAATTCGGATACTACATGACAACTTACTTACAGTGCTTGACTTTTTCGTGAAAAAGGAGTGAAGAGTTTTTTGCCATTTTGAACTCTATGAAACTGATGGATTCGGCGCGGGTGCGCGCTTGGGCGTGTCGTAGGCTAATGGACGAGTGACTGATTACCATGGAAACGTGAAAGTCACGTATGTAGATAGACTATCCTTGACTCTTTGGATTTTAAATCTCGAGGGTATACACACCCGCGAAAACCTCAGCTTGTCGTAGACACACTTGCCCACTTGCCTAAAAAGTGCGGGGGACCAATTTACATTGTATAAAAAGTGGGGGGGACACGTCCCCCGCGTAATCTACGCCTATGAACTCAAGAGACATAAATCGGAAACACTTTACAATAAGGTTCAATTTATTAAAGTCTAGTTAACTACATTAGTTAACATTCTATTAATATTAGTTTCTATGCGGATTTACTCCATGACAAAACCACCCCAGTCATTCTAGAATGATTCATTCTTTCCAAATAGAGCTATTCAAGCTATTCATCTGGTTAAATTGTTTTTATATCGCAACGTCATTTTTTACCAATATGGTGCAGCCCTAATCCTCGCTATGTGTTTTCTATACAGAGATATCGACATCGGTAAATATCGATATCGGCCATAACAGCAATATTAATATCGGTTATCGGTATCGGCCACAATTTTCATATCGGTGCATCACTAAGTGAAATCCTCAGAGAGACTTAATCTCTGTGGTTCGTGGTGTTGGCCCTAATACTTGCTCTATGGATCTCGACCTCCTGTTTACATACCGCACACGCAAAGCGATTACTGAGGCAGGACAGAACTCCCCTATTAGTGTGTCGTTGAGTGATTTGTTTGTGTCGACTCAAATGTTATTGTTCAGCACGAGTCGTTCATTAAATCCTGCGTCAGTTAAGACCACCTTAATCCGGCCCCTGCTCCTGGGAATTCAAATGACTCAGACAGAGACTGTTAAAACCAGGCTGGAGATCTGGCTCCATTACAGCTACTCACAAACGTAGTCATTACCCAGGACAGAGCTGCTCCAGCCAGGCAGGACGGAGGTGAGGGCACCTTTAATGAGTGGTTCTCCAAGAGAGCAGCTCCTCCAAACAAAATCCTTTCATTTTAGGTCAGCCTCACTTCTGGCCTTTTCACTCAAGCTGCTGGCTAAAGTGAAGTCTAAAAGAGAGAAAATTAGCTGCTCATTCTGACATGGCTGTGAACGTAAATGCTTATTCAAGTCGCTGAAAAACCAAACCCCATCTGACTGAATACGCAACTATGTTCTTCTCACACAGGGATTTATACCAGTCATGGGGCTAATTTCTGCCTCCTACAAGCACAAAATGTGTTTTCAGTGTTGGTTTGATCAAAAAGATTATTAATTAAATAAAATACAATTATTCAAAATAAAATAAAATACAAAAATAAAATAGGAAACAAATAGGAACAAATATTTAAATTAAATTAAATAGAAAATAGAAATAAAATATTAGATGTAAAACATTTTTTTTACAAAACAGAAAATTAAGAGATAAAAGCTTAAAACTGAAACAAAGATACAACTACAAATATAGCTGAGAGCAGCAATTAAGGGGTCAAGCACAAAGACGATAAATCATTCCACCATGGCTGGAGTATCGGACCAACTGCAACAATGAGCAATTAAAGACATATTTAAATCATTTTAGGCAAAATTGCTGAAAAATCATGAATAGTCAATTCATCTGATTTAATGGTTTATTACTTTCGACCAATAGGTGGAGCTGTGACCAAATTAATGTGGTGGGGTCAGAATAAGGTGGCAATGACACACGCAAAGTTTAGTGCTAATATGCCAAAGCATCGGAGGGATACAGCCTCAGAGTCGTCTTGGCATCATGCCATCAGCTTTGTTGATGTGGTATACGAAAACAGTTTCGTCTATGAACACAAAATCCATAACTTTTTGACGGTATGATCTGAAGATGATACGATTAGAATTTGGTGAAAATTTGACCAATTGTCTTGGAAGAGTTTGAAAAAGTAGGTTTTTAAAGAAAATCAAAATGGCAGACATCAAGTTCAGCCAACTATGACAAAATTGGTATCTGACTTGGCATGCTGCACTAAATCTAAAGACAAGAATCTTTGATACTAAAGAATCTTTGTGGTTTTTGGCCAAACCGTTCAGAAGTTATAAGCAAAAAAAAAAAGAAGCAAATTTTCATATCTCCTGACCACTAGGTGGCACTGTGCAGGTACCTTCAGGTCATGGTTGTCATAAAACCCCAAGTTTGGCCAGAATACACTAAAGGGTTGCAGAGATATAGCCTCACATTAATTTTGGCATGCTCTTTATTGAATTCGTTTGCCTGTTTTTCTAGAACGATTTGACAAATGAACTTGAATTCCGTAGCTTTTCCTCGGCATGGTTTGATCCGAGTAGTTTTTTCGTAAATAGTTTTTTTCTGAAAATTCTAAATGGTGGAAAAATTCTCATGAAGGAAAACGAGGGGCGCAATCAAATCAAATTTTGTTTTTAGTCCTAACGGTTCAAAAGTTATTAGCATAAACATGAGTTCAACTTTGGACAGTTGGTGTCCAAAAGTCTACAGCGATTGAGACTCAAAAATTGCTTTGGTTAAAGTTTAGACTGTCCTCTATCTGTGTGCCAAATTTCATAACTTTCCTGCAAGTGGTTCTATGGGCTGCTATAGACTTTCAGAGTGAAGCAGAACAATAATAATCAGAACACTGTGGATTACAAAAGGTGCCTATGCACCTTCGGTGCTTGGCCTCTAAATAATACTCTGAACTAACCAAAAGCAAAGATGATACAGACATAAAGAAGCAGTGACATACAGAGGACAATGCAAAGAGAAAGTATGTCCCCTAATTAGCCATAGATTAATTGATCTCTTCTAAATGAACACAACACTAGGCTAATATGCAGTTAGCATGACTTTATTAGCAACTTTTCAATTTGTGAAGTTACTTACAGTGTTTAGATACCTCTAGATGTGCCGTTTCAAACAGACAAACTCAGTTTAGTGTCCATTTGTCTACAAGAGAGCCTTTGTCCTCAAGGGTGCGACCCAGACGGTGGAAATGAGTCTAACCATAACCCAGAGTCCATTGCAGAGCACTGCTCACCCTCTGGCTACAGCGGGACAGCCCATCAAAGACAAAGGGGAAATGTCGAGGTCTGACACATGAGCATAAAATGTCAAAGGGCTATTGAGCTGTTCATTCATCAAAGTAGATAAACTACCTCTCTGCACTTGAGATGGCTATTGAAGTCATGTGCTCTGAGGAAATAGTTTCTTCATGAACAGAACATGCATTTACACTGCTTAATTACAAGTGGATTTCCTACTCAAAAGAGAAGTGGCAAGCTTCAATAATCTTGAAATTAGGAGCATGGGCTTCAGTTGTAATCAAGTCGCAGTGGTTTGTTGGGAGTATGAACATCACTGAAGGCCTTTCATTCTTTAGATTTTTCGTGGTAATGAGCTACTTTTCTTTTATAGTTCTGCATTTGACTAGGTGAAGGTAGGGATTTAGTTCGACAGGTGGAGCCACTGGAGGCCGTTCTGAATGGAGTGAGTCTGACAGATCGACAAAAAGCTGGCCGAATAAAGGTCTCAGAAGCGTGCTGTGCCATTGCTCCCCATGTCAGAAGAACAGAGACTCTCCAACAGCCATCCAGCACAATTTATGATTGACTGGTTGGTGGAGCCAATTTTTTTGTTGTTGTTAAAAAATTGTTGATCTTTAGGTGCAACATCCTCTTAATATTTTTATCTGCCAAACATGCTTAATTCAAGCTATTTCTGCTCTGTGCACGTTGCTTCTTTCCTCTGCTAAAGATGTAAAGAGACACATGCAGAAGATGTGGTTAAAATTATTTTAACAATTGGCAGAAACGCGGTGAACAGCAAAATAGATACATTGCACTGCAGAAAATGAGAATGCAGCAAATACAATTATTTTTATTTGTCATAGATGACCCCTACCATTTAACTAAACCAAGTTTGTGACAAGTTAACGTGCCTTTTACACAAACGTTTTGTTTTCCCCCCATACATTGAGCATTATTAATCAGCATGTTAAATGCATTTCATAATAAAGAATGATATAATTTGGAAAATTTACAGATGGAAAGGATAGGCAACTAAACTGTGAAATTACTTTGTTTTCTGCTCATGAAAAGAGTTTGATTTTAAGATTATGTACATTTTTGTAGTTTATTATTTTGAGCAAGTTATAGAATGGTCCATTTGATTTTTCTTAAGAGGAAAACCTTGCACCCCCATACAGTATGCTTTCTTAGTCACAAGGTAGGCCTTCCATGTGCCATATGCATAGGTTTCTAAAAGCAAAAACAGTAATAGCCTGAAAAAAACATCTGATCTTACCTTTTAATATTCATATGCAAATCAGTCTCAACTTATATAATATTCACATTCTTTGATGCCATCTCTCTCTAGGCCCAAAATTCTCACCTTTGATGACTATTTTGGATATTTTTCCTTCAATGACAATTATGGATTTTTCTTTCTTTTACAAAGTACTTACAGCATCCTCAATGTAAATGTATAACTACTCCAAAAAGGAAATGTCCAGACCTCCACTGGGAAGGAAATACAGAGACCGGACCTCTTGGAACTTTAACTGAATACTCCTGCTCTATGTCAACAAAACCACTCAAAAATTAAATGTTTTAACTCTTTCCCCACCATTGACAGAATTTTCCAGTGTTCCGTGTCATCACTATTATTCGGTAGGGGGTGCTATTACGCAACTTCTAAAAAAGTACTGATTCCCTTTCAAGGGAACTTCGAGCTGCGTTTGAGACGCGGTGGGAACGCTCTGCGTGATTGCGTCATGAAGCACGTGTAAAATCAGTCCAATGGAAGCCCGATACGTCATGGGTGACGTCATAGACCAGGAAACTATAAAGCACCCTTGAAAACAGACCGCGACAGCTTCTGTAGTCTTCAGCAAGCGCTCTCTGTGATTCTGTCCTTGTCTATTTATTGTTGTTTGTCAAGCCCAATATATATATATATCACTATCTATCATTATGGCGAGCAAAGCAATATTATAGACGTTGTGTTGTTCCCTGCCCTCGTTACATCACGGGTGGGGACACACATCAGCTTTTTGTTGCTGTTTGGGAGTGGAGCATGCAACAGTCATTTCTCGAGGGATCTGACTTTGCATTGCGAGAAGCTGTCCGTGAGGACGCTCCGCTCCCGCCGGGCGTTCTTCGAGGAGGACGGTTCGGTTCGCGTTCCCCGAGCGGGTCTCTCTGTTGCCGAGGCTCGGAGACGGCTCGTATTTCGGGGTTCGTAAACGGATCTGACAGCGGGGGTTGGGACGGGCTCCGCCCTTTCTCAGCTTTCACATGCCAGATCTAGTGTGCTGCGATTTCCAGTTCCGAGGAATTGGTATCGTTAGTGTTTTGTTTTAAAAGAAGGAGAACAAAACAAATACAAATCTTTATAAAAAGGCAGATGTTTGAGTTTTCAATGAATACATTTTCCAGCTCATAACTCTGTTGAATAAAGAGGAGCTTTTTTAAAGAAAAAAGGAGGTTTTATCTAGTGCTGTTGCCAGTTAAATATTTACTGGCCAGCTGAACATTATGAGATTGAAAATAAAGAAGAGTTTGTTAAAGATGAACTGTATCTTAAACAGGGAAAACTCTGTATCTCAGCCTCCTCGTCGGGGACTGTGGTTTTTCCCTATCTCCACACTGAGGTGTCGAGATCGTGGAATAAACCGGTTTGTATTTTATGTGTTTAATCCCCAGATGTCTGACTATAGTAATGTTTGGGTATTAAGTATCATAGTATGACATTGCCTTGGGTTAAAGAGACGCTTACGAGCTTTCTCTCTCCCGAGTCGGCGTCATCGTTATTAACCCCGACGTTACCCACCAGCCATCTTAAATAATGAATACATTTTTTATTAGGCAGCGCTGGTGGGTAAAGTATGTAAGGACATGGATGAATGTGAGGGGCGACTCTCTGAGGAGGGTCGCAGCGCTGCCAGTTCGGTTGTTTCCTGCTGGTGGCCACAGAGTGATATATGTATGTTTTTTTTTTATATATATATTATCAGTTTTTCTGATATAAAGATAAAGGAAAATAAAGATATAATTATGTCTGTTCTTCTGGACGCTCCGCTTTCAAGAAAACTGAGATATAAACCTTTCATCATTCTTCCTCACCAATCTAATGTTCCTGAGATATTAAGCTCCTCTCAGCACAAAGTGCAAAACAGAGCGTCGCCATTCGGGCTCCTCCGCAATTGAGGGGCAGGGTTCCAGACTGCGACCAAATTGGTCGCATATGCGACCATTTTTTGAGAATGTGCGAGTAAAAATTGTATGTGGTCGCATTTGTGCGAGTGGACGCTCGCGCAACAGAATGCCGTTGTATCAGCAGCTACAGTCCGTAACTTATGTTCAAAATGAACGAGTACATCATCAATCCATTTTCCAAACCGTGTTTTTGACTTATCCTGAATCACTACGGTACGCCTATAATAAGCGTTTATATTCGGACTATTTTATCCCGGGGTCGACTCGGTTGCGGAGTTGCCCAGTGCCTGCGTGACTCGCCATAGACATTAACGGAGAGAAGTAGCTCCGGCTACAGTGTTCTTCCGCAAGACACTTGCAGTTTATTTATTGACGAACGTAGACGTCACGCGCATTGCACATTGATGGTGAAACGCGGCTACAGATGAGAGTAAAGGAAATTATTATCAAATGCAGAAGGTAAGGAGTGTGAGATTTCTGATTTTTGTTACAACTATAAACTTTGATAACGAAAAATCTGTATCAGCGTATTATAATACTGTAATCTTTTCAAATGTAATGCATACATTTGAATGTTTAATGATTTTTAAAAGGTAGAAAGATGATAATAGACAGACAGACAGATAGAAAGATAAAAGATAGATAGATAGATAGATAGATAGATAGATAGATAGATAGATAGATTGTATATAATTCAAATGTAAAATGCTTAAAATTACAGACTAAAATTACTGTCCAAAATCCTGAAATTTGGCCATGATAATTACCAAATATTACATGTGTTTTTATATAATAAATTACAGGTATTTATGCTGAAACCCAGAAAGCCTTTACTTGGTTTGGTATATTAAAACCACTATTCATCAGCATGCATTGATTAATCCCATGGCATGTAGCAAAAAAAAAGGAAGGTGCGACCAAATCATATGCTGGTGCGACCAACTGAGAAAATTGGTAGCACCAGTGCAACCAGTGGAAAAGTTCGTCTGGAGTCCTGAGGGGTACCTGGGTGGCGGTCGCAGTCTAGCCAGTTAGAGACATGCAAGATCTGAGGACTGTTTTATCTCTAAAATAGCTTTGACAAAGAAGAAGCCCTGACGCCGAGGCGATCAGGCTTCTAAGGGTGGTCCCCTCTGGGGTAGGGACGGTTTTGAGAAATCGTTTCTCCTCAGCGCCCTTTGGGGTGCGACTCTCTGAGGAGGGTCGCAGTACTGCCAGTTCGGTTTCCCTGCCGGTTCGCCGTTTCAGGGCACCAAGGTGTCAGTGTCCCCAAACGAGCCTTCAAATAAGAAAAAAGAAGAGCAGTCAGTTCGGTTTCCCTGCCGGTTCGCCGTTTCAGGGCGCCGAAGTGCCTGCTTTTTTCAACGATCCTCCGAGGAGGGTCGTAGGAACTAAGCTAGTTAGAGGTAGGCAAGATCTGAAGACTGTCATTATCTCTAATAAAGCTTAGACAAGAAGTCCTGTCGCAAGAAAACGAGGCTATCAGGCTTCTGAGGGCTCCTCCGGGGCAGGGACGGTTTTGAGAAATTGTTTCTCCTCGGCGACCTCTGGGGTGCGACTCTCTGAGGAGGGTCGCAGCGCTGCCAGTTCGGTTGTTCCCTGCCGGTTCGCCGTTCAGGGCACCGAGGTGTCAGCGTCCCCATACGATCCTCCGAGGAGGATCGTAGAGCGGTCAGTTCGGTTGTTCCCTGCCGGTTCGCCGCTTCAGGGCACCGTAGTGACTGTTCAACCAAGGGACGGTTTTGAGAAATCATTTTTCCTCTGGGGTGCAACTCTCTGAGGAGGGTTGCAGCGCTGCCAGTTCGGTTGTTCCCTGCCGGTTCGCCGTTCAGGGCACCGAGGTGTCAGCATCCCCATACGATCCTCCGAGGAGGGTCGTAGAATGGTCAGTTCGGTTGTTCCCTGCCGCTTCAGGGCGCCGTAGTGACTGTTCAAATAAATCCAGAGGCCAGTCTTGAGAGACTGGTTCCCCTAGTAAATTTCTGGCAGCGTGGAAACTACTGCCACATATTTCTCAGTGGGTCCTGCACACTATAGAAAAGGGTTTCAGAATTCAGTTCGGTTCTCGTTCGCCCAGATTTCTAGGGGTCCTCCTTTCATTGGTGGACCCCGAGCAGGCTTTGGTTATGGAGCAGGAAGTACTATCACTTCTGCAAAAGGAGCTGTAGAAGGGGTTCCTCCCAGCAGACAGCCATTGCTTCATTGTTTCCGAAAGAGGATGAGGTGTTTCCCGAGGTTTGCTTTCGGGGGCGAAGCATACCATTATTGGATTCTTCCATTCGGCCTAGGTTTATTACCCCACACCTTTACAGTATGCGTGGATGCAGCTCTGGCTCTTCTGAGACTCCAGGGCATTCGCGTATTATACTACATCAATGATTGGTTGTTCCTAGCTCAATCTGAGTTTATGGCAGTTCGGCATCGAGATGTCGTTCTGTCTCATTAAGGATGTTGGGGTTGCCTCTCAACGCCAAGAAGAGTGTGCTCTGAGGACCACTTTTCTAGGTGTAGCAATTCTACAGCAAACGTAATGGGGTATATCTAGGCCAGTCACTCACTGTGAAACAGTTTCAGATGGGTGGGTCTCATGGCAGTTGCGTCCAACGTTTTACTTTTGGCCTTCTGTTCATGAGACCCCTGCAGTGGTGGCTCAGGACCAAGGGGTTTTCTCCGAGGGGAAATACGTTTTCGCATGATCAAGGTCACGCGGCTATGCCTTCGTGCTTCGGTCATGTGGAAGAACCTTGGTTCCTCGCCCAGGCCCAGTGTTGGGGGCTTCTTGTCGACGCATATTGCTATCGACGGATGCTTCCCTCACAAGTGGGGGCGATCATGAGTGGTTGCTCGGCGAATGGCGGACAACACACTGATGGTCTCGTATATCAGAGCAGATATCCTGTTGAGGCAGGGGCTGAGGCCCAGGGGATTGGAGACTTCACCCCGAGGTGGTGGAGCTTCTTAGGGAGAACTTTGGTCTAACTAAAGTCAAGTCGACCTTTCACATCGTTTGTACAACGCATTGCTCTATATGGTTCCCCCTCACGCAGCCAGCTCTTCGCGGACTGGATGCGATGGTGCAGGTGTGGCCGAGGCTGCACCTGTACGCATTTCCCCTGATATCTATGCTCCCGGAGGTTCTGGAAAGGGTTCGCCGGGAAGGGGCCCGTCTGTTACTAGTAGCCCCTTTCTGGCCGACTCAAGTTTGGTTCTCGGACTTGGTGTCTCTTCTGAGTGGCTCTCCTATGGAGATTCCAATCAGGAGGGACCTGCTGTCCCAGGTAGAGGGCACGATATTTCACCCTCGACCGGAGTTGTGGAAACTGTGGGCCTGGCCTCTGAGGGGGCCAGGCTCATAGAATCCGGTCTCTCGACTGAGGTCGTTGAGACCATTCTCCATTCCAGAGCCCCTTCCACGAGAAAACTGTATCCGCTGAAATGGAAATTATTCTCCACCTGGTGTGGTGAGCGTCAGTTAGGTCCTGTTAACTGCCCTGTTGGTTCAGTTCTCGATTTTCTGCAAGACCGTTTCTCTGCTGGATTATCTCCTACCCCTCTGGGGGGTACTTCTATTGGGAGAGATCCTCTGATTACTCGTTTTCTCCGTGGTACATTGAGGTTGAGACCTGCACTGCACTCCAGAGCACCGGCTTGGGATTTAGCCATTGTACTTGAGGGTCTGGCTCTGGCTCCGTTCGAGCCCATTGAAGAGGTTTCAGAAAAATTCCTCACTTTGAAAGCTTTATTTCTCCTTGCTATTTCATTTATCAAGAGAATTGGAGATTTACACGCCCTGTCGGTTGCTCCGTCATGTTTGGAATTTGCACCTGGTATGGTGAAAGCATTTCTATACCCTAGACCAGGTTATATTCCTAAGGTCCCATTCAATGTTGGGGGCCCAATAGTGCTGCAGGCCTTTTTCCTCCACCTTTTAATACCCCAGATCAGGAACAATTGAACCTGTTATGTCCAGTTCGGGCATTGGATGCCTACGTTCACAGAGCTGCCCTGTGGCGTAAGTCAGAGCAATTATTTGTATGTTTTGGGTCACTCAGAAGAGGGTGTCCTGCATCTAAACAGGTTATGAGCAAGTGGATAGTCGAGGCTATTTCACTAGCTTATGAAGCGGCCGGTCAGCCTTCACCTATGGCTGTACGGGCCCTTTCTACAAGGAGTATGGCGGCCTCTACGGCCTTAATTTCGGGTGTTTCCCTTCTTGACATTTGTAATGCGGCAGGTTGGTCCTCTCCACATACATTTGTCAGGTTTTATGACCTTGACCTCTCCACTCCTGGGGCGAGGTTGCTTGCTTCTAGTGTGCGCAAGGACTTCACACAGAACGGGCATTTGTCACTATGGCGTAGTGGGTATGGGGTTCCCACCGCGTCTTAAACGCAGCTCGAAGTTCCCTTGAAAGGGAACGTCTCAGGTTACGTATGTAACCCTGGTTCCCTGAGAGGGAACGAGACGCTGCGTTTGCCTGCCCTACTTCCTGCATGCCCTGATCGACTTGCTTCTCGACTTTTTCAGAAGCTGTCGCGGTCTGTTTTCAAGGGTGCTTTATAGTTTTCTGGTCTATGACGTCACCCATGACGTATCGGGCTTCCATTGGACTGATTTTACACGTGCTTCATGACGCAATCACGCAGAGCGTTCCCACCGCGTCTCAAACGCAGCGTCTCGTTCCCTCTCAGGGAACCAGGGTTACATACGTAACCTGAGACGTTCTCAGGTCAAAACACATGTGAAGAAGCAGCAGAAACAAGCGGTAGCACATGTAAGCAGATGCGTGCTGTGTCCGAAAACGTAAGCAGTTGACTTATTGCCTCGCTGCCCTATCAAGCAATGACTCTGCAGACAGCGTTTGATGGCATCTCATGAAACTGATTTTGGGAAGACTTCTGAGGCAGTGTAACGATTTAATGATCTACAGCAAAATAGAGAGAGCTTTGGCAAAAACTAAGCGAATATTTAATTACTACAATAGTAATTTCTCACTAGAAATTACATAAAAAGTGGAAAACGTTGTTTAAAAACATACATTAACACAAACTGACCAACTTTCAGACAACATCTTTATTTTTAGCTTAACTGTCCCAGAATGGAAAGCACAGGATTGTGGGATATCAATGGCAGCAAAGGACACATCTATGCTTCCTCCAAAAATCGATCAGATGAAGGTATCTCAGGAGACAGGAAGAGACACTAACCTTTCCTACCTTGGATTGCATCCTCCAGAGTTTTTCAGACACAGCCGTAAAATAACGCAAATCACGCGATCTACCCCTTCTATGTTTTGATCATCGTTCTGAATCAGATCCAGACATAGTCTTTGACAAAAATGTGATTTTCTCAGCTTTTTGCTCAAAATGTTCCTTTTTAAAAAAAAAAAAACATGCACATTCAAGTGTTGATAAAAAAGAATGCATGAATGCATTTTTTTTAAGCAGAGGGTTTGTTCTTTCTTTTGATATATTGCATGTTCAGACATTCATACAACAAAATATTCCAGCCCGATCTCATGAAAGTGCGTATCTATACAATGAATGTTATTTCCCTTTCGAGAGGTCTCTCCTATTGCGTAAGTAGCTTACGCAATGGGAAAACTCCTTTTCTCGAGAACATTGAAGTCTTTATGTAAAACGCATTGCAGCTGCACAGCAGACAGCAATGAGCAAGGCAGCTCGGTCATTGGCTGTGCTGCGGCAACTTGCTCGAACCAATGGCGGGGCGACTCTGAATGCGCGACCAATGAGCGCGCTTCTCACCCGCGCGCGTCAGAGCCCGCCAAGATGGGCGTGGCAAAGGGCTATATATTGGGCGCCCCATCATGAGAGTTCTTTAGATTTAATCTCCTTCAGCGAACACCTTCTTCGCTGGATCCTCCGGATTATTGAAAGCCTTCGCCGCCGTAGAAAAGCACACCAGCGGGATTGCTACGAGGACGCCGACGCCTTCAGCCGCCTTCGAACATCATCCTACTGGGCACGCAAGTATCTTTTCAACCGGTCGCCCGGCGACGTTGTAAAAGAGCAAATTTCAAAGAGGCGTTGTTTCAAATGCCTTCCTGCGCGTCGTGCAGAGACCTTCTCCCGGACGGGGATCGTCACATCATCTGCGCTCGCTGCCTGGGCCGGGACCATGCAGAAGCCGCCTTGACCAAGGGCGGATGCCCTGAGTGTGACGACCTGGGTCTCTCCACACTACGAGCTCGCCTCGCCGCCTTCGCCGTGAGCGAGCCCAGCGCCACCCCTCTGTTTGAGCCGCGTATTAAAAAGCGCCGCTCACAGAGGCTTCCTGAACCCGAGCTCAGTGATGTGACGCCGAGCCAGTCTCCGCGTGCTTCACCGCCGCTCTTGATTTCCCCACCGCCGGTTCAGTTCACCCAGCCGGACCCACACCCCTCCAGCGGAGCGGCGGGCCTTGTGACTTTCGGCGCGTCCGAGGACGACGGGGAAGTAGATGACAGCTTATCCATCGACGCTGCATCTGACGACTGGCCGGGCTCCTTCGACCCCGCCCCGTCAACGCTAGCGAGCACGAGTGGGCAAAGTCCCCTCGGCAAAGTCCTTCTCCCTTCTTCCCGGAAGTTCATGACGAACTCACAAAGTCATGGAAAGCCCCTCACTCTGCACGTTTGAAGCCTTCTTTTTCTTCGTCGCTCTCCTCTGTGGACGGCGCGAAGGAAAGAGGCTACGAGGGAACGCCGCCCCTCGAGGAGGCCGTGGCCAATCATCTCTGCCCGCCCTCCACCACCGGATGGAAAGCCAAGGCTTCCCACCCCTCAAAGCCCTGCCGCACTACTTCTGCTCTCGCCGGTCGCGCCTACGGCGCCGCCGGCCAAGCTGCATCAGCGCTTCACTCGATGGCGGTACTTCAAGTGTTCCAAGCCAAACTTCTCCGTTCCCTGGAAGAGTCTGGCTCCGAACCCGAAGCCTTCAAGGACTTACGCAGCGCAACTGACATAGCCCTGCGAGCCACAAAGGCCACCGCCCAGTCTATCGGCCGTGTCATGGCTAATTTGACTGTTCTCAAGCGACATCTGTGGCTGACTCTAACTGAGATGAAGGACGAGGATAAGGCCCCGTTTCTCGATGCGCCGATATCCACCAGCGGGCTGTTTGGACCAGCAGTTAAAGCCTTCGCCGAACGCTTCACTGAGGCCCAAAATGCTTCACAAGCTATGCGTCATTTTCTCCGCAAGCACTCCAGCTCATCACAGAGCAGGCAGAGACCACCTCAGCCGCAGCGGGCTAGAACCGCCCCCCACCGCCTCTCAGCCCGCACCTCAGACTGACGCTCGACGCCGCTTGCGCTCTCACAACCGCAAGCCGCCTCCTGAGCGACGGGGTCCTCGGCCCAAGATAGCGCTGAACCCTGAGCCTCGAAAGCCTTCATAGCCACAGGAATGAAAAGAGAGAGTGCGTGTCTCGCAAAAGCCGGACCACTCTCTCTGCAAAATCCCGAACATTACCCAGTCCCCTCACAGGCGGCTGGAAATGTCTATACAGCAGTCAATGGGCCAGTCACAGAGCTCGCCTACCTGCAAACAAACGCCGTTTTTACGGCGACACACAGAAAACACAAAAAGAGCCTTTTTCTGCCTGTGTCACTAAGGGTTCACATGCCCACAAAGTGTGCATCCCCAGATACTGTCAAAACAGTGCCAAACTCATTCCCAGCTCAGGCTGGACGCCCCATAAATGTAGATCACGTGCCTACGGCCATGTATGCACCACTACACACAAGCACTGTTCACACAGTTAAAAATTCATCCTCAGTAAAAGCGGGAAACATTATAAAGGTGACGCGTGTGCCTACCACTGTTTATGCACCCCCACTTATAAACACTGTCCCTGCAGTGTCAAATCTTACCCCAGCTCAGGCTGCGAGTGTCACAGACACAGCGCGCGCTGTTACAGTCACACACGCGCCCATACTCTCAGCTGCTCAGCGCGCGCCCGCACCTCTGAGAGCTGCGAGCTCAGGCGATTCGCTGGCCGGGTCCCTGCGTCACAGCGGCCCGCCCCTAGCCTGTATTCAGCCCATATCTGTGTATGCAGCGGCATGGGAAAACATTCCAGATATGCCGAAATGGGTGTTGAATATAATAAAACACGGATACTCGCTCCAGTTCGCTCGCAGACCACCACGTTTTACGACTGTGGTCGAGACGAAAGTGAGAAAAGAGTGTTCACATGTTCTGCGCACCGAGGTGCGCAAACTAATAGAAAAAGGCGCTGTGGAAACGGTTCTCCCCTCTTTGAGCGAGGCAGGTTTTTACAGCCGCTATTTTCTCGTCCCGAAAAAGGATGGCGGTCTCCGACCCATCCTGGATCTCAGACACCTGAACAAAGCACTAATGACTCGCTCGTTCAGAATGTTAACAACCAAACATATCCTCGCGCAAGTACGCCGAGGAGATTGGTTTCTCTCAGTGGATCTGAAAGACGCTTACTTTCACATTCCAATAGCGCCTCATCACAGGCCTTTTCTGAGATTCGCTTTCGAAGGGCAGTCATACCAGTACACGGTACTTCCGTTCGGCCTGTCCCTGGCTCCCCGTACATTCACGAAGTGTATGGATGCAGTACTTTCCCCCCTGAGGCAGCAGGGGGGGGTGAATACTGAATTATCTCGACGATTGGCTGGTCCTAGCACAATCAGAGAGTCAGTTAACAACACACAGATCTTGGATTATCAGCCATCTAGAATGCCTGGGTCTAAGAATCAATCTTGCAAAGAGCATGCTATCCCCCAGCCAGAGGATTTCTTTCCTGGGAATAGTTTTAGACTCGATGCGAATGACAGCGCGCCTCTCATCGGAGCGCGCCCCCGTCAAGCGGTTTCAGAAGATGCTCGGTCTAGTGGCCTCAGCATCGGCCGTACTCCAGCTAGGATTGTTGCATATGCGCCCTCTCCAACGCTGGCTCAAGAGCCGCGTCCCTACTCACGCGTGGCGTTCAGGCCATTTTTTAATTAGAGCAAACCACGGCTGTGTAAAAGCCCTGACGCGCTGGAAAGCCGCCGACTGGTACCAGTCGGGCGTAAGTCTGGGTGTGAACACAAGGAGAAAAATGAACACGACAGATGCCTCCAAAATAGGATGGGGGGCCCTTTACGAGGGCAGGCCTGTCTCCGGCTTTTGGTCAAACCCGGAAAAGTGCCTACACATAAACTGTCTGGAGATGAAAGCGGTCGCTTTGGCTCTCAGAGCCCTGCTTCTAAAGAACGAACACGTCCTGGTCCGAACGGACAACATGACGGTGGTGTCGTACATAAATCGCCAGGGTGGACTCAGGTCGAGCTCCTTGCATACAATGCCCAGGAGACTCATTTTATGGTCCCAGCACAACTTGCGCTCGTTGAGAGCAGCGCATGTGCCAGGCATTCTGAACCAGGGGGCGGACATGCTATCCAGAGACAAAATTCTCCCAGGAGAATGGGCACTAAACCCTCTGATGATTCAGTGGTTATGGAAAATCTTTGGCAAAGCGGAGGTCGACCTCTTCGCTTCCAAGGAGAACGCGCACTGCCCTCTCTTCTTCACGAAAAGCACGGATGCGCTCGCCCAAGGCTGGCCCTTATATGCTTTTCCCCTGATCGCGATGTTACCACAGGTCATCAGTCGGGTCAGAGAGGAGAAAGACGCAGTGCTTCTAATAGCCCCACTCTGGAAGAACCAAACTTGGTTTCCAGAATTAATGCAGATGCAATCGGCACCACGGCCGATCCCACTGAGGCCAGACCTCCTCAGTCAGGCCAGCGGGATGATATTTCACCCCCGCCCCGATCTGTGGGCCCTTCATGCATGGCCCCTCAACGGGTTCCCGGGAACCTCACGGGCGGAGCACTAAAAACCATCGCTGAGGCGCGGGCGCCCTCCACGAGACGCTTGTATGCCCAGAAATGGAAGGTGTTCAGTGATTGGTGTAACACCAAGGGCCTGAACCCTGAAACATGCGAGATTACGAACGTACTCGTTTTTCTACAAGAGCTTCTGGAGGCGGGTCGCACCCCCTCCATGCTCAAAGTATATGTGGCGGCCATCACAGCGTCACACGACCCTGTAATGGAACGTCCATTGGGAAGAAACGACCTAATTATTCGTTTCCTAAGGGGCGCTAGGAGGATGAACCCTTCACGCCCCCCCTCAGTGACGATCTGGGACCTGGCTACTGTCCTAGACGCTCTTAAAGGGGCCCCGTTCGAACCACTCCGAACCGTGCACCTTAAGCAGCTCTCGCTCAAAACTGCGCTCTTGCTGGCACTCGCCTCGGTCAAGAGAGTGGGCGACCTGCACGCGCTCTCGACGAGCGCTGCCTGCCTAGAATTCGGACCTAACGACTGCAGAGTTGTCCTTAGGCCAAAACATGGGTATGTTGCTAAAGTGCTCACCACTCCCTTCAGAGCACAGGTTATCTCCCTAACCGCGTTATCGTCCCCACCAGACGAACACCACGCTAATCTACTCTGCCCCGTCAGGGCTCTCAGAGTATATTTGGAGCGTTCTGCCCCATTCAGACAGACAGAATAACTGTTTGTATGCTTCGGCGGCCGTACGAAAGGTTCCGCCGTCTCAAAGCAGAGAATCTCTCACTGGATAGTTGAGGCTATAGCGCTGGCTTATGAAGCCAAAGGACTTCAATGCCCCTGGGGAGTCAAAGCTCACTCCACTCGGAGTATGGCTTCTTCCTGGACATGGTCGAGCGGGATACCGATCGAGGATATTTGTGCGGCGGCAGGCTGTCTCTGCCTCTGGCTGTCATAGGGCGAAGTTCAGCACGCACGGCGTTTTGCATGGTGTTCCCATAGCGTAAGCTACTTACGCAATAGGAGAGACCTCTCGAAACGGAACGACTCGGTTACTAACGTAACCTCGGTTCCCTGGGAGGAGGGAACGAGTATTGCCTAAGCTGCCGTGCTGGTGCTTGGTTAGTTCTCTTCAGTCGTTTTAACCTAAAGAACTCTCATGACGGGGCGCCCAATATATAGCCCTTGGCCACGCCCATCTTGGCGGGCTCGAAGCGCGCTCATTGGTCGTGCATTCAGAGTCGCCCCGCCATTGGTTCCAGCAAGTTGCCGCAGCACAGCCAATGACCGAGCTGCCTCGCTCATTGCTGTCTGCTGTGCAGCTGCAATGCGTTTTACATAAAGACTTCAATATTCTCGAGAAAAGGAGTTTTCCCATAGCGTAAGCTACTTACGCAATACTCGTTCCCTCCTCTCAGGGAACCGAGGTTACGTTAGTAACCGAGTCGTTCTCGTGCCATTTATACGGCAAAAATAGTTTTTGCGTCTATATGATACGCAATTTTTGCGTGCATGTGATACGCACTTTATGGCGTGTAATAATCACACGCACTCCCCACCCCTCCCCCCCTAAACGTACCCAAGGCATTTTCAGTGCGTAGCATATGCACGCAAAAAAAAAAAAAACATTTTTGGCGTATAAATGGCACAACATTTGTGGTATAGATACACACTTTCATGAGACTGTGTTGAGACACAGCACAGAATATCTTTCTTCATAAAAAAAAAAAAAGTCACATTGCCACATGCTGATGTAATCTGACTGTCATTTTAATTGTATCTTGAGGCAATACCTGGTAGTGTTAGGACAAGATATGACAAGAACCACTGGCAAGGCTTTCCCTGAGAGACACGGGATGAATTTTCAATGACTGTCAAAAAAAACCTGAAGAGTGACATTTGTTAAAAGGTGAAATCAATAAAAGCCATTGTTTAAACATTACAGCGAGAGACGAGTTGAACGCAGTGACCAATACATTGATCCCTCTTACTTGCTTGGATCTTCTCTCCTCAATAATTTAGATGAAAGAAAACGACCAGAGAAAAGAGAACACACATTAGTAATGGGCCACAATGGGCAGCAGCCCATCTCTCTTTATCTCTTTCATTTCCTCTTTCTCCTGGGCCTGAGCTTCCTTTTGTTCTTTGACCCAGTGGCCGTGATAAGTGACATGTGTGTCCATTTCACTTCCTCCCACATGCCAATGGGCATCCATTAGCATAGATCTGCTTCACACCAGGCCTGACCTCTGCCCCTCTCCTCTCCGGCATCGCCAAACCTTCCTAGCTACGAGTGTGCCATGGCAACACAACTTCAAAAAGAAAACGTGGCTGGGTAGATGTTACAGAAACAAGATAAATCACCGCTTTTCACCAAAAAGCAACAGCTGATAAGTATGCGGCAGGATAATAACGTGTGTGCGCCCACCTCTAATGGAGGAGCATATCTCAGGGAAAATGGAAATTGGCTTGGCAAATAATCATTTAAAGAGGCATGAGATGGAGGAAATTATAAAACAATCCATGTTTCTCAGAACAGTAAAAATAAAATAAAATAAAACACACTAGACCATGGCCTTGCATGCAATTAACTATACCCATGGGCCATGTACCCAGGCCTGTTAACCTTTTGCATTTATAAATAATATACGATACAAGAGAGTACGATCCATCACCAGAACAGCACGCTTCACAAACCAAGTACAAACAAACACAGGTACTCGAAGTGAATCCTTTAAGCCCTGAAGAATGTATGATTTTGGCAGGGCTGATGCAGTCCAATCATAATATGTAACCCAATTAAAAGACATCTTAATACCTTAATCTGGACTCTCTGCAGACATGCTGAGACAAATACCTATGTGCTTCATGAACTCTACTCTCAAAATGTGTATCCTGATCCACATTATAAACTCATTTAGCAGCTGGTGCACTTTAAACGTTTTCTGTACTGCATGTACCAGCTTCTCATGTCACTTTACTTTGTGACTGAACTGCATATATAATACAATATTTTTTTATATTTATATATACAGTGTATACACATATATATTCTTGTATAACCTTATTTTGAACCTTAACTTTATTTGTATGTCTATATCAAATATGTATTTGAACAAGTTTATTAAAATAGCAAAAATACATAATCTTACTGCAGTAAATTTGCATGTAAAGTTGTACTGTGAAACCTTGACTTGACAGCCTGTAATCTAAAAAATTATACTAGTAATACCACGTCAAAAAACGAGAACTTGGAATGTACTATGACCGCCAGGCAGACTCCACGACTATTCATACTGATTCTGTGCTGATCTCTGAGACCTATAACATTTTCAAACATTTTCAAACAACCTTCAAATATCCCATCCTTGGAGGAATAAGGCTGCATTTAAATTTATATTGTGATCATGGTCCACTTGAATAGCACTGAGTGTATTATTATGAGCTGTGTGGGTGGATGTGGTGTACAGTATGCTTGTGTAAGTGTGCGTAGAAGGTCAAGGAAGCAGGAGACTTCCGATGCCTTACTTTAGAACATGGGTTCTAATCATTTTTAAAAAAAAAAATCTATTTCTCTAACAGCACTAAAAGGGATAAAAGACAGAACCTTAACCATGCACATTGCATATAAGTTAATGATATCAGTGTTGATGACACAAGTAACGGTAATTAGGTGGTTACAAGTAACACTTTAAATAAATAGATTACATTTTTCTGTCTGCATTAAAGAGAAACAAGTAAAAAAATTATTCATTCAATTTGCACTTTAGCAGCTCAATATTTTTCAAAACATACATCCTCTCAGGTATCAAGTAGGTCCTCCTCTGTTTCCCCCCCAAGTGCACAGACATTTATAGAATGTGTCAAGTCCCAGGGAGGTTAATTATGTGGGTCGTGATCTGTTTACTTATTTGACCAGTCTGTGAGATGCCTACCGCCTGGCTGAGATGGAGAGATGGCTGGAACTAGCTTAAAGTTAGGATACTACAACAGTAATTCACTTTATAATCTCCCTCCACTGTGACTTTATTGTTTTGCCAATGTACCCCAGCACTATCATTATCCCAAAATGAACAATTTTATGTAGGCAAAACATGGTTTATATCCACCATTATATAAAAGTTTGGGTTCAGTAAGAAAGAACTCTCTTATACTCTCCCCAAAGCTACATTTATTTGATCAAAAAAGTCAAATTAATATAATTTAAACTTTATTTTAATATTAAAAAAAAAAAAAAAAAAAAAACATTTAATTTATAACTAATTTTTTTAGCAGCCATTATTCTAATCTTCAGTGTCACAAGATATCATTATAATATACTAATTTAGTGCTCAAGAAACATTTCTTATTTTTATCAATGTTGCAAACAGTTGTGCTGCTTAATATTTTTCTGGAAAGTGACTTCACTTCTTTTTAAAAAAAATTCAAAGTCCAAAAATACATTATGCAGGAGACGTTTTTTTTTTCGATCCCATCCTATTCTTCTATAATTTTTTTTATGCATACTAACTTCCAAAAACATTGCAAAAGGCCAACAATTTAATAATCTCTCAGTAAGACAATTACTGGGATAGAAGAAATAAAACCAATGCACTTTGACTGCTTCATTTTTGCAGATGATTCATGTGCTTCTTAAGACAAGATAATTTCCTTTATTTAAAGTGAATAAGACTCTCTCAGTGGCAGCCATATATTCTCTCTCTATCAGCGAGATGATTGTAATCCTAGACAGCACCATTAGTATCTCAAGGCAATATAGGCTCATCACTTCAATAGTGTTCCTCTCAGTCCCTGATTGTCTCGGATATACGCCAAGTTTATGCACCCAGCAGCGTAATGAAAAGGGGACATTCCTCTAATACTATCAATTGGCATCTAGGGCAGAAGACCCTCCCCGTCCTGCACTCTCAGGCTTGGCGAGACTAACTGCGGTGCGGCAAGGGTTTGGGGTGGGGTGGGCAATTCATTGCTCAATGTTTCACCCAGCAGAGAATACGACTGTAAAGGGCCAATCCAACCCCCCGCACCATCCATTCCCATAAACCCCCTGACCTCCTGCGCTCTTGGATCAGTTGCTCGTTGGAAAGTGCTTTCAACCGACCCAGCAAATGTATTATAAATCAATTATCTTCTACTATGGGTTGAGCTCTATAATCTTTTTCTGACATCCAATTAAATAATATGAGAGTAATACAGATGGGATCCCACCCAGTCTATTCACCGTGATACTAACATGTTTCAGAAACTATTTAAAGAAGATCTATGAATACAGTGATTGATTTTCATTCATTAAATCTTAAGTCCTGCTATAGGCCTCTGCAGCTTAAGAAGCAAATGCTGGTGGGCTGGAGCCCAGGTAAATGCTAACAGCGGATGAATACTAAAAAAAAAAAAAATCAATGAAGAATATGGCTAGAGAAATTTGATTTAAACAGAGAAAAATATACTAATACAAGTTTAGGGATTTTTAACCATTAAAAACATTCAAATTAATAAACATATTTTAAATTCTACACTACTTCCAGGTCATTTATGAAATGCTCAAACATTCTAAAATGTCTAATTCAAAATTTCACCCACATTTTGCACATAATATACATTTATAATGAAAAAAAAAAAGAAAGATTTTTCACTAGTGGTCTAAGACTTTGGACCCAAATGTAATAGTTTTATGGAAAATATTACAACTTTGAGTGCCATTAGTAGTAGATCAGGATCTGAAAATTTTGCAAACCAGATTTGACTTGTCATGCCCTAACCGATAAGCCACAGCTCTGAGCAAACATGGACATACTGTAAAATGTTTTCCCAAAACAAGTGCTACATGAGCTGTGAAGAACTGACTGAATGCAAAGGGAAAGTGTGTTCTGCACTGACTCGGATTCGCTAACTGTTCCGGGTTTTGTTCTTAACACAGTAATTTACAGTGGGAGCCACTGGAGATCTGTTAATGATACCTTGGGTTTGACTTTTCTACGCGACAGACCTTGCACAGAGTTCTACGCGATGGAAGCGGAGCCCCTGAGCACTTCTCCATTTATCTCTCAATTGCTCTCATGACGATACCATTCTCTATCACAAGTACATAAGAAAGCTGGTGTGCGCACGTGCCTCCCTGGCTTTGGCCCCGTTTACACCTGTTAAAACCTGCCTCTGGGAACCGAACACAAATTGTCAAGGGAGACAGATTGTCATTTACACCTGTTATTTAAATGTGTCTCCTGTGTCCACAATCTCTGGTTTCGTGACATTGCTCATTACATCAGTGTATGACAGAAAAACAAAAAAAACACCAGCAAAGTCAGTACACTATTGCTTCAGAAAAATATGTTTACAAAGGACAATATATTGGTAATACATCAATCTATTTTTTAATCATATAAATATGACCTCTTCCATTATATTGTATGTTACATTTGCTGTCATCTAACTCTCACTTAATGTTAAAGATGAACAAAATACTTTAACAGTTAAATATGATCTTTAGCAAATCTCAAAAAAGAAATAAATATCTCAGAAATAAATATCAGATTTTTAATACTTTATATTATAATATTATTTAGTATGTCTAAATTTCCTTCTACTGTAGCATTGCAAATGACTAATTTGAGATTTTATAGCATTATTATCAATTTATTTACATGAGATAGTATAGAATTTTAATAACAGCCATTTAATCATTTAAGGCCAGCATAACATAAATACGATGTGGTTATGCATTTCTAAACAACTGATCAGATCACCCAAGACGGATATTAATCAGTGTAAGCGTGATATTTCAGTCTCTTATACAAGCATCAGTAAATACATGAACTACCTCAAGCTTACATGTGCAACTTATCTTCCACATTTACTAAAAAAAACAGGTCAAACACACCTGAAATGGGGCGATAAAGAGAAAATAACTGCTGCCTGCTTGACATCTGTATTTGAAAATGCATACAATTTCTCAATTATGACAGGCTGACAATCACATCTCTTTTGCTTCAAATCCAATTTTCTTCTACTTGTGAGCACAGAGAAGAATCCCTGAGTTTCTGGTGGAAAACTAAAGAAAGCCGGGAGCATCGTTTTCAAGGATGTGCTGCGTAGGCAAGCGGGCGATATAGTCAAACAACAAACAGGGCTAGACTGAGAAAAGTTGGTCAGGTGGTGATGGGGTCTGCGATTGAAAAGGGTGACGGAGAGCGAGTGCTCCACACTGGAGAGGCGAAGCTGGCGGCAGAGCTTTTTTAATGTGGTATTGATGAGTGAGGTCACTGGCAATGATTAAACTCGCAGTCGATCATCAGCGCGTAGCAGGAGCCCTGCGTACTGTTTGCACGGTGATGAGATGAAAAAACAGGGTGGTGGAATGGAGTGCTACGCTGCACCTTAAGCCTTGATTTAGTGCCTTCATAGGGATTGATTGAAAAGAGCAGCACGTCTCTGCTAATCTGTGGGACGGAGGGGCTCTGGAGGCCCCTGCTGCCCCACACATACTGACGAGAGCTGGAACCACCTGGTAAGCCAGAGCGTATCCTATTATTAAGGTTACGTTCAGATCAATCAGAACATGCATGCGTGTAAACACTTCGCATGCACGATAAGAACATGCCGTCTCAGATACAATTACAAACAGCCAAGTGCAGATACACTAACCTCAATAACACAATATTTATAAAAAATACAAATTCACAATATTGTCTAGGTCTACAACATACTATAAAAACTCTCTCACATACAAGCTACAAAAAAAAAAAAAAAAAAAAACTCCCACCCTTGCTTTCTAGTAGAGATGCACCGATTACACTTTTCTAGGCCGATTCCGATTTCCGATTTTTCAGAGTTTGACCTGCCGATACCGATTTTAGACGATTCCAATTTAATTTTTTCTAACCACTTTACAGCACACACAAATATTTATTTTCTCTCTTTTCTTTAGTAGAACATTTTACATTTTGCATAGAACATTTTTGAACAGTAATCACTATAAAATAGGAGTATATAAATTACTCCTGGTGTGGGAAATTCACACACATCTAAAGTGCAGTGTTATGGAAGAACCATTTCCTTTTTTTCACATCCTATATCCAACTAAAAAAATGTATACTCCAGTTCCCTTTCGTTGTCACTCCGAGTTCCGTCGGATGACGACGAATGGGGTTTCGCTTAGAAAGCCTATCCGCTTCGAGTAATACAAAACGAGCCAATGGCAAAGAAATGCCATGGGTCTGCAGAATTTGCATGGAGCAGCTCCGCCCCACCTCGTGGGTATAAAGGGCGGAAATTCCAGCAAAGCAGTATGTTTTCGCTTCGGAGCCAAGAGCATCTCTTCACTCCACAGCCATTTCTGACGAGACGAGCCACTCTCTCCGGTGTTGGTGTGACGGCGATCTGCAGCGAGTTTACATTGCCTGCTGATCTGTGCAGTGATCTGCCAATGAGTGTGTTTCTCCCTGCTCGCTTCAACATTGCGGAGTTTCTTCCTCCTCTCACAAAAGAGCTCGCACGCGGCACGTCTTTTTAAAGACGGCTCGCCCGTGCATTTCTGGTTGCGGTCGACTCATTTCCGATTTTGATGGGCACATTCTCTGCTCTGCGTGCTTGGGCTTCATCACGCTAGAGCAGCGTTTGTGGATGACTCACGTTCTCCCCGCGGGAACGTGATCATCGCGTCATTACGGTCGAGACTCAATGATCTCGTTAGAGAGAGAGTCCCCTCATCCACACCCTGATCTAACACTCTCCACGTGAGGTGCTACTTCGGCTGGTGGCCAGGGTGACCTGAGGGTGTGTGTGTGGAACAAATCCGCCGACTGTTTGTCCGTGGACCACGCCCCCCTCTTCAGTGACGCAACCCGCGAGTGTTCAGGGGATTCCCCGGGTCTATTTTCAGATGCCCCGCGGGTTTCCCTTGACGCTCCAGAATCGGATCTGTTGTCCATCGCAGCATCACAGGGTGGGCTAGAATTTTCAGGAAGTGAAGATTTGACAGTGCTGCCACTTTCGGGTGTGCATATGGCATTTGTCGAGTCAGATCCTGAGATGACGGCCATGCTTTCCCGGGCGATTGGTTTTTGGGTGTGGCCGCTGACTCCTGTCAGCGTCCACTCCAATACCTTTTTTCCCGGATGTGCATCAGGAGATCTCGAAATCCTCGAAGACCCCCATGTCTTCCAGCGATCCCTCGTTGATCTCCTTCGCCCTTCCTTCCCTCGACGGGGCCGCTGCCCATGGGTACACTGGGGTCCCCCGGTTGAACGCTCTGTTGCGATGCTACTGTGTCCTCAGAGTGCTTCCTCTCGGCGCGATCCTAAGCACCCGTCCTAAGCCTGTAGTTTTTCGTCTACACTTGTGGCAAATTCCTATAGCGCTACAGGACAGGCAGCCGCCTCACTGCATGCCATGGCCATTCTGCTGGTCTACCAGACCCAGATGCTCACGGACATGCACGAGGGCGGGACTGACCCAGGGCTCTTCAATGAGCTGCGCGCCGCCACTGACCTTGCTCTCCGAGCGACGAAAGTGGCGGTACGTTCCCTGGGTCAGGTGATGTACACCATTCTGTGGCTGAACCTGTCCGATGTGCAGGATGTCGGGCGGACCCATCTGCTTGACACCCCCATATCCCAGGTCGGCCTTTTCGGCGGTGTGGTTGAGGGCTTTGCCCAACAGTTCTCAACCGCCCACGAGCAGACTGAGGCTTATTCTGCCCCGACGGCCCCACCGTCCGAGCTGATCCCTCAGTCTGCCCACCGCCGAAGGCGCCTTCCTGCGGCTCCCACCCCGCCCGTTCACCCGGGCTGGCTCTGGAAGCCGCAGGGGACGCCACAGCCCTCTCCAGCCCCGCCCCCCGCTATACGCCGGGTTAAGCGGCACTCTTGAGATGGGCTCCTCAGAGATGGGACTCAGTTCTTTCCAGGAGCTGGTAGCAGGGCCACTCATTTCCCTGGTGGAGGGCCAGGGAAGAATCCTTATTCAGAAAGAACTGACTCTCCCGTTTCTGAGCACACAGAGGTCTCGGACGACACGGTGCACCGCCCCCGGGCCATGCACCCCTCGTCCTCCTCTGTCCCAGAGCCGGATGACAGTGCGCGCCGTCCCCGGACCGTACCACTCTCATCCTCCTCTGACGCCAGACCCCTGGCAGAGAAGACCCCCGTGGAACGTTCGTCCTTCCCTGGTCTGCTCTGTCAGGACGCAGTCAATGACTGTGCCCCCACACCGGGCCGCTATGCCGTCCACGTCTGGGCCAGTCATTCCGCCTCGCTGCACCACCCGTGGGAAGTCTGTAGTTCGTTTGATCCCGCTGGTACAGTCGTTGGGAGCTTGGCAAGAGCTTCCAAACCTGTCCCGCTGGGTCGCTCGAACAGTCAGGCTCGGCTACGCGATTCAGTTCGCGCGGTCTCCTCCCCGCTTCAGGGGAGTCCGCTCCACTATGGTCGGTGGCAATGCCCCTATCATGAGAGCGGAGGTTGCTACCTTGCTGGCGAAGGGTGCGATCGAGACTGTCCCTCCAGCCGAAATAAGGTCCGGCTTCTACAGCCCGTACTTCATTGTCCCCAAGAAAACTGGTGGGTTACGGCCAATCCTGGATCTGCGCATGCTGAACCACTCCCTTCACAGGCTGCCGTTCAAGATGCTCACCGCCAAACGCATTTTCAAATGTGTGCGGCACCAGGATTGGTTTGCAGCGATCGACCTGAAGGACGCCTACTTTCATGTCTCCATTCTACCTCGACACAGACCGTTTCTTCGGTTTGCTTTCGAGGGGCAGGCACATCAGTACGCAGTTCTCCCTTTCGGGCTAGCCCTGTCTCCTCGCGTCTTCACGAAGGTCGTCGAGGCAGCTCTTGTTCCCCTCCGGGAACACAGGGTTCGCATCCTGAACTATATCGACGACTGGCTGATTCTAGCTCACTCTCGAGATCAGCTCTGCGAACACAGGGACTTGGTGCTCCGCAATGTAGCCCGTCTGGGCCTTCGGGTCAACTGGGAGAAGAGCAAACTTTGCCCCGTGCAGAGGATCTCTTTTCTCGGTATGGAGATCGACTCGGTCGCCATGTCCGCGCAGCTTATGAGTGAGCGCGCACAATCACTGCTGACTTGCCTGAGACAGTTCGAGGGCAAGAGTGCGGTTCCACTGAAACTTTTTCAGAGGCTCCTGGGGCATATGGCATCTGCAGCCGTGGCAACGCCGCTCAGATTGCTTCATATGAGACCGCTTCAGCCGTGGCTTCGCGACCGAGTCTCGAGGTGGGCATGGCATCACAGCACCTTCCGAGTACCAGTTACTCCGACCTGCCGTCAGACCTTCACCCCGTGGTCGAACCTCAGTTTTCTACAGGGCCGGAGTGCCTCTGGAACGAGCTTCGCGGCATGTTGTTGTAACGACAGATGCCTCTGCCACGGGCTGGGGCGCCATGTGCAACGGTCGTGCTGCCGCGGGCTCCTGGACAGGACCCCACCGCTTATGGCACGTCAATTGCCTCGAGTTGCTGGCTGTACAGCTCCCCCTGCGCCGCTTCCGAGCCGTGCTCAGGGGCCAGCATGTACTAGTCCGTTCAGACAATACCGTGACTGTAGCGTACATCAACCATCAGGGTGGTCTGCGCCCCCGCCGTATGTCGCAACTCGCCCGCCACCTCCTCCTATGGAGTCAGAAGCATCTGAGGTCGCTTCGTGCCATTTATATCCCCGGAGCTCTGAACTGTGCAGCCGACGAGCTCTCACGGCTTCAGCCCCTCCCTGGAGAATGGCGACTCCATCCCCAGTCGGTTCAGCTGATTTGGGACCAGTTCGGGGACGCACAGATAGATCTGTTTGCCTCTCACGACTCGACCCATTGCGCCCAGTTTTATTCACCCTATGGCACCCTCGTCCCGATCTTTGGAACCTCCACGTGTGGCTCCTGGACGGGACGAGGCAGGTTTGAGTACCCTACCACCATCGGTGGCGGCTACCATCACTTCCGATAGAGCTTCGTCCACAAGACACCTCTACGCGTTGAAGTGGAACCTCTTCGTCAGCTGGTGTTCTTCTCACCGAGAAGACCCCCGGAGATGTTCGATCGGTGTTGTGCTTTCCTTTCTTCAAGATGGGTTGGAGCGAAGGCTGTCTCCCTCCACCCTCAAGGTCTATGTCGCCGCTATTGCCGCACAGCACGACCTTATAGAAGGTAAGTCCGTAGGAAAGCACGACCTGGTCGTCAGGTTCCTGAGAGGAGCGAGGAGACTGAATCCTCCTCGCTCTTCTCTCGTACCCTCTTGGGACCTCGCAGTGGTGCTAACTGCCCAGCGGAGTGCTCCCTTCGAACCTTTGCAGTCGGTTGAGCTTAACTTCCTGTCAATGAAGACAGCGCTTCTGACTGCATTGGCCTCCATTAAGAGGGTAGGGGACCTGCACGCATTTTCCGTTGACGAAGCATGCCTGGAATTCGGGCCGGCTTACTCTCACGTGATCCTGAGACCCCGGCCTGGATATGTGCCCAAGGTTCCTACCACTTCCTTCCGGGACCAGGTGGTGAACCTGCAAGCGCTGCCCCCGGAGGAGGCAGACCCAGCCTCGGCACTGCTCTGTCCAGTACGTGCTCTCCGCATCTATGTAGACAGAACGCAGTATTTCAGGACCTCAGACCAGCTCTTTGTCTGTTATGGTGGGAGACTGTAGGGAAAGGCTCTCTCCAAGCAAAGGTTGTGTCACTGGATAGTGGACGCCATTGCTTTGGCTTACCAACAGCAAGGTCGACCGTGCCCCCTTGGTGTGACTGCCCACTCCACTCGGAGTGTGGCGTCCTCTTGGGCTCTAGCGCATGGCGCCTCGCTAACAGACATCTGCTAGAGCTGCAGACATCTAACAGAGAGCTGCAGGCTGGGCGACACCTAACACATTCGCCAGATTCTACAATCTCCGAGTGGAGCCAGTCTCCTCCCATGTACTGTCTTTTTCAAGCTAACATGGGACCCGTTAGGTGTCTTCGCTTGCTCGCCATTCCACTCCACGGACTGGATACGTGCGATATTCTCCTCAGGTGAGCTTCCCCGAAAGCCCTGAGTTCCTCCAGCACTCCTAATGCTGGCGCCAGTGTCTTTTGCCTGCGCGTCGGCTAGGTGCCTCCCGTGTGCATGGTACCTCGTCTGAGCTACCCCCACATGTGTATTTCCACTGTAAGCCTCTTTGAGCATGTGTCTTTCCCTTGGCAAGCCACCTTGCCACCCCTGGGGTTGAAATATTCCACCTGCGGCTGGACACCCCAGTGATTCCCCATATGCATCCCTCGGGTCATATGTGTATTCTCTAAGTCCCCCCCTTCTGGGTTGGCAGTAATTGCCTATTCCCTTAAAAACCTTGGGATATGCTCCCCAGTGTACCTTGGTATTCCTGTGCTAATAGGAGTCCTTCGTCCGTGCTGTCTCACGACAGGGATCTCAGATTACGCAGGGCACTGGAAGACAGCCGAGAAGGTGGCGTGATTAGACTGCTATCCCCATTCGTCGTCATCCGACGGAACTCGGAGTGACAACGAAAGGGAACGTCTCGGTTACGGATGTAACCCTCGTTCCCTGAGTAGGTTCCGTCTTCCTGCCACTTTCCGCTGTACCGCGGGGATCGCCTGAGCTCAGTCTTGGCTCATCAGCGAGGAAACATACTGCTTTGCTGGAATTTCCACCCTTTATACCCACGAGGTGGGGCGGAGCTGCTCCATGCAAATTCTGCAGACCCATGGCATTTCTTTGCCATTGGCTCGTTTTGTATTACTCGAAGCGGATAGGCTTTCTAAGCGAAACCCCATTCGTCGTCATCCGACGGAACGTCTCCGTTCCCTACTCAGGGAACGAGGGTTACATCCGTAACCGAGACGACTTCCATACTGCACAAGGATCTCATGCTCAGTGCAGTAGAGAGGGCAAGACCTTCTTCATTCATCTACTCAATGGTGCTTAAATAACATCCGTACAGACCGTGTTCAAAGAAAGCATTAGTGTACACTTCGACAAGCTAAGATTTCTACAACATAATTTGCCCTGCGAACGACGGCTGTTTGGCCCCTTCAGAAATATAATTGCGAGTTCAGTCTTTAAAAACAAATATTCTGCAGAGGCCCTGAGAGTGTTGAGTACTGAGGAATGGCCTGAGGCTGTGGGATTGGACTGGAATGAAGATGCTAATTGCCTAAACGAGGAGAGGCCTTGTGTCATCGCCGCTGACTATCTCTCACTTCCTCCTGAAAAACTGCCAATTGTTTTAACTCTCTAATTAGCTTGGAGGCAACACCCTCAATGACTTCCAAAGTGACACTTTGCTTCTATTCCAATGTGCATTGCCCTGTCAATCATGGTTTCAATGAAGAAAAAAAAATAAAAAAAAATAACTTGATTTTGACAAGGTGAGAATAACAGCAAGCACACTGTCTGTTCACATGTTACCTGAAGGAAAACAAAAAAAAGAAGAACCAAATATTTCTAAATATCAATTTAATGTGTACATGATGTGATGCACTTCATAAAATATTGTTTAGAAATTAAATATCAACTTAAATTCATTTATTAGCGAATTTCTTATCCGTTTCTATTTTAATGTCTATTTTAAAAGCATCTGAGACAAAAATGAGCTATGAAAGAGCATCCTATGAGCAACAATATTTTCCTTCAGACTGAGTATGTGGAGAGTATTCAGAGAAAATATCTGCCGTCCGCATACATGTTTGTGCCCCTAAAAAAGTTGTTAGACTCAGTTTACGCCTCAATATTTGGCAAACAGCTTTGCATATGGCTCATACACAGCAGGCTCAGCAAACAAAAGAATATAATGGCATTTATCTGATCTGTTGCAACGGAATAGGCTAAAACAGTAATAACAGATGGAAAATTATAGAGTAGACAACAACTCCTGTCCAAACAATATCTAAACACTACTATCCTTGCAGGTTAATAAGCAGCGGGCGCCGCACTAAGAAGCTCAAAACCCATTAATTCCACTCACAATCACCTCGGTGAATCCTTATTCCAACCAGACACGCCAATCCACTCACAAAGAGCCATTTCAAAAGAAAGAAACTCTGTTTTATGTCTGCATCTTGTGTCAACATTCATTTTTAGCTGTGCTGCCGCTTCAATTTAAACCAATAAATTCAAACAAACCTTAGAGGGAGAAGGTCACATTTTTTTTATTCTCTGGCCTCCCAGCAGGCAACAGAAAAATAATCCCCCACAGCCCTTTAGCCTAAAACTACAGCTACAACAAAGGAGGAGCCGCTGAAGCCCCAGGCAGGGATAGATCAGGGCCCACTGCTGCTCTGAGCTATACCAAACCATGTACTGACAAACTGAATTAAGGGATAAGTAGACAGTTCAGGCCAGGCTCTGCTTTGGATTCCTCTTCCTTCAAGAGAATGGCCAGAGATGAAAGCTCAGCTACCATGAGCAAGCAACTGCATGTGGACCAAACCCACATCTCACCTGTAGACTGTAAAAGGTTGACTAATTTACCCTTTGTAGAGCATTCCGTACTTGAGCCTTATTTATTGACTAGTACTGGGCATTGACACTTATTCAAATGTTAATATACTAATTATTTTCTTTTTTTTTTTGTTACTGTCCAAGTTAAACAGAAACTTCAACCACAGCATTACAGTAATCGAAATTATTTTAACCCCCATTGCAAATCAGGTTTATTGGCAAAATGTACAGGCTTTCAGCTGTTTGCAGTATTGAAATTGGTAAAAAATAATAATAAAAATGTTTCAAGAGGTTTTCCCCACATTCAACTGAAAGTGCAACTTTTAATGACTTATATAGTCTAAAAATGATTCAACCCCTTCTTGGCAGGCACATTTAGTACTTAGTAGAGCACCCTTTTGCTGTTATGACCTGCTGCAAACGAGATGTATAACCAGACACCAGCTTCTGGCAGTGTTTCTGACTGTGATGGCCAGTTTGGCCGCTGTAGAATCTTCCAGGACATCTTCTGCAACCAAGCATTGGTGGAATTTCAGGTATGCTTGGGATCATTGTGCTGATGGCAAGGTCCAATGACACGCAAGCTTCAACTTACTCACTGACGGCATGACGTTTTTCTCCTAGGATTTCCTGATGAATCCCAATGAATCCATCTTGCCTTTCACACGGTGCAGGTTTCTAGTGCCAGAGGATGCAAAGCCATCCCAGAGCATCACAGAGCCACCATCATGCTTAACCCTAAGGGGTCCAACGTGTTTTTCGGGGTCCTTGAGATGTTTTGACATGCCCTGACATTTGTGTTTTTTTCAGTTGCTTATATACATATTAAATGGCAAAGGTGCCATTACACTCTATTCAGCATATTAAGTTTAGGGACGCGCTCTATAAATTCACAATGTTCACGGAGACGGAAAGGCAGAAAGCATGCCCTGTTTATTTTCTTTATTTTACAAAAGCACAATGTTTTGTTTTGATTGTAAGTGGACACATAAAAAATACATTTTACAGTTTATTTTTTTTTCATATTTCTTATGTCTGTATGACCATAAATGACCATAAATAATTCATTCTTCTTCCTCCAAACATACTGTTGATCCATAGGGCCAAAAAGTTCCAGTTTTGTTTCATCACTCCACAGAACAGAATCCCTAAACTTCTGTGGCTTATGTGATTTTGAGCAAATTGGATCCGTCTTTTCTTGTGCTATTGGGTCAGTGGTGGTTTGCATCTTGGAGTTCTCGCATGCGTTTAGTATGTGCCTTACTGTGCAAGCTGAAACCTCAGTGCCTGTTGCCACCAAGTCTTGCTGCAGGTATTTCGCAGTCACTCAAGGGTTTTTCCTGAACCTGCCTTCTTAGAAATCTGGTTGCAGTCGTTAATAGCTTCCTCTTTCTGCCCCGTCCAAGTAGTGTAACCACTGCTCCATTAACTTTGAACTTGCGAACTATGGTTCCAACGGTGTCTCTGGGAACGTTTAGTGCCTCTGCTATCTTTTTGTATCCTGTTCCTTATTCCATATTTGTAACATGAAGTCAACTGTGACACCCAACAAACAGATAATTCAGATATTTCATGTGTTCTAGCTAAAGCACACCTGGTGAAACTAATGAAGCCCTTGATTAGTTGCATCAGGTGTGCTTGAGACAACACCTGTTTAGCAGATTGGTGCTGTTTGAGCGTTTCTAATAAGGGGGTTGAATAATTTTGAGACTGCAGAAGTCATTAAAAGTGACATTTTCAGTGGAATTTGGGTAAACCACTTGAAACATTTGTTGTGTTGAGCTATTTCAATTACTTTTGTTTGATCAACGCAAACAGCTGGAAGTCTGTAAATTTAGCCAATAAACCTGATTTGCAATCGGGGTTGAATAATTTCGATTACAACTGCATAATGTACAGTAATAGTAACGTAATAGTAGTTTTTAAAGATTTACGTGAGTGCTGGATGACAGCAAAGGTAATCTAAATATAAAAACAGATTGAATGAGCATGCACAATTAAACATTTATTACTGATGATACCGAATATCCAATATCAGCCAATACCGATAAATTTAAAATAGTATATAGATTAATTTGAATTCATTTGAAGATTAAGCTTCAGATATTAATAATCAATAACATTTTAGCCAACCCTATAGAATATAATAAATAAATATGTCTACAAAAGGTAGTGGACAAATACTGTTTAGGGTCAGTATGTTTTTTTTTTTTATTCTTTTTTAAATTAATTAAAGTTGGATAAAACGGAAGTTGTGATAGTCTTTTCTATCCTATTGTGACATATATCCAAGGGAAACGGCTTCTCGAACAAGAAAGTAGGATGGGACTTGATTTTGTCCATCGAGAATTGATTGGATCGTTGTGGTTTGCTATTGAGTGACAGGTTGTCCTGCCCTCATGCCGCTGCCCATGTTATAAGAGTAAAGAAGTAATTGCAAGAGGGAGGGAAAGTTATTTTGATTAAAGATTATGAGGGCACATGTATTTAAAAAAAATGTACACTGATAAATCATTTATAATAAATACTGCAATATTCTTTATAAAAAAAAAGTAAATTTTGATTTCATGGTGACTAATACTTTTATTCAGCAAGGATGCATTAAACTGGCCAAGTGTGACAGTAATGATATTTAACCCTCTGGGGACCAGAAACGCGCCCGCGCGTTTTACCGTTTTTTTTTTTCACATAGCAGAAAAATAGACTTAAAATAATCTGTTGATTTTGATCTTACATATAAGTGTTGTACATTATTCGATCCTGTTAAGTGTCTATTATTTTTCTGTATACTCACATTAAAAATAAAGTTTTGTGCTTTTTGTCAAATAAAGAAAAATAAACATGCAGCGAGTTTTGCCTTCTCTCTGTCAGTGCAGTCCATTCTGAAACGCGTCCGGAAATTAACTATAACTCCACAAATACTTGTCATACAGGCACGAGAGATTTTTCTTTATGAAGCTTGAATTCTCTTCTTTTCAATGAAGTAATTTATATAAAAAAACAAATATCCGTGTCATCTTGATGATCGAACTGTAAGTTCTACCGCTCGGCTATGAATTTACTCACTAAGAAATGCCCAAACGTTTGTTTCTCACATGAGCGAGAAAACGTTTTGTCGTTAGCCTGTGAGTGTAGGCCTACTTTAGCCTACATGAATAAAAGTAGACCTTTTACAGTTTTTAAAAGATGATATCTTATCTGTATGACCAACAATTACGCAGTAAGTTCTTTTAGCTGTTATGATAAAAATAAATTCAAATGAACGCGCCGCCGCGTTTGTCAAACTCTAATTCAACATGCCAGAATAAAGCCAGATTTTAGAATAATGCATAGCGCCACTCCGTGATGTGCCAAAATATCCAGTGTTTCCCCTACAATGTATTTAGCAGCGGCGCAGCGCCGCCACTGGATTTTCAGCGCCGCTGCAAAATCTTCACATGATCAGTAATATCACTACATCCACTTACACACCTAAAAACACTGAGACGCGGCGTCCGCCGGCTCTGCTAATGCGGTGGCTCTGAATCCACTTGTTGACAAGAAAGGAGGAAAGATATGGAATTCCAAAATATGGAAATATTTTCGATTAGGCTAATGTCACGTTGCCATAAGGGGCCGTTCACATAGCGTGTTTTTCTGAGCGTGCACTGCAAATTCGTTATTTCAAATGTAGGCGCGCGGGAAGCGCGCTCGTTTCTCCAGGCCGCCTCTGTTCATGGTTGCATAGCAACGACAGACGCCACGGGAGAGAGCAAGCGCTTTTAGAAAGGAGAAAGCGGCGCTCTCCATGAGGACGAGGAAGTAGCAGCAAAGAATTAATTGATTTCTAGCCCTTGCATTAGCTTTACTACTAGATATATGTATGGAGATGAGAAATAAAAAGCCGCCCTGTACAGCTATGATCAGCTGTTCGGCCGAGCTGTCGATGTTGTTACGGAAAGGCCGAAGCTGATCGGTTGGTTTTTGTCACATGTCGTGTTGAGATGAGATGTTACGATGTTTTCATCTCGCCACGCGCGCCTACAATTGAAAGAACGCATTTGCGCGCAAAAAAACGCGATATGTGAACGGCCCCTAAAGTGGACTCGGGTGCGGTTGTATCCGGGTAGTTTTACGAGCAGGAGTACATGAGCACAGTCTCGGACCGACACCCGAGTGCTGTTATTAGTCCGCCAGAAAAGCAGTTCTAGGCTTATTCTTGGCTGGATAACTCTTTTAAAAAGTCTTTTAAAATGAAATACGAACACAGTTTTGGAATAAATAAAGGTACAGTCAAGTCAAATAAAACACTTGATTGTTCATGTTTGTTCACTTCATTCATTGTGCATTAAATAATGTTAACTTAAAACTTTTGATTTTAAAAATGTTAAAATTAAAAATGTAAAAAATTAAGTGCTCACAGATTGGGTGTGGCCTAAAATTTTCAATAAATTATAAATAATCTTTTTCTGGGTTGTGCCATTTCATTTTTCCCCAATCAATATCTACCTTATAGCTGAAAATGAACACAAAACAAAAACGTGAAAAATCCTGTCTAAAATTATAAAATGAAGGTTTCTGTTTGTGACCAGTTCAAGGTGCGTGCTGCAATAATCACCTTGAATCTGTTGATGGTATGTCGTATTTGTATGTCTCAAAATGTCAATTTTTATCCACAAAACTTGCCAGAAGTCATGGTTTAAGGGGTTATTTAAAAAAAAAATTCTTCCGGAGGTACATGCCCCAGACCAGACCCCAGATAATAAATATGTGTCCACAAGACTTTTGACTAATGGATGTTGTTGCCTAGTGTTTTTTCTTCAAAATGATCTGAAAAACATCCTGCCTAATCATTCACATAAAACTGTAAATTGGGTTTTATTGTGAAAAACTTTTTTTTGTTTGCCAAGGCAATATCCGAATGGCCTTGAACAGTCCAAGCCCCATCATGAATAATTAGGTGATTCTCACCTGACCCGCATAATAATGAGCCTTTCATTCAGGTGTTACACAAGGAAAAATTGAAAGGACAACATACATACATACATACACATATCTATCTATCTATATATATATATATATTAGTGCTGGGCCGTTATCGGCGTTAACGTGCTGCGTTAACGTGAGACTCTTATCGGGCGATAAAAAAAATATAGCCGTTAATCAAAGTTGTTTTGGGATCATAAATAGCTTTTTCGAATATCGTTATATTTTCGCGCAATTCTAATGTGTAGTAGGCTATGACGCCGCGCCTACTGTCACAGATCGCGCAGTAGGGTATTTTCCTGTCAGGGACACAAGGTGTACTTTTACTTTGTTACATTGGGTGACGTTCCTCTCGTTACTTTATTTTAATGCAATACGTTGTTAAATGAGTTTATTCCAAGCGCGCTGTGTCCTTTGTATGGGCATGAGCGATGCTCATTTACAAATGAATCACTCTTTTGAGTCGATTCTGTTCACAGACTTCATCAAACAAGTTGTCAGATGATCTGTCTAAATCGGTTCGCGAATCAGTTGATCTGTTCAGTTCCTCGCGCACTGAATCGTCTGAAGCGCTTTCAATTCACACTCGGAGTCGAAACAGGAAGATTTAAGAGCATCACGAGCGTTGGATGAAGTGGCCGATCTACAGTCTAGTCTAGTGAATGCAAATCTGCAAATGCATCATGTTTTTGCCAGCGATGAAGATCTTTATTAGTTGAACATCTTCGTAAGCTGTCTGTGAATGAATGATTCCACAGGACGATACATTCGATTTCATTTCATTCAGGTAATACATTGTGTGTGTATTGCGCGTGTATTGCGCAGTGGCATAATCACACGAATAGTTTACATTGATTGAAACTAATTTGTTTAAAAAATGAGGCTATTGCAGTAACAAGGCAGGTTCACATAAAATTCTTATGACATATGATGACATTATTTTTTGATCTAACGAGCATTGGCGATGCAAAAACGGACTGTCGTGCGTATTGTTTTTTTCTTCTTCCAATTAGCCTACTATGTTTAAAAAAAAGGACGAAAACATGTTACTTGTTCAATTAATAAACAGTTTGTTTGATGACAAATCGCTAAAGATGAAATTGGCCTCCCTTTCTGTCATTGCGTTTTTTTTTTTTTTTTTTTTTTTTACGATATTCGGCTTTTGCTCCTCGATTGTCGAATGGCATTTTTGGCAGAAATGCACATCCCTACGCGAGGCAAACTATTCTCAAAGACTTACTTTTAGTCATTATTTGGGTAGCACACATATTCTGAATGCCTTCGGGAGAATTCAAATGAGCCATTTTAATCTAGATTAATCTAGATTAATTTCAATATTAATCTAGATTAATCTAGATTAAAAAAATTAATCTATGCCCACCTCTAATATATATATATATATATATTTAAATTTAAATATGTTTGCATTTAAAATGTAAACAGTCTTTGTGCAGCTTACAGACACTATTCAATAACACGATTAGAACAAAGCACTTAAGAATAAATGATTTACTACATCAGCTGAATCCGTGCTCCTCGAATGAAACAGGTAACCGAGTTAACTTTTCCAGGAATTATTCCTCAGTGCGCAGCAAGACGAGATCTGATGTGGCGCGTTCTGATGTGGGCGTTTTCATGGCTTGCCTCAACATTAACGTTTGAATAGCGCGCGCTCTCAGTGGGCGTGGTCACATTAACACGTCATACGCTATAATTAGGTGAAAGGAAAAATACCGACATCTCTCTCTTTTCATACAGATTACATCAACTGAGAATAGTTGCTTTTTATATAAGTTACTTCATTTAAAAGAAGAGAATTTCAGCTTCATAAAGAGAAATCTTTCGTGTCTCTGTGACAAGTATTTATTGAGTTACAGTTCATTTTTCGGACGCGTTTCAGAAAGATTTTTGCGGAGACAGTGTGAGCTGAAAGCGCACCCTGTTTATTTTATTTATTTTACAAAAACACAAGGTTTTGATGTTAAGAGTGCACACAAAAAAAAGAAAACATTTAACAGTATTGAATGATGTGTAACACTTATATGTAAGATCAAAATCAACAAAGTATTTTGAGTTTGTTTTGCACTGATAAGAAAAAAAGTGAGCAGATCACGCCGGCGTGATTGCCGACCCCAGAGGGTTAAGCACCAAATCAGCATATTAGAATGATTTCTAAAAGATCATGTGACACTGAAGACTGGAGTAATTATGCGGAAAATTCAGCTTTTCAAACACAGGAATAAATTACATTTATTCTACAACATAAAACAGTTATTTTAAATTGTTATAATAAATATTTCATTTTTACTGTTTTAAATGCAGCCTTGGTGAGCATAAGATATTTCTTTCACTTTTGTTTGGCTGTGTACTGTATATACTTCAAAGGTGCTGGTACGTCTACTCCGTCAAACTTTTTTAAATTAAATCTAGGTTTGAAGCACCACACGTGCAATGTTAAAAAAAATTAAGATCTGCATAATGCATTGCTTGCATGCATACCTAATGCTCGTGCCAGCGGTCAAGTATAAAACAAGCTGGTGATTTCTGCATGTACTGTAGCTTCATAATGTACAACACGACTATGGCTTACATCCTGAGAGCTGGCGATTGCTTTGAGACTCCAAAGTGTTGAGTTAATGGAGTTTGGTTTGGCTGAGCCGCTCCCTCTGCCAAAAATGTTTCCATTAAAGCGCAGGAATTGGGCAGAGATGGGCTCATTTAAATCATGGTAGAAGCAATCATTCGTCTCCCGCATCCACAATTAGCGCCATCTGGTTTAGGGGCCTCCAACTCTTTAATGAGACTCCATTTATCAATTTGGGAGTGGACCTGTCCTGGTTCAGGTTGAAAAATATCAATTATGCCAGGATATCGCAGCATACTCTGTGTGAAATTATGTGAACGCTATTGTGTAGGTGTAGTGAGCGATAGTTGGTGTTCATGGGTTGTCTCTCTCTTGTTTCTAAGTTTTTAAGAGAGGCACTGGATGTGTTTGTAAAAGCGTGGAGTGGTGTCTCAGCATGTGTGCATATGCATAAAAGTCTACGCCTTGGTTGCCCAGGGCAAGGTATAGCCCCTTCTAAAGGCCACTGTACAGTAGACGTCTAGCTGAGAGATATGAAAAGTTCTCAGAGAGAGTGCGTACGTGTGTGATGTCCACATGTGTCTATGAAGCAAAGTATTGGCCTTTCTGGGCTGTCAGTTTGGGTGATGTGTATCAGGAGACAGATTGCTGATTCAGCAGGGCCTGGGGGTTCTGGCTCCTCTCTGCAATGCATTAAGTGTTCAGTGGCGTGTTACATCACCTTCATCGGTCTCCCACACTTCATATAGAACAATCTAGAACACCAGGAAGACACAAGGCACCCCTTATTCAACTGCCAACACAGCGCAGGGCGGGCAAAGTGCTTACCTATGGGGAAAAAGAGGAGAGAGAGAGAGAGAGAGAGAGAGAGAGAGAGAGAGAGAGAGAGAGAGAGAGAGAGAGAGAGAGAGAGAGAGAGAGAGAGAGAGAGAGAGAAGAGAGAGAATTTAAGCACCAGCTGCATTATGTTACGGTCAGCAGTACATATTACACTCAACCATCCATCAGCATAATATATAACGTTCTAGGATTATCTTATCATGAACTGGTAAATTTCTTGTATATAGAAGTTTACTTGACTACAAACACTTTTACGTCTCAAGACGTGATATTAAAATTAACAGATTGCAACAATTCAAAACACTGAAACAATTCATTGATTCTTAAACAATAGAAATCCATAAAAATAATTACATTAAAAAAAACATGAACATCTGAACAGAGACAATACTCAGAATTGACACATTAAATACTGAAATAGTTTATCATGTATTAGACAGATTATGTAATTTTTTTAGGGTCTATCATTTTATTTTATTTTTTTAATTTATAAATTGTAATTTCCACAAATTAATAAATACTAATTTAAGGAATGGAGGAAATGCTACTGTAAAACACAAATATGCAAAAATGACCTGTGATGCATGTAAATACCCATTGTTAAAGACACACCCATTAAAAACAGTCGAAGAGGTGTAGAGAGAGAGAGAGAGAGAGAGAGAGAGAGAGAGAGAGAGAGAGAGAGAGAGAAAGGTAGAATGAGAGAGAAAGAGAAAGAGGAGAAGGAGAAGGAGAGAGAGAGAGAGAGAGAGAGAGAGAGAGAGAGAGAGAGAGAGAGAGAGAGAGAGAGAGAGAGAGAGAGAGAGAGAGAGAGAGAGAGAGAGAGAGAGAAATGAGGGGGAAAAAACTGTTGGCAAATGAACTTGAAACTGCATGTGCCCTTTAAACCCTTCCGCTCGTGCCAGAAAGATGCCTTCAGGCAAACATTTTACCGACTCTACTGATTTTCTGGCCTCAGCACAATCAGAGCATAGGAGGACATCCGCCATCAGACGAGCTCTGCAAACAAACAAGCCGTGCCGTTCTCCAAATTGCTGGACTTCAGGCCCTGGGAGGCTGCATGGATGCTCTGACTTTGCAATCACGCAATAAAAGACTTTGCAATCTACATCCGATATCAGAAACTAAACGACCAGTTTTCTGACATGCCCATTGTTGATGAGCCCTACAGGTTAGCTTTTCAATGGTCAAATTATGAAAGCTCTAATGCAAGGCAAGGCAAGGCAAGGCAAGTTTATTTATATAGCACATTTCATACACAATGGTAATTCAAAGTGCTTTACATAGGAGGAAATAATTAAAACAGTTTAGAATAAAAAATAAAATAAAGTACAGTAAAAACAGTCGGACGAACATTGACACAGTGCTCATTCACTAAATGCATAGCTAAACAGATGTGTTTTGAGTCTGGATTTGAATGTGACTACTGTAGGAGCACATCTGATCTCCTCTGGAAGCTGGTTCCAGCTGCGGCTGGCATAATAGCTAAAAGCAGACTCTCCGTGCTTAGAGTGAACCCTTGGTATTTCTAACTGATGTGATCCTAATGATCTGAGTGATCTGTTGGGTTTATATTCAGTGAGCATATCTGCAATATATTGAGGTCCTAGCCCATTGAATGATTTATATACCAGTAATAATACTTTAAAATCAATCCTAAATGTAACTGGGAGCCAGTGTAAAGACCTGAGGACTGGTGTGATATGTTCAAATTTTCTGGTTCTGCTCAGAATCCTGGCAGCAGCGTTCTGTATGAGCTGCAACTGTCTTATGGTCTTTTTAGGAAGGCCAGTGAGGAGTCCATTACAATAATCCACCCTGCTGGTGATAAAAGCATGCACAAGTTTCTCTAAGTCTTGACTGGAAACAAAGCATCTAATTCTTGCAATATTTTTCAAATGATAGTATGCTGATTTAGTTATTGCTTTGACATGACTACTGAAACTAAGGTCTGACTCTAGAGACACACCAAGATTCCTGACTTGATTTTTAGTTGTTAGACCCCTAGCGTCAAGGTATGGATTTACCTTGAGAACTTCATCTTTGTTTCCAAACGCAATGACTTCAGTTTTGTCTTTGTTTAACTGAAGAAAGTTTTGGCACATCCAACCGTTTACTTCATCAATGCATTGGCACAGGGAGTCAATGGGGCTGTAGTCGTTAGGCGATAGGGCTAAGTAGAGCTGTGTGTCGTCTGCATAGCTGTGGTAAGAGATTCGGTTCTTTCTCATTATTTGGCTCATTGGGAGCATGTACAGGTTGAATAGGAGTGGTGCAAGAATTGAGCCTTGAGGGACTCCGCATGTCATGGGAGTCCACTCAGACTTATGGTCTCCTATACTCACATAATAACCTCTCCCTTCTAAGTATGACCTGAACCATTTTAGGACTATCCCAGAAAGCCCCACCCAGTTTTCCAGCCTGTCAAGAAGTATGTTGTGATCGACAGTGTCAAATGCAGCACTGAGGTCGAGTAGTACCAGCACTGATAATTTGCCTGTATCAGTATTTAAGCGAATATCGTTTATTATCTTTATGAGAGCTGTCTCTGTGCTGTGATGCGATCGGAAACCAGATTGAAAATTGTCAAAGTATCCATTCAAGCTTAGGAATTTGTTCAGCTGATTGAAGACAACTTTTTCAATGATCTTGCCTATGAAAGGAAGATTTGAGATCGGTCTATAATTGCTTAAGATGGTCTTATCCAGATTGCTCTTTTTCAGGAGGGGCTTGACAACTGCAGTTTTCAGGGAGTTTGGAAAACTCCCAGAAAGAAGTGAGGCATTTACCACTTCTAGGAGATCTGCTTCTAAGCTGTTTAACACACTTTTAAAAAAAGATGTGGGAAGTGTGTCAAGGGCGCAGGTTGATGTTTTAAGGTGCTGTACGGTTTCTTCCAAAATTTTGCCATCAATTTCTTCGAAAACAGACATAGTAACTACTTTCTCAGGTAGTGGTCTGAATAAATTGCGAATAAATTAAAGAGGAAACAAGGAGTAATTCCAAATTACGTAGCAATCTTAAATGGAATAAAAAAGCATATGGAATAAAAAAGCATATATATAATATATATATATATATATATATATATATTTTTTTTTTTTTTTTTTTTTATATATATTTTTTATAATTTCATATCCGCAAGCTATGGCTTTACAGTGGCAGTTCAAGCTATGAACTTATATAAATATGCGGGGATTCCATCAGCTGCTCCAATCAAAGCAGACATCTAAAATTGGCTGTGAGGAGCAGGTACTAATGCTCAAACCAGGGGGGAGGAAGCGCACAACAGGAGCTGGAGGGATTGAATTATCAGGGTTCATTTATTCCACCGACTCCAGCCAGTGCCTGAATCAAGACTGATCGAGCTTTCATTTATCCTGGGCCCAAAGAGCAATGCAGCTCGGGAGCTAATTCTCAAGGAATAAGAAAAATCCCACTGGCAGAGTAAAAAGAGCAGTGGTAGCAATCTTGTGCTATGACCTCGTTTGTCAAGAAATAAAAGCTGTTCCCTTGTAGTACACAATCCCTCTCTTGGTCAGAGGAACGATTGGGAGATATGTATTGTATCCGAAAGCGCTTAGTGTTAAGTCGTCTCGGTCAGAGTGCCAGCCCCAATAAAGCTTTTCTGGTGAATATGATACACATTCTCAGCTATACATACAACAGAGCCCTTTGGCTTTAGAAAACAGGTTTCCTACACCTTTTGATCAATGAATTTACATGTTTCCATGAATTTTCCAGTCATTCAGATACATAATTTACATAAAATAAAAATAATTCAAAAGAAATTGCACTCACAAAGAACAATTTCAAGCTCATCAAATATAAAAACAAGCATAACTTATAAAATAATAATAATAATAATAATTATTATTATTATTATCATTGTGTTTATTCCTTACAAAAATGTCCATGACTTTGTATATATTCATTTATTGTTCCAGGCCTGGGAATCAATTTTATACTTCCATGACCAATAAGGTTCTTCATTTTATTAAAAAATATATAAAGGCCTGGTTTCACAGACAGGGCTTAGATTAAGCCAGGAACAGGACTTAGTTAAATTAGAACATTTAAGTAGCTTTTATAAACATGCCTTAGAAAAAAAATATTATTACTGGTGTGCATCTTGAGACAAAACGATGGCAGTGACATATTTTAAGATATGTCAGTGCAAGTTGCTTTCAGTTAAAAAAGCTCAAACATGCATTTTAGTCGGGGTCTAGGCTTAAGCCTTATCTGTGAAACAGGGCATTTGTATAATGAAATTAATTAAAATTAGGGCTGTAACGATACGCGATATAAAATCGAAATCGCGATACTCAGGTCCACGATCCTGTATCGTGATGTGAGAAGGCAGAATCGCGATCACACCCCTTCCAACTCCCAGAGTTATCCTTCCTGTCCAGGAACCAGGGCTCGAATTTCGGCGCGGGATTGCGGGTATTGCGCATAATTCTAATCATTCCCGCAGGTCTCCCATTTATAATGCGGCAAATTCCCGCAATCGTAATCCACACAGATAATAAAATCAAATCATTCTTTTAACAACTATCTTCCAGACGCAATTTCACAAACAGCGTGAGTGTTCAGCGGTGCCGCGCGCGTCTTCTATCTCTTCTCTCATAATGTGTTGTGCAAGGCAGGCGCTGCATGCGGCGATAATACACACTCGCATTTTGGAGTCGGGACCATAGACTGTAAAAGTCTTTTTAAGTCTTACCAGTTTAAACATTCAAGCAATTTTAAACTAATCAGTGCTCGCGCGCTCTCTGAGAGATTATTTTCTATGCGCACATTCATAGAAAATCCGCCTCAAAAACAGCTGGCCAGTAACTATTTTTCGCGGATTATATTGCTTTAACACGCAAAATTGTCAATTTCGGTCTTTGTGAGTAGGCTATACTCTAAACATAGTCGGTTTTGTCTTTAATAGGCATAAAACGCATGCCAGTATAATGAACACAGGATCCGTGCACTAGCTCTTAAAGTGACGGAAGCCATATGTGTCTGTCATTAATTTTGTTGTCAAAACAACAAAAGATGGCTTTAAGTTAAAGAAATCAGGATTAATAGCCTATGTATTTAATTTATTCAGGACTAAAATACTACCCAGTGTTATTTTCCATTTGATTACTTTATTCAGTTTCTGTATGTGAATACTAGTGTTAGACCTATCCAAAAACGTTTCTCTTTAATTGTCTTTATTTGTATCTTTATTCTATTGTATTTATTTGTGCTACTTTTTTCAATTTAATTAAACAATTTAAATCAAGCTTCCTTGTGATGTGCAAATTCTTAACAACAATATTACCTCATTGTAAAAATGCAATGAGCGTAAACATTTAGGCAAGATAAATGTAATCATTTTGTTTGGAAAAATCCTAATGTTATTTAATAAAAATACCGGTATTTTTTTTCTTCTCTCAAAATCTCTTTTTTTCACCACAAGCCCCGCCCCCTCAAGCCCCGCCCCCGTGATAGAATCGCGATACGAATCGAATCGTGGGTTTGGTGTATCGTTACAGCCCTAATTAAAATGTATTTTTATATTATAATTTTATAAAATGATTCTCAGGCTTAGAAAAATAAGCGAGTAAGTACCAAATAAACAACCAAGTAAATAAATAAAAAAATAAGTAAATTAAAATATGCTTGTACCAGCGTTCTCTTTTATTTGACCAATATCATATTTAAGTTGTTTTCACATGTAAGCAAATGTTTTTCACCTCATTACATTAAGTGGTACGAGAGCCAATCCCAGCGGGCCATGCTGTCCCCTCGGTGAACTCAAAGCGTATGGCGCCATTGCATGTGTCCGCTTTATGCTTCAATATTGTTCCTGGCTAAGTTGTGGAGAGTCAATCAGACAACAGCTGGCCTCAGGAGGACTCAGCCAATCGAAGTCCGTGATGCAACCGACTCGCCTGTTCCCCTTTACCACCCAGATCGGCCAGACTAATTAATGAGATCTCAAAATCTCAAAGCAGGCAATGATAAAACAATTCCTTGAGAAGGACTCTGAAGGGTTTTTTGAATGTTCGTAAAACCGAGCAGAAATCCCTGACAAAGGCAGACAGCTCTCCAAATGCTAATTTGCAGAACAGGCTGAAGATGATGCAGAACAAGGCTTTCACCAAGTCCCGCTATAAATTATTCATGCTATTGACTGCCGAAGCAATGCCACTTTCATGCACTGGGCGACCACGGGGGTCCCACTTTCACACACTGGGACAAGCCAACGAATCTTGACCAACTGTGCCACTCCACAAGGCCAACAGCGCAACGCACAATGAGCTAAAAAACCCACAAGAACACATTACAACCATAATAAATGATTACATTTTCACCATATTTATAGGCATAAAGTACACGAACGTATGTATGTACTTACTCACAAAGTATGTGAGAACCAGGGTACAATGCAGCCATTGTATATGGTCTAGAATTATTAATGGATCGCTGCACTACTCCCAAAGGGTTCATGAAAAATAAATGAATGTGTGCTCCTTCATATGACCCACTTTAGTATATCACTCTGTAGATAACAAAAAGATATTCTGGCTCTGGTTCTTGATGAAACTTCATCGTTCTCAGAACTTTGGCTAACATTCCCTACACGTTTGGTTAATGTTTAAAGAAAACATTTGAATGTAATGTTCAAAGAATGTTTTAAGGATGTTTTCTCATTTTAAATAATGTTCCTATAAGGTTAAATGTAAACTACGATATAACGTTTTAACTGTAACATTTTGAGGATGTTTTGGGAATGTTTTTCAGATAACAGATTATACTATGTTCTAAATTAAACATTGGCACAATGTTCCATAATAACAGAGGAGGGACATTATCAAATTAACGTTCGTAAAATGTTTTGAGGATATCATTGAGGCCTGAGATGACGAATGTTTTTTATAAAACGTTCTTGTAATGTGACGTGTTAACAAAACTAGAACATTTTAAATGTAACATTTTGAGCATGTTGTTGAGATTACAGATTATACAATGTTCTCAGAAAAACATTGGCAAAATGTTCCATAATAACAGAGGAACATTATCAAATAAACGTTCGTAAAATGTTTTGAGGATATTATTTAGTCCTGAGATGATAAAATGTTTTTAATAAAACATTCCTTTCAATTGACTTTTTAACAAAAGTAGAACATTTTGCATGAAATATTTTGAGGATTTTTTAGGGATGTTGTTCTCTTTTACAAATCATTGACACAATAGGAACATTATCAAAGCAACATTAATCAAATGTTTTGAGGACATTATTGGCCTGAGATGACAATCTGACAAAAATATGATCTGTTAACAAAAGCTCATAACATTTTAAGGATATTTTAGGGAAGCTGTTTAGGTAACAGATTGTAGAATTCTTTTAACCTTTAAAATATTGGCATAATGTTCCATAATAAAAGAGGAACATTATCAAAACAGCATTCGTGAAGTGTTTTGAGGATATTACTCTGAACTGTAGTGTTAGATCAGTTAGACAGTCACATTAAATCGGACTACTTTTGAATAACAGCTAGATTTGTTTTGATGCAGACTCCAAACTGCCTGTTTCAAGGTGATTATAACACCAATGACGCAATAAAGTCTCCATTTACAACAAAGGTAGCGTATTATAATATTGTGTTCTATGCATACGAATGCTATTTTTGCAACTTAAAAGTGTTCATCTTAATATGTCTTTTGAAAGTAAAACTTAATAATATTTCAGTAATTCATAAAGAGGTAATGGGAAAATTGGAAAGAGCATTCAGTCTAAAACGTTTTCAGTCTTTTGTGTTTCTAGCAAATATGGTATGTGCTTGTAATATTGTCGTATGTTGACAGACCATGTTTTAAAGGTCCCGTATTATGCCCCTTTTCACAAGATGTAAAATAAGTCTCTGATGTCCCCAGAATGTGTATGTGAAGTTTCCGCTCAATATACCCAACAGATCATTTTTTACAGCATGTTTAAATTGTAATTTTTTGGGGCTCAGAAAAACGAGCTGTTTTAGTGTGTGCCCTTTAAATGCAAATAAGCTACTGCTGCCGGCACAGGGGGCGGAGCAACATGAGCTCGCGCTCAGTCTCTCAGGACAATTTCATCTCACGGAATGATGATAATATCAGAAACTCTCAGTAACGGTGTTCATTTCGAGTCGGACAATAATGCCTACAGAGTCAGAGTGCTGTATAGAGATGGAACAGGTATAGTTTAGTAGTTTAATTACGGTTATTATAACGTATTTGTCATCTGCTTGTATGTATCCATTATTTATTAATATCCTACAAGTCTGCTGTATCGGACCAGGTCCGAATGATAATCAAACATATACTGATGAGTTTAATAAAGTTTATTTTACATCACACAAAAGATGAAGCGTCAGTTTTACTTCAGAAAATCACTGTAAGAGCTGCGTAAACACTAAGTTATAAGTGCGCGAGTTGAGGGAGCATTCCTGTGGGCGGACGTTAGTCAAAAAACTGTTCTATTGACGTCATTAAAGAAGGAAGTAGAGGGATGTAGTCCAAACGGGCTGTTCGATGTAGGCTACTTCTGTTAAATAAAATATCTCGCTTGGCATTGAACTTTGAGCTTTATAATTTTACAGATATTATTTATACTCTAACAACAACATTACACACTAACTAAAGTTTAAAACATGGGATCACGAAGAACGGGACCTTTAAAATATTTCAGGTAATTACTCTGGTGCTGATGGTCACAATGTAAAGGACACAATCTGGCAACTATTGGAGCAAACATAAACCTGCAGTGAATGGATATGGGAGCTAAAGAGCCTTGTAACTGGTAAGTGGTTTTGTAACGTTTGCTGTAAATCTTCATAGAATTACCTTTATATTATAGTACAGATTATAGTAATCTTGTTCAAATGTTAGGAAAAATTTTTGTTGGTTTAAGAAAGCCAACATATTGTTAACCTATTTAAACTTAATATTATCATTATTCTGATTTCTGAGACAAAAATGTTCAACTCTTAACTCCTAGAGCTTTAGTGCTAAAAGCACCTAACAGAGACCATAAAGGATCTCATCCAAAAGACATCCAAAAATGAAAATTGGCCCATGATTTACTCACCCTCAAGTCATCCTTGGTTTATATGACATTCTTCTTTCAGACGAATACGATCAGAGTTATATTACAAAATGTCCTGGCTCTTCCGAGCTTTATAATGGCAGTGAATGGCCGTTTCTGTTTTAAGTCTATAAAAGCGCATCCATCCATGATAAAAGTAATCCACGCGGCTCTGGCGGGGTTATAAAGGCCTTTTGAAGCGAATCGATGCGTTTGTGTAAGAAAAATATCCATATTTTATTGACTAAAATAACTAGCTTTAAAATAACTAGCTTAGCATATATTTCTTTCTGCTTTTGAAGTAACTAAAACTTACAGCTTCACTAATAGCAAAGATACGCCGTGCACTTACAGGTATGATTAATTCACTCTAGAAATTGTTCTATCGCCAATGCATTCAAATGCAGTGCTACTTTATCTTTATCTGATTTTAAAAAAGCAGAAATCTGTAAGAAATGTAACGATCCATAGACAATATAACTGCTGTTATGTCAGAGCAATAGCCTTGTGGGCAGCGGGCGCTGTGACATGCTGGAGCTGTGTTCATGGCGACCTGAGTTCCAGTCTTGGTTCAAGGTTCAGGCTTCTCAAGCTAACATCAACGTTTGTTCACCTAATTTAGCCTCTAGTTGTGTTATTAACATAATGGATTAAAGGTATTGTAGGTAGGAATTTTATAAAAACTTTTTTCCAAATTTGTTTAAACTTTCTGTATATATCAATGCATAATTAAAATGTAAGTACTCTGATAAAAAGAGTATAAAAATCGAGTGACTCTAGACCGTTTAATCTGCTCTAAACACAGCTCATTATTTACATTCGGGACGAAACAAAGGATTGGCTTAGGCGACTGTCACTCTCTCGCAACCATGGCAACCACCCTTTTGCCACACAGGACCTGCCCACTTGCGCGCGCATCCATTTGATTTGAGGAATTCAAGAGGCACAGAACCTAGGAATAGCAAAACAATGGCTGAGATTAGAAAGACCAATCAAAATTCACATATGCAGTTCGCGAAGGCAAACCAGGCAGAAAAAGGAAGACAGTAACGTTACTAGAAAAGGTAATGAACAAAAAGTATTTGGATAAACAACAAAATAAAACGCATGCCAATTCGGCGTGGCTTTCCAGCGATGGCGAGAACTGAGAGACCTCAAGGGGCTGAAAAGTGACGCCTGGATGGCTATATTTCTGCTGGACAGGTAAATCTTTCTTTTTGTATTTTGAGCATACAAATTTTTTTCTTTATGTTTTTATGAAGCATGTGTCATTAGCACACGTAGCTGCCTAATATAGCTAACATAACATTACTTAGCGATCCGTAGTAGAGAGATGATAAATAATATATATGCCTAGCTCAAGATGATAGCTAGTGTTGAATTGTGCATAATTTTGCTTTAGATAACTAAATATATGTTTAACAGATAGTAGGCTGATCCGCATCCAGGAACTTTTCTTAGAATTATATTTACCCTCTGTCTAACTCTTTTACCATGTTCACCTGGAAGTTTACCTGCACGTTTTTTTCGCCTTTGTTTTGTTTTTAAACAAAAAATCCCTCGACCCCGGATCTGTCCTCGAGCTGACGATGCGGTACTTGTCTCTGGAGTGTAGTCCTCATCAGAGTCAACAATGCTTTCATTATGGAAACTCTTACATGCAGAACACCATATATGTTATGCAGTGGCGTAGGTTTGATTTTGAAATTGGTGGGGACGGGGACATCAATATAAATATATTTTAAGTTTTGATCGAAATTATTGCTAGGGATATATCAGTCTCACTGGATATTGGTAGGGACACGTCCCTAGCGTCCCTACTAAATTCTACGCCCCTGATGTTATGAATGTTACACGAAATTCATCTTCATCACAGTGTAAATGATGGCAATGGAAAAACGTGTATCATGCAACCTGTTTTTAGCTTTGCCTTATAGATAACTAGCTCGTTAGCGAATCAATAAATATATATTTTAATCCTTACCAACATCAATATGCTACTTGATAGTGAGTACTAAAATACATCTTATTTGTTTATCTTCATAATGATAAAGTTAGATTTTTTTATTACATGTGATTCTGACATGATGTCACTACATGCACTGCGCTCCTTCCTCTCCGCTCGTCTCAGGTAAATAATGCGTCTTCAGCTCAGCGGTCGGAGTCGCGCGTTCATGTGTTTTGGAGGCGTGGCTTTGGAAGGAGGCCAGAAGGGAGGGGGTGGAGTGAATGGAAATAATGAGCTGTCTTTAAAACAGTCGTGAGAGGTCTAGAGACACTCGATTTTTATACTTTCTTTTTCAGAGTACTTACATTTTAATTATGCATTGATAAATACAGAAAGTTTAAACAAATTTGGGAAAAAGTTTTTTTATACAATTCCTACCTACAATACCTTTAAGTATATGTTTTAAATTACAGAAGCAAAAAAGATACTCATAAGGTATCATATTTATACTTTCAATCAATTAGGCTAGTCTTTACATAATTTCTGATTACTAATTAGGCTGGCTAATTTTGAAAGTTTTCAATGTCAATATTGCTTGTGATCTTAATATGTATGTATTAGTATTCTTTCTGTTTACACTGTTGCATTATCTTTATTACGCCTGTGTCATATTTTGGTTGCGTCTGGACAACTAGAAGAGAGAACAGTAGAACACCTATTAATACAGATGACTGAATTAGTCTTCTGCAAGAACCAAGACAAGCAAAGACTGATGATGAGCGCTCTGAGCAAACACAGCAGTCAAGACGCATGAGTGACTTTACTGAGTTCTTCATGTAGTGTTGGGCATTTACTGTGCGCAGAACTTCTAATAATTTATGTGGATGCCATTTATAAACCTGTTAGATTGTGATGTTTTAGTTTTGAGATTAATAAAATTGTATGTTTTAACAGTTATAGCTAAGCATTTTTTTTTTTTAACCCTCCTGTTACCCTCAAATCTGATAACATTTTTTACCTACTGTAATTTAAACCTCCACAAAATATATATATATATATATATTTTTTTTTACAAAGGTTTGTCTCAGGTAATTTATGTCTTTGTTGACTACTTAAGTAACCTTTCAAGTTGACATCCACCCACCACCCACCTCCCCACCCCACCTAACCCCTTATACATCCAAAATATCCATTCCACGACTATGGACAAATTTAGAAATCAACATAAAATCTGACTGATTGACCTAAAATTGGAAAAGTATAAATATATTTGGTGTTTTATTTGTTTTATAATATTTCTAAGTATAGATTTTTGTAATCTATAACATTTGGGGAAAAAAAAACTATTTATTTTATCAAGGATAGTAACACGAGTTATGTTTGGGGTCAATCTCGCAAAAATGATGTTTTCCCCTCCCCCATGGCACGGGAAACATCAAAGTTCTCACAAAAATGATGTTTTCCACTCCCCATGGCACAGGAAAGAATTATTAGTTCTGATGAGAATTATATCACATGTCATGTGAACTACTAGTGATTCTCGCAATACTACAGATCTGGTTATGTTTGGTTAGAGCCCTAAAACAGAGGGAAGTTTTTTGAATATGATATTGAATATGTAAAATTACAATGAACATTATAAATTCAAATTATAACATGTTATAGTGACCTCACTAAAACAACCAAAACAAATGTGTGTGAAATTTTTATATTTCTTCTGTTTTATTACAACTAAAAGAGCCTGGGGTCAAATTGACCCCAAGGAACACCGATGCTACAAAATGTGTACAGGACTTTGAAAAAATATTAGCAGGTTAATTTTATGTTTACAGAGTTGTCCCCATTAAATTAGGAAAAGTCATTAAATCTGATTTAAAAAAAAAAAAAAAAAAAAAAAAAAAAAAGGATGTGTTTACAGACATTAAACATTGAATGGGGTCAAATTGACCCCAAGGATAATAGGAGGGTTAAGAGAACATTTTGGGAACAAAAATAAAACTTCCCGCTAAAAACTTTATAAGAATGTTAGGGGATGTAATGTTCTAAAAATGTTATGATTAAATCTTTATAGAAGGTCATCACAAAACATTTTTAGAGTGTTCTTACAGAATGTTATGCCATCTTTTAATAGAACATTCTGGGAACAAAAATAAAACTACCCGCTGAAAATGTTATAAGAACAATAGGGAATAATGTTCTAACAATGTTAGCATTAAACATTTTTTTAATGTTTTTAGAGAATGTTATCCGATTTTTTAAGAACATTCTCGGAACAAAAAGAAAACTACCTGCTGAAAATGTTATAAGAACATTAGGGAATAATGTTCTAACAATGTTAGCATTAAACATATTTAGAATATTTTTAGAGAATGTTATCCTAGCTTTTAGGAGAACATTCTGTGAACCAAAATAAAACTACCCACTGCAAACATTATTAGAATACTGCATGGTAATGTTCTTAGAACATTTTTAGAACAAAACATTTCTAGCTGGGTAGGGTAAAAAAAAAAAGAAGCCATTTATTTTTGACATAAGAATGAACAACCAGGCTTGTGTAAAGGGAGTCAATGCTGGTTTGAATGTGCATATGGCGAAGTAAAGGGGTGTTCACATTCAACTGACAAAAAAAAAAAAAACTCAGACCCAGATCTGCTGCACAGATGGTACCCGACACTGGGCCCACTCAGCTAAATCTGATAGTTGGAGACTATTTTGAGCACATATGCAACAGAACGCCATTGCGATTCCACATAAAAGAAACCTACCGATTCTTTTAGATGAGATTTTTTCCATTATCGTGAGAACTGTGCTGTTCAATAAAATGTAGGGATCATCACTTTGCAGCGAGCTATTCTTTCAAAGTGTGGTAAAACTTATGTAAAGTACTGAAGCGCAAGCGGCTATCTGGACCGGCTGATTAGCACTGGGCATCCTGTGCTAATAGGACATAAAATGAAAGTTGACTTCTAAATTCCTTTGTTTTTTAAAGGAGTCATCCGAGACACACGCAAGTTGTTAGTTTGATAAATCGTCCAATTAATAAAACGTCTTCTAACAGGACCCCTGCAAGCACCGCAGGGGCCCTGCGCTACACCACCAGTTGCTACACTAATTAAAATCATCCTTGTTTTATTGTGATACTTAAGAAGCAACAGTGATGGCTATGAGTTAAGATCCCCCCTCCCTTTCCGAGTCGTCCTATCAATTTGAATTAGGCGGTAAACAAACAGAGAAGACGGCAGAGAGTAATTACAAACGCACAAAGACAACCCAGCAAGCCATGACACATGCCAATAACAGGAGGGGAGCTTTTGTGTACAATCATTATGATTACTTCATCAAATGCAAGTTTTTACAAGCCGAACAAGTCAAAAATTCATATAAGAGCTTTGATGAGAGTGACTGGCGTCTCTCAAGAGCTTGGGTGCAGAGCGGTGCTACAGCATGTGGTCTTTGAATAAACATCTGCAAGAAAATGTCTCTGTCAAAAAAAGTCTTTGTAAAGGGCTGCTTTGTTCGACTGCTTTTTCATGCTGAATACCACAATTGATAAACCGGTAATGCCATTTGATTGGTTAGATTTTCATAGCACTTAAAAAAGGTCACCGGTGCCTCTTATCTTTGTGACGTGCATTAAGAATGACAATGGGTTATTATAGTCAATTCCGAGAGTTGATCCAAGCTTTTGATATAGCATCGTAGGTGCCGCTGCGTTTACGTGCTGTCATTTGGAATTAGCGTCTTCTTCGGATTTGTGGCTTTAAAGTCAAAGGTGCAAACGATTCATGGCAAGTTTTAGGTATGGAAGATGAAACAGGGCTGATAGAAAGATGTGGAAGAGGTTAATGGAAATTTCAACACCTTGTTTGTGACTGAACCCCTCAGGAAGACGACAAAGGAGGGAGCGTGACCAGGCACCAACGGCATAAACTGTCGTCCCGAGGGACGAGGTGGTAATTAAACTGATCATTAATGGGAAAAATGACTTTAATTATTAATTGGCCAAGTCAGAGTTGTCCTTTACAAGTCAAATTTAATTTCCTCTTGAAGCAGCAGTGGCATTTTAAGATTGGCCTTATCAGTCAAACGATTTCACCTCGGGAGGAGTGGATGCACATGCACCTGACATGGCCACGGCTCGCCGTTTCTCCTCATCTTCTCCAAACGCTCAGCATAGACCTTTAGAAAAGAAGCTTAAAGTTCCAAACAAGACACTTCCGGCAAGCCACAAGATAAGGCAATTTCCTTAAAAGAGTAGGTTTCCAAACAACAAAAATCTTTTAAAAAATACTGACTTTACACAAAAATGAGCCTGAGTCCCACAAGATAAATAACCCATAAATAACCCAAATAAATAAAGTTTCCATTTTACCTTGGTGCTGTTTTTCAAATGTGATTTACAACCTCTGTTTATAAAAATGAATCTGTCTTTAACTCTACAGAGGGAATGAATAATCATGCATGCATTATTTAATTTTGTTATTCAAATTTAGAGTTATCACCTTGTGTCAAAAATGAATAATTCTGCCTCGACAATATCAATTTTAGACAGTTGTAAACTTACAGAACGCTGAAAACTGTTATTAATTGATGAGCACTACACGAGAATGCTTTTAAAAACAGATGGCACAGTGTCATAGAGCAGACAGTCAGAGGGCTCTACAAACATCTCTGTAATGATGAGAGACGGTAATCAAGAAACGTGAATGCCTCTTTCTCGCAGTAATAGAAGGTCTAAGCCAGGAAAATGGCATATGTTCCCTCTCTCTTCTCCTAGCATCTGAAAAAGGTGCTGACTAGATAGTCCTGCCTGCCCACTGGGTGCCAGGCGGGACGCTATTTTGTTCAATTTGCATGTGGCAGCTGCATACTTCAATCCTGCTGTGTCAATGCACCCCTAAACTGTGAGGTCATCTACTGCATGCTAAAAACAGTCAATATATAGAAGAGTCCATAGGTTTAATCTTTCTCAAACACATTCACAGATTCATTACATGACGTAGCCAAACATCCTCATTTCTTTCCATCAAGTCATTTGGCAGACATTTGAATCCAGAGCTATTTTAGTCTTTTTTATAGAGATGCACCGATTGATCGGCTGGTGACCGGAATCGGCCGATTTTCACGTGATCGGCCATGATCGGCGACCGGCCGGTCAGTCTGACATAATCCGATTTTATGCCGGTCAAATGCACTCGGGCGCCGCATGATTAACATCGCGCAACATCAGCATCACACGTGCACACGGAACGCGCACATGTAGGAAACCTCGTGAATTACGGCCGTTTCACACCACAAGGTGCAGCGCGTTTTTTTTGTTTGTTCGGCGTGCATGTTAATCAATGAGTGCATTCACACCGGGAGCCGGAGCAGCGCGTGAGCGTCGAGCAGGAGCGTCGCGGGAGCAACAGTGAAGTGCGGGTTTCGGCGCCGAATCTATTTTTGCTGCGCTCAATTTAAGTGAACGCACACTTTTGATGGACAAAATAAATATGATTTCATCCCAAAAGTGCCCACAATGCAAATAATTTGCATGTCTGGTGTGTTTTAACAAGAACTGAAGTAGGCTAGGCTATGTCAGAAAGAAAATGAAGACTCAAAAATATTTATAGAACATTTACCCATTTAAACTTGTTTTTATTATTTCCCAATCGTTTCCCTGCACATGCTCCACTTGTCCTGTTTAGCTTGGCTGGACATGTGTCAGATGAGAGAAGAACTGTTTGAGAAATATAACTTGCCATTGATACAACAAGTGATTGCAATAGGCCTGTGAGTGTGTGTGTGTGTGTGTGTGTGTGTGTGTGTGAGAGAGAGAGAAATATATTTATACTGCAACTGCAAGGCTATATTTATTTAATTTTTATTTGTTATTTATATATTATTTTATTGCCATTACCTGTTTTCATACAGAAGTTTAGTTTTCTAAATATATCAAATTTTTTTAATTGGATATTAGATGTGAAAAGGAAATGGTTCTTCCATAACACTGCACTTTAGATGTGTGAGAATTTCCCACACTAGGAGTCATTTATATAGTTCTATTTTATAGCGATTATCTGTTCAAAAAATGTTCTATGCAAAATGTTCTATTAAAGAGAAGATAGAAAATAAATATTTGTGTGTGCAGTAAAGTGGTTTGAAAAAATAAAATCGGAATCGGCTAAAATCGGTATCGGCAGGTCAAACTCAAGGAAAAATCGGAATCGGGATCGGCCTAGAAAATTGTAATCGGTGCATCTCTACTTTTTTACCAGTAAAAAAAAAAAAAAAAAAAAAAAAAAAAAAGATATATATATTAGGGATGTCAACGATTAATCGACGATCGATTAATTGTCTATAATACATTTAATCGATAAAACTTATCGATCATCGATTAAGCAGGATCATGCGCGTGCGTGCTGCTCAACCGCGATACATGTAAGCGAGCGCGCCGGTGTGGTGAAGTGTTGAGTCCCACTGAATGACACACACACACCGGAGTTGTTTGGGACTATTTTACACCTTCATCATGACTATAAGTTTGCGTGTGCATTCGCAGCCTTGTTTTGTGCAAATGTAATAGTTTATTTTGTGTACGCTTATCTATATCTGATTGGTCTCATATTGGATGCATTTGGTTAAGAATCGACGTGATCTTTAGCGCGCTCAGCTCAAACGACAATGCACGACTAATAATGACTATTGGGACTGTCATATTACACAAGATTATAAAGAGAACACTATTGTAATAAAACATTGTGAATTATTTGGGTTTAGATGCCATGTCGTGTTGTTCCATGAAGAGCTCGTCAGAGACTTTGAGCGCGCACAACATGAGTCATTCTGAATGGTACGTAACTCAGTTTAAGTTCACTTGTGCATTCACGTCATTTTGTGCAGATATAATTTTGTAATATTCTGCTTATTTTCTATATATCTGATTAATATCAAATAGGATGCGTTTCTTTGAGTTAAATAAACGCTAACAAAGTGCTCAGCGGTTATTCATTCAGCGCGCGCCGCTCGAGCAGAATGCACAACTAATAATAACGATGGTTAATTTGGGACTTTCATATTACATAACATGAGAACACTATTTTATTAAATGGTTGTGAATTCATTGGGTTTAGTTGCCGTTTTCAGTGCGTTGTTCTAGCACTTCAACAACAGTCACACATTCTGACAAGCACGCATATGAGGCGGCGTTGGTGACACATTGTATTTATCGTTATATTTATATATTAAATAGTTGATTTAATTTATCAATCACATCAAAACATTTTACAATCCTACTAAGCCTTTATTTAGATTAAAAAACATTCTTATTAATTTGGTGAGTAACATAGCTTTTTGAGCAGCATTTGCAGACCCTGTGCTGTTTGCCATTAATGCTAACGATTAATCGATTAATTGATCGTTAGTTTAAACGACGATCGATCATGGGAATTTGTGAAAATTGACATCCCTATATATCCCAGATATATATATATATATATATATATATATATATATATATATATTAGGGGTGTGCCAAAAAATCGATTCACAGAAGAATCTAGATTCTCATTTGCAACGATTCAGAATCGATCTGAAATGTCCAAGAATCGATTTCGTAAATAAATAAAATCAGCTGGCTGTTCGCCTCCATTTTTGTAACTAGCCTATACGGAACGTCCGGACATCACCACGCAGCCGGTTTTTGAGCGTGAGCGGCAAATCACTAAAACAAAGAGGAAGCAAATATGGAGAGGGAGATCCAACCAGCCCCGTCTTCACTTAAAGCTAAAGTTTGGCGTCATTTCGGTTTTTACCGAATGCCTGGAAGCACTGCGCTGGACATGACACACACAGTGTGCAAGCTTTGCAAAACGAATACCAAGTACTTCGGCAGCACAACAAATACGCGGGCTCGTATTACTAGGCATCACCCGGAGCTCAGCGACACGGAGCAGAGTCAGCTGCCAGCTGCAGACCAACGCACACTGCAGTGCTTCACGAAACTCCCTACCTATTTGTGGTAAACTGCAACTTTCCTGGGAAATGCATCTATTTTCAACCATTTTGTATTATGAAGAAGCACTTTATTTTTGTTCCAACTTATTTTATAGCTAGCTACTAATGAGTAGCAATTGAGAACCAGACAATGTTTTTGATAAAAGGCACTTCCCTGAGAATTGAACTTAATAAATGTGAAAAAGACACTTTTAAATGTCTCCGTTTGTCATTCTGTATAGCAAAGAATAAACATCTAAATATATATATATATTTAACATTTTGCACACAACTTCTCTAACTTAACATTCTTTTGTAAATGTTATTGCATTTATGTTTTTACAGAAAAAAAGTAGAATAAAACTAAGTTTTTATATAACTTTTAAAATAAAATAAAGTTTATTTAATAAATGCAAATATTATACAATCCAATACAAGACAAAAATACTGCTTTTTGGCACAATGATGAAAACTCATAGCCAACACCTTGTGGGGCTTAACCAGCAACAGTTTGGTTATTAGCCTTGAGATACACCACACCACCTCAAACAACCCAGTTTCCATTAACAGCTGCTTTTCTCCTGAGAGCCTTTTATATCAGACCTTTTCAGGCTGGACTGAAAAAAAAGCGTGGTGTCGTTCTATAGTTTGCTTTAGCTCATCTGATGGTCTTAAAGAGGATTCTCAAATCTTTTCAGATGCTGTAACGTCCCTTAGGAAGGAAAAAAAAACTTTTTAGAACTTTTATTTGTGTACCGGTATTATAATACACCTTTTCAGACACTTCCTGAATTCAGCTGCACATAAACAAGGGCACGCTATGCCCTTCAGACCTTATCATTTGAGTACAATTTCTGTGCCGAACAATGACATTAAGCAGCAGCCCTGATGGCTTGAAAACCGCCCAAGGGAGGTCAGCTCCGTGGGTGAAACTCATCTGTAAATACTTGAGCATTCATACGCTGTCGGACATTAGAGACTGGCTGGCTTCCATTTGACTGGCATTTACATTAGAATTAGTTTCATGGTGCCTCTGAGAATATCAGTAAAAGAACCCTAGCATTTCACCTCTGTGAATGAATCCTCACATGCAAAGCTACGCCCCTCATCCTCACGCAAAGATCAAAGACAGTTACAAGACAGAATAACTTTGCATACCACATTATTTCATCCATGCTTGCAGCACATGCAATTTGCTTAGCAGACAACACTAACATGGCCACAGGGTCAATGTCGCTCAAAGGGTCTAGAAATGGCCAGATGCATTAGCTGGAATATCTGGTCATGTGAAACAATCACAAAATTGACCACATGGTTTCATGTAATCAACATTGCCATAATTACCATGTTTAAGACTGCAGTGTTTTGTTGTTTTTTTAGTTATTTCATCCAACACATTTGCAAAATGGCTCTGTGATTTTTTTTTTTTTCATCTTTGATTTTCCCAAAGACTCTCCCCAAAGTTTGTTGGTCAGCATAGCATTAAAATAAAATAAAATATGAATCAATCATTTAAAAGAATAAATGAATGAATGGATCAATTGATTAATCAAACAAAAGAATGAATGAATGAACGAATGCATGAATGGATGGATCAATCGATTAATCAATCAATCAAAAGAATGAATGGTTCAATCGATCGATCAATCAAAATAATAACAAATGGATCAATCAATCAAAAGAATGAATGAATGGATAAAAAGATCAATCAAAAGAATGAGTAAATCGACCGATCAATCGAATGAATGAATCAATGAATCAAATAAAGGAATGAATCAATTGAATGAATAAATCAATTGAATGAATCAATTGAATGAATAAATCAATTGAATGAATCAATCGAATGAATTAATCAATCAATCAAATGAATTAACAAAATGCCCACTGTGTTTATACTTTGTGACAATCAACCTGCCTGTATTTTTCCCATTGAACACACAGCAGCTTCAAGGTTGTAACTGCATCTCGAGACATTCAAGAGAGAAAAAGAAAAATTACAGCAGCTTAAATCAAGATTTCTCTTTTTCTTCCTTGCTTCTTGCTGTCATTATTATCTTTCTTTCTAAAAACTTCTTAACTGACGAGTCGGAAATGTGTCCTCCCGAGCGTCGCTTTTTTTTTTTGGGCCCCCAGTCGCATAGCGTGGCATCTTCCAGGAAGTGCTAAATTCAGCGAGCTGGGTGAGTACTGCCCTGAGAGCTCTCCAGTCCAGCGGGAGCAGACTGACGGCAGGAGGTCACCGCGGCAGATGAAGTGTGTGTGGGCGGGAAAGCAAGATAGGAGGAGGGCGTGTGGACCGTAATCTCTTCCTCCTCAGTGACGGGGGTCACATTAGCTTCTTGGCTTGACAAGGGAGGGGGGTGGGGCAGAGAAAGGGAAAAAAAGTTCCAGTGGTGACAGGCACTGCCATGTTTTTCTCCTATGACATGTTCCCAGTGGTATTGAAGGCTGGTGAGGGGAAGAGAGGAGAGATAACCCTGCCTTAAACCACATAACAGAGGCTTCCACATGGTGAATATGTACTTTTCAACTTAAATGGGGCATGGGTGAGTCAGGTTGAAATGATTTGTTTCAGTCCAAGATGCACCTGTAAGGCTGGAGTGCTGAATTACAAAGGAAGGTCAATAAGGTGGTCAGGCTCTCAGTCCTAATCTACATTAAGCAATAATAAACGTACATTCCCATGCTAAGTTTAATTAAAATCATCCCGGCTGTGACATCCTCGCTAGCCATGGCAGAGGGAGTTCTTCTGGGGCGTGTCGAGGTGGTCCGAACATCTCAGTTGGATGGTCTGGTGCTCTGCGGTTAGGAGCTGATGCTAGCAGACGACCTGAAAATTAATTAGCGCCTGTTCTCTTTCATGTCAGGATTACCTTGTGGGTCGTTTCAGATTGTTCGGGAGAAGAAAAAAAAAGAAAAAGACCCACACTCTTTCTAATAAGTCATCTTAAATGTTAGATTGGACCAAGTGCATACAATATTTTGGGACAATGAAAGCTCACTAAAGATTTTCAAAAGCATTTGATGTCCAAAAGAGCAATTGCAATGAGTGACTTTGTATTCACAGGCTCCATTCATTAAGAACATCATAATTTCTAGTCCAAATGAATGAAGCAGAAATACAATCAGCCAAAAAAAAACCGTGTTCGGCCCAGATCGGCTATTAGCATGCTCGCAACAAAAACAATGACTACTCCGAGCCGGCTCTTAAAAAATAGCTGGCTCTCTTCTGGCCGTACGAATCAGTACGGATATAGCGATGATCACAACGCAGCTTCCAGTGCCTCTTGTCATAAATGAGAACAATAAAAGCCCTTCAATTACAATCAAACTTAATCAAACTGCCCTTAAAGAGGAGAACACAAATATACATGCATGCTCGTCTGCATATGTATACGAAATCAAGGCAGGCAAAGGCATTAATCAAGACTTACTCTGGGCAGCAAATTAAATAAGCAGACAAAGAAAGTGCGACCCTTGATATCCCAGAATATTGAAAGACTGTGCACTTGGCCACAGCTTCTCATCTATTTATCATTGACATAAAGGTAATAGAGCTTCACAGCAGCGCTAACGATCAACGACAGCCTCCCTCCAAAATAGATGAAAGCTCCCGAGCAATGAGTGGGGCTTCTAAAACGAAAGACAGTGCGGCTAATGAGTAATTAGGCCGTTGTGTAGGGGTACAGGCCCGGGGCTTAAAGGCCACCAGTAATTTGAGGAACTCGACACGGAGATGACACTAATTGTGTCCGTCAGAATGGCATTGATTCTCATTTGAAATAAAACTGGCCCGAGTGCCTTTTTGATGTGCTGTGCTGACAGCTACTGTCTGCCGCCGAGCTGGCTACCCACGAGGCCCGGTTTGCTGCAGAGCCTCCAAATTGGCTCTGCTCATGACAGGAGCCGGTGTTTCTGCTGGACTAGGGAATGTTAGTCCCTTGCCTGCCCTTTCTCATTCAGTCTAAACCATCAAATCAGTCTTCAGCACTTAATGGACTCAGGGATTCATTGAGAAAAGCACATTAAGGAAGATTTAATGCACTTAAACCGAGGAGGTTTAACAAATAGGCTATTTTCATTACCTGTCATGAAAAGGTCTTGGACGGCATGCAAAGTGCATCATGGGAGAGGTAAGCAAGGCCCTGGCTTGGGTGTTGAGTTTTAATGAGTTGTTGATTTATGGGGTGACTTTTCTTGTTTACTTGCCTTTGGTTGCAGGAGTTGCAATTAGGCAAGCAAAAGATTTCACAACTTCACACAAATTCGATGGGAATAATGGTGACAAGTACCCCAAGGCATCATTAATCAGCAAAGAAAAACTGTAAGGCAGAACATTAAACTTCCTGATTTTATTGACCAGAAATATATTTGATTGTAAACATCGATTCACCACAATAAATAAAAAAATATAGTGTACACACGCATACTGCTAACACACAATTGTCACTCGTTTATGTGTGTGACAATTGTGTTAGCAGTATGTGTGTCCATAGAAGCTATGGACCAAAATGACTAGCAGCTTAAAAGAAGGCCAGTCAAACATACTTAAAGTATTTAATTTTCATCAAAATTTGCTTTGTCTCTGAAACAATTTTCCCTTTTTTAATCTTAGTTTAATCTTCTCCAGCAGGGTGTTTTTGTGCAAACTACAAATCACACAGCACATCATTCTGAAATATGAATTTGTAGGGTATGAATAAAAATACACCCTGCTGTAGAAGATTAAACTAAGATTAAAAAGGAAAATTGTTTCAGAGACAAAGTAAATTTTGATGCAATACTTTAAAATAGACTATGTTGACTTTGAAGGCAAGAAATTCATAGAAGCTATGGACCAAAATGACTAGCTGCTTAAAAGAAGGCCAGTCAAACATACTTAAAGAAAGTAACTGCGCTGAGCAAAGTATTTTCAAACACAGTACAGTATGCTTTGCACAAATATTCAACCAGCCTCAGCATGCACAAAAATAAGTTCTGTTGGTGAAATGAATTGACTGCAAACATGGCGACAACAAGCATTCCATCTAAGGTCAACTTCTCAAAGTCAACTACAGCAGCTTTGTTTTCTTTTCTTTTTTCCCATGCTGAGGCCAATAGCTATCATGAGAACAGGCAGTACCGCAAACTGTCTTTCAGTGGTCTATGAGGGAGGAGGGAAACATAACCCATACTACAAAACTCAAATAAGATCAGACCACAATTCCCAAATCTGTTTTCTCACTTATTGAAGCTATGCTCCTAATTTTTCATTTAAAGCATCCTTGAACTGTAAAGTCATCCATCTAGTTCTTGTCAACATGACAGAGCTGGAGACGCAGTTTAACAAAAAAAAAAAAAGGAATGGAAGCTGCTTCTGTGCCAGCACGGCTTCTTTGTGCGGCAGTGAATTAAAAGCAGATGAAAAGATGAAAGCTTTCATTACTTCCTGATGAAAGCATCAGCACAGAGTGAAAAAGAGCACCTTTTACAGGCACGCTCAGAATTGCATCTGCCCACTGAGATCTTCACGTCAGCATGTGACTTTTCATGCTTTCACCAAAAATAAAAATTCTGCCATCATTGACTCACCCTCATGTTGCTCCAAACTACTTTATGAATAACTTTATTTTGTCCTTACAATAAAAGTCAATGGGCTCATTTCTGATATTTTAAATTTGGGGGGGGGGGGGGGGTAAAAAACACTGAAACCTTGTTTCTTCTGAAAGATCAGGTTTGAAACAACATGGTGGTGAGTAAATGATGATATACTGGAAGTTTAATTTTTGGTAAACTATCCCTTTGAAAACACAAATGCCCTCAAAATGGTTTCCAGTCACAAGACGATGTTTAACACTTTATTCTTCACTGTTATAGAGACAGTAGTGAATGTGATCAGAACACAACAAGCCTGGTTCAATATGAGCACCAAGACTCAATGTGACTGAAAAGCGTGATATAACCTCTAGGCTTCAGCTCCATAAAGCTTTTTAAGACTATAAAAAAGGCCAATTCGTCAAGCCTATTTGACTTTAAGGAAGTTTGAGACACGTAGTGTAGATTTACATCTTACAGTCAGCAGTCTTTCACACTTCCGGCTTGAAGAAAAAAAAAAAAGAAAAAGATGCAGCACTGCCATTGTTGTACATTATGCATGCTCCAGACTCCTCCATCACATCCACCGAGATCAGTTTCACAGATTTAAACACTCATCTCCCCAGCAAACAAACACACGCTCACACACATGCACACACGGGAGCTAAGAGGTTAGGACAGGATAACATTTACAATCCGTAATAATAACATAGGCTAGCTGGCACTTTAATCACCCTTGAACTCAGCTTAGCCAGGGCCTTATTGCAGTTATTACAGAGGTAATTCCAGGCACCGCTGAGAATCTTTAGATTTCATTTAAGACTTTTGGGATGATGCTGAGCAGTGACAATGGCTATCCATCTTTCTAAACACTCCTAATCTTAACGGAGAATCCCAGTCTCCGATTGTGCCGTTGATGGATAGCTCTCTGTTTCCCCCCCTCCTTTCATCCGGTCTGAGGAGTTTCATCTACCACAGAACATCCGAGAGACCGTGGCTTTAAATGTGTGGATCTGTAAGGTCTTAAAAAAGCTTACTTCGAAACAGAATGTGGTTTTAGAAATCTCTATACATTTTTGGAATAACATCAGAATTATAAGATTTCCTTTTACCATTTTTACATTTATGACAGTAACATCAAAACTTACCATAGAAATAATGTATCTGATAAATATTTTATACTCTTTAATATGTTTTTATATTAAGAACTATGTAAATACTTTGATATTTATATAAATATAGGAATTCAATTAGAATTTGAAAGGCTCTCTCAATTCAATTTTGAATGACACCCTGCTGCATTATCAGCTAAATTGCACTGTATTACTTATATTTCATGTTAATTCAGTTGTCACTAAATGAATACGAGTTAGTTTGGTTGTAGAATCAGTTATCCCCCTATAAATAACTAAACTGTGTGTAGATAAAGCGTAAAAGAAGAGTATAAATCGTATTTATCTACAGTGTGTGCATGGCCACACAGAATAATTTCCATTTAAATGCTGTTTTCACTCCACTTTACACTTCACACTACATGACTTTACACTATTTCATGCCCCCCACCCCAATACAAATGCACACAATTCAGCAAATGGTCTAAAAATTCCTTTTTTTCTTCCTCTGAAAAAAAAAAAAAACTTACTGTAACTACATCTGAAACAGCAGTAATGAAGTAGTGTAAAACTTCATGGAAACGTTTTTCCCTCCTTTACCTTCCTCCTCCAGTTGAATACAAGAAGCTTTTAGTCATGCCTCGCAGAACAGATTTGATTGGAGAAGTTTTGCCTCTTACTTTTGTCAGTTTTGTCATTTACTAGCTTTCACAAGAGAATGGTAGATTTTAAAGGTAACACTATCATGACTTGCAGTCACAAGATCTTCGGTTTAGTCACGCACGCTGAGAGGCACGACTGACTTATCCCATGGGTCCACCGTCAGGCTCTCTTTGATCAGGAGATTCCGAGGCCTGTTCTACAGCGCTCAAGCCAAACCTCTGACGTCTTAACTACAACAGAGAAAATCACACCTTTTATTTAAATGATGTGTGTACGCTCTGGGTGTATGCTCGCTAAATATATTGTACCTCAAGCGAGCGATATGGAGAATCATCACAACAAACAGCAATTTTCACGAATTTTATGCACCCAGGAAGCCTGAGGAAAAGACAGTATTCCTTCTAGTCTGAATGTAGTCAGCCTGCCATCTACACTAAACCATCACAGTCAGATTATATGGCAACTATCTCCACCCTTCTAGGCAGGACCTTATGCACACTGGGAAAGACCCAGACAAGGGGAAAACAAGCTTAACTGCTCAGGATTCAAGGTAAACAGCTCACATCCCCTCTGGATTTGAGGCAAAGCTGGCAGTTTTTGTTCTGAGGTGTCACTGCGAACAGCGGCAGATAAACAAACGTAGCTGGTTAATGAAAGGAAACTCGATTCGAATTGGACATAAGATATTAATAATTTACAGAACTTATTGCAAAGACAAAACAACCTTGATTAAATGGCAGTTTACAAACCATCTTTTCTGCGGTTCAAACCTGTTCAAGCCATATTAAAGCTCAGTTTATTTACCACTGAAAAAAAATTCTAGAAAATGTATCTGAAAAAAGACTGAAATTTGACTTTAATTAAAAATAGTTTTCAAATTGTATTTTTTCTATACAATTCATAATCTGTCAAACAAAGTAAAATTATCAATTACAGCAAGGCCATGAATGCAAAACATAATTTCACACTTTCACAAAAAAAGGAGGAAAAAAAAGTATTACAGTTTCAAGGTCCAAGGCTTGATTTGTCCACCTCTTCAAGAGTTTGAAAGGCCATATGCTTTGGGTTTTTTACTGATGGTTAAATTACATTCTGATATTTCAATTACTGACCTTTATGCACAAATGTGAGAAACACTCCAACCGATGCATGATGGCCTATTTTCAATGAGTAATGGCCTCCCAGAAGCTCTTTTTAAAGCGCATCACTGCAGCTCAGGTGGCACATTGTTTACCCGCCATTGAGAGAACTTTGAAAGGCTGTTTACTGTCAGTGTGTGGTACTGTGCAGTCATTAAAGAATTTAAGCAAGCTTCAATGCCTAAGGAATTAATAGATAAATGCTTCCACGACTAAATAAACAGACACACAAATCCATCACCCATCAGAGACCTCCTGTCATCTTTCACTGTAAGCCAAACATCCCATCTGTAATTAACTCATTTTGGGACAACATGACAGGGAAAAATAAAAAAATAAAAAAATAAATGAAAGAAAAACAACTCATGCAGATAGTCGCAATGGAAAGTTTGGACATCCCTAATTTTGCACATTTTAATTAGTTAATTTAAATGAACCTGTTAGTGAGCTCATCCCTTAAATAAATAAACAAACAAATAAAAATATATGCAAATACATTTCTGCTCACTTTATGTTTATGTAACTGGCCTTAAAAATCATAAAACAGTGATATATTCAAGCAGGAATCGTTATATATAATTTGATATGCAAAACATTAACAGATAAATAAGCAATAATAAAATTATACGTTATTTTGTCTCAAATTAAAAAATTAAGCACTTTTTTTTTGTAATTGCTATACAAATGAATTTAAGCATCACAGCATGAATATTTATTTTTGATTTTGCTAAAGATTACATTTAACAGTATTATTAAATGATTAGTGTTTTTTAGCATTGAGCATTATTTAACAGCAAAGGTCATTTAAATATATAAATGAAATTGAAATTAACTTGCACAATTACATATCCAATTTAAATTGATGCCAATAACAAAGAATAAGTAAATCAATCAATCAATCAATCAATCAATCAACATAACTTTGGATCAGAGAGTGGAGATCTTACACACCAACAGGATATATATATATATATATATATATATATATATATATATATATATATATATATATATATATATATATATATATATATATATATATATATATATATATACTATATATCTTTTTTTTTAAACTAACTTCTGGAAAACTAAAACTACTGAATAAAAACAACACCAGTTTATCACATGCAACGACAGTCCAAAACTTCTTTGGAGATTTGAAGCGTGACATAAATATTAGCAAATGAGGGAAAATTTGACAAGAACACACTCTCTCTCTCATCTGAATGGTGAAAGTAGTCAAAATGCATTTCAATCAGTTTCTTGTTGATGCACCTGCAGAGGTGCAATTTAACCAGGAGGCCTCGGCACTGCAGGAAGGCTGAGGAGGAGTGGGGGGGTAATGAGCTCGGTGCAATTCTCTCATTATCACCGTGTCTGTTCTCCCATCTCCATCCTCGCATGCTAAACTGTCTCACCCATCAATCATCTTTATGGTCTATGGGGGGATTCATTAGGCCTGTTATACTTGCAGATGGAGTCAAAAATGAGATACCCCCACATTCAGATGAAGTTTTAGCAGGGCAAAGGGGAGAAAAACTGGTTATTTTGACACGTGGAACATACGCCTAAACATTCAGCTATTTAGCTGTTGTGGCTGCTACAGAGGAAGTCCAGAGGCACAAAAGACATGTTATAGGAAATGGCTCAAAATGCTAAAATTGCCATTACTATAAACATCCACAATAACAAAAAATAATGTATGATGATTTTAAGATATTTAAAAGGAATGCCGAAGCAAAATTTTCTCTAATTTTAAGTAACTCACTGCACAGGAAAGCTGCGTACTGTAAGCACTGGTGTCATCTAGCAGTGTTAAAGAGTACATGGCAGTGTTGTCAAAATATTCGGTACTTCGGTATCAAGTCGGTACTAAAAAAATTTAAACGTCACGGTACCAAGTACCAAGGTGGAACCGAGTACCCAGTCAAACCCGGTTCTGGATGCGCATGCATGCACGAAGGGCGTGAAGTTGCGTCCTCTTCATGAAAGCGCTGAGACATGGCGACCGGCGGCTCTGCTGATGTGGTGTCTGTGTATATTAAACTGCAAAAAGACTATTTAAATATTAACCCTGCATGTTCTGCTTGTCTCTGTGTGAATGAACGTTTCATTTAACGTTACCTCACACACACACACACACTGAAGCACGAGTGACGCTCGCGCTGTTTCCAGTCTCTGCTGCCTCACGATATGGTGACATGATTCATGATTCAATTCATCTCCGAGAGTCACTTCATTAGCATTTTACCATTTAATTTGAGAAAAACTATTGTCATATCATACACGCACAGAAACTCAAAGGTCTTCACGGCAACCTGTCAAAATAAAAGTTTGGTTTAACTTAAAGAAATTGACAGAAATAATTATATTAGGCTACTGTACAATATATTTAACTATGTCTCTATTAATTAAAAATACTACTAGGCCTACTAATAATAATAATGTGAGAAGGTTGCTTATTTTTCACTTGATTTTTTTATAAGCAATATTTCTCAATATCATCAATATTTTCGTTTAAACAGCATGTAGCCTTCAATAATTTCATAAATGTACCATCATAAATAAAGTCATTAAATTGAATTGAATTTTTTTTCCCAAATAATTAAATAAATTGGAAAAATAGTTCAAACTGATTTTGCTGTGGTACCGAAATTGGTACAGAGACCTGTAAAATTTTAATGGTATCTGTACAAACTACTGGAATTTTGGTACCGTGACATCCCTAGTGCATGGTTTTGCATTTCATACCTATTGAAGGCCGTTTCACACATACTGTAGGTAATAGTTGGAGGCAGAAAAAATTAGATGGTCCTCACTGCAGAACATGAAATCCACGGGGAGGAGTCGGATCCAGATCCAACTCCTCCCACCTTACATATACCTAAACCTACCCATCTCCGCCCCCTGATCCCTAAACCCACCCCTAATCCTACCCATCTCCACCCCTTGGATCTTGATCCGACTCCTCCCCGTGGATCTCATGTGCATTGAGGTGCTACTGGAAAAAAACGGAAAGATGCTCGCGGCAGCATTTAATATACATTTGAGAGGAAGGAATTACAAAACGTATGATTAACTCTGAACCAGGATCAGTAGCAAGAACCCTGCAGGCCTGGAACAAAGATAACCGATTGAGTCATGTGGAGACAGAGCTACTATTTACCTTTGCCCAGATTCACCTGTCATCCCTTGAACCAGACCCCCAAATCCCCCTGCTGGCTGATGCTTCAAATGAACTCCAACTGAGCAAGGTATGATTTTACATCTGGATTTCATTTATAGAGGAATATATAGACTGATGAGCTGACTATGGTGTTCTGGCTGTTTTTAAGACCATTGATGGGTGGTTGCTATAAAATGAAATGAAAATGAAAATCTGAAATACTGGCAAAAGCAGTGATAATTGAGATGATTAACAATAAGAGTGCCTAAGTGATTCTAGTAGAATGTAACCTAATTTTTGGAACCTTGTCTCATAGTCATACATGATCTAATATGATATAAGAAGGCCGCCACACTAACATTTTGGCTAGCATCTCAACAGTGTTAACCCTCTGGGGACTAAAGGTTTTTTGGGGCCCTTGGTATGTTTTGACATGCACTGACATTTGTGCTTTTTTTCAGTTATTTATAAACATGTTAATGGCAAAGGTGTAAATTCACTCTATATAGCACACACAGGGCTACCATAATATGTTAGCAACATGCATGTATATGTTTGTATTTTTGAGAGAATATTATTTATGCGTGGTTATTGAAAAAACTAAAAATAAAAGTTTCTGAAATAAGGCCACAAAACACATATTGATTATTTCTTCACAAGACTTTTGAAAATTGTATCACAGTCTAGAATATTTGCTCCAAAACTATGTGAGAAACATCCTGACTACTCATTCAGATAAGTCAATAAAGTCTTTTAGAATGTGTATGACGTGTTTTGTTTGAGAAAGCTTTATGCGAGGAGGCTTGATCTCTCATTAGTATGTATCCATTTCACCCCTGAGAAAGACAAAGACCCTCCCATAATGGCCCTATTAGGTGCTATCAGGCCATATCATTATAAGGAGCCTTGCACAAAGAATGAGGAGATTTAAAAAAGAATGGCTTTTAGATTGTTTGGATTTATTTACAACACACACACTGCTTAGAATAAGTGAACACACCCATGCTAAAGTTGACTAAAAAGAGGAATAAAAAATCGTAATGCCTTAATTAAAAAAATGAGGAAAACTCCAACCTTTAGGGACATGAATAATGTCCTTGAATTCTTTGTGAATGAAAAATTTATCACAAATAATTAAATGTTCTTCTTTAAAATACAGGGTGCATACGTCTGGACACATCTATCACACACCCTTCACCATATAGACAAGGTTTTATTTCAGTTCAAAGTTAGAGTTGGAAAAATCTTGAAAAGAAAATGGTCTTTTCCATAAATGTCTTAGTTTGATCATACATATTTCAAAGTTGAGGATTCATTATTTTGATTTAGCTTGGATTGGAACAAACACTAGACTATAACATCTTAGTTGATTAGTTTATTGACAAAACATACTATATATTTAACATATGAGCAGAAACTCCTAACAAAGCTTATTTGATGTCTATTTTAGAGTAAAAACTTTATACTCTATCCAAAACTAGTCAACAAAATGTCTTTTATTTCGTCTATAACAGTGCGTATCTGTGCGTTCATTCATTCATTCATTCATTCACACACACACAGAGAAACATGATTCACATTTAAACAGTATGCTATTTTTCCGTTTACAGACACTAACGTTATTCTATATAGCGATTAGAACAAAGCACAAGCATAAAACACTTACACACTTCTCAGCTGAATCTGTTGCTCCTCCTCGTGGTGAAAATAAACCAGCACTTGTAAATGTCCCAGGATTGTTCCTCATAGCCGCTCAAGATGACAGTAGATTAATCTGACTAAAAAATATAGTGTGTTTTCAGAGTTTATGGGCGTTAACGCGTCTCAATGTGGTGCTTCACGTATTTGCGTTTGAATAGCGCGTGCTCTCCGTGGGCGTGTCACATTACCAGAGATAATGAGCTGAAAGAAAGATAATTAGAATGGCTGACACGTCTCTCTTTTTATATAGATTACATAAACGGAGAATATTTATTTTAGTTTTGAATCGGAATCATTTAAAAGTACAAACTCAAATGATTTAAAAGATATATTGCTCATGTCTGGGTGAATAGTATTTGCTGAGTTGTGTTGAAGATTAGAGACGTGCTCCAGGAAAAAAGTTCACGGTGACTGAGAGGCAGAACGCACACCCTGTTTATACTCTTTATTTTACAAAAGCACAATATTTTATTTCGATTGTATGCGGGCACATAAAAAAGTAGACATTTAACAGATTATTTTCTCATATTTCTTAACTCTATATGAACAGAAATGATGGTAGTACTTTAAATCTATTTTTCTGCTATGTGAAAAAAACGAGCAAAACGTGCCGGCGCGTTTCTGGTCCCCAGAGGGTTAAGCAACACCATGAGCACACAAAAGCCGCTCCACCTACAAAGCTACATCTACACTAGATCCTAAAAATAAACTCACTTCAAATTACATAAAAAAATGCACAGATGAACAGAAAAACAGAAGGGCCAGGAGGCAGGTCCATTCCCAACCCAATCCCTGAGCCATATTCTCATTTCCTGAGATAGATTTATTTCATAGTGGTAATGAGCATGTTACTGGTGATAAGAACAGTGCTGAACACAAGCTTTACAGTAGTTGGCAGAGGTATGGCCATTTTTTAAATGTAGAAGCTAAATATGGAAACAGAAAGGGTGTTTTCTCCAGTGGCAAAGAAGCCAGTGCCTCTCTAATTCAAGACAATTGACATCAAAGAAATTCAACTAAACCTGTATTATTGACATATTATTGTAGCAGAGTTTGTGCTGAATACAGTGTAATCAGACTTTCGCATGAAAATGTCACAAGTAACAGAAATAAGCACACATATCAGGGCATGTCAGAACACCTTGAGGGCCCAGAAAACACCTCAGACCCCAGAGGGTTAAATTACATGATCAAATAGTGTATTTTTCTCTAAACTAACAACATCAGTGGATAAAAGTTATTAACTAACCCAGCGAAAAAAAGAGTTACTTTTAATAAGTCAAATTACAGCTAGTAGTAACAAATAAATACATACACAATGTCCCCGTTACTGTATTATGAAAGAAATTATTAGTGAAGCAATATGAACAACATGTTTAAAAGGAAATTTTATTTAAACATTGATGTGACACCAATATTAACATTTTGGACGATACCAACAAAGTGATCATTATTTTCATATTACTGCCAAAACTGACATTTATCTATCTATCATTTATTTAGACAAAAAAAGGTAGATTTTTAAATCACTTAAAACCCAAATTAATAATTTTAAATGCTACAAATGAATTCAGGCATCACAACATTCTTTTTTGCTTCATTCGTATTTAATGATGTATCTGCTATTGTGCGTTTCTAGTCTCCCTGCATAATTATCATTCATAGTTGCAATAATGTTTTGTTTAATCTGACTTAATCTTTTAGCTTAAGATTACATTTAAGAGTTACGTTATTAAAGTATTACTGTTTTTAAAGATTTTTTACTTTAACTGAGCAGCAGATGATGGCAAAGGCAATCTAAATGTAAAAAATAGGGGAAATGAACAAGCACAATTAAATATGGGATATTGGCCTAATATCTAATAACTGTTATATATCAGATACCAATAAATGTAAAAAAAAAAAAATCTTGAATATCAGCCAATAACCAATATGATATTAATAAACTGATTAATAATTCCCTATATGTAATGTAAACATACACAATAATTCACATTTTGACATTGTAAACCGTGTTCACCACCATCTGGCTGACTAAAATACAGTAAAAAAAAAAATGAAATGGAAGGGCAAAATAAATGCCTTGTTTTTAATTTTTTTATAAAATCACTATCATGTAAACTGGTAAATGGTGTTTATCTCATCTAAAAAAAGAATACCATAAAAAAAAACAATGTGACCCAGGCTAGCAAAATTAGTCGCAATGAGCAACATTTTTTTTGTTATTGTTATTATTGTTATTTTTTTATTGTTAGTTATTTTTTACTATTATTCTCTATTAAAAAAATTATGTATGATTTGTTAGAATCAGACAAAAAAATTACAGATTTACGTCTGTTTAAAGTTGATCGTCAGCAGAGTCAATTTTGAGAAATATCGAGTTCAAGTTTTCTGAAGGTTCACATAGCAACCATACCTTGAAATCCCTGGTAATAACACCAAATTTAGCACACACCAAGTCAAAAACTAATATTTCCTATATATCAATAGGAAAAATATACATTCAACTTTTTTTCCCCGTGATACCAGATTATCGACTAATGAATGAAACAGACAGCCTATATATTAAGACCTACTGTACCGCACAGATCTAATATAATGTTACACATCAGATATTTTTCCCCAACAGTTAACCAAACATTCACATAAGACATAACAGATAATGTTTGCATAAAAATCTTGCCAAAACAGATATTTTGAAATACTGTAATTCTGTGTATATGTGTATCTTGGGATCGCAACTTTATGCGCACGCATCGGATCTGTCAGTCAGCACAAGTAAGGAAAGGTACTCCTCTCGGAAACTGTACAAATAAAGAAACTTAAATGTGTCATTGCTATTTGGAGCATTGGGATCGCTAGACGAGGGCTTAAAGAACAATTTTTTCTGAAAACCTCAAAATCGACCATTTTTCACTTGCTTTGCATGTAGCGTCCTTTGCCAGCACGGGTCACAAATAAAGTTGAAGCCATTTTTAGGCAAGATACAAAAGCCTTCTGTTTATCCCCAACCCATGATGACTTGGATGAAAGGACTGAGCTGCCTTTTTTTTTTTTGCTCCTATACCTTCATGTATATCCTTGTTACAAAACAAAACATACGATCATTAGCCAAAAGTCAAAGTTCATGGCTGATTGACCCTTTTAGCAGTAGTCATTAATAATGACATTGGGTCTGGCATCTGGACCCTAGAGTGGATTGTGTTTCCAAGTCAATCACTCAGGGCCCCAGTCCTTTCAATCGGCAGCTTGGCTGCCGTCTCCTGGGCTTTCTGCATGCACTAATGGGCCAACCTTGTAGTCACCAAGTCATAATCCTATCAATAATAAAACAGGCGGTGCATCTGTGAAAGCGCATCCCTCTTCGTCGCCACTTTCCATTTTCTCAAATAAGGTTCTCTGAACCGCCCATCCACCTTGAGCATCCCTCTCTGTGTCTCACACTATCTCACACTATTCTCAGCCAAAAGAGCTTTTAATTGTGTGTGAAGGAGTTTGCTGCCAACTTTGGTATTTATGCAGCTTTGCTTGAGACATTTTCTGCATGAGATACCAAAGGAACCACGGATGGCATCTAGCAACCCCATACAAATCTTGAGCTCTAAAGTTCCTCCATTTTAACAGCCAAATCAAAGTCATTTTCAATGTTAATGTGAACAAATAGTCATAAATTAACACAAGGGCTCTTCAGATCAATTTATACACATTCCATTCAAATCATACGAAGTAAAACTTAATGATCTCATAAATTTTACATGCGCCACTGATCAAACAGTTATTAAAACACTACTGTCACAATACCAACATTTTCAGTAGTTGATACCAATCCCGATTTCTAGCACCAACTGATAATCTTTTAAACAATCTTAATTAATTATGAAAGATTATTATTATTCTTATTAGTATTATAATAATACTAATACTAATATTATATATTATTATTATAATAATAACAATATAAAATTCATAGTGTATGAATAAGTTGATTGTTTTACTTTTTTAAATTTTATATCTATATATAAAAAATACATATATATAAAAAAATGAGTTACATGGTCCATGATACCAATTGGTACTTGATACCAATGTCATGATACTCGAGCCCTTGGCCTAAAAAAAGTCAAAGACTCTTGGAGTACTCTCCATATTGCCAATACTGCAGAAGCATCCCTTAAAATGGTATTCACACTGATACACTATCGTGACTAGTAAAATCCAGCAACAAAATTCCTGATAGGTGCCCCTCAAGCCTTTTTGAAATTCTGGCCAGGTGCCTCAACACGGGTAATGTCTTTTTTTCCATCTATTCTCACAAAGGGTGAGCAATCACACTCTGCAAAGAATAAACATCCCTACCTATCTTTGTTGCCACAGTTTAGACAGAGAGAGCCTAGGCCAAGCACAATGGAAGTCAAATGCCTTTTGTACTTGCCGAGACGATGCACTGCTGCAATCAGCTTTTCCATCACCATCCCTGGATCTGAGAACACTGGGAGTCATTATAGAACCAAGGGAAGCCTAATAGACTGACTGACAGATATGAACTTTCAAAGACCTAAGGGGCGAGGAAGAAATCAAAAGGATGGCAGAACAATGCAGTTTGCCTGCATGGATTTTGAAAGAGTGCAATCGGATGGAGATCCACAATACACAAGCTGAGGAAAAATACCCTTTATTGCAGATTACACACTGGAACATGAGTGACTTGGTGTGTTCGACTTTGAGAAAGCCATTGACACTTGTCTCAAGAAAGCATCTATCCATCCATCCATCTTCTCATTTTCGTGCACCAGAGATGGTTTTACCGGACATGCTAGGGGTGGGTGATTTAATCTTATATCACGATATGAGTAATTTTATTTCACTGGTACGTCCTGTATTGTTTTGGGAGGGTTGTTCTTTTTTTTCTCTCGATCTCTTCGCTATTTCATCTCACAGGTCCTGTGATTGGATGGTGTTCCTGCCAGTCATCGGGTCCACCTGCCACCCCTGAGAATCAATCAGACTCTAGTCGGCGTGTGTAAAGACCCGGATATGACACGAGCGCGGGAGAGCGTTTTGTTTCTCCTTTGTTTGCTCTCCTGCATTTGCTGTTGTGTGCTCTTGCTTGCTTCTGCTTAGATTTCTATTTAGAGTTATTGTGTGTTAGAGTTTTCTACTGTTGGAACTTTACTATTGATAACGCTGTTTTACCGTGTTTATCCTGTGATTCAACTCTTGATTTACCGGAGATTATTTATGTCCTTCTCCGATACATAGTGATGGGACCAGGTTAGTATGTCACGTGATTTACATCTCACAGAACGTAAAGTTATTTAAACACACTAGGTTATGAGTGGGTGCCAACCCATGTATTTATGTTTATTAGGTAGCGTAGTGGCATTCTATGCTGAAGATATTTTCTTTCCTGTTTTCTTTAACTAAGTTTAGAGTTTGTATTTATTTATTTCCTTTAGCATCGCTCTTGTCCCTCACTTTGTTATCGTTAATCACTTAAGGCATAAATGACTGTTTACTTGCAAATAAATGGTCACTTTGACACATAAGCATGCGTATTTAACCGTTCAAGCACAATTAGGCGGCACTCGGTTCAGTTCTTATGCGCTCTGAGCAGCGGCTCCATGTCGCGGCTCAATGAGTGCGCACATATACTGAGATGAGTTGTCTTTCACTGCTAATTGTGTGTCAACGGTTTAAAATCACCTGTTTTTACGCATGCCGTTTTTAAACGCAATGCTTAAAAACATAAGCTTTCGTGACGGTGCAGCACAGCAACATCACATGAGTGTAATTGCGATAGAGACGATGGTCCAAAATCTCAACCGGTTTACAAATTTCTACTGGTTAATCATGTCTACCGGTGCATCACCCACCCCTAGTACATGCTGCTGCTAAAAAGGGCAAAAATATAAAAATTAAAAATCTAGATTAACTAGCTGACAACCTGTCTGTTGGACGACTAGTTGACCATCCTGACCCATCCTGAGTAAGAGAGCTCAGCTAAACCATGACACCAGCAATCTGCCTGAGATTTTGGCTTCGTCAGGTTACCATGCATGCCGTTCAATTAGCTGGAGAGCGCACACTCTTCGGGGCCCAAATGAAAGCAGACTGTGGTGCATTAGGGGCACTTGCTCTCCATCTGTGAGACAGAACAGAGATGCATACGCAGTGATGAGGAAGGGCTCTGGTGGCTGAGTGGGGCCTCTGGTGCCCAGCTTTTACGCTCAGCTGTTTCCATGCTAATTGCCCAACAAACAGAAGGGCTCAAGCCTCACCCTTGCACACACCAGGGCCCGAAGTGAGGCGGCGATTTATGGTGCCTGTCTCATTGATGGCACCAGTGTTTGACAGCAGTCCATTAACCACTGCAGAAAGATCCAAAACTGCTACCACAAACGTTCTCCATTCCCACTGGGGCTCCACTGAGACATGATATGCTGTAAATACTACCGACACATGCTAATGAGAACCACTAAAGTTTAAACAGCTAATGTCAGCTTTTTTTCCACATTTAGGTCCTGCTCAAGTTGTAGAGAATGAGATAGCACTAATAATAGAAATGTGATGTTAGCCTATATTCTCATTTGTACTGTATGTCCAGGGGAGCAAATTGAATTCAGAAGAGTGGTATTTCACTTATGGTGAAAATGACAGTTGTCAATGTTTTTTTTTTCCCTTGCCTGTTTTTTCGGCCAATAATACTTGTAATTTTAATTGAACATAACAGGACATACCCCATCACTCACAAGTCCCATCACAATCGTGCATGCAAATCAGCCGCGCTGACGCTGATCCCTAATGGAAAATGACGGATTCTTCTGTACCTCTGATAACCAACATCACAAACAACTCTATAAACTGTGTTCCTAGATCCCTGGAGCACAGTGGCGCTTGATACCATTATGAAGGAGTAATAAACATTAGCACCAGACCTGTAGTTAGACCCGCTGGAGATGAGATAAGGCCATGGACACCAATGTTTAGCAACAGACACCTCATATTAAATGTATAGGTCATTACAGCAGCTAACAGAAAACACTAGTGACTCACAGCTACAGCTGAATATGTGTCCAATGACCTCTGATTGTATTTTCAGTTTATAGCTTCAAAGAGATTTAAACAGGCCAGTGTGATGCTATAGCATTTATACCAACTTTAGCTTCTTTTTTAACCTAATGGATGTAAATGAAAAGATACGATTTTTAATGAAATAATGAAAAAAACCATACATATGCATTTACTCTTAAACTCTTAATAACATGCTTAATATAACACACATTAACATGATATTTATATTTCATTCGTATCATCCACCCCCTACATCTATAGGGAACCTTTATCATAAAGGTCTCTTAGCACACCATATTTGGTTGAAGAAAAAATAATAATTATGGGAATATTGTACATGTGACCTGGCCATATGCAACAGAATTACTTAATATCTTCTGGCACAACATTATCAACACGCACAGATTTACTGATTCAAGACATCCAATTTTTTGCCAAGTAAATGAGGAGGTCATGGATTTGCGTTTGGTGCAAAATGCAAAATCTAATGAGAAAGTGAGTAAAATTTTCTCTTTCAAGTTCTTAAATTACCTCACTAGTAGGATGGTTTGACTCCGTTTAGTGCATGAATATGATTCTAAACCTGTAGGTGAACCAAAACCTTTTTTTCACAAGCAAATCAATATCAATTTTGTCAGGGCCTCCCGTGATGCTTTATTTTTTTTTTTGCCTAATTTGCCCAAATCATTTTTTTAAGCTGTGGACAGAACAAGGTCCATCTTATCAGTGCAAACAAACAGTGGTCTAAAATGAAACCGAACAGCTGTCCTAGCAAGGGCAACAACCCCACTGCACTGTCTGCATGGCTGTTTCCCTCCATCTGCTTCACGGCACATAATCATAAGACTCTTAACAGGCCTTTTAGTGCTGTTTTGACTGACAGCGTCCTGATTAAAACAAGCTTGCACATGTTGAGACAACTCCCCAGACCAATTACAAATGACCAGCTTATTATTATAGCTCCCTTCTTTCTATTTTTCCACCAACTTCATCTCCTCAAACAAATTTGGGCCGTATCCCCCCGAGATGAGTGCATATATGCTGGTTGCTTCGCTTCCGTTTGAAAACCGCTTCTGAAAAAGTATTCCCAAAACATTAATTTGTGTCAGCGTCTGTTTTTGTTATCCGCTGCGTTCTAAATGATTCTCTACGTTTGATACCCGTGTCCTAATAAAAGTGGATGCTGCTAGACAAATGCTCCTTTAGGGTACTATAAACTGAGAAGTCGATACATCAGGGTAGGTTAAAATTTGCACAAGATGACAGAGATGAAGGAGGGCTTGAGGGAAATAAATGAAGACAGGAGAAACCAGGTCAGACCTGACAGGTCAGAAATAGCCACTGTCCTCCCCAAAGCTCCTGGCGTTTATCACAGAAGGCTGGTCAAGACTTCCAAGGGGCGAGTCAAGTAGATTAGCCTAAGAAAAATGCTTAAGCATATTCATGCCAGCGAGCACATCAGAGTACATTTGTGCAAAGACAGATGTAAAGAAGTTGCCTGCTGATTGCGGACTTTTCCATCGGCATATGTCGTGTCACCTACGTCAACGACATGGAAACGAGAGATAGAGCTGTCTGGAGCTCCACTGCGCTGCTTGTGCTGCCAAAAGATATGAAACAATGGTGGCCATGTTTAATGAATGTTCCCTTTAATATCCCATTGCCTTTGACATCAATAAATTTTGTTTCGACGTAGGTCATCTTTTCGTCTTCAGAGAAACTCAGAACTGCTGTGTCCAGCGCTGTGCTCATTCCACAGTCTGTTAAATGTTTTAAAGAGCACCTCAATCTGGTAAAATCTCAAATTGATAATGACTTAGCATTTTTTACAGCCTGATAATATATACGAGAGCAATTCATGCTCCCTGATCAGTCACTAGCCTCACTTCCATAACTTATTACCCTACTGAAAGTTTAAAGCCTGCCTAGGTAATAAACGAAACCACTTGCACATGTCAGGGTCTGTTCGAGTGGTGCAGGAGCATTCGTTTGCACTTTCAAACAGCAGGGATGCGATTCTGATTTTGAAAAATGCATTTCAGCATTTAGGCCCTCCAGAAACACGAAACTTCAAGCCAACCATGGTGTTCAATCTTTGATGTCATCGGAGCATGTTATTTTAGGCACGCCAGTCTGGGGATTCGGTGATGCTATATTTTTTCATCGAGTTGGCTACGTTTGCGGTTATATAACTGCTGCTTGTGACTCAGTATAAGAGAAATACCATTGAACACCTTGATGAAGGAGACATGGCTGAATATCACAGGTGGCTGGAACCACGGGGGCTGCCCAAATCTCCATTACTGACCCTGCAGTGCAAGGCAGCAGAAGGGAAGATGCAGAGAGGAGCGCAATATGGCTGCTTTATTTTCACCTGGCCACACAGTTTGACCCCTGCCAATGTGTCAGCCCTCAGGAAGAGCTTAAAAATAATTAAGAAGCTCCTACGTGAGACGGACTGTGTCCTACAGTGTGGCCACGGAGGCCTTATTCTGTATTTAAATAGTTCAGTCAAAAAAAAAAAAAACCTGTCATTTACTCACTCTCATGTTGACAAACCTGTATGAATTTTGTTCTTCTTATGTGTTCCACAGAAGTCAGTCATACTTGTTTGGAATGACATGAGAGTAAATTACACTCTCTTTCATCTTCTAAGCAATTTCAAACAAGCAAAACTAAATATCAGCATTAATGTCCAATCAGATTAAAGGAACTAACTGTAATACAGCGTAACAGATCTTGTAACACTTTTTGCCTTTATTTACGCTGTTCTCAGGAATGTTGTATCTGTTGTATCCATAAGGGTTTGTTTACAGGTGCTGGTCTGAGAATATGTCAAGCCTGGAGCTGCATGTCTGTGCAAGCACTGAAACAATGTGTACAGCTGAATTGCATCAAGCTGTATAGATCAAGCTGTATAGATGTTCACCTGGCAGATCTATAGTTAATGCAGCTTCCAGGAGCCAAGCTCTTGACTGGCGACCTCCACTCCTCAAGCAGAGAAGAGAAGGGTGAGAAATCAGAGTCTCTACAATTCTTGCTGCTGACCAGCATCCTACACACACACCCCTCACCTTCACCCACTGTGCACAGGTGGCCAGTTTATTTCAGTTTTGCACAACTTTTATAACGTGTACCATACACAACTGTGCATGAACAGCGCAAACATATCATTTGAATTTGAATATACAGTATCAGCATTAAATGATCATTCAAACCAAAACTCAACTCCATGATTTTAACTAAATAGATTTGCAATCAAAATATTTCAGCTTTTATGAAACAGGTACTCTTTCACAATCAGACACCTGGTAAAGGTAATAAACACCTATGCTTTATACCTTTTGAATCACATTGGTCTTTTCTGCAACATAATGAAAAATAATTTCATTACTACAGCAGCACATTAATAATTAAATAAGTAGAGCTTCAGAATTTCCTTATGTCAAAAGCCTTCTCTAATTAAAAGAACACTATTATTATCTCATCATTAAATTGACAAAATAAACAGCACTCTTTACACTTTCAAAACTGGATGGCACATGTCATTGTGAAAAACGAAATTATAATGATTAACCTTATTTTAAAGCCTCAAACAGCTGCTAACTTGTGAGGGATAAAAGCTGATTTCACACTGTCAAACTAAAAATCTAAATCTGAGAGGTAGCAACATGTGAAAACACCCTTGTCGGCCTCTACTGACACTCAAAGGGCTGATTAAAGAAAAAAATACACTGCATGACTGTCAAAAGTCTGTTCAATCATGGCTTAATAAGCCACTATATCACATGTATAATGACAATAAAAGATATCCCTGTGAGCCAATCGACACGGTTTTCATTAGTGCTCACAAGAGCATTACTTCTAGTAAGTCTTTGAGGTTTCTTCACAAGAAAGCACATAATGTCCCAATGAGGTGCTGTTCAATGGTCTGTAAAACCCAAGGGTCGTCTGGAAAACCCACACAAAAGCACATTCACTAGGCTCCCCCAGCAATACATATTTAAGATACTGAATCTAACTACAATTCGATAACAAGTATGGCATGTTGCAAGTGACCACTAGGGACTCATAATCGGCACAGCGACGGCTTACAGAAAGAAACTCAAGGAGATTAAGGCCCGAACAAACTTCAATGTCAAGGCCCCCTTGCTAGTTCTTCTGAACTTGCTTGATGCAACACTTAATCTCTTTATACTCACCTGGACAGAGGGATCAGCTGACAACAGATGCCCAAAGATGAGCGCTCAGCCGTGTCGCAAATATTGGAAACAAAAGTTTAAACGAAAACAACCGTGTTACATCCTGTTGCATCAGATGGCAGTGAGGCTCTGTCGGAGTTGCTTTAGAATTCATCATCCCTAAACTACCACCACTTCAAACATCAGAAAAACAATGTTCCTGCATGATTGATCTTTCTGGCATAAACATCTCTGCGCTTTGAAAAAGTAACTGTGCGGCAGACAGTGAAAAACGGGTGGGAGCAGGCGGGGGTAGTGCTAAGCCACACGACTCGACCGGATTAAAGTCTGTGTTCTGAAGGCGCCTTGTAAAAAAAGATCTACACAACTGCATGTGAAACCGGGTCAAATTGGGGGACTTGTGTGCGATGAAAACGCTTTGTGTGAGAGCATGAGACGAGCCCTACCACCCTGAATACTGAATAATGATTTCATGCTTGAAAAACAGTAAAAAGTCAATGTCTGTGTTAAATATAGATTTTTCATTGGAATTGTTTGCCCATAATTTAACTTTGTCTATAATTGATCAGTGGTTTGAACACTGTCAGGTTGAATGTCACAGCTCGATATTCTCTTCTATTAAAAACATGCCTGTTTTCTGACAAAACAGACATCCATATAATTCAATTGGCTGCTTTGAGAAGATGCTTTTAAAATATTATATTGTACTCCATTAAACAGTCCTTCCAGAAAAACGAGTTTTTTTGTGATTGTTGCGGGCAAAAATCATTGATTACGCGGCCCGTTTTCTTTAAAAATGCGATGGAACATGCGGGATATTTATGCAATTTTTTGCGATGAAATTGTGGGAACTTGCAAAAATTGTGGGAACTTGCAAAAATTGCGGGAACTTGCAAAAACTGCGGTTTGATGAAAAAGAGAAAAAAAAGTGATTCCCCCAACACCCTGTTCTCACTAGGCTACTACCTTAATGTAAAGAGTCCTTTCTTATTACTTCCTATGATAAGCAAGCATACTACATAACAGAAAGTGCTGGAAATATTTAATTTCTCATCTTGTTTTATTTCAGACTGTAACGAGTGGAAATAAGGTGTGGCCCCTTTAAGAGCTGCACGCTCCCTGTTGAACTGTCTGCAGAATTATATTGTATATACGCCTCGAACACCCCATGTGTGCGGGTAATTTCTGTTTGATGCTTCTTCTTTTATTTTGTTTATTAAGTAACGATGTGGACGGTAGTACGTGTGACAGACAGTTACGAGTTCGATTTGGGAATAACGTGCTAGTTGTGAGATGCCAATCGCCTCCGTGAGTCTGTCTGGCCTCTGCAATAACTTCATCTGTGAGCTATCCCTATTTTTCTTCCCGACACAACGCGTTACAAGACCTTAATAAACGCATCAAACTTACAAAACATTGATGAGTCAAACAATTTCTGTAGCTTTGCTAGAGGAATATGCTACAACTTCAGTAAAAATGAATAAATGAAATATTTAAAAATAAAGTGTGCTCCTGTTTTACAGCTTTTCGATGATGTTCACGTCGTGTAATTACGTCACTTCATAACGTTCCCATGGCAACAGGGGGAAATGGCTGCTCTTGTGTGAAGCAAACGCAACATTTTCCAACTTTCTGCTAAGATATGTGACTTTTTTGCGACGAAAAATGCGGGGATTATGAAATCATGCAAGGCCCGCATATTTTGCGCGGAAATCAGCAATTTATGCGGCGAAATTGCGGAGTATTTGAAAAAATGCGACCCCCGCATAAATATGCGGACTTTGGCTGATTATGCATTGAATTCAGCGATCGCATAATCGCGTTTTTCTGGAGGGACTGATTAAATAATGTATATTCCAAGTGTTGCTGGTGTGCTGCAGGTGTGGTGTGTGTGTTGTGGGTTTTGTGTTGTGGTGTGTTGTGTACTTTTCTAGAATTTTTTCCAAATTAAAAACAAAATTATTTGTAAAGAAAAAGTCATGTTTAAATGAAAAATAGTGATGGGGAATGTGATAGTGTTGTTGTAGTTTTTTGTTATTATTTATTTATCTTTTATAAAAAAAAATATACTAGAAGGCCTTATTATGGTATAGTAATACTTTAAGTAAAGATCATTTTTCGTTTGTTTATAATTGAACAGTGAGAATTAAGGTGCAAGACATTAAGCAAAAATATGTATTATATCACTGTCATGTAATGCATCTAAAACGTATCTTCTCTAAGCAGTAAATTAAAGAGACATGATTTAAACCAAGGCACATAAATACTATACAAGTAAGAGACTCCATTTATGTGCTCAATCTCAATACCCTCAGTCAATTCCTTTATTTAAAAATTTCATAAAATTGTTCGTTAAAATAATCCATATGAGAATGATATGGGGAAAAAATAAGGAAAAAACAAGAGAGATGGAGAGCGAGAAAGAGGTGGAGGAGGAGGAGGAGAGAAAGAGATGAACCATGCTGTGGCACAAGTGCCATTTCCTGTCATGTGGCGATGGTTCAGGGCATTTTTAAAGCTCTCCTGCCAATGAATCACCTCAGTGGTTATTTCTCAGGGGCATGCACAGGGTCTGCATACAATGCCTGGACAAGGAACAGAGCCAAATATCGCCATCACTTACCTATAGAGAGAGAAAGAGAGAGAGAGAGAGAGAGAGAGAGAGAGAGACAAATAAATAAGCCTGTTCTTCACTGACTGGCATTCTACATACTGCATGTACATCAAAAGCTACTGGATTATCATTTTAGTACAAGAAAACACTTGAGCTGAAGGTTGCTTAGAAAAGAGCTGCATATGGCCACCATATGCTTCTAAGTTATCAAGACAGCTTGAGATACTTTGGTCACACATTTCAGGTAATTCCAGCCATTCGCAATTTGAAGAAAACCGAACACATTTTAAGGGTCTGTTAACAAACAAATATCTGCCCTCCATCAATGTGCTATAGGGCAGTTAGCAACCTGTGGTAACATCTGGAGTCCGCTCTTGGAAAAGGCCAGATTGCAGTTTACGATTCTAAGAGAACAAGCCATTGTTGGCACTGTCATTACCCGAGCTAACAAACTACACAAACAGGGGAAACAGAGGCTGAGTGTTGATTTTATGCATCCTGGTGCTCCTACAGACAATAAAATTGTAGCACTCTGGTAAAATGACCACATCACATATGAATGGATGCAATAACCTATATTTTTTAATAAACAACTTCATAATGACCAAAATGGATTCACCTTGACTGTCCCGCCAAAGATTAAATTGATAATTTAATGTGGCGATACACGATACCTGCCGTTCTGCTATACAGGTACCTGCTGATAGCCGGCTTTGCGTAAAAGCTCTGTGAAGAGCGTCAAAGGTTTCTATTTGCAGCAAATCACAGACATATCTGTTGAGCACGTGAACGCAATGGCCAATCAGTTAGTCAGAATTCGCTTAACATGGCTTAAAATTGCATTTTGTAATTTGCAATTTGTGATTATTTTCATTATAACCAACAAAGTAAAAAAACGATTTCAATAAGAAGTGTTTTGCACTGCGTAAACAGCGTCATTAATTATAACGGGAGTTTTCACAAGAGTGCAGCTTTGTTTCTCTTACGAGAGGTTCTCTCGTATTGCGTAAGTTAGCTTACGCTACGGGAAAGATCCATCTTTTCGAGATATTGAAGCCAAAAATTATCCTTAATTTGTGTATCCATCGTCAACGCAGTGCAGCAGCTAGCAGACCAAGAGCAGGCTGACTAGCGTGCTCATTGGCTGCCCTGCGGCAACTGCAGCAGCCTACCACTGAGCCCGGCGTGATGTCACACCCAATGAAGGGCGCTTGTGCCCTCATCGCGTCACAGCCCGCCAGAATGGGCGTGGCTTAGTGTATATAAGCAGGGGCTCGGAGGCTGTTTCTCTGATTTTCATCTCTTCAGCGAAGCTCTCCACATTGCTGGATCTAGAGAGAAGCCGCTGTCAAGGAAAGCGACAAGCCAGCTTAGGACAGCGCCTGAAGAAGCCGGCCGTCTTCGCCACCTTCAGCCATCCGTGTGAGCTACGCTATCCGGTGACGTATCCTTTCTTGCAAAAACTTACTGTCTAAAAAAGCAGCGAGCGTCTTTTTCAAGATGCCTCGCACTTCCTGCGGCTCGTGCAGAGCCCCGCTCAGCGACGGAGACCACCATGTGATCTGCGCTCTCTACCTGGGCCAGGAACACGCAGCTCTCGCCCTCTCGTCAGGGGGTTGTGATCTCTGCGACGCACTTCGGATGTCGACCCTGCGGGCTCGGCTCGAAGTGTTCAACCCTCAAGCTGTCACTCCCCCCTTTGCAGGACCGTGCAAAAAGAAGCGGCGTTCTCAAAGGCCGCCGGAGCCTGTGGCCACAGTGACGCGCTCGCCGAACTCCCTCCATCGAGCCTCGCTCTCCCTTTCTCCGCCTCCCCTCACAGACGCGCAGCTGCCGCTCACGAGCTGCACTGCCGTCGTTTCTGATGCAAACGCTCGTCGGAATGACTCCCTCGAGCATCTCTCTCTCCTTCTCCGCCCCCCATCCCAGACACGCAGCCGCCGGCTCCCACCCGCGCTGTGTGGAGGCGGGCTGGGCCTCCCCGTCCACCTTTGTCAAGTTCTATAACCTAGAAGTTCCTGCTCTGCAGGCTAAACTTCTGTCAGTTTAAGGGAGATGTACGTTTTCTGTCCAGACCTGATCGTGCGCAGGCTACTCTCACGTGACTTAGCTCTCCTGGTTGAGCTGCACCAGTGGGTATGTGCTATGTGCTTATACAGACCGGCTGCGCCGCTCTGTATTCCCTATGAGTGCTTATGTACAAGTGCTGGCCCGCGTTGCTGGCCGCCTTATTTTCCCACTTATCTGGGTTCCCCGGGAAACCCTGGGACTCATGAGTGGATGCTTGGCGCGCACGGCGTTGACAAAGGGTTCCCGTAGCGTAAGCTAACTTACGCAATACGAGAGAACCTCTTGTAAGAGAACGTATCGGTTACCTAACGTAACCTCGGTTCTCTCTAGAAGAGGGAACGAGTATTGCGTAACCTGCCGTGCTCGCACCACGAGCGACTTTCACTTCAGTCGATGAAAACCAGAGAAACAGCCTCCGAGCCCCTGCTTATATACACTAAGCCACGCCCATTCTGGCAGGCTGTGACGCGATGAGGGCGCGAGCGCCCTTCATTGGGTGTGACGTCACGCCGGGCTCAGTGGTAGGCTGCTGCAGTTGCCGCAGGGCAGCCAATGAGCACGCTAGTCAGCCTGCTCTTGGTCTCCTAGCTCCTGCACTGCATTGACAATGGATACACAAATTAAGGATAATTTTTGGCTTCAATATCTCGAAAAGATTAATCTTTCCCGTAGCGTAAGCTAACTTACACAATACTCGTTCCCTCTTCTAGAGAGAACCGAGGTTACCGATACGATACCTTGTGTTGTGATTGACAGCTTCAATGATTATAATGGCAGCGATCTTTTCTTTCTTTCTGTAAATAATTTTTTCATGCAGCAAATTACACATTGCAAAGTTTCTGGATTGACAACCATCTTTAAATGTGCAATTGAATCCGATTGACAGTGATAACCATAGCAATGGACGGAACAAAACAATCTGATACTGTCCAATGTCAAATGATCTGTGCATTATGTCTTTGAGTGTAAATGCAAAATAATAGAACCGCCACTATGCAATGCCTTCCTTATTTTGTTGTTCATTTTATTACTAGAGATGCACCGATTGATCGGCTGGTGACCGGAATCGGCCGGTTTTCACGTGATCGGCCATGATCGCCGACCGGCCGGTCAGTCTGACATAATCCGATTTTATGCCGGTCAAATGCACTCGGGCGCCGCATGATTAACATCGCGCAACATCAGCATCACCCGTGCACACGGAACGCGCACATGTAGGAAACCTTGTGAATTACGGCCGTTTCACACCGCAAGGTGCAGCGCGTTTTTTTATTTTTCGGCGTGCATGTTAATCAATGAGTGCATTCACACCGGGAGCCGGAGCAGCGCGTGAGCGTCGAGCAGGAGCGTCGCGTCGCGTGACCAACAGTGAACCGCGGGTTTCGGCGCCGAATCTATTTTTGCTGCGCTCAATTTAAGTGAAAGCACACTTTTGATATAAATGAATAATTATAATTTCATCCAAAAAGTGCCCAAAATGCAAATAATTTGCATGTCTGGTGTGTTTTAACAAGAACTGAAGTAGGCTAGGCTATGTCAGAAAGAAAATGAAGACTCAAAAATATTTATAGAAAATGTACCCATTTAAACTTGTTTTTATTATTATTTAATTGTTTCCCTGCACATGCTCCACTTGTCCTGTTTAGCTTGGCTGGACATGTGTCAGATGAGAGACGAACTGCTTGAGAAATATAACTTGCCATTGATATACAACAAGTGATTGCAATAGGCCTGTGTGTGTGAGAGAGAGATAAATATCTTTATACTGCAAGGCTATATTTATTGAATTTTTATTTGTTATTTATATATTATTTTATTGTCATTACCTGTTTTCATACAGAAGTTTAGTTTGCTAAATATATCCATTTTTTTAATTGGATATTGGATGTGAAAATGAAATGGTTCTTCCATAACACTGCACTTTAGATTCATTTATATAGTTCTATTTTATAGCGAGTATCTGTTCAAAAAATGTTCTATGCAAAATGTTCTATTAAAGAGAAGATAGAAAATAAATATTTGTGTGTGCTGTAAAATGGTTTGAAAAAATAAAATCGGAATCGGCTAAAATCGGTATCGGCAGGTCAAACTCAAGGAAAAATCGGAATCGGGATCGGCCTAGAAAATTGTAATCGGTGCATCTCTATTTATTACTAACTCTTTAAATCAGTCACTCAGTGACTTTTCACATATAAATTTAATTTACTGACTTTTAAGTATAAAAGAGTTCTAAACACTTTGTTTTATGATCTATCCTGACAGGGACTATTTTCTTTTATTTCATGAATACATAGGATGTTAATATTCTAAACTGTTTCTTAGCATTTATTTTGGATTTATTGTCAGTACTGGACTCGCAGTTCACAGTGGCAGGTTACTTTACTGTGTGTGGATGACCATGTTCATCCACCACCACCGAAGACCATTTTTGACCCAGGAAAAACCCTGAATAGTCATGTGATGCAAGCAAAATCCCTAAAAGAATATACAAGAACATGTTTAAAAATGGTTATAAAATGTCAAGCTATGTTTATTATCAAAGTTTGAAACCATGCCACCATATTTTTTGCTGTAAGAAATGACAGTCTTCACTTTATACAGATGAACTTCAATAATCGGTTTCATGAGCCACTTCCTGACCATAAAACAGACATCCTTTAAAGTTTCATTATAATCGAAAGGTCAATGAAAACAGAAGACTCAAAAAGCCAACACTGAATTTCTGTAAAAATAAATAAATAAATAATTCCAGGACGTACGGTCTTTCCAGAGTTTGATCAAATTAATACGGCCATTTATTTTTGAGTTCCTCTCTGCTTGCTAACAGCAAAGTAGAATTAACTGCTGTAGGAGACTTAAGAATGATAATGACTCAATTATACGACATGGCGCTTGGCCAAAAGCAAGAGAAAAGAGGTAAGCTGACTGTATACAGAGATGCTTATCATCACCTCTGCAAGATCCAGAAAACAATGGCATATATCAGAAGTCGTGGTTCAGAATAAGTTTTGTTTTGTTTTTTAAACAGGAAGCAAACATAAATACATGACACACTGGTTTTACTACACTTTATTCATATCGGTTGAGTCTTAGAAGACTAATTCGTTTCCCAGTGTGGCTGCATCATTAATAATTCAGAGAATAAATATCTTCTTAGACTACGGGCTGCAAGCGTGCAACTGACAGATCTGAGCCTGCCTCAAGTGATGAGGCCTTGAGTTAATTTTTACGACGTTTCAATGACTTTCACCTCTGTTGACCCACACTGATAAAGAATGTTTAGTCACAGCAAACATGTTCATCAAAGCATGTGCTGATGTCACTGTGGTCTTCAAAGGCATGTATTCAAGCTAGTGCAAGTCCAAAAAATGCAAAACCTTTTGATAGCCTCATCATTTTAAGTGGGGCTATCGGCTGTGGGGTCTGCTGGAGTGATGCTTATAAAATTGGGGCCTTACCTAAATTACATATTCATTGTCCGGAGGACGAGGAGTTGGTGACTTTAATCATCAAAAGGCATGGATGTTGTAGCATGTCTTTGTGATACATAACACAAATCACACAACGCTTTTCCAGATCTTATTCCAAATTAAAATTATTTTATTAAGGTGACCGGACCATGACATTAGTTTATGTGGTTGTATACGTGCTTTGCTTAGATTGTAACGTAATGTATATCTTTTGTAGCTCAAATTCCTAGCTTAAAACCTAACTTTTTGTAAAGGGAAAAAAAACCAACACATTTAAATGTAAAATTGTGATGTGCCAGTAAAATTATTGGAAGGCAAGTGTAAATCTGAACTACCAGCCAAACCGGACCACCAGGAGAAAAAAATAAAATCTTATTGTGGAGTCCTGTAATGGGGTCTCCATTTGATTTGTTGGCTAGAGTGTCTCTCATCTCCCCAGATGCACAGAGCTGGTGTGATATTCCCACACAATCTGTGAGCCTCGCCTGCCATTACGCAGAGAAGTGTTTCATTTTGAGCTCATGTGACATCTCCCACTTATTGCGTTCAATCTGTACACATTAGACTATACGCCGAGAGCTACTTGAGGACCTGTCACTGTGCTGTCTAGCATATGCAAATACGCCATACATAAATAATAACGGGTAGGACAGAGCATTAATAATCCAGCACTTCAGGGCAGAATCAGAGAACAGCTGTCCCATAGGAGTGGCAGACACTTGGGCAGGCACTTCCGCCCACGTCCCCTCCCTCCTGCCGGAAAAATATATAAATAAATGAATTAAAAAAAAAAGACAGTCACTTCTTCCCTCACTCTCCACAGCATTTATGAACAGATGGAACATGGCTCTTGTTAAGGTTTCTATCTCAGCCCCTTGGCCCCCCACGGTTCCCCGAGGTACAAGCCGTCTGGTGAGCGCCCGTCCCATCGTCCAGAGGAGCGGGAGGGTCAATTGGGTACGGGCGTGTACAAATCACCCCATCAGATGAGAACTGTTGACAGACAGTTGCGGTGTCTTTTTACCTGCAGCCCGCTGAGCTAATTAGGGTTATGGGAAAGAAACCTCTGGGCCGCTATGCTTTAATTTGAATTCCCTTAAGATGCTGCTTGTCACTGGTCCATCCAGGATTGTACAAAATAAATAATAGTAAACGTTGCACTCATCAACCCGTTTGTGCAAACAAGAACAGCGAGCTAGATGGTCAATGGTGTAAATGTCACATTAATAAAGGCTGTTTACACCTGGTATTAAGATGTGTTTCGGTCAATCGGATCACAAGCGCTAAATACAGATGAACACATGCAGGGTCTAAAACGTTTTAAGCTTGTCCACTTTTTACCACATTTAGAGGTAGTCAAAAATGAATTCGACCTGATTGCTTTGACAGCCACAAATACCACCTACAATCCGCCTGCTGACCTAATGAATAAAAAATATGGGAAGTGTGCTAGCCAGACTAGAATATAAACTTTGTGAGCTAAAGAGACCCAAGATTGGTTTGAAGACGAAAAATGCATCCAGCACAATGTTCTCACCGCTGCTGATTTCTAACACACACTAACTGTGTTCGGCGTAGTCTTGCGGCTATCAGAGCAGAAACAAAAGCTGCTACTTTCTGTATATTTTTCCATCATTTCCGGTCGCTATCATATGTAAGTTGCGTCTGAAAAAGCCCATACATTTACCTGCCCATAGACCCTCCCCTCAAAGAAATCTGTCCTGATAGCAATCAGGACAGAAGTGGTCAAAAGTGGACAAAAGTGGACAAAAGAGACGGATTAAAACACTAGGTGTGAACGGAAGTGTATCTCCCTCGTCTATTTAAAACGCTCCCTCGTCGACCAAAATGCATCCTAATACCAGGTGTAAACAGGGCAAAAATGTATCTGTAATATTTTCCCAGGAGGAACAAAAAGAACTTTGGAGGAAAGATGGAGGAGGATAGTGGCCGTTGAGCTGTAATATAGTTCCCAAATTTTATTGAATTAAATAAAGGTTATTCCTCATAAAACTTAAGCTCTGGGATAAGTTCTGATTGATTAAAGGACCGCATTAAATGAAAGTGTACTGAACTGCAGCAGCTGTGATTAAGCCGACTGTATATTCTGAACTCTGACAGCATCTAAAAGAGGAAGGAGTAAGAACACCAGGTCAATAGATTGATAGACTGTTGATACTCAACTCGAGAGTTCTGTACAGATGCTTTCAAACACTCACTTGTATTTGTGCATAGTGCATTCACACCCCACTCTAATGTGACGTGAGTAGTAAAATGCATTTCATGGTCAAAATACACATCATGGTGATGTGTTAATGTAAAGTTAGTTTGCCTTAAGTGAGTGTAAACAGCGAGGGCAAACGAAGTGTTGAAACAGAAGATCTGTTTTGTTTAAGCCTTGAAGCGCAAATGCAGTCAACAGACCAATATTAAATCATACAATATGGACAAGAAAAGAGAAAACCACTCAAGTTGCTCTTGAATAACTAAAGCAATCTACAGCTAAAATGAACACAAAATAAAGCTTTGAGAGATTAAATGAATGAATTTGGGGTTGTAAATGGGGCAGTACCCCTAAAGGGACAACTGTGTACCTCATCTACCCCTAAAAGGTCCATCTTACTGAATCTTATGAGGTAATATGTACCCTGTACAACTTTGAACAAGTTAGGAGTATCACAGTAGGAACCAAAATGGCATTTTTTAGGGCATTGTCCCAGTAACAATCTGTTGTAGCCTGTAAAGGTAATGGTAAAACAACAATACTGGTTCCCAGTCAAACTCAGAGATCAATAAATTAGTATTACATTAAATTGGTTTTATTATTTGATTACTTTATCCTGATGTACAAAATACCTGAAAAACTGATTACTTCATTTCTTTTTACTTTAACAACTTGGAATGAATGTTTATTTAAATATAAAATACGTAAAAGCTACATAGCATTTCATTATACTGCCAGATGTACTTGAAGTGAAGCTGACAGTCTCTAAAAGATGTAGAACATAATTAATAATAGTGACTTTAAACCAATTATATCATGATTGTGACGCATGAGTTACATTTTAACTGATGCATTCACATAGGACTATAAAGCAAACCCGCCTCTATTAGAGATGTCAATCTTCTATTTCACAACATGAGGAAAAGTAATAAATTCCATGTCATGATTTCTCATTTTGTCTCAGAACTCAAAACATCCTTTCTTAATCATTCCTGATTATAATAGTCTGCCTGCTGGGCACCCTGATGTCATCTGAAGGACTGGATGAATTAAGTCATTTATGGAAAAATGTATTTGAGCACATTCCGACAAGAACATGGAGTTTTCTACAGAGATATTTCCTTTTTGCCAAATCTTTCAGATAAACCGCAGCTGAAATTGCCAGGTGACGTACATTACAGCTTTAGTCCTGTAACTGACATGCCCTCAAGTGGAACGTGACGGTGTGAAAACAAGAACAAAGTTCCCGGTGCTCATTCCGAAAGCACAACAACACTGAGTTCGAGAGGAGTATAAAAACAGGGGGCGATATAGTGAAAGAGAAAAAAAACTTTCTGTGACAGTAGCTAGTATGGCGTCTACGGGAAGTAAATGAAAACAAGGTTAATATATTCACTTCTCATTATCCCTGCTGGAAGGAGCCACATATATCGAGTAAAGAGCAGGAAATCAAAACAGTGTGAGGTGCAGGCAGCACGCCAGCAGCTCCACAGACAAGACACACTCCATTCCAGAGAGCTTGGAGAAAAGAAGGAAAAGAGAGGGAGCCATCCGGCACGCTCCTAAGCCCCACTCAATGTCACGCCCCCAGAACCGGCTCCCGGGCGGCAAGAAAAAACATTTCAGGTGAATTATGACATACTGATGGTGTGGTAAACTGGTGAGCTGCAAAATGACTATCCAAGGCTTTGGAGAAATGCCGTAAGCTCTGTGCATATGACAAAGCGAAGCAGGAATAAATGCTGCCTATATTTTATACAATAACATCCACTCCATAAAATGTTGTGTATATGAAAAGTGCCATATAACCCCAAGCTTGTCCTATATGAAGAAATGTGATGCGTTTAAATGCATGTAAGTAAAGTGTGTCATTTATTTTGCCTCTAACGGCACCAGATGGAACTGGGAAAAGTAAAAGGCACCTTTTTCAGTCAAAAATAAATAATGAAAAAAGAATTCAGCTTGATTTTTCATTTTCATATTCAAGGGTAGAAACTTATTAAACAGCTTGAAAATTCGATCTCTACATGTGGGCAGGAATGAAACACCCCTTTCCACTGATTGGTAAACCAAAGATCAAACTGTGCTGTCACCAGTTGTTCCGCACAACAGAATAAAAGTCCTCCGCTGCAACAGTTGTACAGATTATTTAATTGTATGTAGTTGCAATAAATGCTTTATCAAGATATACATTATTAAATTTGATGTAAATTAAATATTTTTAATTGCAAAAAGAAAAGAATAATTCATTGTCTTTGTATATTATATGCCTACATTATTTGGCCTATGTACCTTCACGCAAGAACTGTCATTCTGTCTGTCTGACAACCGGAGCACAACAGAGATATTAAAATGCATACATACTCTGAGGTTTTTTTTTCTTCTGTAGGCCTTGTGTTTTGTTAATTTATTATAATTAATATCTCAAAATGAAGCGCTTGTGCGAGGCGGAAACTGCTGCGCACTCGCATGAATGTAAACAGGACTGCAACAACAAGATTTTCAATTAATAATAATTTACATTTTCGTTTTGTTTCTCGCCAAACCATACAGTATACCTTCAGAACACTTGGAATATACGGGAAAGTTGCATATGATTATTTTATGGCACGTTTGCATCCTCTTTAAAAAAAACAAAAAAAAACAATGAATGTCAGCATTCTCTGCCATTACATGGGCAAGCGTGAGTAGGACATTTGTTATTTCTTTTTTTGTGTTCCAAAAAAAGTAATTGTCCCCGGACAGTTCAAATGAGTTGCGATTGGGTAAATGAACTCTAAGCAGATAAACACACATTGTAGTGAAGCACAGACCAGTATCGATTTAAGTGTAAATATGAAGCAGTCATAACTTTTTGTTTTAGCTAAGTTTATTTCATTAATTTAAAAATTATTAGTTAGTAAAATTATTATTACTATTAGATTAACTTTAAGTGAGTATTACATGACGGCAAATTTAAACGCAAAAATGTAGGGAAACATGTATAATTAAATACCCAATATCAACCAGTATAGTATAGACTTTCATAACAATATATCATGAATCCATAAAGTATTGGGGGGGGGCAAATGGCTTACTCATAGTTGTCTCTGCATTAGGGGTGGAACGGTACATGTATTCGTATTGAACCGAAACGGTACGGGTGTCACGGTTCGGTGCACGAATTTACACGGAGAATACACGGTATAAAAATAAATAAAACTCGCTGCAAATTAATTAATGTAATGCGGAACTACTGTTAGAGACGCGGGTTCTTTAGGGACACATAATCTGTACCATCGGCTTAACTCTGAACGTTCACTTCAAACGTTGGCTTTATACGCGCGTCCTATTCGCTTTGGACTAGCGTCGAACTAGACGCGATAGACGCGAATTTGACGCTCTATTCGCGTTTGGTGTGACCGCATAATGAACAGGCTGCGATGTCAATATTGCAATGCTAGAGTGTGTGTGTGTGTGTGTGTGTGTGAGTGAGTGAGTGTGTGAGAGAGAGAGAGACTGAGAGAGAGAGAGACAGAGAGAGAGAGAGAGAGAGAGAGAGAGAGAGAGAGAGAGAGAGAGAGAGAGAGAGAGAGAGAGGCGCGCGGGCGCGATCGAACAGTGGAAACATAAAAAACATACTCCATCATTTTGTTCATGATCATTAAACCTGCAAAGTGTTTACTTAGATTTGTGTACACTCGCAATAAAACACAACATTGTGCTTTTGTCACACTGTAAACTCTTGTCAAACTGTAACCTACAACTGTCACCCAACCAAAATATCACACACACTGTTTTAAAAGCAAAACATATATATCCAACTCCATTTCAAAACAGTCTGTGGGTCCCATCTTTTGGACATTCATCATATTGCATTGGTTTTCATTTCTTGTCCTCGGAGCGCTAATCTTTCACATTCTACATTGATTAAAAAAAGAAAATCGAATGTGTTTTTAATGGTAGTATTATTTTATACAGAAATCAATTATTTATAATTCAGATGAGAATAATGTTACATTGATTATTAATATTGTTAATTAAAATTAAGGAAAACAAATATATTGATCTAATATTGTTAAATAAATTTAAATTAATTAAGGTACAATTACCAAACATACCGCAAGGTCTTTGTCTTTTTATTAATTTAATTAATAAACTAATTATATAAAACTATTGTCAGTGCAGTACAAATAAACTGGTTCTATGCCTTTATTAATAAAACTTATTTAAAAAATACAATGCCTTCTGCATTTGCTTTTCCCTTCATTGTACCGAAATCGTACCGAACCGTGATGTCTGAACCGAGGTATGAACCGAACCGTGACTGTGTACCGTTCCACCCCTACTCTGCATACTACTATGGAATAAAGAAAGAATTTAAACATTGAAAAAAATGGCACACATCACCTTTAAGGCTGTAAAAAAAAGAAGTGCGAAACCATTCAGATCAAGGTGCGCCAGGATGCCTTGAGTCCCACCACAAGGCTGACCCACCCACTTGGTGGTTTACAATGAGAGGCACAAGCAGGCATTAAATCTGCCTGGGCCACATCCCTGCAGCCTGCCTCTGCTGCGGCGTGACACCTAATCACAGAACAAAGGCTGTCTGCTAGCCAGCGCTCACCATCAATCTCTCTAATGTAGCCAAGCAACTTCCACCCATACGTAGAACCTCTGCAAACACAATATGGGCCAGTTTGCATTACAAACCACATGGGAAGAGCAAAGGGCACTTTGCGCAGAGGGGAGGTGGGCTTTTACAGCTTAGGTATAAACAAAAAGAAAACAAAAAGAAAGGATATAGCGAGGGGGTGATGTATTTACTTTTCCACAGAATTACCACAGGTCCATTTAACACAACCTGCGGCAATCAGCTAAAGTGCAGCTTACCCCCATGCAGCTGCATCTCTCTGCTCTGAAATAATGCCTATTATAGTGTTTCGGTAAAGAACGGTCTTGACAGGTAAATGCGTCTCCAAAGAAATGTTCCATGATAAAAACAGTCAGGCCCGGATGCACATTATTTCTCATTCATCATTCTTACAAGTCGTGGAAGGACTCTCATTTCTCCCCTTGGTTTATCGGCAGGCGCGCTACATACTGCCATTGCTCAGCAAATCTGCAGCGTAGCATGCTAATGGAAAACAGTCTAAAATAAGTGATTTGACTAGAGATTAATAGGCTGACGGAGGCAAAAGCCACCTTGTTTAGTCTAAAGCAAGAACAATTTTGCAACACAGCACTCATGCTATCACTTTTAGTCTGTAAGACCAAGTATCTAAGATTGTATTATCAAAATATACTGTTATATGTTATTTTACCATGATATAAAATCAAGGTCATGGGCACCATACTGTAGATACTGAGGGGGACAAGTCATCCCCAAAAATGTGAAATGGTCAAATTGTCACCCCAATATTTGATATTTTTGATGTGGCTCTGTTTATAGAATGACAAAACGTTTTATCCGATACATTATTGGGCTGGTCTGCCTCAGCAGTCAAACAGCGCTCAATGTCAAAATAACTGATATGGGCAATCATATCAAAGGCGGCTTACTGTTTACAGATGTTGAATATGAACACCGGCTTCAGTTTTCTTATGATGAAAAATTGCAAGGTAAAATTTAAGTAGCTAAACATTTAATTTTTGACAACTGTTTTATGATAGAAATGTTGTTGAACAGTAATATCCAGAGTAGCTACTAATTTCACCTTTTTAATTAAAAAAAAGTTTGAATCATTTCCATGATTCATGTAATTCATAACTGAATGTGATGAGATAAACCTTTTGGCACTTTGCATTTTCGTCAAAGTCGGCAGACAAATAAGAGTGAATGTGTGCACACACACACACACACACACACACACATACACATACACATACACATATATATATATATATATATATATATATATAAATGAGCAAATAGGCGAATTGATTACTTTATAGCCTTGTTCAAATTAAATTTTGCTTTATTATACATTTATATTCTTAAATTAAATTAATTTACTTTATAAATAAAAAATAAAAAAAAAAATAAAAAAAATCTTTGGCTGATCTTTGAGCAGTATGTGTAATGCCTCACGCTGCTGCGATCACAGTCAGAGGAGAGATATCATGCTGCGGCTGAATGATGTAAAGATATAAGACAGATGCGCTCTAGCTAGGCCTGTAGCGGCGCGTCAATGACGTCGACGCTTCGACGTCAAAATTTCGTCGACGTCATATTTTTTTGTCGACGCTTCTTTATGTATTTATTTTTTTGCACCGTTCCCGGCGGTACAGCTCGCCACACACACGTGGGAGACCGAAACATTGCAGAATTGAGAACGAAACAGCAACCTCTTCACAGAATTCACAACAAAGCCATGCAAAAGTCCCAACAAAAGAAAAAGTCCTAAAAAACCCCAGCTCGCACTAAATCATCGAAGGTATGGGAATACTTCAAATTTAGTCCCAAACGCAAAGGTGTCGTTATTTGCGCTCTTTGTCAAATGGAGTTGACATCCCAAGTCTCCCGCATATTGATAGCCGCTCCCTGATGCCCGCAAATTAGTTAAAATCTCCCGGAATTTGAGTAGCCTACCAAACATATTACAGTGTAGATACTCCGTAAGAACCAGATCAAAATTGGTGTGCATTGAATGTGCACTCCTGCAATTTCCATATTAGAAAAAAGAATCGTTCAATTAGTCGTTAGATTAGTCGACTAATCGATAAAATAATTGAGACTGATCGTTTAATTAATAATCGTTTACTCCAGCCCTAGCTCTAGCCAAACAGCTAGTTTAGGTCAGAGTTGCTGATCCATACCCACAGCAGAGGGCCAGCTTTCATCTAGTTCCATCACAGCCTTTGCTGCAATACAAACAAACACCTCCATATGCTTCCTCGTGAAGATTAACCTGTTACTCCTCTCCCACTGTATAAATATTACATTCTGTCTCCTTTCAGATCCAGGACAGAGCAGTCGAGGGGATGCTCTATAAATACTGCCTGACAGGCTTTCTGAACGCTATGTGTGTTGAGTCTCCTCTGGAAGTGATGTCTACTGTGGTTCTGATCATGTTATCTCATGATTTTTAACTACTGTAGAAGTGAGTGCTGTAAATTAAAGACCATGAAATTGCTTCTTGACAAGTGGAGTGTATTCTCCTGTTTACATATTTTACTTTTGCAACAGGAAGTTTGGAAAATTAATGATAAATCAATTAAATGTAGTGTTGTCACGGTACCAAAATATCAGTATTCGGTACCAATACCAGTGAAAATCCATGGTTCTCGGTACCAATTTCGGTACCAAAGCTTAATTTAGATTAAATTTACACATATTAAAGTGTATATCACGGTTACAAAGATGGAAACTGTAGTATTAAAAACAATTTACAATAAGATTCTATTTGTTAGATAACATTAGATAAAATTACCTAACAATAAACAACAGTTATATACTGTAGCAATTGTTCTCCATGGGGTTAACTTAAAAATGTACTAATATATTTTTAAAATCAAAAGTTTTATCTGTTAACATTATTTAATGCACAATGAATGAAGTGAACAAACATGAACAATCAAGTGTTTGTATTAAATAACATTCACAAACATTAATTAATATTGTAAAAATATATTGTTCACTCAATGTGTTGATGTTGCATTAAGTAATATTAATGAATGGTGTCTTATTGTAGTGTTACCAAACTATACAGGAGATAAAACATGTTTTATTTGACTTAACTGTACTTTTATTTAATCCAATAATGTCACTCTTGCCTGTCTTCAAAGCTTGAGAACCCTGTAGCTGATTTCTAATGCAAGGGCTAGAAATCAATTAATTCTGATACTTCCTCATCATCATGGAGAGCGCATCGCACCGCTTTCTCCTTTCCACAAGCGCTTGCTCTCCCGTTTCTTCGCTCTGCAACCATGAACAGCGGCGAGCCTGGAAAGACAAGCTCGCACGTCTCTTCTGTTATGAGCGCGCTTGCCGCGCGCCTACATTTGAAATTTGCACGCGCAAAAAAACGCGCTATATAAACGTGACAACGGCCCTTTATGGCAACGTGACATTAGCCTAATTCAAAATATTTCCATATGTGGCTCTTTCCTCCTTTCTTGTCAACAAGTGGATTCAGAGCCACCGCATTAGCAGCGCCGGTCGCCGTGTCTCAGAGTGTTTTTATGAAGAGTACGCACCTCTGCATCTTTCCGACAGTGCATCAAGAACCGGATTAACCCGGTACTCGGTACCTAGAAAAGCTGGGACCGTAACCGTTTAATTTTTTTAGTACCGACTTGGTACCGAAGTACCGAGTTTTTTGACAACACTAATTAAATGTATTAATGATTTATTAATTTTAATATAAGCTTGAAATGTTTAACAACAAGGCATCATTATTAAAGTATTATAGATGTTCAAACTATATTCCATGAATTCAACTAATCAATTAATGCAATCATGTTTAAAAGGTTTATGAAACTCCAAAACTAACATCCCAAATGAAACTAACACAAGGGCAGAAACAGTGTCGTGTTACAGGGCTGATAAGGAGATTTTACGACCTCCAAAGGAATGTGGCCACATGCGCAAGAGAGAGACAATGGGAAGACAGAAACCCTCTTTAAAACAGACTTTGCTGCATTAATCATAGACTAACTGATCTATAAATGAACATGCATCGTAGCATTGTGTAAATGATTTACTGTCTTGTGTACGATCATGTATATACTATGGCATGTATTTTATTATACAACCAGCTAACGGTCAATGTAACCTCACCTGTATCATGCCTCCTACCTAATTAATCCTTATTTAATGACTCACACTTTGATGTACATCACCTTCTCTTAGAATGCAATGTGGATTTGTTATATCTATCTGAGCATGAATGAACAGTCTAAGCACGCTGGGGACAAAGACCATAAATCAACTAAGAGCCACTTTCCCTCTCAGACATGTCACCTTTCTTATTGGTCAGTCAACCCTTAGGGGTTGGATCTTTCTCGGGCTTTATTAGAGACAGTCCACATGTGACCTCTCTTTTGGGTTTACTCCACAAATAATCCACAAAAGAGAACTGAAGTGGCGATCGCATGCTGTGTGAAAGGCGTGTGCACGCGCTTCAGGTCCGAGCCCGCTCGTTGTGCGTATATATTTTACTGTTCTGCTTCCGTTGTTTAGTGAATGAAAACAGTGGAAGCAGAGCTCTGCACACACATCCTATGAAAACAGTGGAAGCACAGCTCTGCACACACATCCTGACTCCGGCTGTCACACATCGACGCAAAATAAAGAAATACTGCTCTTATTATTTAGAGTGCTGTCACTCTTAAAGTACCGGTACTAATAAAATTTCATATCGTACCGATTTTAATCGGTATTGCGATGCCTTTCTAGTACCGGTATATCATGCAACACTAATACAGAGCATACCTTTAAAGTGGACTTTGTGCTTTGCAGATCTTTTTCATTCTCAAAAAGCAACATTACACACAAAAGAAAGTTGAAAATAAATAAAAATGTTTAGTAAGTCCTCTTTAAAACTTCAAACTCAACTCCAAAGGATCTCAGACCCACCAGAAAGAGAATACAGTGACCAGACTTAAAGCTCTTTAACCAGAACATCAATGGAACCTAAAAAAAGACTAAATGATGAACTACCTTAACAACTTTACACTGACCCACTGGGCCCATGAAAGAGAATAGTTAGGAAGCCAGACTCCACATAAACAAGCCTCAGAATCCATACAAAAATCTATATACCGATTAAATGTTTTACTTTCACCACACATTTAGAATATAGACTCTCTCTTCTCCTGCTGTTCGCACTGTGTGTCCATGTGCTAGCAGAAAAAGTGAAAATTCCAGCATTTGCCATGCACCCAATATTAGCATCATTTGAAAGAAAGCAGCATCTGGCGCACCATCACAGCTCGCTGCTCAACCTCTCAAATGATTTAATTACAAGCCTGCAGTTGAGTATGTATTTTAAGCCATCATTATCTACAGGAGAACACGTGGTTGGAGAATTGTAAATGTGACAGGTTTATATCACATACATAAACGTAATGAAACCATGCAGCAGACCATAGCAAGCCAGACAGAGGGCATCCTATATATCAACTTTCTGGATCTGATAGGAAGTTATGTTCAAGACTGAGGCTCTCTCACACTCTTATCTGACATTCAAGGCTTACATGTTTTATTCAGGTCTAGATATAGCTACCCACTAAACACTGGACGTCAAATAGACGTGCAGATCATGTCTATATTAGGTCCGTCGGTCCATGACCAATTCTGGACATCTATTCGACGTCCAAACTAGGTCCACTATTTGGACGTCCAACCATGACCCAATTTAAACGTCATGTTGACGTTCAACATTTGACCGTTGAACTGGGTCATTTTTTTGGACCTCATTTGGACGTCTATTACAGGTGCAGGAAATTTACATGATTAAAATGCAATATTTTTGTTATTTACAAATATCAACATTGTTGTTATCAACATGATTAATACATATGAACACAGATTATTTATCATTATTTAAGATAGTTTTCAGCTCAAACAGTAGAGCGTTGGCGCTTGTGAAACGGCCACCTAGTGCAATGCTTAGATCATGGGTTTGATTCCCTGGGAAAGCAGGAATGTAAATGTGTAAGTCACTGTGGAGAAAACCATCTGCCAAATGCATAAATATAAATACATGGTACAGATAACATTAGGGCTGTGCTTAGAATATCGATACAACGATACATCGTCATGAACTCCTGGCAATGCGCGTATCGATACAGCAGCTGCCGTATTGATACTGTTGTGCTTTTGAATGTAGCCAATTCAGGGCTCGAATTTCGGCGCGTGTATTGCGCATAATTTTTATCATTCCCACAGCTCTCCCACTTATAATGCGGAAAATTCCCACAAACATTGATTCACTTTAGCATGTAGGTTGTATTAGTAAATGAATCCACACAGATTATAAAATCAAATCAGTAGTTTTAAAACGTTCTGCGAGACGCAATTTCACAAACAGCGTGAGTTCAATGGTGCTGCGTCTTCTCTCTCGTCTCTCAAAACGGGCTGCTCAAGGCAAGCGTCAAGCGCTGGAGCCGGTGAAACTACACTCTCACGTTTAAACATTCAAACGATTTTAAACTATTCAGTTCTTGCGCGCTCTCTGAGAGTTGGTTTTCTCTGCGTGCATACATAGACTAGAGTAAAGCCGCCTCACATACACCTTGCGAGATTATATCGCTTTAACAGACTAAAACACGCAAAATGTTGTAAAAAATTTTGGTCTTGGTAAGTATCCTCTAAACACAGTTGGTTATGTCTTAAATAAGCATAAACGTTTATAACAGAAACGAAAATTTGCGGTCGTATGATTTAAGTTAAGCGAGATATTCTGCTGTCACTCTCTTAACCCTGAGCATGTCAATCAATTGTTGTTTATTCATAAAAATCTGAAAATATAAATCATTTAAAATGATTTCAACTTAAAAGAAATTATTTTGTTTGGTGCACATTTCAACTCGACCAAATTGTTAAATACTAGGTGTTTAAAAGAGTTTGAGAAAACTAAGTTATATTTAAGTTGTTACCGTTTTTGCTTTTATGGAATGTTTTAAGTTGTGTTTAGTCATTGAGCAGTGTAGACATGCTTCAGTGTCACAATAATTGTCATTTCAGTTATTGAGGCAGACTTTAAAAGCAGAAGGAAGAGCCATTCTAAGCTTTTTTTATTTATTTAACTCATTGTTTTTTTTTTGGACAAAAACTAAATGATACGTATCGTATCGTGGCTTTAGTATCGTGATGTGTATCGTATCGTGACATTGTTGGTGATACACAGCCCTAGATAACATCCTTTAAAAATGTCCTCTACCGTTTTGTAACACGGGACTACAGTTATAGAAGTTATAGAAGATACTAAATTTGATGTTGAAAAGACGTCCACAAACGACCACATTTGGTCCCACCGACTTCAATATTAGACGTGCAAAAGACGTTGAATAAAGACGTCGCCTGGCGTTACAAAACAACCCCTTCAGTGGACCGAAATTGGACGTCCAAAAATTACATAGAAAAGACGTCACTCTAACGTCACATTGCGCAGTGGGTAAAGGAAGATAACTAACAAGAATCCTCTGAGGATCGAATTAGGCCAGTTGTTTTATTTGCGCTGGGTTTCCCAAAGCCCTTTTCAACCTCAACTAAATGAAACCTCCAGTCCCACATTACATTTCTACACATAGAAGGGACTCTGAGGCAATTTAGACAGAAATAAGTCCCCTGAAGCAAACTCATTAATGGGGAAAAAATGAAAATACATCCTTTCATGTTCAGATCAGGAATCTGGCAATCTAGGGGTTTGGACCCATCCTTCCTTTCTACCTTGCTAAAGTGCATTAAATGATCACAGCCAAGCAGTCCATGAATTTATGACAGCTGACAAAATCTAGTAATCCAATTTAAAAGTCACTTTCTGTATCGTACAACTTTTATGACTTATTTTACACAATCCAATATGTGAGGTATGTTTCTGCTATATGTAATGCAAGGACATGCCAATCATCTGTAACTTGCTGCTGGCATCCCCTATTGCATTCCCCACTCATTCTTTGTGAAATACAGAAAAATATGGTATACCTACTGATCAGCAGGTGACATTTCATAATTAAAAACCGCTACAGTGGGGAATCTCTTCAGAGAAACCCTGTGGCTTACTAGTTTATTTGCTCTGCGATGACAAAATGTCAGCATGACTCTGTCTTCCTATGACCTCAGTATCGAGTCTGGCCTGGAGACAGAAGAAGCTGCATAAAAGGATAGTCAAACTCAATTTTAAATATGTTTCTTTAACAATACTAAACAAAGCAGTTTTTTTTTTTTTAAATCTCTTTTGGGAAACTTCTTATGCTACTTTTGAAATGCCTTTTAAATTTACAGACTAGTCTAGACTAGTCTAGTCTTAAAGGGTTAGTTCACCAAAAATGAAAAATCTGCCATTTACTCTCTCGTGTCGTTCCGAACCCATTAGACTTCCATTCATCTTCAAAACACAAATTAAGATATTTTTAATGAAATCTGAGAGATTTCTGTCCCTCCATTGACAGCTACGCAACTACCACTTTGGCTCTTCAAAAAGTTCATAAAGAGACCGTAAAACTAATCCATATGAATTGAAATATCCTATTTTCTGAAGATATACAATCGCTTTATGATGAACAGATTTAATTTAAGCTTTTCTTTACATATAAACATTCATTAATGCACACATTAGTTATGGTTAACGGAAGCTCAAGCATGCTTGCTTGACGTGCAAGAACCCGAGGTTCATTCGCATGTTCCGCATGCACGTTTGAGCTTCCACAAAAAACGATTGTTCTTTATCGTAATTTATTGTTCTTTATTCTTTATCTCTCAGATTCATAACAAATATCTTCATTTGTTTTCCTGTGAACAAAAGCATTAAGGGTTTGGAACGACATAAGGTGGAGTGAATGATGATAGAAGTCTAACCCTTTAACCCGACATCCAATCTAAAAATATGAAAATTAAAGAATATTACACTTTTAAACTACCGTATGATGATCGAAACAAAGTGAAATTAACCACATCAGATTCATACACATTTTTACACAAGTTATGATTGGTGCTTAGTTGTGGCATCATTTCCACAACCATCAATTTTGCCACTAATAAAAAAATCTAAAGTGTATAGATAAGATGGATAAGATAGATAGAATATTTAAAAGAACAGAATATCTCCCTGCATGTCATTACTAATCAAGCTGAGAATCTCAAATTATGTAGAACCTGAAAATATCTTAAAATTTCTTTTATATGACCACTTTTTCACTCATCCTAAATATACCTTATTATTCCAAAATAAAATATAAAATGTCATTGCCACCACTAGCATTTTCCACAAAATAATGTGTGGAAATTTAAGATGTAATGGAAATCCTTTTTTTAAATAGTTATAACAAAATAATGTACATAAGTAATAAATAAATACATAAATAAACAATTCCCCATTGATAGTATGACACTGTAAAAACATTTTTCAAAAATATAAATGCAAATAAAACAAATATCATTGAAAGTGTGAACAGAGTGTTAATTTTAGGCCAAAAGTGAGCATAGCTGCAGAATTAACCCAAGCGCAGGAGCACAAGAACATAACATCAGTGTGATGAACTGCTGGATAAAGCACAGAAACAAAAGGCCCTAGGTTAAACAAAAGCAAAACTGAATGGTACCACAAATGATCACATCGTTTTTAAGAGCATATTTGGTATTAACAAAATGTGTGGTTATTATATGAGCAGAAACACATTTTTCCAGTGTCATGAAACACAGACTATAAATCGGTATACACAAACCTGTCTATTCAACTTTTGGACCACTGCTCTTAAATAAAGAATGTGCAACATCCAAAGCTTTTTAATTAAAGCTTTTGGTTTTCAGCAAAACTTTCCATGGCATGATAATACGAGCAAGCAGAGTCATTTATTTACATGTGCCTTGGGACCCAATTAGAAAATAATATTAATAATCCAAATTCCAGTCGCACTCTTTGCATTGCTAAAGAATGATATGCTTTTCATCACTGTGCACATAACCTTCTCATGGGCCGTCAAGTTTTATGGATTAATCCAAGAATGCGGAAAATAAAACTGTCATAATCAGCTTTTCTAATTCCTACATGAATGTTCTCCATGGCAGCCCATGAACCAGTCCGGAGGGATTGTATGGACTATTGAGCGTGTTAATATAAAACAGGATTTAAATGCTTTTGCCTGGCTGTTTTGCCGAGGATCACAGTTTAAAGGAAAAATCCTGATGTTTTCAATAAGACGTTTAATATGAAGGATGACAATCGTTTTGCTCTGATGTTGAAATAAGAGCCTGAAAAAAGCTGCTTCTTTTTTTAGAGAGAGAAAAAAATCTATTAGCAGTTGCAATTTAATTTCAAAATCGAACGAATGGGATAAATCAAATGGAATGTCTTACAGCTGCAAGGGTTATGTAGTCAGAATGACGGATTGGGGTCCCATTATTCAAGATTTGTTATTCAATAAATCATTGATGTGTTCTATGAATAACCGGAGTGATGGCCCAGGACTGAGGGACTGCTCGGCTGGGCTGCTGACACAGCACATTGGGCCATACTTGAGCACACCATCACATACACATACACATAGTCAGATCCCACAGCCATGATTTATGGCTGTGCGCTTGGTTGTAGTAATACAGTGCACAACCTTCACAACTGTCTAAATAAGAGATGACTGGCTCTGGATCCATATTCCACGGCGTACGCAATGACCATCCAGTGTGGTTTTAGAGAGCATCTGATAAAAGAGCAGAAGATTCTATTGGCCGTAACCAAGACTGCCTGGAGTCTGCACTCACACAATTCTGCCGATCCTCTACACACATTCTCACTCAGGATTAGCCCCTTGTGTGTTTATTAAACATTTTAAAATAATTGATAATGTGTTCACCTCGAAATTAAAGTATAGCACTCTCGGCTCTATCGTCATTTAAATAAATGATCAATTAACCGTTAGCCTTAATACCGAAACATGCGTCTACTGCAGTGACATATAACAGCATGGCAGGGTGTGCAAATGCTGCTAAAAAATGCCATTCCTCACTATATGAATGAGAAGGGTTTTTAGTCTAAATAAAGGGCTAGTAGGATTGTAAAATTAGTTGTTGGGATTGATCATTTAATAAAATTATTTAATAGTCAAATATAACGACTAATACAACGTGTAATCAATGCCGCCTCAGATGCGAGCTATTCAGAACGTGTACCTCCTGTTGTGGACACGCTCTTCCTGGAACAATGCGCTGCTGCTGAAACACGGTAAGTCGGCAACTAAACCCAAAGAATTCACAATGATTTATTAAAATAGTATTCTCATTATAATGTTATGTAATATGACAGTGCCTAGTTATTATAAGTCGTACATTGTTGTTTGAGCTGTACTGAAGCTGAAGCGCTGAATGAACACCCGTAAACTGAAGCCCTTTTGCTAGGGGGTTATTTAACTCAACGAAACACATCCTATATAATATTAATAAGATATATACAAAAACATAATATTACAAATTATATCTGCACAAAATGATGCAAATACACAGGTGAACTTGAACTAATTTACATGCTAGTCAGAATTTCTAGCAGATGTGCTCTTCCTTGTAGAGGTCGACCGATAGTGGATTTTACCGATACCGATATCTACGTTTGACCGTACATGCCGATAACCGATAATTCAACCGATATTTTTTTTAATGGATACTGGATTAAAAACAAACATAACACTCACAATAAAACAGTGTTGAACTGAAATGTGCTAAATTAAATAAATATATAAATATGAATATATTAAAACTCTATACAGAAAATAATTTCAACACTAAAATATTACAGGTTTCATTAGCTATAACCTAGAAACATACATACATTTCATAGGTAACACTTTGCAAGTCCCATTTGTAAACAAGGATGTATTAGCTAGCTTTCATGAACTATATGCATTATGCAATATACGTTTTTACTGTATGTATTAATATGAGCAATACAATTGTACCTTTATCATTCATGTTAGTTCATAGTACATTAACTAAGGTAATAACAGATCAAATTAGAATTAAAACTCCATTTTAAATGCATTAGTAAATATTGAAATTAACAAACTAACAATGAATAATACTTCTACAACTTGTATTAACCTTAGTTAATGCTAAAAAGGGAATCTTATTGTAAAGTGTTACCATTTCATATAATTACAAAGAGTCGTGCTTAAAGATGGCCATTAAAATGTAATAAAGACCTGTATTACGTACGTATGTAATATAGTCTCTCACTTTATTTGCTTCTATTTTAGAACACTTGATGATAATCTAATCAAAATAACAAGATGTATTGTAGTGATTAAAAAGATCTTAAATCGAACGCGTTTCTGATTTGTTTGTTTCTGTCGGCTGCATGAACATATCAATGTTGAGAAAGCAATCACGTCACTAGTTTTAAATATGCAATTTCGTCGGCTAATGAATGCATAAAAGTGACCAGCCGGATATAAAATAATGCAAATAGATAGTAACAATTGCGCCATAAAACATTTGGGTCAGGTCTGCGTGTGTTTTTGTCACAATTGTTTAAACCGCTTGACTGAGGTATAATGTTACAGTCCTCACAGCCACGACGGCAAACTACTGTTCTTTCTCTGCTGATGCAGCATCTAGTCAACAAATGAATTACTTTATAATGATATGGCAATATGTACTTTAGTGTTCTGTATTCATACCGTTTCGCTGTCGGTGTTTTAAATGTGCGTCTGAAGTGTCAGCGCTCTCTGTGCTGCGTGTTCTCTCCGTGCTGCGCCACGTGTTAAGTAAACAACTCAGCCAGTGATAGTTTGTTATTTGTCCTCTAGAGGCCGCTCTCGCTCTGTATAATGCCAGCAGTCTCTTCTGTTCTGAGCGCTCTCGTGCTGTGTAATGACAGCGCGCACTTCTCAGCCGCTCCAGCAACGGACGCAACCCGGAAAAACTATCGGTGTGGATTTTTGCCGATAACGATAGTTCCACCAATCAACTATCGGTGCCGATTAATCGGCAAAACCGATGAATCGGTCGACCTCTACTTCCTTGGAGCACCATGGTGAAACAGCAACTAAACACAATCAATTCACAATGCTTTATTTCAATATTGTTCTCTTTATAATGTTATGTAATATGACAGTCCCAAGCATAGTACTTATTAGTCGTGCATTGCAGTTTGAGCTGCATGCGCTGAAGGGGCTTCCCGCTTCAAATCGTTAACCAAATGCATCCTATATGAGATAAATCATATAAAGGCCTACACAAAATAAACACAATATTACAACTTACATTTGCACAAAACAAAAGGCTCAATGGACACACAAACTTATAGTCATGATGGTGAAACTCTAGCTGTAAAATGGTCCCAAACATAACTCCGGCGTGCTCGCTTAATTTTTCTTCATGTTTGCTTTATGAGTTTTGCGGTTGAGCAGCACGGATGCGCATGACCTTGCTTAATCGACGATCGATAAGTTATCGAATAAATTATCATCAACAATTAATCGATCGTTAATTAACCATTAGCATCTCTAATCATAACTGAAGATTGTTTAGATGCAAGGCAAAGAAACAAAATAATTCATACATGTTACATGTATCAGATTATCTAAATAAAATCTGAGAAATTTGTACAGAGAAAAATATATAACTTAAGTAAATATTTAGTATGTATTTGAATGTGAATATATCTATATATATCTATATATATATATATATTGTTTTTTATTTATTTATTTATTTTTTATTCACATTCACAATAGAATTAAAATGTTTTAGGATTTCATTTAAAGGTATTTGAATGGTCAGATATTATTTTAAGTAGTTTTTACATAACTTGGAATAAAACATACGCATGCAACTCAAAATCTCACATACAAAGGAGCACAATATCATCTTCAGTTGCAACTGAATACATTTATTTTCTCTAACATATAGCAAACTATATAACGTTCACTATGTGCTGAATAGTGAATGAGTCAGCAATTTTGGACACAGTATATGCATGAATGCTGCAAATGCCTCTGTTGCTTATGTTCTCTTATGCGCTTTGCGGGTTCAGCACTGGTGCGAGATGTCATGCTATGAGCTGAGGAAAAATTTGCTGCTCTCTGTACTCACTTTCCGCACTGACAGGACAGCTACTCTCAAGAAAGCCTTGTGCTGATCATTAGTACAACAACTAATGTAGTTACCGGATATTGAACAAACGGACCCATTTCATTCACTAGCAAAATTACAGATCGAATTTGAAAACCAAATAAGATTCATCTGCATTGCAAACAAAACCTTGAGAGAAACGTTATGGAAAGGCAAGTATATGACTAAGCCATTCTCATATTAAACCCTTGTAAAGATTTACATTATAAAAGTATGAACATCTCAGTACCGAAGATCAAATCAGATGGGTTCACATCAGTCAGGTCATTCGAGGAAGTTGATGTACGGCTTCAGAGATACAGCAGTGTTGACTAGTGTTTGACGGAGGCATCTCTCATTCCGCTCTCAATTGTTCTGCCTTAAGGCTGACTGATGCATCACCGTGAAAGTCAAGGCGTCTCCCTAGCAACAGAGAAGTTACAACAGCTCTTGTCAGGAAACATTTCGATCACTTCTGGCTCCCCAGCGAGAACCAATGTTGCCTCCGCCTCACCTAGCGTGAGGCCTCAGCCAGGCCCCCATGTGCAAGGGCTAAACCTGGGCAACGAGACAAAGTCACCAGCCCCGCGTCGCCCCGGAGCATCAGACGTTGTCGGAGATGGATGGAGAGACTGCAAATTGAGAGCGAGAAAAAGAATGGGAGAGAGAGAGATGGCAAGTAAAAGATCAGGAACAGGGTGTCTCTCAACTGACCCTTTGCAAAGACTCGCTCCACTTAATTACTGTTGCTGCGTCCGACAAGTTTCCAGTAGCAGCCATGGCACTCTCACGTCACACATCAATGAGTAGATTTACATGCACCCTCATAATGGGATTACAATGTGATTTTGGTAATATTGCAATTAAACTTTACCTCATGTAAACATTAAACAATACTTTGATCAAACTAATGCGATTAAGCTCATAATCGTAGTAAACAAACACAAAAAAACTATTTTAAATTGAAATAAATAGACATGTAAAAACCTTTATTACTGCTCTGACCATGACCATCCTATACACGGATGCCGTGTGTTGTTCAACTTCATGACTGTACTAAAGTTTTCCCTCCATTGCTAAACTATCAACAACTCACTGCACAGACTCCGCTCTGTATCTTAATGCAGATACTGCCCAAAGAAAGCGGAGGAGTGTAGGGAAACCGGTTACAGCGGCATTGCGATGTTCATCATGCCGCAGAATAACCTTTCAATAAATCCATAGAAATGTGATTTGCATTTGATGCAAGTAGATTAAAACAGTGGCCAGTATCACACCTACTGTACATAAATTCATTATTTGTGCAGTGGGGTATGCGGAAAATGACGATAAAAATAACCACATATCATAGCAAATAGTCAGAATAATAAAAATTACATGTAAACGGGAGTGAAAAGGTTTGCTCCTGTCATGTAAAACATACTGCGATTAAGTCATTACTCTGATTATTGATAATAACCGCACTATTGGAGCACATGTAAATGTAGTCAATGTTCTCACACAGAGTAAAATACAATACAAAGCAAAGTGGACACTGACAACACGGAGACAGACAATACCGTGCAGGTTACTTTTGATATGAAACAGTCTCAGCTTTTAAATTTTGTCATTAAGAATTTCGAACAATAAATACCATTTAAGCACCTCAGTTCAAGTGACACGAGAACCAATCATCTCTTCCTCTTCACTACTAGTTATAGCATGAAATAAACATGAATGAACATCAGAAGGCATGTTGTTTCCACCACAGAAAGACGTCAATACACATTTTTCAAATTCAAGAACACCAACGTTAATTTACTAACTTACTGTCTGGTTTGTTTGTCAGACAAAATGGGGTATAGCAACAGGCACATAATATGTGCATTATGATTGGTCAGATCCCCTGTCAATTCAACTCCCGGCAAAGGTTGAATTCCTTTCTGGTTTAGAAGTACGTGCACTACCTAGGGCATCGGTTCCCAACAAGGGGGTCGCGGCCCACAAGGGGGCCTCAGCGAGCTCTGTGGGGGGTCATGTCATATTTTGAAAAGTTAAGCAATGAGCATTAAATAAAAGTCCTTAACTTTTTTTCTGTTCAAAATTTACAAAACGTATATAATGAGCGAGTTCATCATGAATCCATTTTTCAATCCGTGTTTTTGTCTTATCCCGAACCACTATGGTACAATAGTCTTATGGTATAATAGTTGTTTACATTGGGACTATTTTACACTGGTTCGGATCGCTGCGGAGTAGCCCAGTACCTGCGTGACTCGTCAGAGACGTACACAGAGAGAAGTAGTTCCGGCTACAATGTTCTTCCGAAAGACGCATTAGGGCCTGTTCACATATCGCGTCTTTTGCGCACGGTATGCGCGCTCATAATGGAAGCGACGCGCTTGTTTTTTCCAAGCGCGTCCGCGCCGCATCGAGATAAAAACATCAAGTTTTCAGAATGCCGCAAGCGCACCGTAGGTCACGTGACAACAACCAAGCACAGCAACGACAGACGCCTCCGGAGCGCAACCGCCCTAGCGCTTTGGAAAAAGGAGAACGCAGCGCGCCTAGCTTTTCTATGCGTTTTTAGGCGCTATATGTGAATGGCGCCTTATTCTGTTAATAAACACGTTTATTATTGCTCGATATAGCGCCAAAAGCATAAAAAATAAAGCCTCACATTGATAAAGCCTCACAAATAACTTGCAAGTATTGCGGCCCCAGACAGCAGTCATTTAGTAATAGCATATTATTTCTTTTTTTTTACCTACACACCACTGTGAATATTTTTGTTTTTGCATTTCAAATAGGGCCAATATAGGCTTCTCCTAGGCTTACATTTTTAGATTACAAAGGGCCTACTGATGTCTTTGTTATTGTATTTTCAATATTATTTGTGCATAAACATATCTGGTTATAGTAAACATACCGTTAGTTTGAAAACAACATATTTTGTCATCCTTGCTGCCAAGCTTACAAGACCGATGATATCATTAAATGTGAAGGGGGCCCTAAAATATTTTCTTGGGGAAAAGGGGGTCTCAGAAAAAAAAAGTTGGGAACCACTGACCTAGGGAGTCATTATAGGGCACACATGTCATTATGACTTTGTACTTTTCTTAAAAAGTATAAAGTGTCCCTGTCCAATATTTAGTTTAGGTATGAGAATGTACACATTTATGTTCACTATATACTGATTTCAAAATTATAATATGCACACATCCAAAAATTTTAGGAAAGTGCACGATCAGATAAAGTATTTCACTAAAGATTAGCAAAAATCGCCACACTTGGGAGTAGCAGTGGCAGATATTTGTTTATTCTTTAGTGAAGCACTATATACTGATTCTCATCATAGGAAACTGGTAAGTGAAAGGAGACAGCCAGAGAAACAGTGAGGTAAATGAACATGGCTGATTACCTGAAAAAGCAATCCGTCACGATGGGCTGGAGAGTAGATCACTCAATCTGCTCGGTGAGAGCTCAACGGGGGATCAAGAACCAGCCCCGCAGTGCTGAACTGCCCATCTCTCCCCCATCAATCAACCCAACTCCTCCAGGAGTAACAACCAGCCAACAAAACTTGCCGTAGTGACACACAGAGCTATTACAGTTTACACAGTGACACAGTGGTGCTACCCATATGAAACTCACAAACAGTGAAGGGCCATCTCATACTGTAGGGTATCTGTAAAATTGAAATTGTATTTCTTGGCCGTTTTCACTTTCAATAGATAGTATATTGAAGAGAGGACAGGAAAATGAGATCAAAAACGATGATCGATCATGAAAAAAATGAAAAAATTTATATTTTTTTCTGATTGGTTATTGTGGCATTTTGGGTAGTACCTGAGGTCTGACTGGATAGTGTTAGACAGCATGTCATCCAGACTGGCGAATAGGGATGCAGCGATTACCGTATTTCACAATTAACCGCGCTTTAAAACGTCACGGTTAATTAATCGTAAAGACTATGCTACACCGAGTGTTCTGCACGCAACGGAACTTTTGCACCTAACACAAAACGAAAACAAAGTTACACCAGTGGTGCACCAGCTTAATGCCGTGCTCGTCAACCACTATGGCAGAGGGACTAGCAGCGACGCTCTATTTCTACCGAAAAAACGCCTTAAGGGCCTGTTCACAGATCGCGTCTTTTGCGCGCTCAAGTTCGTTATTTCAAATGTAGGCGCGCGGCATGCGCGCTCATAAGGGAAGCGACGCGCTCGTTTTTTCCAAGCGCGTCCGCGTCGCATCGAGATAAAAACATCTCTACTTTTCATAATGCCGCAAGCTCACCTTAGGTCAAATGACAAGAACCAACACAGCAACGACAGACGCCTCCGGAGCGCAACCACCCTAGCGCTTTGGAAAAAGGAGAACGCGGCGTGCAACTTTCAGCTTTCAGTGCAACGTAAAAAAACAACAACAAAAAAACAGCGGAATGTTTTGGTTACACAAGTCTGTGGAAAACAGAATGTGACGTGCTCTCAAGAGTTTCAGTCAGTGAACATTTAACTTAATATCCTATTACTTTCTCCTGTAAATGTTAGGCTTTGTAGTTTTAATATGCCCGGTGTAAAACACTAACATAAGATCAGGGCCGTGTAGACTTCTAGGACTACCAATTAACTGCATTTCAGTTATTAATAACACTGCATGAGAGATGTTCTCAGTTTCTTTCTATAATTTTGACTTAAACTTCAAACAAACAAACCAAAATAATGAGATTATAATACTGCCCTACAAAGCAAAAAGGCAGTAACTGCATTTTTTTGTCAAAAATGAGTTATCATTTTCATGACATTCAAGGCATCCTTTGTTATGTGACAAAACATCTTATCTCAAATGTGTGTCGTTTTGGAGAAAAATGGTAGTCGTTTGTACAGTAACTGCAAAAATCCCTAGTGAAACAAAGCAAGAGTACAGTAACATCCATTACTGTGTTCTTGACATGTTTTACCTAACAAAAAATAACCGTGTTTCTGCGCAGTGTAGTTACTGTTGCCATGGTGAACACACAGCTGATTTTCGGGCATCCTCACGGGACGATTTTAACATTTGCGATTTCACCCTTCTAACTTCCCCAAATTGTTCCCCTACCAAACTACCCCCCTCCCCTGAAAGAATGAAAAAAATATTCCAGAAAGAAAAAAAAAAGGGGCAAGAGCTCCATGTAGTTTAGCGGTTATTATGATTTTCGCGATATAGCAGTTCAGTACACTTGAAATTAAATCGTGGTAGACTACTGTGTGAATATTAAACCGCAATAATAGTACAATTTAAATACAAATCCTACATGTTCTGTGAATAAATGGGGCAGTCGACGCGCAGTTTCATTTAACACACACACACGCGCGCTGAAGCACGTGTGACGCTCGAGCTGTTTTTTGCATATGAGGACACGACTGCATGAACTTACTCTCCAGACTCTAGATCCGCTCTTAAAGTCACTTTGTGAGCATTTAACCGCTTCATTTGAGAAAAACTATCGTCATGTCATAAACTCAGAAACAAAGGTCTTCACGGCAACCCGTCAAAATAAAAGTTTGGTTTAACTTGACAGAAATATAGGCCTATCACTGTTGTATGGTAGAATTTAGAACATTTGTTTTAATTTTAACAGTAAAGCTCATTGTGCAGCATGTTGTTTGACAAAAAATGTTTGTTTAATTTCATATGATTAAAAGAAATGTAGGCTAATTAATAATATATTAGAATTTTAATATATTTTATTTGTAATATTCATAGAATATTTTTTAAATATTGTATTAGTTTAATGATAGTTTATAATAAAAGTTTCATGATTTCAATTAATTAGACATGATTTTTGATTACTAAAAATTTACACCACGTTTCCGTAACACTAGTTTCACAACACAAAAATGTTGAAAAAAAATGTTGTCCAAATGGTTCCAATTATTTCAAATACAGTGTATCTAACACACCCAGAGCCCAAGTTGTGGCAAATAAGTCTTTGGAGAATCTGTAGTTACTGCCTTTTTCCTTGGTTTGGTGCCACGTTTTTGGTAAGTAATACAAAGCAAGAATACAGTAACTGCAAAATAGGGGTAAAATATCAAATTAAATATGAGGATTGATATGTACAAAGAATAAGCTAATATAAAGTCACAAAACAGCCACATGTCCAATAATCTACCTTCAACTACTTAGGCTGGATGACAGGATAACTTTAAAGTCATTTTTCTCTGTTCTGCACTCTGCGTAGTTACTGCCTTTTTGCTTTGTAGGGCAGAATAGATGATTTTCTAAAGGTACATGTAAAATTTGGATTAATAATTTAAAAAAGAGTATTAAAATAAGTACAATAATATTGGAGTGGATAACATTTGGACTATATTTGTTTTCTTTTAAAAGAAATGCATAGTTAACATTTAGCTTACATTTAATTCAATAGAGCCACATACTTTATTCTTATTTTCATTGGGATTTATTATCCCTTTATTTGTTTTTAAGTCAAATACCAACAAGATATTGTTTTCATGTTATCAAGTTTTCTACCTCAGGTTGAAAATAAATTTAGAACAAACTAAACACTTAATCATTTTGTGATCTATTTCAATCAAAGAGCCCTGCAGCCATTGACTTAATTTGTTATTTTTAAAAGAAAAATGCTGGATGTTTACAAAGCTCTTCTCTTTAATTCCAAAGGAAGAGATTGATTATTGTTTGTCATTTTATAATTTTGTACTGTGTTGTGGCAAATAACTAGTGTTGAGTGTTCATGTGATATTATATATATAGTGTTGTGAAATTAATTGATGCATAATAATCGTGATAATCGTTAAATCGTGATTATTTCTCAGACAATAATCGTACTTACAAAATCTGTAATCGTTGCATCCCTACTGGCGAAATAAAGAAAAAGTCAAACTCTGGATTTGAAAGTGCACAGTGATGCCTGGAATCACTTTAATCATGAAAATACAGTAAAGTGCAAGATGTGCAAGCACAAATCTACCACATACATAACATAGGGTTGCGGCGGTGAGGAAAATTTCCCACCGGTTAATCGACGTGTGACAACACCGGTAATCCCGGTGTCACTGTGGCAATAGCTTAAAATAGCTTTTAAATGCGTGCGCGTTATACTTTCACTTTCGAAATAAGCTTTTCTGTAATTTGACTCGTTCTCATCTCCACACGTGCTAAATGGAATCCTGATGCTTGCTGATCTGTGACGTGACTGGCTCTTGGCATGCACTGCGCAGTTTTTAATTATAATGTATGCTCTCTTCTGAACTAAATAATTGATCATTATTATTTTTAATTAATTCAAATAAATATTTTAGCAAAAACGAATACTTTAAAAAAGTCAAGACATCGCGGTGTCACGGTGGGAAAGTGATGTCACCGGTGATGGGGCTTAAAACCGGTAACACCGTCAACACCGTCTATCGCGGCAAGCCTAACATAACATTATGAGAACGTCTCTGGTTACTTGCGTAACCTATGTTCTCTGAATAGGGAATGAGACGCTGCGGAAAGCGCAGTGGGATATCCTCTGGATGTGCCGATTGCCTGAAGCCCTATAGAATCACGGCAATTCATTGGCTGATGGCGCTCGCGCAAAGCTGGCTCCACCCCGACGCTCTTACGTCGTAGCATGATGAACGCGCATCTCGTTCCCTATTCAGAGAACATAGGTTACGCAAGTAACCAGAGAAGTTCTCTTTCATAGGTTCACTCAACGCTGGGGAAAGCGCAGTGCGAACGAAATACCAAACTCGCCAAGCTAAGCGCTACCATAACTGGTACCAGACCAAATAATAATAACAACCATGATCGGTTCAAGCAGATAGAATCTGTGAACCTGGAGTCATGTCAAGATCTAAATTATAGAACCTCACAAAGGTGTGAGGAGAGGACCAACCTGCCGCCACACAAATGTCTTCCAAGAGGGCCCCTCTAAAGAGAGCTTGAGAGGAAGCCACACTTCTGGTGGAATGTGCTCTGATGCTAAGAGGTGAAGGCAAACCACGCACCTCGTAAGCCAGCGAAATAGCGTCCGTTACCCAGTGGGAAATCCTCTGCTTTGTTGCTGCAAGCCCGCGGCGGCCAGCACCAAAACATACCAAGAGCTGGTTTGATTTCCTCCAACCGCCTGAGCGATCTATATACAATTTCAAAAAACGGACCGGGCAGAGCAAGTTAAGTTTCCTTTCTTCCTCAGAGGCAAAAGGAGGAGGGTGGAAAGCGTTAAGGTTAACAACCTGAGAGCGGAACGCCATGGAAAGAACCTTGGGCACATACCCCGACCTCGGCCTCAAGGTAACCCTAAACAGGCCAGGAGCGAAGTCCAAGCATGACTCACTAATAGAGAGAGCCTGCAAATCCCCCATCCGCTTCAGTGAAGATAATGCCAACAAAAGAGCAACCTTAAGAGTCAGAATCCGCTCAGGGGCTGACTCCAAGGGCTCGAAGGGAGCCTCTGTCAAGGCGAGGATGCCATATCCTGCCCTGAAGCTGGGAACGCAGGTCCTCCCTGACCAGGATCTCCCAGGGGGAGGATTCCAACAGAGGGATAAGCTCCGAAAACCATGGCTGGGACGGCCAGAATGGGGCTACCAGAAGGAGGCGGACTCCGCTCTCCCTCACTCTGGACAGAACCGCCTGGATCAGCTTGATGGGTAGGAAGGCATAGAGTTTCTGCATCGACCAAGGGTGGGCAAACGCATCTATCCCCAACGGAGCTGGAGGACTCAGAGAGAACCAAAGCGGGCATTGGGACGACTCCTGAGATTCAAAGAGGTCCACTTCCGCTTTCCCGAACACCTCCCAGATCAGGGCCACTGTCTGGCGGTTCAACATCCATTCCCCAGACCTGAGTTTCTGCCTCGACAGGAAATCTGCTGCGAGGTTCAGAATCCCTGGGACATGAACTGCTTTCAGAGAGAGGAACTTGTCCTGGGACCACAGGAGAAGATGACGCGCATGCCTGTCTAGGGTGCGTGATCATGAACCCCCCTGTCTGTTTACATGGGACACTACTGCCATATTGTCCGTTCTGACAATGACATGGTGTCCTTCGAGGAAAGGGAGAAAGTGGCAAAGAGCCAGGAAGACAGCCCTCAGCTCCAAGCTGTTTATGTGCCACGAGAGGGTCTCGCTAGTCCAAACCCCACACGCTGGCCTGCCCTTGAAAACCGCTCCCCAGCTGGTCAGAGAGGCATCCGTCGTAACCATCTGGCGACGGAATACCGCACCCATACCGACTCCTTTCTGAAGGAAGAGGGGGTCCCGCCAGATTGACAGGGCGCGAAAGCAACTGCGCGACACCTTCAATAGGCGAAGGGCTGGCCCCGTGGGCCGAGCCCCTGAGAGCTTCATTCACCACAGAAAAGGTCTCATGTGGAGTAGCCCTAGAGGTAGCACAGGGGAGGCCGCGGCCATAAGGCCCAGAAGTCTGCTGCAGGTGCTCACGGAAACATGCTGGCCTAGCGCAAAGCGGGACAGACATGTCACCAGACTGGAAATCCGTGCAGGAGCCAAACGGGCCTACATAAGAACGGAGTCCATGCGTACCTCCAAGAAAACCGTGCTCTGAGCTGGAGTAAGAACGCTCTTCTCCGTATTCAACCTCAAACCGAGAGACTGAATATGACTGAGGACAATGTCCCTGTGGTGAGTCACCAACTCTCTGGAGTGGGCTAGAAGGAGCCAATCGTCCAGGTAGTTGAGTATATGGATGCCCTGGAGCCGCAGCAGGGCCAGAGCAGCATCCATACACTTTGTGACATCCTACGCTTTTTCTCCAAAGGCGAACCTGAAAAACTTCCTGTGTCGCCGTCCGACCTGGATGTGGAAATAAGCATCCTTGAGGTCTACTTTCACGAACCAGTCCCCCAGCCAGATATGAGATATGATGGCCTTCAGCGTCAACATTTTGAATTTCCCTTTGTAAAGAGAGAAATTCAACCGGCGAAGATCCAGTATCGGCCGCAGGCCGCCTCCCTTCTTCGGGACCAGGAAGTAACGACTTTAGAAGCCCTGTTTGACTTCCCCCGAAGGAATCTCTTCTATCCCCCCCTTCAGCAGAAGGGATGAAATCTCCTGCTGTAGTACAGAAGCCTGAGCGGCGCTGTCGACTACAGTAGGAAAGACCCCATTGAAGCAGGGGGGGTTGCGACAAAACTGAAGCGTGTAGCCGAGCCGAACTGTGCGAAGGATTCAAGGCGATACCCCTGGTAAACACTCCCATTCTTGAACGAAATGTGATAGAGGGAGAGGAGTGTTGCAGTGCAAGGGACATACCTGAGGTAGGATGTCGCGCTGGCCCCCATGGGGAGGCGTGGTTGACCGTGGAGGAGAGCGCTTGGCGTCCTGACACGTACTGGGGGGTACCACCACCTGGATAGAAGTAACTGGGTCCGCCTGCTCCAGAGGAAAACGAACTGTGCCTCCGAGGAAGCGATTGGCGGGTGTAACGTGCACCGGGAGCGAGGGAAGAAAACAAGACGCGTCTCCTTCCTCCTGCGCCGGACTAGGTGAAGAGAGTGAAACAGGACCTGCACTTCGAAACACACTGGGTGGCGAAGGTGACAGGGTTGGAGGAGGAGAGCCGGTTGGAGGAGGGCAGAAACGCTTGCGCGGTCTGTCCCAACCTCGTAGATCTGGTGAGGCTCTCCTTCTTACCTGCGGGTCAGGAATGGCTCGAGGAGGCTGGAGCGGCCGATTTGTTGGACCGCTTCACTTGAAGGCACTTGTGAGGGGGCTGGCGGGGAAATGGACGACCTCGGGCTACCCAGACCGTAGTTGGTGGGTGGTGAGCCGGGCCACTCCTGCTAGTAGGGAATTCAGCCCTATGAGCAGAGCGTTCTCGGGTTTGTTTTGAAGGGGGAGGGTGTGAGTCTCTTGGCTCTCTAACCCTCCTGGGCATAAACTGCCTGAACGCGGCCGACTGAGACTTAGCGGCACGGAACTTCTCAACCACCGTGTTGACCGCCTCCCCGAAAAGACCTGAGTGGGAGATAGGGGCATCCAGGAGGAAACTCTTATCCTTGTCTCGGATCTCCGTGAGATTCAACCAGAGGTGGCGCTCTGCGGAAACCGAGCCCGCCATAGAGCGACCTACAGCCTGAGCAGTGTGTTTGGTGGCTCTTAGGGCCAGATCTGTGGCTTTGCGAAGCTCTTTGACAGCTTCGGGCGTCAGTCCCTCTCCTTCATCCATGTCCTTCAAGACGTCCGCTTGGCAGGCTTGAAGGATGGCCATGGTATGCAGGGCCATGCCTGCTTGACCAGCCGCCATGTAAGACTTCCCAATAAGGGAGGAAGTAGTCCTACAACCCTTGGAAGGAAGAAGGGGACGCGACTTCCAGGACGGTGCAAACGACGGGGCGAGGTGGTTAGCCAGCGTGTCCTCGACCGCTGGAATAGCGGAATAACCCTGCTCCACAAAACCCACAAAGTTAGTGAAGTCAGCGGCTGCCGCATTAGTTAGGCGTGCAGAGAAAGGCTGCTTCCAGTATCTGGAGATCTCGTGATGCAGATCACTGAAAAAGGGCAGCTTTCTACGCTCTGGCCTAGAATTAGGGCCACGTAGGAACCTCTCGTCGAGTTTGGACGTTTGACACTCGCGGGGCTCATCAGGCCAGTCAAGAGAGCTTCTCTGTAGCGCGCGATAGCACGTCATAAGCGGGCTCCCGGGCTGGGGCATAAATAATCATGCACGAATTCAATCGCGCCACGTGCGTGCTCGGGAGAGGGAGGGAGAGAAAGGGCGAGGCCCATCTGCTCGTACTCAATATCCTCGAGCTCAACATCCGAGCCCCAGGCCGCGGATCCACGAGAGGCCTCGGGAGCGCGACGGGGGGGGAACGAATGACTCCTCCTCAAAAACTGCGAGTCTAGAGCGGAGGGTTTTGAGAAGGAGATTGTCACAAAATTTACATTTTGACAATTAGGGCTGTAGCGATACACTAATCTCACGATACGATACGATACACGACATTCAGCTCACTATACAATATATATCACGATATTCAGCCAACGATACGATTCGATATAATTCGATACGCTTACATCATTTTCTGAAAGATTTAAAGGGGACAGAGTGATTTTGGTGACATCTCATGAGTGTTCCATTTACTTGGATTGAATTAATTGAACTGAAAACTAAAAACATCAATTACACAATATATGTCTCTGACTGGACAGAGCTACAGCTTGCAAATGCTGGACAAAATTAATCAAAGATGTGTACCTGTAACTGTACCTTACAAGCCTTTGAAAAGTAAATAAAGTGCAGTATTGCAATTAACAATGGAGAGTTAAAAAGTGCAAATAAAGTTTTGAGAAAAAAGGTTTTATAAAAAGATAAACCTTCAGACAGATTTCAGACTTTAAATCATTTTTATAAAAAGAAGAGTCAAAAAAGATAAATTACGGACATTTACAATGCACATTAGCTTATGTTTTATTATTAATAGTAAAATTAGGTCAGATTTTTCCGTGGCGTCTGTCGTTGCTAAGCAACCATGAACTGCGCGCTCCACAACGACAAATTTTTAGTAGCTAATGATTTCCACCACCGAAAAACGCTTGCTGTAGCTCTGCTACAAGATTTATCTACGGAGAAGAGAAAAACACCTGTAGTGTTTGGGTGCACCCCATCCTTCATGTTGACCGAGCTTTCAATGTTGTTACGGAAAGGGTGAAGCTGATGGTTGGTTCTTGTCACATGATGAACTGTGGTGCGCTTGCGGCATTATGAAAAGTTGAGGTGTTTCATCTCGCTGCGCCTGGGAAAAATGAGCGCGTCGCTTCAATTATGAGCGCGCTTGCCGCGCGCCTACATTTGAAATAACGAACTTGAGCGTGCAAAAGACACGATATGTGAACGGCCCCTTGACGAGCTAAGTTAAACACGGGGGGATCTGAATGGGACTTGTGTATCGATACTCAGGGCTTAAAAATCTATACTTTCTTGGGGAAAAAAATATCGATTTATATCGCAGAATCGATAAAATTGCTCAGCCCTATTGACAATCCTAATACAGCCTCACGCGCATGCGAAAAACCAATACATTTAACACTTACTGTGAGGGTCGTCGTTCGAAATAAAACGAACGCATGGCGGAGAGCAGCGTCGATAATCCATTACACTTCACTGTAAGGAGAACAGAGTTACACTTATACCAGTCGCTGAAGTGTCGAGACGAAAGCTGTAGTTGAATTTAGAACAATTCGGGCTCAGAAAAACCGAACGAAGGGCAAAATGTGACCGCTTCGTGAAGGCAGAGAAATCTGAGGAGAGGATGGCGCGCGCGCGTTAATCATGCTACGACATAAGAGCGTCGGGGCGGAGCCAGCTTTGCGCGAGGGCCATCAGCCAATGAATTGGCGTGATTCTATAGGGCTTCAGGCAATCGGCACATCCAGAGGATATCCCACTGCGCTTTCCGCAGCGTTGAGTGAACCTATGAAAGAGAACACTATTGTAATAGGGAATGTGGAGGTACGTCACGCCGTGTTGCATTATGGGACGTGGGCGCTATCTTTACAGGCACGATCTCTGTTTACCTTCGCTATAAAAGTGGGTGTTTGGCTAAAACGAGGTAAAATTGAAGAAGAACGGAAGAAATGGAGATGTTTAAAGAAAAAGAGAAGGGACCCTACCGGGATAAACTAAATGCCACTGCCAAAAAACGTTATTTGGACAAACTATCCGCGATAAACAACGTTGATACATCTGATTTAGTTTTGGTGTTCTAAGCCTATGCTAAGTTGATTACTATTGTGCATAAAGTTCAAGCTATTTTACCTGAAAAACAGCTCTCATAGTTAATGTTAACTTGCTATTTTCAGCATATGATAAGTTTTCATAGGTTGTGCAAGATAAAAAATTGTACATTACTTTAGAATGCCACAAGATGTGGTAACTTGTTAAATAAAACTGTGCCTTATTGTCATCATTTAATGTTGACACGTGTAAAAATGATGAGGATATTTGGTCGTTTATTTTAAAATAGTTTGATGTATCTTTGCCCATTTAGGTGTACTTAGGCTCTTTGTGGATGCAATCAGTACAGAAACAGAGAAGTCACTTAATGCATTTATTAAGCAGTTATATAAAAACATGATTCACAAACATTTTAAAAAAGGCATGTAAAAAGATGTACAGAATATCAAAGCAAATTGTTAATTGAAAACAAAATAAATATAATTTGATTCATGCAATGTGTCCTGGCTTTATCATCTGCTAACATGAGCCACACATTCAACATCATTCATCAACTATCCTCCTCATAGAGGAATATACAATACACAACCTCTTGCTTTGTACAACTTTTAACAAACGTAGTATGCAGTGGAGGACAGCAAGTAAAGTTTTTCCTCATGATTGCAGCACCCCACGCGATCCGGCGTCTTCTCGTCAGCTCCTCGACCTGCTTCCCTTGTTGTTTTTTCCAAGAAAGAAAGGTGAACAAACGTATTCCATTGTTCAGTTTCCTCCCTGAACGATCGTATGACCTGCTATGGCAGTTGAACTGAACAACCATATCGACGTTTATTAAAATCTCGACAGAAAATCCAAACACATCCTCCAACACATGCATTTAAATACAGCGGTATTGGGCGCGATCCTGTAAATATGGCGGCGGACCCATAATGCAACAGGGCGTGACGTCATCTCCACATTCCCTATAGAATGTTGTAAATTATTTGTGCTTTATTTCCTCATATAAAATTACATAGATAAACTTCTTTAGCTGGTGGCTGCAGTGGTCACGGAAATAAAGCAGTTCAGCTCACCCTGATCCTGTACCATGCAAAAAAAAGTAGGGTGACACTAAAATGAAGTAATCAAATTGCAGAATTCTTTCCCTGATGCACACATACAGAGTATTCAAAAAATTATCATTAGGGACCGTACAAGATCAGATGCCATTGGCTGGTAACATGCTGCTTCTTTCCTTTTGAAGACTAATCAATGGGGTTAAGAATTTTCAAAATGAGCATCAGTTACACTTCACTTGACTTAAGAAAACCAATGGCTTGACCCAATCAGCCAATGAAAGGCTGTTTGAGGCTAAATCCCAAGCTGTTTTACTTTAGATTAATTAAGAAAGAGATATGGCAAAGTATTAGTGCCATTTAGTGCAATGAATATCACAGAGAAAATTCCGTAAGACTCAGTTGCATTTGTATATACCTATGGACATGTGCAAGTATCCGGCACGGCTAAAAAGGAGCTTGGACCACCCTGGCCCCACAGCAAATATCAATTGATTGCAAAATTGGTGCGATGATAAATTCAGCTCCAGATTTTGAAGGCGATCATGGTTTTCAGGCTGCTTGATATCCACTTGTTATTTAGAAGCTAGAAACCAGTATTAGAACGTGACCATGGTCTTCATAAACATTCAAACAATTTTAAACCTTTCATACGCAAGACGACGCAAGAAAATTCGGTACACAGTTGTATCAGCATGCCATTACTGAACGAAGTTCTCTTTTGTCTTATCACGCTTAAATAGACAAAACACACAAAATTACATCAAAATTACAGTTTTGGCAAGTATCCTCGAAAGCACAGTCTTAACGGAGTTAAAATAAAAAGTCTTAATGGACGTAAACTGTTCTGAGAATATTAGGGATGTCGTCGCGGTGAAGGAATTTAGTATTTGTTAATATTTTGAATTCGATTTTATTTTATGTTCTGTTTTCACTTTCATTTTAGTTAAAGTTTTAGGTTTGTTGTGTTTTTGCCATTTTTATTAGTTTCTAAATTCTATAATTTTATTAGTTTCTTCTAAGTGTCTATAGTATTTATTTATTTTATTTATTAGTTTTAGTTTATTTAGTTTTAGTTATTTTAGCACTTTAACTTAAACTAAATGAAAATGAGAAATGTTGCCTTGACAATCTAGCTTTTTTTTTTTTTTTGTATTATTCAATACACCGTTTGGATAGTAGAACGCATTTAACATTGAACAAAAAACACACTTCACTTTTAAGAAATCACGCAGAAGTTACTGGCTTCAGCCCATACACAATATAGGTTTGAGTAGGCAGTTATTTCACTGACTCTGCAGCTGTCACTGCTGTCATTCCACAATATAAGTAGACTAAACAGCATGTGAACTTCCCATAATTGCAAACATTTTAGCCTGTGGTAAGGATACTAAATATTAAATGAGGACCAGGGTTTCTTCATTTTTTTTTTTTTCAGAATTATTTCACTAGTCCACTTAATCCATCTCGTAATGCACAGGGGAAATTCCGTGTAATGTGCTGTAAATATGTATAAGAGCATTACAGGAGCAGCTTGTTCCCTTTGAACTAAGTTCGAGTGACAGCAGGAAGAGGAGAGCTAACCATTTCCTGCTCTCATTAATATAAACTGAAAATGAAAAATTCCTCTGAGCGCTAACCCTCCCCTCCACCCCCATTCTGAGAGCAACAGGGTTCACTTTACAGGAGATATAGCTTTGGGAAAGGATGCTCAGGGGTTAAAACGGTATCCCATTCGGTATAACGTTACGGATCCTTCATTTCGCCGGTATCTGATGGAGGCCTCCGACTCGGCCCTCCTCAGCCTCTCTATGGAAATACGCCGCTGCCGCTCCCCACAGCCCCCTGCGTCCTCGACAGATAAATGCAAGGGAGGGAGACTGAATGAGCCTCTAGAAATTATCCTTCATCCACGCCAGCAAACCAATTACCATGACTACGATAACCCCATTTTCCAAAAGGGGAATGTGGCATGGTGGATGCTATGCCTTTAAGAGGATGAAACTGGCCTATTAAAAGTCAGTCATAGTTACTTTTTTCCCTTGTAATATGCCATCTACCCAGTCGCATCACCCCCCGCCTGCCCGACGTGCTTCCTCTACACCACCCCACTCTAACGTCGCCTACCTTTCCACCCCCATAAAAACACATTAACAGCAGTCACACGCACTGCGCCTGGTGTGAAAGTGACATTTTTCTAACAGCACTTCATTTACATTTTCCTACAGTATCTTTAACTGATAAATGTCATTTCAGTTCCTCCTGGCTATAACTCATGCTGTACGCCGATGAGTAGCTCTTGTTGTGGTGCCAAACTTCTGCTGCAAGCTCACAGCTTTGATTTATTCCTCCTGCCTTGCTCTGACAAACTTCCTGATTTATGCTTTGTTTGGGAAGCTTTTCGATTTCTACCAGCGTAGGGAAGACAGCCAGTGCTGCAGAAAGGTAAGGATTAACGTAAAGGTAGTCAGGGAGAGACATCCTAAATCAAGTTCTGCCATTAGACTTTGAGGACGTGCTGTAATTTAGGAAATTTATTTGATCAAATTCTCATTTTCTCACGTCATTTGCACAACACAGCGAAAAGTAAATTCCGATTATTTCCATCAGTCAGATATAAAAAATCTGACGCTGTAAAATAAATCACTTGTCGTAAAATACATACTTCTTGTGAGTTTACACATGTCTCTTGCACTGGTGGTTCTTGATTAGTTTTGCTTTAAGATTTAGTATTGTTCTTTAGATATCATTTGGAGACCCAACACTGGGTTAAATTATGTATTTTGCTGTTAAATTTGAGAAATGGCCACTTGACAAGTTTATGATCACTGAAAATGTCCAAAATATATTATTATTATTATTATTATTATTATTGTATAAAACTATAAATAATATATGAAATGTTCCTATGAACACACACACACACACACACATGTAGACATATACACATACAGACACTCATAATTTTATTAATTCATTTTGACATCTTAAATATAAATATATATGCCTACACAATGTGTTGCCTTTTTATTATTTTCATTTATCTTTTATTTTCCCCCTCTCATTGCGGTCCATGACTTTATCAGAACATGTCTGGGTTTTTGAGTTATGACCCATAAGGCTCTGAACTCTGAAGCGCGGAAGTGCAGTGCCCGGACCGTCTGTGGCGTGCACATAACAGAGACACGATGAGAGGCATCCAGTTGCAGCCCCCGCAAACTCACTTCTTGCTAGACACCAGTGGCTGGACACCAGAGGATGGACAGCAGACATCATTTCCGTATCGTCATTCACTTTTCAAATTGAAGCCATTTCCGTATCGTCATTCACTTTTCAAATTTGACGCTAAATATAACGTTAAATATAAACATGCTCATTTCCAATCGTACATGTTCTTGCTTTAGGTGTGGTGAATGTCAAAAAACTGCCCCAGGCTGTAAGAGACATGTGTGTCCCTTTTAAAATTGTACAATGCAGAAATTGCAGATGTTTTTCAAAGAATGGGTGGGATACTGTGAAAACGTAAGGCGTGGAGACCTGCAAGGGTTTTATACAGACCCTGAATTTCCTGAGCATTGCCCAGACTACCAGTTTTAGGTGGCAGGAATGAGGTGTGGTGTGCACAGTGTGCAATAGTTTATTTGGAACTGTTCATGTTTCATTTTCTCTTGAAATAGGGACTTCCCCCACAACCTTACGGGCCTAACTGTGGCATCTTCATTCTGATGGTCAGATTTGACTAATTTTACTAATTAGATTGTGTAATTTCCAATAAATATTGCAAAACCATGAAGTGTTAATTTGATCTGGATTGTTTGGTAAATTGTCTGATCATATGAATCTACGTATATTTTAAAAACAGAAGTGGTTACATTTATAAAAAAAAATAAGAATTGAATATCCAAATGGGCAAGGCAAAAAACTGTGGTCAATTAACATGTACAAGTCTGCTGTATTGACAAAACGTTATAGTCCATTGATCTAGGCTGAATTTAAGTCACAAAAAATAGTGATATGATCTGAACAATTTTCAAGGTGGTTCTTGTTAATGCAGTTTGCATGAATAATTGATGTTATAATAATATATTATTGAGAATTGTTTTATGTAAAGAGATATGATAAAGATCATATTTCAATTTGCACACAGCTTTTATATTATATATTTTAAGTCATAAAAGTAAAATGACAATACGGAAAAGACGTGTGCAATTAAGCCTGCAAAGAATGCTGTCTATCCACTGGTGAAAACAGAAAATAAATATGCTGTCTATCCATAGGTGAAAATATAAAATAAATCTATGTCAATCCAGAGGTGAAAATACAAAATAAATATATGTCAATCCAGCGGTGAAAACGGAAATTAGCGGCGAAACGGAAATGACGTAGGCTGTCTATCCACTGGTGTCCAGCCAGTGGTGTCTAGCCAGTGGTGTCTAGCCGGAGTTGAGTCTGCGGGGCTGCAGCTGGATGCTATTAGACGCGATGGCTGAGCGCGAAATCCAAACACCCTCCTCGTTAAAAGCTGACGTGTGGAAATATTTTAGCTTCTATGAAGTTGAAGGGGGAAAGGAGCTGGACAAGAGCCACACTATTTGTAAGCTTTGTAGAATAAAACTAAAATATTTCGGAAACACGACAAATATGAGAAGCCATATGACACGTTTCCACCCAGAGGAGGAAAAACACTCAGCTGTAACGTTACCGGTCGTTGTAATATTATTAATTTACTACAAGTATGCAGCTAGTTCAGGCACACATTTATTTTCCTGTTGGTTCTTTGCAATGTTAAAGGGGTCATGACATGAGAAACCAAATTTGCCTTGATCTTTTGGTATTTAAGAGGTCTTTGTACCATTAAAACCTCCTGCAAGTTTCATAGCTTAAGACGTCCTCCCCATTATAAACGAACCATTTATTTAATCAAGCTCTAAATACAGCTCGTTCTAGATCCTTTGAACTTAGTGACGCCACGGTACGAAGTGACGTACCAGTCGTTTGCATATGACCGCCTCCAGCGCAAGACAACTACGCCTCATTTGACATCATCGCATGCGTTGACGTGCAGCGAGGGGGTCTGTTTACAAGATGACTGCGATGCCACGCAGATGTGCTGTTTCTGCTGTGGACAAACAACATGTTTGAATGCTGCCGAATGATCCAGACGTCAGGGAAAGCAGTTGGATGCAGTTTATTTGCAGCATATGCAGCCCGCCAAAGCCTTATTTGTTCGGTGAGTGATGTAGATGAGTGTGACAGGGTGCATGTTACTGAGAGAACGACGAGAGAGAGAGAGAGAGAGAGAGAGAGAGAGAGAGAGAGAGAGAGAGAGAGAGAGAGAGAGAGAGAGAGAGAGAGAGAGAGAGAGAGAGAGAGAGAGAGAGAGAGAGAGAGAGAGAGAGAGAGAGAGAGAGAGAGAGAGAGAGAGAGCCCCGGCCGCGCTGCGCGCGCCTTCAAACTGTCTTGCTCTCCCTCTCTCTCTCCCTCGCGCATATGAATCAAAATCAATTGAGAATTGACACGATGGTAATAGATCGGAAGACCGAAGTTTCACGTGGCGGAGCATTGTGTAGCCTACATGTGATACAAAATGATTAACGTTAATAATTTATGCATAAGCAGCACTGACGTTAGCCAATCATAACAATGGGTGTTAACTGAACTCTTAAAGGGGAAACACCTCCAAAACAGACTGTTTGAATCAGAGGGGGAGAAACAGGGTGGGAAAAGGTCACAAATCACTACATTTTTTAAGTTTTTTTGTACAAAAAAACTATAGTAATAATATAATTGCACATAAGGGAACATAATAAAACCAAACAAAAAACCATGTCATGACCCCTTTAATAAAATATATTCTACGTTAATTCTTTATGGGTCATTACTTTGTACTTTTAAAGCAAAGTATTTATAGTCACACACACAAAAAAAGATTCAGATAAGCGATAATCACTTTAGCATCGAATCACAGCCCTCTGAATCGTAATCGAATCGTGAGGTGCCTAGAGATTCCCATCCCTAGCATCTGTCAGGAGTTATTAAGCAGACAAACACACAAGACAGGAGTAGTGAACTTCATCCATCTTGTTTACTCTTCACCTCCGTTCTCACACACATTACGTCAGAACACAATACTTCAGACTTCCTCTTCAAAATAGCAGTCACAATTAAATGTACTTACAAACACAAAATATGCCACTATGTAAGCTCTAAAATATTAAAGATTTCTGTTTTTTATCATGTAATACAAACGCCTTTAACTATTTGAACAAAGCATTGTAGCTTGAGTGAGCTCTCTTGGAAACCATCCTAACCATTTCTCTCACTATACAGTAGCAATCCAGCTCATTCTGAAGGTTAAACAGGCCTAAAACGAACGGAAGGCTATGGGACCTTTGCCAGCCCCCAAGATAAATAACTCCAGTAGATATGTAACTCATTCATCTACACCAGGTTTCACCGTAGTCTGTTTGTGTAGCTCTGTGGAGCTGATCTGCTTTGACTGGCATGCTTCCAAATCCTGCCTGGTAAAATGGATCAGCAGCAGGCTTTCTTCTTTTTTTTTGCTCAGCGCTGTTTCTACCCCATCTCTATAAACAGTTACAGCACTTGGCTCTTCTCTACAGATCTTTGTTTGCTTTGAGTGTATAATGCTTCTCTCAACACGCACTCTATAGACCTAGCAGGAGTTTCCTTTAGCTCGGGAAGGGTAAAAGGACAGGGGTCTCCTAAAATGCAGGTTGAACCTCTGTAAAATGGACATCGGAAATCCCAAGGTCACAGATAAAGTTTGCAAGCGTGCAGTTTTCCCGTAAAGTTCCTGTAAAGCTTTTCTGTAATTTTTTGTTGAATGTTGGTGAATTTAGAAAAAGCAAAAAGCCAGGTGCTGTGACCAACCAACCCTTAAAAAACATACAATACAAACTGCTGCTGCTGACATGAGGTTTATCTGTATATTTAGCAGTTTTGAGTCAGGAAAAATGTGTCCTTGTGTTTTTGTCTGACACCAACAAAAATATATCAAAGGGCAATATTTTTTTTTTAAACACACACAAAGAGTATTATAATATACACTCACCTAAAGGATTATTAGGAACACCGTACTAATACTGTGTTTGACCCCCTTTCGCCTTCAGAACTGCCTTCATTCTACGTGGCATTGATTCAACAAGGTTGCTGAAAGCATTCTTTAGAAATGTTGTCCCATATTGATAGGATAGCATCTTGTAGTTGATGGAGATTTGTGGGATGCACATCCAGGGCACGAAGCTCCCGTTCCACCACATCCCAAAGATGCTCTATTGGGTTGAGATCTGGTGACTGTGGGGGCCATTTTAGTACAGTGAACTCATTGTCATGTTCAAGAAACCAACTTGAAATGACTCGAGCTTTGTGACATGGTGCATTATCCTGCTGGAAGTAGCCATCAGAGGATGGGTACATGGTGGCCATAAAGGGATGGACATGGTCAGAAACAATGCTCAGGTAGGCCGTGGCATTTAAACGATGCCCAATTGGCACTAAGGGGCCTAAAGTGTGCCAAGAAAACATCCCCCACACCATTACACCACCACCACCAGCCTGCACAGTGGTAACAAGGCATGATGGATCCATGTTCTCATTGGGTTTACGCCATATCCTGACTCTACCATCTGAATGTCTCAACAGAAATCGAGACTCATCAGACCAGGCAACATTTTTCCAGTCTTCAACTGTCCAATTTTGGTGAGCTTTTGCAAATTGTAGCCTCTTTTTCCTATTTGTAGATGAGTGGTACCCAGTGGGGTCTTCTGCTGTTGTAGTCCATCCGCCTCAAGGTTGTGTGTGTTGTGGCTTCACAAATGCTTTGCTGCATACCTCAGTTGTAACGAGTGGTTATTTCAGTCAAAGTTGCTCTTCTATCAGCTTGAATCAGTCGGCCCATTCTCCTCTGACCTCTAGCATCAACAAGGCATTTTCGCCCACAGGACTGCCGCATACTGGATGTTTTTCCCTTTTCACACCATTCTTTGTAAACTCTAGAAATGGTTGTAAATCCCAGTAACTGAGCAGATTGTGAAATACTCAGACCGGCCCGTCTGGCACCAACAACCATGCCACGCTCAAAATTGCTTAAATCACCTTTCTTTCCCATTCTGACATTCAGTTTGGAGTTCAGGAGATTGTCTTGACCAGGACCACACCTAGGGATGGGTACCGAAACCCGGTATTAAACTGGCCCCGGTGCTGAATTTTGAAAGACCGTTGGATCGATAAGCTTGGACGTTATCGTTTCTGCTGTCGGTACTGGAGAAATTAAGAAAGTACACGTGCTTTTTATTATTACTATACATGCATCAACTTGCTAATTTAATCTCGCCAGCCAGTTCTATTTAATAATATTGAACCATTTGGCTGTGATGCATTTTTGCTAAAGAGAGAGAGCTGCGGAGCCACGGCGCGCACAACAAAACAGCCGCTTAGAGTGACGATGAGGTCACTTTAGCTCTTTGATATTAAACAAATTTTATTTTAGATTTCGATTTTGGCTTCCAATGATTATAAAAAATAAGATATTTGAGGTAAAACCATAAAAAACTAAAGCCGCATTCTGTCTAGTGCAACTTCCTTTCCTTCACAGCGGTGCGCTATCATTTCTTCTTAAAACCCAAACGTAACGTCAGAATCAGCACGATCTGTGATTATTGTAAAAGGCAGTCTCTACTGTTGCTAAACTGTGGGACGCGTTTGATAATAGAAAGCTATTAAAAGCACCAAAATAGACGCAATAGACGCTGTTCCAAAGGCAGCGCGCGCAACGAAACACACCGCAACGAGACAAGCAACGTAACGTTACACTTTGGGCTTCCTGTGAGTGCCTAAACAATCAAATATACACAAAAATGTGTAAAAATGACTGTCTTGGAGATTCACTTAAACAGTGTATTCACTTAAATACAGTGTATGTCTTAAATGGGCGTAAGTAGTTGGGAGAAAATATGATGTGTGATAATGATTAGATCTGCATTTGGTCTTAAAGAGGCAGCAGTCTAATAAACGTGCTGACGATTGCCCCATTAATGTGAATCAAACAACAAAAGGCGAAGAGAAAATCAGTTGCAACTCTTGAATGAACAATTTTGGCTTCTATGATAAACTATGCAGTGTTATTTTGCATTTGATTACTTTATTAGATGTGTTTTTAGCCCACCTTCACAGTAATGTCGACATTACTGAAATTAAAGCACTGGGTATATAAATTGTATACTTTTTGTTGTTTGACCATGCGTTTGTACTTTGTTTTTGGTGTCCTTTGTCTTCTGTAGATAAAACACAAAACCCTGCACTCTTCTGCATAACATGTTTTTTTGTTTTGTTAAAGCATTGCTTTTTATTTTGCTATTAATATTTATTTTACATTTCAAAATATAAAGCAATATTAATTATGTTCTAAATATTTTTCCCTTTTTTTTATATAACAAAAAGAACCGATAAGAATCCCGTTAAAGTACCGGATCGATAAGCGGTATCGGTAAGAGTAGTAATACCGTTAAAACCTTAACGATACCCATCCCTAACCACAACCCTAAATGCATTGAAGCAACTGCCATGTGATTGGTTGATTAGATAATTGCATTAATGAGAAATTGAACAGGTGTTCCTAATAATCCTTTAGGTGAGTGTACAAAGCAAATATTCTTGCAGAATTTATACACTGCATAAAACAGTATGCAGGAAAGTCTAACCAAATATCTATGGAAAAGGGATGCAATGAAAAGAGATCAGCAGTGTGTGCAGTGAGTCATGGCTTCCATTTGCACCATTCTGATCTAAATTCCCTCTGCGCAAAGCAAGAACAATGTCCAAGACTGCAGCAGTGATGGACGTCTGCTGGATCCAATGTGCAGTGACAAGGCAGGAAAATGGAAAGGCAGCAGCATTAAGAATCTGCACACAAGTGGCAAGTGCTGTGTTACACTTTAATTGAGGGTGCTGCATTCACATAATGGCTGGAATAATACCAAGTATTGTCATTTAGAGACACAGAGAAAGTGACAATAGGAGAACAAGATATGAATTCAGACATCAGCAGGGAAGCAAACAAAAGGCTGTTGAGAAATAGTAGAGGAACCAAGGAAATTACATCAATACAAGAGATAAGTGGAAAAGCGGTTAAAATTCAAGAAAATTGAGGTTCCGAAAGAGAAAAACTAAATTCCTCCATCATGGTTTTAACATGGACAGAATAAGAAGAGAAGTCATAATATCTCCTGAAAAAGAAAACAGCAAGTGAAAAAAAAATTCCTCCATCATGGTTTTAACATGGACAGAATAAGAAGAGAAGTCATAATATCTCCTGAAAAAGAAAACAGCAAGTGAAAAAAAAATGTGTTAACTCGCTCTCAAATTAATAAAGAATCCATTGACATGTTTGTATAGAACAGGGTTCTCTTATATTTTCCTCTTATAATGTATTTGTTGATGTTTGTCTTTACCAATTCATTTTTCATGCTACAAAAATGAAACAGAATTTTTAAATTCAGGTTCCAATTCTAATGAATGGCTCCAAATCTATAAATTAGAATTAAAAAAATATTTTCATGTGACCAAAAATAACATAATGCAATAAAGCTAAACCATATCGGCATGAAAAAGGTTAACAGTGTTTATTTTTTATTTATTTTTTTAAATGGAAAAAGTTCTAAAGAACTGGTTCTCGAATCGATTCCCAATCCTAGTAGCACCACAAAGAAGAATCTAAATTGGCTCAAGCATTTTTATGCTTTTGCTACTTTGACATACACAGCCACTAGGTGTTCAATCCAAATGGTTGAAGCATTTGTTATAGATGATGTGCTGCCCCTTTCAACCATTTCTTTTCATTCCAGTCTTAAAAAAAAAAAGAACAGATTCATTTATACTGTGGAAAAGACCCGTTTAAAATGATCAACAGATTTGTTTTCCTTCAAAAAAAAAAAAAAAAAAAAAAATACACACTGTGGTTGACAGTTGACAAACCATTAATGCTTCATGAGAATAACCTACAGATAACAAAAGACCAGATGGTATCAGTACCCAGAATTTCACATCTTTATAAATTTTTCAACGTGCGGTAGAAAGCTTTTTATAGAATTAAGATAGGTGTAAGGCTCCAGGCACACAACAGCGAAATGAAGACAAAGGTTCAAATTAAGCAAGGCTCTCTTCTCCACAGCGCACACACATCAAATAAAGACGGTTCACATTGTGTCAGTGCCTTTAAGTACTCCTGGATTTGAATTGACACTTCCTGGGAGTTTTGTGATACTTGGCCGTTAACGCAATCAACTACGATTCCTTTCCTGACAATTAACTGATTTAAACACCTCAGGGCTTGGGTTACACTTGTTAAAGACGGCTTAAAATCCTATAGTCCAACAGACAATAAAAAAAGTTGCTACTCTTTTTTTTCCCGGTGGGCTGATGCCAGAACAATCTTTAGCCATAGCGCTGACATGATGAGACAGGGTTCCTCCTTGATCATCCGGAGAGTTAATGCACACTCTTTATAAGAAGATATCATTTGTATTCGCCACAACTCAACAGCATCAATTACGTTCTCAAGTGCTGCAGTGTAGGTTTAGCCTGAGCTTTTACACTCCCAACTTAACTCATTATGGCTGTCAAATGTGGGAGAAGCTTATTAAATTAACAAGCTTTTCCACCCAGCAAAGTGATTTAGCTTGATTTACAGTTTGTCAGTGCTGTAAACAAAAACACAGGCTAAACAGATGGGAGGAAAAAGTTAGGCACATAGGCTTGCAAGTAATTGATTGAGATTTCTATCCGCTGTAGACTTGTAATGCCAAGTAAAAACACCTCAAAATACCAAACTAAAGGCCCATTAACTCTGACAGAAGTCAGGTGCAAATTTACCATTACCAATGTGACCGTTGTTTTCACTGACAAAGTGGATAAGTTTAACTATGCAAATATGCAGCGGTGTAATGTGGCAACTGGCAACTACAAAATCGATGTGAAGACATTGCAGCTTCTACGTGGTTTGTCTCCTAACTAAAACCTAGTCCTATAATGACCAATAATTATGTTTCATGCTATGGCTGATTTAGCAAGATTTGCTAAAACTTGCATTTCAGTTACTAAATTATTAAGTGCTTTTAAAGAATCATTATAAGTGAGCATTACATGACAGCGAAGGTAACTGAAATGGAAAAATGGAAAAAGGAAATGCACAAATAAATAATAAAAATATGAAGATAACGCAGACAACTCATTCCCTACATGATTTTTTTAAAAAGTACAAAATAAAGAAATGCTAACTAACCGATTCACACACCAAATAACCGCTAAACGGTGATGTGATAATAAATAAATAATTGTAATGACTGAGACAAATCAGAAACAATTGTTTGTTATATGTAACAAATAATCTTTAAAACTCACTTTGGGATATATGGTCCCACCCCCCCAACAAGGGCAAGAAGGGTCTTGGTTACCAGGCTCTTAGTAGTATTGTACAGTAAGAAAGACATTTCCCTCCCCCGGAAATGAACATTTCTTAGAATTGATAAACAATTAACACCGAGTGCCCTATCTTGCACCCGGCGCAAATGACTTTGTACACTGACATGTATCATTCCTATTTTGCACCCGCGCAAAGCGGACTTTTCCCTCCACAGACACGCGTCGGTTAACTAAGAAATACACTTGCGCTCCCCGGGGCGGTTCAACGCAAAGAGGAGGCGTGTTCCGGCGCAAACTTTCCCTCATGCTATTTTGCTGTTCTATAAAACAATTCCGCCACTGACCAGAAAAAACCTAGTCTAAAGTCAGTGGCGCGTTGCGCGTACATGCAGATGCTATTTTAAGCGCGCATGCTTGGCCATAATACAGAGTGTGAACAACGCGCATACACTGTAGAGGATTCTCTCATCTACACAGATGCATTTTACTTTTTGCAAATGATACATTATTATAAGGAAAAAAATTTCAACACGAGGGAAATCATTGTTGTGTCCATGACGATGGGAAAAATAGGCATAAAGCTTAAACATTTACCCAAATTATTATATGCATGTTTAACCTAAGCTAATTTGGGTGGGTTTGTCCCATCCCCAATGTCACTTCTCTTTCTTTTACGGCCCTGACGAGAACATCGATCTCCTCGGCTGTGAACCGATTCTGAAGCTCGCTGGTCAATGCGCCGTTATAATAGTATTGCGCCATGGAACAAGCGCACCTCATTCATTATGCTCTTAAAGGGAATGTGATATCACGCTCTTATTAGTTTGTTTCCGTTACGCCCAAACCACACCTATGAATAATGAAGCTACTTCAGACTAACCCCTTTTAAACTTGCGTCGGGCGCAAGAGTCATTTATCCCGCCGGGAAAATAGCAACAGCGCCGGGATCCGCCCACAAAGTTACTTGCGCTTTGACACTTGTGTTTCAGATCGTTAAAATAGGGCCCAGAGTGTTCACGGGACGAAGCAGGTGGATTGATTGTAATATTCATTTTACTACATTTAGTTAATTCTATTAACTGATCCAAATATTCATAATCAATTATAACAAGTTATGATTGATTATTAATGTTTCTTTAGAGCTAATTTGCTACATAATTCAGCAACCAGAAGGCCGATTAGTGACAGTACATGTGTCAACAAGTTTGTGCTTTTAACTTATGCTTTCACCATATTCCATATGCCAGGCCACCTAGACTGCAATTCTTCATAGCAGTAGGAGCACTTCCTCCCATTGCAGGATCAGTCCTCATGGACAGGATGGAGAAGGGCGTGATGGCTCACAGGAGACAGAGGCAAGGGCAGAATGGACACCAACGATGCCGTCGGGACTGTTGCTGATGAAATCTTTCAAAACCGGTCAGCAGCTTCGGCTCTGAACAGAGGCGTTCGGGGAGCGGTAGAGAAAGATGGCCTCCCACATGATCAATTATCCCATCTTTTCACACTCTCACCAGCATCCTCCTGTCTCCAATGACCTTTCTCATCTCTCAGATCCAACTTGTCATATTTAGTCCATTATCTGGCTTTAGGCTGGTCTCAGTCTCGGGCCTCACAGCAGGAAGACAAGTTCCTCTATAGTCTGCTTAGACAACTAGGACTTTTAGAGACAAATTAACAGCTCTGACGCTACGCTTTCTATTAAAGAAGTGAAGTGTCAGAAGGCGAAGATACAGCTTTGCATTGATTTCTATCTTTGGAGGTATTTGTACACAAGGATGTTGTGCCAAAAGAAATGCAAATGTCTCTCACCTGTGATTTATTTTTATCTAAATATCAAATGCCATTTCAAAAGTCTTCATCTAAATGTAAAAGAGATGATGGACAGAAAACTGCTGATGTCAGTTTTTAATGGTAAATTAGAATTAGTTTGTCTTCAAGAATGTAATTGCGTTACATTGTGTATGAACATAAGATTCCGGATATGTTTTCAAAATGAAAAATGCAAGCCTCATTCTTACTGTCTGTTTTAACCACAAAATAGTATAATGTAAAACTGTAAATAAACAAATTTACAAGCCATGTTTCCAAATAGTTTTTCAATCAATAAACAATGAAATTTGAATTTCTCATGAAAAAAATCATTTATAGTATATCATTATATAAAAAGTGCATTCAATATATAAATGCAATATTCATTATTACATAATTTTATATCGTCAAAAAAAGCATTTATCGGTTATTTAGAGAGAACTTCTGTGTCTCTCATGAATAGCTCATTCTTCTTAGAATAATGTGATGCATCTACTGCCCAAACTTTGTTCACAAAGTGACTTTCTAAAGAGAATTACAGCATTGAGAACATCTAACCACTCGTTTATCAGAAGATGACTTAATGGCTTGTTGCAGAACCATGAAACTTCAATTACAGTTGGGCACTTTGGCTTGAAACCTGGAGAAGCCTCGTGTAGTCATAAGGACCTCCATGTGATTCTGAGAGAAAGGTTTTCCAATTTTATGTTGGGGGAATAAGAGGTTTTACACTTTAGGATGTACATCACTGTCATTGGGAATGTGACCCACAACAAAATTGCTATTGATCTGGTGCTGCAATCATGTTAACAAGAGAACACTCCTCATAGGCCCATGAAGCTATCCGTGTGTGTGTGTGTGTGTGTGTGTGTGTGTATCCATGAGGATATCAGTCAACGTGCACTCACTTGGCATTTACCATTAATGTCAAAATAACTGACTGAATTGTTTTGAAAACTAATAGGCACACTTTCAAGAGGAAGTTTTAAATGTGCACTCTTTCCCTCTTTGGCCACCATCACAGAGCATTAGGCTGTCAAGAAACACTGGACTTTCTCCAATCTAAATAGTAATTACTTGTTCGCTCCCATCAACCCAGCCCATTCTGCAGCACTTTACGGAAATAATAATCGAGACGTGTTTTCAAAAAGCTGTGCGCTAAGGATGACATGCTAAGCAGGTGGGTCTCAGCTGCTCGCCATTCCTTGACCATTCTTTTCCCCTCACATGGCGATTTGTTCAATAAATTGCTGCTTCAAGCCATTTCACATCCTAACAGTAGGGCAATTAGACATGTGTGCACGAAACCTTCCAGTCTCATTAACATTAGCTGAGAACTGTAAAATGGAGGCTAATGGGAGAGGAATGAGCTGGATTCATGAAGCAGCTCTAGCGTTGGAAGACATTATGGGTTCAGGGATAGCCATAGCATGGGCGACAATCGATCGAGTGCTTGAGCTGAAGTGACGGTATTGCTTAGGTTGCACGTCTCTGGACTGGTGTCAAAATGATAAATTTAAAGGCCTGTTTGGCAGGGTAATTAAAACGTTTAGACTACACTGAGCTGTCGTTTTTCCTGGTAACCGTTTGAGACAAAGTACCTCAGATAACCTTTGTTTTAAACACTTTGCTTGAGGATTTGCTGGCAGTACAACAGAAGAGTCCTCCGAGTGTCTTTATTAAACGTAGTATAAGTGACAAGCTTCTGTAGGCTAATTAAGTGATGATGCAAAATGCATGGTACCTAGTACATTGTTAAATAAAAAAAAACTGTTAAATGTTTCTGTTATTTGAAATTAATTCAAATATAAATATCAGAAGAAAAACTTAACTAACTAAAATTGTTGCAAATAAAATATAACTGAAACCGGAAATTATAAAAAATAGAAGGGCTGCCACCTATTAGTCGACTAAACATTAGACAAAAAAATTGTCAGGAATTGACAAAGTCACACAGTCCGTGACGGACAGATCGTTAACACAATTGGTCCATGAGGTAATTATGTTGGGCAGGAAATCCAAATGTATCATTTATCAACCTCACATATGGGTTATCAATTGAAACATGCAAGTAGTAGATTACATTAGCAGTTTTATATGGCTTGCTCTAACATTAACCTAGATAAATGTGTGCTATTATTGGGTGCATATCCAAGTGTTCATGTGGAGTGCGGAAGCTAAATTAGGAAGCTAAACTAAACAATTCAAAACGAAAAGAAAAAGGCTAGCCTATACCTTCTGATTATGTAATCCATGATTTGCATTTCTCTCTATATATATGCGCGTTCACTAGGAGATGGCGATCGTCAACTTAGGGGGCTTTCACACTAGCACTTTTGGTGCGCACCCGGGTTCGAATGACGTCAGAGTTCGGTTCGTTTGAATGATGTGAATGCTGTCTTCCGAACTCGGGTGTGCACCCGCGAACCGTACTCGGGTCCGCTTAAAAAGGTGGTCTGGGGTACGGTTCATGTGAACTCCAGTACGGTTTGCTGCTGATATGAACGCAACCGAACCAAACCGCGGAAGTGAACCGCTATTGATGCCGCATAATGTATAATGTGGTCGACAGGACAGTCGTCAGTGTGTGTGTGTGTGTGTGTGTGTGTACACTTACCTTGACGAAAAGCAGGATTGACGCACTGCAAGCAGAGAGATGATTTATGCTTGCCTCTGCAAAAATTGTCTTCGGCTGACAGCCAGCTGTCTTTGGAACGATTTTAGTACTTTTGCAGCAGACGTACCCAAGTGTGTTTCTGTATCTTTTCTTTGAAAACAAAACCAAAGGTTAAAAAAAAGAAGAACAAAATGTGAAGCGAGCAATTCTATCCATTTTGACGCCTTTTCATTCATAGCGGCGCCGGTTACCAAGCAACATGATTACGCGCCAGCTGCAGCTTGATGACGCAAGCGTACCGCGGTTCGGAACTTCGGATTCAAATAATATAATGTGAACACAGTCCATCGGGGGCAGGGGGAGGGGGGAGCAATCGAACTCGGGTTCGGAACAGGCAATCGAACCAAGTGTGAAAGTGCCCTTAATCTTTGCAGCAGACACGGACAGAAAAGTTGTATTAATAAAAATCAATGGACGCGTGTCACCGGATTTACAAATGCACTTGTTGCTTGTTAATTTAATTTAAATTAATTACTAAAATGAATACTTTAATTGTCATAATTAAAATAATGAAATATTATTAAGTGTCCCATTTTTGCTCATTTATAAATAGTATTTATATCTACCACCCCCTCAGCACCTGGGTTAAAAAATTATTTGGCGCCACCATATTATAACGGCCCACGTATTAAAAATAGTCGAGTCTAAATAGGGCTCCGGCTCATAATTACATTTAATGCCGTCAGCCGGGATCAGACACAACGTGCACGGGTTGGCCTTGATTTTTTTTTTGATTTTTTTTTTTGCCCGATCAGTTTCTGAACGGTGTAGGCACAACCCAACAGTTTGGTGATGCTGTCTGAGCCTTATGTCATAATGTTTAATTAGTCATGATAATACACTACAGTATACCCCGGTAAAATAGAGAGGAGGTTTGACGGTATCAAGATTTGGATACCGCCCAAGCCTAAAATGAAGTCATGTTTTGCCTACAATGTCTGTTGTTCTTCTAAGAGTTCACACTGGTTCTTTTTATAAGAACCAAACTCAGAGCTCTCTCATTTAACCCAAAGGTTCCAACACATAGTACTTTTAACTTTGAAGTGAATTTTTGGTCCACTTCAGCTGTAATCGGGTCTCAGTGAACTTTTCACTCACATTTATTCCCTGAAAAACCAGTCTGTTTTGAATACTTTTGTAATACGATTCTTTATTATTATTAATATTGAACCTTGAACATTTCACATTCACAAATGCACTTTAATAGTTAACATCGCTATGAATTTAAAGCAACAACATAAGCATCACGTATCAGATTGTGTGGTGTAGTACAAACAGGCAAAGAGAGCACTGGCCTTTCACTTTAAAGCAGACTATTAGATGTATTTATTTAAAAACAAAATGCAGCCTTTAAATGCCTAAATTACACAGCCCTGAAAAGGAAGCTGTTATAGTCTTAGCAGGGAAGTGAGGAAAAGCCAGGTATATACACTAATTTACGCTATAATTATGCCATTACTAAGGTAAGTTAATTACTCTCCAATCAACCATGAATGACAATGCAACATTATATTAAGAGACCCCAATGCACCTTCATAAACAAGTGCTATTCTACCTGGATTTGCATTCTACTTTAATTACAGCTCTGCTTATGAGAGGTCACGTTGTTGTGGTGCCAGTACACATAAAGCTCAAGGGTTAAATAAACAACAAGCACGACTAAATGAAAGCTCCTTGGCCCACAAGTCTCGTTCTCAGAGCCAGTAAGTTTGACAGGGGTCAGATTAACCAAGCTTTAAATACCATCATCAGGCCTCCGGAGAGCCCTTTTCCCTTGCATTTATTTCAGGGCTACAGAATTCCCTGAGCACAGAGAGATGGATGCACATGAAATATTAATGGAGTGAAGTAAGAATGCAAAGTGCATTGTCCTGAGACTTTAATTTTACATATCCTTACAGGGTAGTTCTTTCCTGCTGTGCTTGTTAAATTAAAGAATTATGAAGTCCAGCCTGGTACACAGAGCTTCGGCGGGGGAATTAGAGGCTCGCCGTCATGTGACATACAAAAGCGGCTGGAAGCAGGGATCTCATCCCAAAGAGACATATGGCAAATGAGAGCTTTACTATGTAATCACACAAAACAATACATCCTAAATGCTGGTTCAGGGTTTTCTCGGTTGTTGGCCTAAAGCTGTCCAACAACAGTAAACAGCCCTGAAGCTAGGGCTGTATGATGCTATATAGGGCCCACTATTCAGATGCAGCAATACTAACGATCCTGCTTTATCATTTATAGTGATTTTTAAAATATTATACTACAAATCCAACAAGAAGCAGAAAATAATAATGTTAAATAATAGGCTGTTTTTGCACTGACACTAGTCTTTTCCATTTCTTAGACTATTTCTTATAATCAATTTTCTATTGTTTTGTACTCAAGTTACACAAAACAAAACCATAGTAAATTATTGAATTATCATACCTAAAGTTTTACATAATTGCTTTTTAAAAGATTGTCCTTAAATGCTCTTAAACTTAAGAATACCAAGGCAATCATTCAGACATTCGAATCCAAACTTATCACTCTCTGAGAGTTTGTTAGCCTGGTTAAAACCAGACCATTCTCAGTTGTAACTGAGTTATGGTCTGGCAAAGCTTCATAGACAAATCATTTCCAAAGGGGCGTCACCAACAGACGTAGCTCAAATTCCTCTGGGCGCAATTGGATAGGCCTAAAACCAATCAGAGCGATAAAGAAGATGACGTATGCAGAGCGACGTTCGTCTGTTATAGAACAACTTAGTTTGAATAAACGAGCAGACACTGATTAGCTACTTGCTCTACATTTATTTAAAATTAACAGCAAGACAACTAGAAGTGAATGTGCTTTCCATTAAATAAATCACACACAGTAAACAAAACCTTAACAAAAAAAACTTTGCAATTTAGACACGCAAACTGGGTGCCGGTGGTGTGAGACGTACGGCTCGGGCAGATTCGGCTTGAAGTCGTTCATCCTCGGATGCGGCGCCGCACTCGCTGTTACAAAATACCCGTGCACACAGGCAAGAGAAATGGGGTCTTGCCGGTCTTGTGCACCAAACGCATGATTTTTGCCCCGCGCACCTTCACGCTCGTGCGGACGCGTCGAGTATAGACAAGGCTTTATTCCGTGTCAGCGTCCGCTCTGATCGGTAAAGGGGCACAGACCTCTCCCGAATCATCTCCAGCAGTAGCAGCCTCCGATCGCACCACTAACTCCGCCTCCGTTTCCCTCGTAAGCTGATATTAGTATTTAAACATTCTCTATTATAAATGTTTGTGAAAAAAATATTTTAATAACATGGTTTTGGCGGTTATAGAGTTCTAATGACGGTGTTCAACTATAACTGTCACACATAGTTCCACGGCGGCATCCATCTTTGTAAAATGTAAAAAATCTGCTTCATCGTCGCTGTGCTGTCGTCATCGTGTAAAGCCCACCCCAACGTTTCTGATTGGTGCCTCGATTTCGACGGATTGGAAATGGACTTCAATGAGCTCTTTGCCAGACCTACTTGCAGAGCAAATCTAAATTTGCCGGAAGTTGTCTGGGTTTTCCCAGGCTAAGAGTTTGTATTATATCTATGATTTTAAATCATGGGATTTTCTGCATGAATAAACGCATATCCTCTAAACAAATCCAGTGGCTGACAAGCTTCCAGGAAATCAGTACTGCCCTACAAAGGCAAAACGCCGTAACATCATGTTTGGTCAAAAATGAGTTAGTGTCATTTTTGTGGTATTTGAGACCTCCTTTATCATGTGAATAAATATCGTGAGTCAATTTGATTGTTTTAACAAGAAAATAAAGGGCTATGACAACCGTAACATCCAAAACCATGTGAGAAACCAAAGCAGAACGCCGTAACAGCTGTTACGGCTCTTTGCCTTTGTTCCAGCACGCTGAAGTTGAGTTAAGGTGTTCTGGCTTTGTTTAGCCTGGCATCAAGAGAGATGTTACGGTGCCGCTGTGATGTTACTGTACTCTGGCTTTGTCATACTGTCAAATTTTGCCGCTCTCAACCCACGTAACATACACACGACACATCTTTGTTAAGAACATACCAAAAATTTTATTATAAACATGATACATTTTCGATTGCATTCTGCTTAATTCAGTTTGCTAAAACAACATACCACCAACTTTGCTGGCCAGACAAACTGCTAAGTATGCAATCAGAAACAAAGCAAGGTGAACTAACCATACTTAGATGCAAGCTAATAGGTTGTCATAAATGTTGTTTTTCGTTCAGGGCGATTGGTTCAGATCTGTCAATGTCAGTGACAGCCCGGAGCTAGCTAAATTTAATCTGTGTCACGTAAATTAGCGCTAACGTTCAGAGACGCCAAAAACTAATTATTAAATACACAGGCATCCTACCTTTCCATGCAATCCGATATAATCCATGGAAAATCCATAATCCATATAGCAATGCACGTCATTTGCTGTATCCACAACAATTCATACGTGTTTGAGCCATATTCCTTCTTGCAGGTGTTCCATATCAGATCTTACTCAAATCCATATAGCACTAAGCTAGTTATCACTAAAGTCCGTACAAAGTAGGCTAACCTAAATGGTAAAAGTAATTCCAGCTTTTTTTCGGTTGACTCTTGTCTATATTATCTCAGAATTAAAAAGCAGTAATCCAAGTCGAGTTCGTTGACTGTGCATCTTGAGCAGTTTGGTGGCCCATAACCCTTTAACTGTCACCACACCCCTCCCCTTCTCCCCTCCCCTCCCTTTTTTCGCATAGACATGAAAATCACTATCCAAACTTAAATGGTTGTAATTCAATAATGCTTTGTAATAGACCTATGGACAAATTGTGTTCCAAATTTTAGGTTGATATCTAAAAAAAATGAGCTTTCAGTAAGATTTTATTTGGGCGCAGTAACAAACTTTGTCACTAGATGGACAGCCAAGCTTCCTTACTGACCATATAAGGATGCCTCCATTTTCATATATGCTTTGAGTGATCTGAACCAAGTATTTTCATAATTTGCATACAATTTATGAAGTAGAAATCCTATTCAGAAGTAGTATGAGTTGTTTGGCAGTATTTGATTTGAATTCAACCTCTAATAAATGCATAAAACAAGCATATGTGCTTTACAGCTGGCAGCTGCATCACAAATCGAGAATCCATAATATTTTTGTTTATATATATAAAAAAGATTTCTGACTTTTTTTAAAATAAAATTTAATTGTGTTATTTTTTGAACTCTTGGTATGAAAACAAACTGAGCTTTCTACCAATTTCATGATTTTTCATGTTTATTGCTTTTTCAAAATAAAGGCCAAAGACGTCTAATGAATATGAAATATTCTTGTTGCAAATTGATAAATTATGTTTAATTAATTATTACTCTATATATTGCATTTAAATAAATATACCTTTGTATTCAATTATAATTAAATTATCTTTATTGTGGAAATATTTATTGTATTTAGGCTATTCATACATACTGTACCGCAAAGTAACTTATCTGTCATACTGTTTAACTGTGTTAGTGTTGCCGGACTATCATGACCATTATAGCACTAAATAGGAACAACCAAAGGTCTTCTATATAATTTAAAACACATACCATGATGACTAGACCTTGGTTAGGCGTTCTTATAATGGATGTAAGTATGGGGAACAGCAAGCAAATATTGATTGTATGTCAGTTACTGCCTTTTGCCTTTGCACGACTCCTTATTTTTGGCACATGATACAAAGGCAGAGTACAGTAACTGCCAAACAAGGGTAAAAGGTCAATTTTGAGCTCAAGATTTTTTGCATACAAACATTTCTTCATTATAGCAACTAGTTGTCAAATTTTGGGAGTCCTACCTATAATAGTTTTGTCTGGACAAAACAGAAACTTTAAAGTCATTTTTCTCAGTTTCACACTCTAGCGAGTTAAGGTCTTTTGCCTTTGCAGGGCAGAGTAGGGCTGGGTATCGTAACAAAATGTTCGATACCGATACCTTGACTTCGATACCGGTTCCTGAACGATACTTTTTTCGATACCAATTTTGTTTAACAATATAACATTACCTAATTTTTTTTTTTTTTGTTCAGTTTGTTGACTTTTTTACACTCATATTTTGAGTATGTAAAAAAGCACCAATGCTGAAGTTTTCTATGTTTCCTAATCATTTAACAACATGTATTCTTTACTTCAATGAGCTCATTGTTTCTTCCTTAACTTAATGCATTGTTTAACAATGAAATTGAATGAAAATTAATATGTCACCTCTGATAACAGATCACTCTAAATTGTAATTTAGACACATTAATTTTCTGTAAAGCTGCTTTGAAACGATATGTATTGTGAAAAATGCTATACAAATAAATGTGAATTAAATTAAATATAGGCTACTAGGGGGTGGGATATATGCCTCGCGCTCCGCACACATCGAGCTTGCCGCAAAGCACTGGCAAAAGTAGCCTAATGATTATGGATGTGTCGGGAAACAACAGCAAGGAGATATTTTAATTGTTTATTAATGAACAAGTGTTTACTAATGGTGTGTTCACTGTTCACACCGAACGCGGATTTAATTATTTGCGCTAGTAGATTAGATACAAAGTCAAAGACGGGGATAGACGCATCATTCGCGCCGGGCGTCGCGAATGATGCGAATTGGGCGACGCGTTTTGAACTCGAGCGGAAGATTGAAGCGTCTAACTAGACGCGATAGACGCCTATTTGACGCTCTATTCGCGTTCGGTGTGCTTTGTATGACACACCGCTTTGCCTTATCAGATTTACCGTGTTACCGGTCTTGGCAGCAATTATCTTGTCGAAAATATTGCATCGCGTGCTTCTGGCAAACACACACACACACACACACACACACACACACACTACAGTCAGCCTCACATGCGACAAGCCAAGTCTCTGGGCAGCCGCGTAAACTAGTGTTTTTCCTCCACAGCCAATCATGCTGCATGCATGTTTCACTGACGTTGACGAGATTAACCACTTAGGTACCGAAATTTGGTACCGAAAAACAAGACATGTTTCGATACTCGGTAGTACCGAGGCAATTCGGTCGGTACCTAAAAAGTACCGAACTCGGTGCCCAGCCCTAGAAATCAGTAATGATATTGACCTCTAGGAATAAGTTGCAGTGCTTCTGTTTCAGCAGAACATAATTTTCTCTCTAAGAAAAGATTGAAACTTAAATATATCACTGGGCAGTAAACTGTGGCAAAATGGGTGCAGATCATAAGCTCACAGCAGGAGGTCACCTCCGAATGCCGAAGAGTTTAATTTACACACTCTACTTTTCCAATTTGCCCTTTGCCCTAACTATGAATTTCTTTGTGACAACAAGTAGCCAGACTGTGGTGTGAGAGCTGGAACTGAAAACTGTATCCATCCCTTGCAGAGGACGTCAAGACACCAGTGATTTAGCTCTATTCTGTCTGGGGAGATGGAGGGAAGCTAATGATGGATGTGTAAAAGTAACATTAGTGATGAAACATGCAATCACAAACACTCTATATAAGGAGGACATACAGATGGTGGCTCCTGGTGGGGGGAGGTCCTGCATCAAGGATAAGCTGAACGCTGCACATCTGTCAGTCTACAGCAGTCACAGTGGGACCCACTTTACCGCATCTCCTCTATTAGCCTTCCTAGCTAAAAAGGACCAGGCCTGGGCTGGCAGCAGAGCTGAGATCAGGTCCACTGGGTGTGTGGTACAAATGATTCATCAAATCCTGCTTCATATAGAGGAATTCAATCAAGGGACAAGCAAGGATAGAGTGCACGCTTGGCCTTTTAATAGTAACAAATATTTCAAAATGCACTTACAAGCCTAAGCGCAGCACAATACAAATTGCATGCCTGAGATAACTGCACCAAGTTGACTTATCAAAGCGTGAGCAGACCGAAAACAAACTGAAAAATGCTAGGGCAGTTTTTTTTTTGTTTTTTTTTTACTTCTAAAAAAAGAAAATACTTTATAGAGTTAGTTCAGTGCTTGTGGTATTCAAGAACGAGCTCTTATCCAAAGTTACTTTGGGCCTAGATGTTTCATTACTGGAGCTCAACATAGGGATGTGCACGAATATTTGAATTTTCGAATATTCGATCTGTAATTATTATTCGAAAAATAAAATACTATTCAAAATTAACTTTTTTTCTTTATTTTTTTTTCGCAGTTATAATTAAATGCACTGAGTGGCACTGTGGAGCGTGTTTAACAAGTGGATTGTATTTGATCACAGAATGTCGTCGTCTGCCTCGCGAAGTTTGGAATTAGATAATGATAGGCTATTACAAAATGGATCATAATATCACCACCATAATATCAATATAAAAGTTATCATAATATCACCACCACAATGATAAATCACATGAAATCCAAACACCAGTCGACTGAGAAAGCAGTCCATCACTGCATTAACGACTGCAGCTAAGCGCAGCTGTACCCCGAGGCCAAGGGAATCGTGATACGAGATAGTTTTTGAGACATATGCTTCCTTTAAGTTTTGTTGAGGGAGATGGTTTTAAGAACAGAAAATGCAAAGTGCTGTTAGTAACTTCACTTTGCACACAGTCTCTGCAACGTGTCACCGCAGTTTTCTCACTCGAGCATGTGGATATTATTGTTTTTCTCAGCATGAACCTGAAACAATAAAAACGTACTCGGTTACTAACGTAACCTCGGTTCTCTCTAGAGAGGGAACGAGTACTGCGTAATAGCTTACGCTATGGGGAAAAACTCTTTTCCGCGAGATATTGAAGCCAAAAATTATCCTTAATTTTTTATTAATGTAAAACGCTTTGCAGCAGCAAGCAAACATAGGCGAAACAGCTCGCGCGCCTATTGGTTGCTCTGCAGCAAATGCAGCAGCCTATCGAGATAGACTCTGCGTGACGTAATGACCAATGGGGGCAATTCGCGCCCATATCGTCACGTCCCGCCAGAAGGGGCGTGGTCTCGCCCTATAAATATGCTCGTTAGGCTGATACAAGCTGGTTTTTACCGCTGAAGCGAACCAGAGCGTATTCCACGCACGGCAAGATACGCAGTACTCGTTCCCTCTCTAGAGAGAACCGAGGTTACGTTAGTAACCGAATACGTTCTCTTACGAGAGTATCTCTCGTACTGCGTAATAGCTTACGCTATGGGGAACACAATGCAACACGCCGTGCGTACAGGGATCCAACACCAAAGTCCCAGGGGCCGAAGCCCAGGGCTCATGTAGTGCATAATCACCATAAACTCACATAGAGTAAAGGAAGAGAGGCTGGAAGCGTCATTCCCTATAAAAAAGCACCCAGCGGGGCTATTATACGACAATCAAACGCGCAGCCAGGGTGAAAGCATTCAGCCTGATCTGGGCGGCCATACGTGAGTCAATACTCATGGGGCTGCAGTAAACTCAGCATCCGGGCCGCACAGCGGGGCAGATAGTACTGAATTTAGACCGCCAAAAGCTTAGCTTGTAAGGCGGGTACCTCCAGGTTATAGTATTTTATAAATGTAGACGGCGAGGCCCAGCCCGCGGCCGTACAGATATCTTGCAGGGAAACCCCGCTAGACCATGCCCACGAAGAGGCCACGCCTCTCGTGGAATGCGCCCTGACACCCAAGGGGCACCGTAAGCCCTTCGCAGAGTAAGCGAGCGCGATGGCATCCACTATCCATCTGGATAGGCTCTGTTTTGAGGCGGCGAGTCCCTTGGAGCGCCCGCCGAACAAAACAAAAAGCTGCTCCGTCTGTCTGAAAACAGACGAGCGTGCCACATAAGCTCTCAATGCCCTGACGGGGCAAAGGAGACTTGCATCCTCCTCCTCACTGAGAACCGGAAGGGCAGACAGGGAAATGACCTGGGCCCTGAACGGCGTATTGAGGGATTTCGGGACGTACCCGTGCTTCGGTTTGAGAATGACCTTTGAGTCATTAGGCCCAAACTCCATACACGACGCGCTTACTGAAAGCGCCTGTAGGTCCCCTATGCGCTTCACTGAAGCGAGAGCCATGAGAAACACTGTCTTGAACGACAGGTGTTTCATGTCCACCAGCTGGATCGGCTCGAACGGGGCGCCTTTCATGGCCTCCAGGGCCGTGGAAAGGTCCCACGTCGGGACTGAAGGGGGCCTTGGAGGGTTCAGCCTCCGAGCTCCCTTAAGGAAACGCACGACTAAGTCGTTTTTCCCAAGCGACTGGCCAGACACCGGTTTTGCAAACGTTGCTATGGCCGCCACATATACTTTGAGCGTGGATGGGGTCCTGCCCTTATCCAGTAGCTCTTGAAGGAAGGAAAGCACTTCCGAAACCCCGCACTCCACAGGTGAAAGGCTCTGGGCCTGACACCATGCAGAGAAAACAGACCATTTCGAGGAGTAGAGCCGCCTGGTAGACGGAGCTCTAGCCTGCACGATCGTGTTTAACACTCCCTCTGGGAGGCTAGCGGGTACCCGTTGATGGCCCATGCGTGCAGGGACCATAACTCCGGGCGAGGGTGCCAGATCGAGCCCTCCGCCTGAGAGAGGAGGTCTCTCCTCAATGGTACAGGCCATGGGGCAGTGCTGTTCATCTGCATCAGGGCAGGGAACCACGTCTGGTTCGTCCAGAGCGGGGCTACAAGCAGCACTGGGCATCCGTTTTCCCTGATTCGTTCCAACACCTGAGGCAGGAGCGAGACAGGGGGAAAAGCATATAGGGGGCAGCGGGGCCAAACATGAGCCAGCGCGTCCTTGCTTTTCGAGAAAAACTCCGGGCAATGAGCGTTTTCGTGGGACGCGAATAGGTCCACCTGAGCTCTGCCGAACGTCTTCCACAGCAGCTGGACCGTCTGCGGGTGCAGCGACCATTCCCCTGCTGGAACATTGTTCCTGGACAGTCTGTCTGGTCCCACGTTCAGGAGACCAGGCACGTGCGCTGCTCTCAGTGAGAGCAGGTTGTGCTGAGCCCAGACCAGGAGGCTTTCCGTCAACCTGTAAAGGTTTCGTGACCTGACGCCGCCCTGGTGATTTATGTATGCCACCACCGACATGTTGTCCGACCGGACCAAGACGTGGTGGCCTGTTATCTGGGGACAAAAACGCCGTAGCGCTTTGTCGACTGCTATCATCTCCAAGCAGTTTATGTGAAGGAGCTTTTCCCGTTCTGACCACAGGCCAGCTAGCGTTCTGCCCTCGAGCAGTGCTCCCCACCCCGAGGTGGAGGCGTCCGTAGACACCACCTTCACGCTCCAAGCGGTCCCCAGACTCACACCTGACTGATACCAGTCGGTCTCTTTCCAAGGTTTCAGAGCTGAAACACACTGAAGGTCGACCCTGAGGCGAAACAGACCCGCTGTCCATGCCCTGGGTGGAACCCGCGTCTTCAGCCACATCTGCAGTGGGCGCATGCGGAGCAGGCCCAACTGGAGTACAGAGGCTGCTGAGGCCATCAGCCCCAGCATTTTCTGAAACCTTTTGAGCGGGACTATAGCGCCGTGGCGGAAGGATTTCACGCCGCGCTGAATATTTTGCACTCGCTCTGGTGACAGGCGTGCTGTCATGGACAGTGAGTCCAACACGGTTCCCAGAAAGGAAATTTTCTGACTGGGAGACAGTGCGCTCTTTGCCCAATTGACTGTGAGGCCCAGCTTCTCGAGGTGCTCGAGTAATGTGGCCCTGTATTCTATGAGCTCCGATCGTGATCGAGCTAGAATCAGCCAATCGTCCAAGTAGTTCAGGACTCGCATGCCCTGAAGCCTCAGGGGCGCGAGCGCCGCGTCCATGCACTTCGTAAATGTACGAGGCGCTAGGGACAGGCCGAACGGCAGGACTGTGTATTGATATGCCTGGCCCTCGAAGGCGAATCTCAAGAATCGCCTGTGATGGGACGCTATTTGTATTTGGAAATAGGCGTCTTTCAGATCTATCGACATAAACCAGTCCCCGTAGCGCACCTGCGCGAGGATTTTCCTGGTCGTGAGCATTCTGAACTGGCGTTTCACAAGCACTCTGTTCAGCTGCCGCAGATCTAAAATGGGTCTGAGACCCCCATCCTTTTTCGGTACCAGAAAATATCTGCTGTATAGGCCCCCTTCGCTCTGAGCCTGAGATAAAGGTTCTATAGCCCCTTTGCTCAGTAGTTTCGCTATTTCGGCACGAAGCAGATGAGATGCTTCGTTTTTCACCGTAGTTTCGACGCGCGCCGTATAACGGCGCGGGGGTCGAGCGAATTGTAGCGAATAGCCTCTCTTTATAGTGTTCAGCACCCATTCTGAAACCCCGGGAAGCTTTGACCACGCATCTGCGTGAATAGCTAGAGGCAGAATGAAATCCGGGCTCTGGCCGCGACAAAACGGCAGCTCGAGAGCCTGGGCATACTGGGAACACAACACCGTGTTTACAGCGTTCGAGGCGGGGGGCGCGCTGATCACAGCGGGCAGCCTGGCCGCGCTCAGCTTCTCTATGGCAGATTGTGCAGAGAAAGTGAGCGGGGGAGATCCCGTGGGAATCGGCGTGTCTGTGAGAAAATGTGGGCGCGGGGCTGCGGGCACATTTAATACACTGAAAACACTGTCGTTCATAGCCGACTGAATGTGTGTTTGTTTCGTTTTTACAGAAACCAAGGGACACGCAGCATGTAGTGTGAGCGGGCATGTTGACATGGGCACTTGCACTACAGTGTTTGCACAATCGACCGGAGTCGATTTTATTTGTGCTAGCCCTGCACCGTGGCGGGCTGTGTTTGTGTGTGGGAATGGGCACTGGGTGGGCATTCTTACAACACTCATAACACCATCGGCCGTGGCCGGAACACCAGAAAATGCACTTTTTATTGGATTTATCTGGGTAGCCGTAAAACGACTTTTGTGCGCAGGCCAACGGGCTGTGACACCGGCTGGTTCTCTGCGAAATACACTGGGACAGTCGCGATGTTTGGAACTGACCGAGCGAGAAGTTTTGGTGAAAATCCGGCCGCAGCGGGATCTGAACACCGTCGCCTTCCTAGAATGGCTAGGAAGATTTTGAGGCCTCGGGCTTGATCTCAATCCTCGGCCGGGGCCCGCGCTGAGGGGGGCGGCGTCCAGCAGAGCGAGAGCGCGGTCTTTGGTCTCGGGCGTGGCGGCGCTGTGAAGCGGCGGCGGCGGGCGGTGCAGGCTGCGGCTGAGAGCTGCGAGCAGGCGGCGGTTTAGAGCGACCTGCAGCGGAGCTCGAGCGCTTCGGAAGGAAGTGCTTCATGGCCTGCGAAGTGTTTTGCACCTCCATGAATCTATCCGCAAAGTCTGTGACGGCAGATCCGAAAAGGCCCGCTTGTGAAATGGGCGCGTCGAGGAATACAGAGCGCTCGGCTTCCGTCATCTCGGACATCGTCAACCATAAATGTCTCTCAGCCACGGTGAGAGAGGCCATGTTTCGTCCTATGGCCTGTGCAGCGGCTTTAGTAGCGCGAAGAGCGAGGTCTGTAGCGCTTCTCAGATCCGCGACGCAGATCGCTCCGGGTCCTTCCTCGTCCAGTTTAAGGAGAAGGTCGGCCTGGAAAATCTGCAGAACGGCCATAGTGTGCAGCGCTGAAACTGCTTGCCCGGCGGCGGTGTAAGCGCGACCGTGCATGGAAGACGTCACCCGGCAGGCTTTAGAAGGAAGCGTCGTGTGCGCGCGCCGTCCAGCGGAGGGCGGGCAGAGATGAGACGCTACAGCTGGTTCAACAGGAGGAATAGAAAGGTATCCTCTTTCCTTCGCGCCATCCACAGAGGAGAAAGCAGCAGAAGCAGAGGTACGAAGCCTGGCAGAGAAGGGGGCGTTCCATGATTTCGTCACTTCGTCGTGAAGTTCCGGGAGGAAGGGCGCGGGCCGTGATTTCGACGGAGCTTCGTCACTTCCGAGAAAGCGTCCGTCCATTCTGTTGCGCGGCGGCTGCGCGGGCGCCTCCCAATCGAGGCCGATGCTTTCAACGGCATGAGAGAGCAGACGCATCAGCTCAGTCTCAATGCCGGCTCTCTTACCAGTGGTCTGGCGGGAAACACTAGTGGAGGGGAGATCCACAGAGCTCGCCCAATCCTCACTATCGGACGCCAGGAGAGAACACGCCTCGGAGAGTTCGTCAGGCTCGTGGATGGAAGCGGCGGCAGGCGGCGGCCGTTGTCCGTCGGAGAGCGATCCGAGCGAAGCCGGCGAAGCAGGCAGGCGAACCGGCGAGCTTTGGCGGGCTGGAGATAGCTCGGGAGCGCGCTGGGCGCGGCGCCACGGCGGGCTGTGGTGAAGGCTCGGAGAATGATGCCAGGCGCGTCCTCAGAGTCACCATGGGCAAAAGCTCGCAATGAGGGCATCCGCCGTCAGCGAGCGCGATAGCCGCGTGATCCACACCCAGACAGGCAACACAGATGACGTGTCGATCTCCATCGCTGAGCGGGGCGCGGCACGAGCCACATGAAGGCATCTTTAAAAAGACGCTGCTCTTTTGTGAGGAAATGTAAGTCGCGTCAAGTAAGCGACAAACACTTCACAACAGAGAAATACACACAGAGTATTTGAAAAGGATATATAACGCCGGAAAGCGCAGCAGGTACGGCAGTTGAAGGCGGCGAGGCCAGCGACTCCAGAGCTCGTCCCGCTGAAAGCTTGCTTCGACGGCGCGGCTTCTCACTCCGGATCCAGCGATGCAAGAGCTTCGCTGAAGAGGTAAAAATCAGCTTGTATCAGCCTAACGAGCATATTTATAGGGCGAGACCACGCCCCTTCTGGCGGGACGTGACGATATGGGCGCGAATTGCCCCCATTGGTCATTACGTCACGCAGAGTCTATCTCGATAGGCTGCTGTATTTGCTGCAGAGCAACCAATAGGCGCGCGAGCTGTTTCGCCTATGTTTGCTTGCTGCTGCAAAGCGTTTTACATTAATAAAAAATTAAGGATAATTTTTGGCTTCAATATCTCGCGGAAAAGAGTTTTTCCCCATAGCGTAAGCTATTACGCAGTACGAGAGATACTCTCGTAAGAGAACTCGATAATGCTGACTCGAGTGCATATGTACGATAACTGCAGTCAGCTTTATTACCGTTTTTTTTTTTTCGCGCTGCATGAGCTTATGCTTTTGTTCTAAATATGTTTTTTGTCACATATTGTTAAATGTTTTCAACTAAAAGTAAACCTTAAGATATATAGTAAGCTTGTTGTGCATATTGCCTAATGTAAGCTTGTTCAGAAATGGCGACAAACTTAAATAACATATTTCTCGTTAAACGACATTTAAATATTCAATATTCAATTTATGAACCCGAATATTCGAATACAATATTTCTGAAAAATGACCATCCCTAATATTAACAACAAGATTCTCCAACTCAGAATGAGATGCATACATAATACAATTCAATTGTATGAGTATGAAGAAAGAAGAATAAGGATAGAATTTTGGGACACCGATTTACTAAAAAAGCTAGGATAACTTTAGATATAAAGTGGGTCATGGCTTGCAGTGAAATGTCAAAATTATAGCATTTATGGCAGCTGTCCCAACATTTCCTAGGCTATGGCAAAATAAAGTAAAATTAGGCCATTCCAAAATATAATTAATGATGTGTTTGGAGGTGCAACACTTTTATTTTTTCCTCTTTCTCGGTTTATTTATTTATTTATTTTATTTTATTGTCATCACCTCTTTCTTTAGGTTTAGCCACATACCCAACTCAGCAAGGACACTGCAGCTTTCAAAACAAGTTCTGCGTGTGCAAATTATCAGCTTCTGTGCAATCCACTTCTTGGCTGTCTTGGCAGGATAATTCATAATCTCTAAAAAAGGGGAAAATAAAAACAGCGAGGGAAGAAAGAGCCACGTTGCAACAAAATCTATCTGACAGCAACAAATCAGGATGCAGACACAAGAAGTCTGCAGCACAAGCATGCATCCCTGCTTCTAACATTAGACAACACCCATGCAAAGCCGTTAGATCGTCGCAACTGAGCACACTGTATGTGATGCTCTTACCTCTCAGGAAAAATGAACACTATTACATTTTAGACTATTCTTTTGTACTTCTATGGTTTGTTTGAATGCAACAAATATTTCAAGGAATTTAATAAAGCTTTTTGAGACCTGCATAACTTCTGCTGCTTTGGGTTTTTCCATTGCTGAATTTTTCGAATCTTATTCTGCAAGCAGCAACAATTGAGCTTAGTGTCAATCAAACAACACAATTTCCATCAGGCTGTCAAAGTATAGGGCTGGTTGACAGCTGATATGGCTTCCCTAAGCTGTCCCTTAGGTATAACGATTCAATGGATTAAAAAATCCGGCCAATGCAACTGCATCGATCTTCAAATTGACTATTATATAATAAATCATTCCAATGAGCAATAATTTATTTAAAATGATAAATTACAATACTTACATATACGTACTAAAACATGGCATATTTAAACATTTCAATAAATTATATAAAATTCATCATTTTTAATGACGACGAAATGAAACAGACACTTAATTACACAGTATGCAATTTTTTTTTTTATATCAGTTATTGACCACCAGTGATTCGTTTATCTTATTTATTTGTCAGGGATCTGTCACTTTTGTCTAGTCTATTTTAGGGATGTCCCGATCAGGTTTTTTTGCCCTCGAGTCCGAGTCCGAGTCCGAGTCATTTGATTTTGAGTATCTACCGATACCGAGTCCCGATCCGATACTTATATAATACATCAAAAAAGAATAAAGAAGAGAGAAAAAACTGATTTTTTATTTAATTAACCTTATTTTAACATTCAACAACTCAAAAGAGCACAAACAGAGCACTTCTGTGAAGTAGCTTGAACAATCAAGTAATAAATAACATAAAATCTTCACTTTTGGACTTTAGTGCAACAGAAAATATAGAAAAAGTCTAATATAAAAACAAATAGCACCTCAACTTAAAATACCCGGCAGGCATGTAAACAAAAAATAAAAATGTTTTAAGTGTATAAAAAATGTATGAAAAAAAAAAAAAATTTTATATATATACACACACACACACACATACATTAGGGGTGTAATGGTTCACAAAATTTGCGGTTCGGTTCGATACGATACAGCAAAAAGAAAGAAATGCCAGAGAAATTTCCTATTTATTGAAAGAAAAACTATTTTTCAATAAGTTTGAGTTTTCCTACATCTTGAAACTTTCAGGTTTATAAATGGGGGGGGGGGGGGGGGGGTTCATTCACGACACAATGTCAATCATGTTCATTCACGACACAATGTTTCTACTGGTTTCCACGTCAGCGCTGTTTGATCTGTGGCGAATTCAAATCTTTTCTTCACTGGATCTCTTAGCACAGTGTCGCTTGATCTCGCGCTGCACAGATGTTGCTGGTCCGAACTGATAAACGGTCCGTGAAGCACAATATAATGAGTAGCGCAGTTTCGTTCCGCTTTCATTACGTTTGCCATTTGAGGTTGCGCAACGTTGTGGTGATCGCGCCAGCGCGGATTTTGTCTGCAGGAAAAATGGTCCTAGGAATCGTTCGGTTTGTATGCGTACCGAACCGGAAGCCTCGTACCGAAACGGTTCAATTATTACGAGTACATGTACCGTTACACCCCTAATTTACATATATCCGAGTCCTGATCGGGAGGTAACGTCCGATTCCGATCGAGTCTGAAACCACGTGATCGGGCCCGATTTCCGATCGCGTGATCGGATCGGGACATCCCTAGTCTATTTCTTGGTTTTGTGACAGAGCCCTGACACTCCAGTTTTGTCTAGAGATGCACCGATTGATCGGCTGGTGACCGGAATCGGACGATTTTCACGTGATCGGCCATGACCGGCGACCGGCCGGTCAGTCTGACATAATCCGATTTTATGCCGGTCAAATGCACTCGGGCGCCGCATGATTAACATCGCGCAACATCAGCATCACACGTGCACACGGAACGCACACATGTAGGAAACCTCGTGAATTCACACAGCAAGCGGGAGCAGCGCGGTTTTTTTTTTAGTTCGGCGTGCATGTTAATCAATGAGTGCATTCACACCAGGAGCAGCGCGTGAGCGTAGAGCAGGAGCGTTGCGTGAGCAACAGTGAAGCGCGAGTTTTGGCGCCGTGTCTATTTTTGCTGCGCTCAATTTAAGTGAAAGCACACTTTTGATGGACAAAATAAATAGGATTTCATCCAAAAAGTGCCCAAAATGCACAGAATTTGCATGTCTGGTGTGTTTTAACAAGAACTGAAGTAGGCTAGGCTATGTCAGAAAGAAAATGAAGACTCAAAAATATTTATAGAAAATTTACCCATTTAAACTTGTTTTTATTATTTCCCAATCATTTCCCTGCACATGCTCCACTTGTCCTGTTTAGCTTGGCTGGACATGTGTCAGATGAGAGAAGAACTGTTTGAGAAATATAACTTGCCATTGACAACAAGTGATTGCAATAGGCCTGTGTGTGTGTGTGTGCGCGTGCGTGCGTGCGTGCGTGCGAGAGAGAGAGAGATAAATATCTTTATACTGCAAGGCTATATTTATTTAATTTTTATTTGTTATTTATATATTATTTTATTGCCATTACCTGTTTTCATACAGAAGTTCAGTTTGCTAAATATATCAGATTTTTTTAGTTGGATATTGGATGTGAAAAGGAAATGGTTCTTCCATAACACTGCACTTTAGATGTGTGGGAATTTCCCACACCAGGAGTAATTTATATAGTTCTATTTTATAGCGATAATCTGTTCAAAAAATGTTCTATGCAAAATGTTCTATTAAAGAGAAGATAGAAAATAAATATTTGTGTGTGCTGTAAAGTGGTTTGAAAAAATAAAATCGGAATCGGCTAAAATCGGTATCGGCAGGTCAAACTCAAGGAAAAATCGGAATCGGGATCGGCCTAGAAAATTGTAATCGGTGCATCTCTAGTTTTGTCTCGGACAAGCTGTGTGCCTTGTTTCATGTCATGTTTTGGCTTGTGCTGTGTAGCACGCAGCTTTTGTTTACACTAGCTGTGTGCTTTCATTGTGTGAACAAATGGCTTATGAGTGTTCTAATTGGCTCCGTGTTCATGTCTCGTTTTGTGTGAGCACATGGCTTGTGATTTGTTTTACTGGCCATGTGCTTGTGTTTTTTGTCATGTTTGGTGTGAGCACATGGCTTGTCATGGGTTTCCTTGTGCCATGTTCTCTCCTGTCGATTGTCTAGCCCCTCCCATCTTGTTACCTGATTATTGATTCATTTGCCCCACCTGCCCTCCCTCGTTACCTGCTTTGTTTGCTCTCCCTATTTATTCTCCTTGTGTTTTCAGTCCTGTGCTGGTTCGTCGTCTAAGGGGGCTTTCACACTGGCAGTTTAGTTCGGAACGAGGCACGGTTCGCATGAAAAATTGCTAATGTGAACGCTGTCATGGGACCTGTGTGCGCACTGGGGTATCGAACCTGAGACTACCTGGAGGAGGTGGTCTGAGTTTGGTTGCTCCCGAACCGTGGCGCGGTTCGCGTGAATGTGCAAGCAACACGGACTCGGGTGCGTACTTGTTCAGGAAGTAAAGTATCCTGCGAATGCGTGACACTGTCGATATCATTGTTTCCTCAACACACGAGAATCATGAGTGGCAGGGGAACGTTGTGGGACACAGAAGAGGTGAGGTGCCTCATTCAAATATGGGGAGAACAAAACATACAGGAGCAGCAAGACAAAACTCACAAGAATGCAGACGTTTTTGCATTGCTGAGTGCCAAGTTAAAAGAGTTTGGATTTCACAGAACTAGCGTTCGTTCGGGAGTAAGCATGCGGTGTAAACAATGACACAAATGCATTTCTTGCACTCTGCTGTCTTCTCAAAAAAAATCTGCTTGCAGCAGAGACACGGCATCCCCCTGGATATGTGCTGAATTACACCATGCAATGAACAAACGCAGTTGTCGTTCACTATCCTGTGCATAATAGCACCAAAATAACAAAAAAATTTAAACTATGCTCAGTCGTGTTGTGTTCTCCATGCATTTTCTGTGTGCGTTTGCGATGACGTAAGATGACTGCAAACGCACCTGGGTTCAATACAATTAATTGAGTGTGAAAGCAGACCAACGCTGCGGGGGGCGCCGGGAACAATCACGCTCGGGCTCGGACCGCAGCAAACGAGCCCAGTGTAAAAGCCCCCCTAACCTTGTCTGATGTTGCCCCATGTTTCCTGTTCATGCCGAGTCGATTTAAAGTCTTTCCACCTGTCTTGTTTTCCCCCACGGGGTAGTTTTTGTTTGATTTTTTTTACCTAATAAACACCCATTGTTCTGCACTTGAGTCCTCGCTACTTTCACCTACCCAAACCCTGACAGAACGAACCAGCCATCAGATGACTCAGCATACAATGGGTACCTTCCTCTTCCCATCTACCTCCAATGGGGCCTCAGTGAAGGATCAGATGGTCAAGCTTGTCCGGTACATCTCGCTTCGTCAAGAGGGTCGTAACATCAAGGACTTTGCCTTTGACTTTCTGGCTGTGGTGGATGACTTGGACTACAGCGATAATGTGGACCTCAAAGAGGTTTTTAACACCTGCCTCACAATGCCCCTCAGCCCTTGTGAGATGGGAAGGCTAGGGAAACTGCCGTTCTGGAAATTCGTGTGTCAGTTACACCAGCGTAGGAGGGCGGAGTCCCTTTGTAGCACGAATTTCCACCACACTGACTGTTCACCCCTTCCACCTGCAGTCAGTGGAATCCCCAACCCTCCAATGACCCATAAACGGAGGAGGAAGAACAGAGGAAGAGGAAGAAAGCTTCCTCCGCATCACAAGGCCTGGAGGCCGTCCCAGGGCCAACTCTTCCTGTCTCAGACACTGAGGCTGTTCCCGGCCTTGGCCAAGAGGGTGATTTTCACTTTTTATGCAGTTGCTGTCCTGCGTCCCTGGGCAGCACACGCCTCAAAAATGGCTGCCTCCATTCATGTTGGCACCCCGGATACCATCCCTGAGCCGCCCGCTCTCACAAAAACGGCCGAGGCAGCCATCCTAGAGCAGCCCGCTGTTTGTCTTAGAGCCATCCCGTCTCTCAGTAACTGCTATGGAGGACATCCCAGAGCAGCCCACTGACGTCAGAGAGCTGTCCGCTCTCACAGAAACGGCGAAGGAGGCCGTTCAAGAGCCGCCTGAGTGTCTTGCCCTGCCTGCTCCACCCAAACCCATGTGTTTCCTTGTGCCATGTGCTCTCCTGTCGATTGTCTAGACCCTCCCATCTTGTTACCTGATTATTGATTCATTTGCCCCACCTGTCCTCCCTTGTTACCTGCTTTGTTTGCTCTCCCTATTTATTCTCCTTTGCTGCGTCCCATTTCGCATACTATCCGTCCTAAATAGTATTCGAAAATAGAATTAGTACGTCCCAGATCGTAGTATGTTGAAATAAGTGTTCCAAAGAGACCCGGATGGTCTGCTATATCCGGTCAGAATCCGAAGTGCAGATCGATGCACACTCTAACGGCTGATATTGCCCACAACCCATTGCGCGTCGGACGAGGATTCGGTTAGAACTACAAACACGAGTGAAAAGTGTTAAACAACTACAGACATGGAGGACGCACGAGTCCAGCGGTTGAGTAGAGAGGTTTAAATAAAGGGGTTTAAGTGATTAATTATCAGTATCTAACCTGACGAAAATTTATTTGTTCAATGTTGTCTACATTATTATATTGCATCTGCAGCAGCATTGTGAACTTTTGTAAAAATACGTTTATAGCCATTAACTTTTAAATGCATCATTACATTCAAATTGCAAACACATGAGAGTCTCCGCATGAAAGACCCACGGCAGATGAACATGCTACAACATCTTTTCTTGCTGGTGCGAATATATTTTGTTAGAGGTGTTTGAGGTGTTAGAGGTGTTAGTAATGTCCGAAACCATAGTGGACTTTATTGAGTGCACTCATTCAGTCCCATGAATTCATAATGAGTGTACAACTGATGTACGCTCAACAGCTAGAGAATACCTATAATGCACTGTGAGGGTCATACTGAATGAACAGTGGTGCAGGTATGACGTCAGAACCCGGAAGTCTAATTCACCGCTGGTTCTTTCAAAATTTTCCTATGGGGTTTTTCGATTTGTGTAAAATTAAGACCTGTGGTAAACATAACTTGACTATACGTTGACGTCTTGTTCTACAACGGAAATTACACGTCCATTTCTTGACTGTTTACGTTCACTTAAAGGGGTCATGACATGTTTTTTTGTTTTCTTTTATCATGTTCCCTTATGTGCAATTATAGTATTATTATAGTTTTTTGTACAAATTTTTTTTTAAATGTAGTGATTTATGACCTTTTCCCACCCTGTTTCTCCCCCTCTGATTCAAACAGTCTGTTTTGGAGGTGTTTCCCCTTTAAGAGTTCAATGTTAACGCCCATTGTTATGATTGGCTAACGTCAGTGCTGCTTATGCATGAATTATTAACATTAATCATTTTGTATCACATGTAGGCTACACAATTCTCCGCCACGTGAAACTTGGGTCTTCCGATCTTTTACCATCGTGTCAATTCTCAATTGATTTTGATTCATTTGCGCGAGGGAGAGAGAGAGGGAGAGCAAGACAGTTTGAAGTGTCTCTCTCTCTCTTTCTCTTTCTCTTTCTCATCTCAGCAGGCACCACAAAAACATAGATTTATCTGTTAAACCAACAACTGTTTGTTTGTTTTGTTAACTTGAATGTCATCTTCTATGAAGAAGACTGCAGTTACAAAACTAGATGGCAGGTTATTTTGCTGCTTCCAAGTTTCCAATTGACTAAAGATATAAGTTATTATATAATATAATATAATAAGCACTTTGTTGTTAATAAATGTTTTAAATTTGACAATGTAGTGTGGTACATTGCGAACAAAGGTCCGATATTATATTGCATAAACGTCTAGTCTAAAAATGGCATAGCAACCTGTGCTTTAAAAAAAATAAACGCAAAAATCGAGAATCGAATCGAACCGTGACCTTAGAATCGAAAATTAAATCAAATCGAAGAATTGTGACACCCCTATACAGTAAAGATTATATGTTTGTTTTTTCATTGGATTACTTTATTCAATTTCTGTACCTGAAAAGCACAGGTTTTCAACATTGATAGTGAAGAAATGTTTCTTGAGCACCAAATCAGCATTCTGTATTAGAATGACTTCTGAATGATCATGTGACACTGAAGATTGATTCAGAAAATGTATCTTTGCCATGACAGGAATGCATAACATTAAAACTGTATTTTAAAATAAAAATGTATTTTATTTTAACCTGTTAAGTTCCACCCCCTTTTTTTTTGAATGTACATGAAAATGCACATTTCGAACTTAAATGGTTGTAATTCAAGAATTCTTTGTAATATAGACGTAAGATTGGTCTCGTTTTAAAGAATACATTTGGCAGATTTTTGTAGAAGTGAAACAAATTAAGAAAGTGAAACAGAAAAAAAGTTTATATAAAACATATATTTTCAAAAGCTGGGTGACTAAAACTGCAAAAAAAAAAAAAAAAAAGGCAAAAATCTGAACAAGTTGTGTTTCAAAATTTAGGTTGATAACTCAAAAAAATTGCTTTCAGTAAGATTTTTTTTGGGCGCAGTACCAAACTTTTTCACTAGATGACAACCAGACGTGTTTTGAGTGATATGAACCATTATTTTCACAATTTTCATACAATTTATGAAGTAGACATTCTATTCAGAAGTAATATGAGAAGTTTGGCAGATTTTGATATGAATTCAACCTAAGAAACACATAAAAAGAACAAGTATGTGCGTTATAGCTTGCTGCCACATCACAAATGGTGAATCTATCATTTTTTTCTTTATATTTAAAAACAATTCAGACCTTTTTTTCTAAAATAATTGAATGGATGCTAACTTTTGAACTCTTGGCATGAAAACAAACTGAGGTTTCTACCCTTCTTTCATGATTTTTCATGTTCATCACCATTTCAAAATAAAGGTCTAAACACGCCTTAGGAGTATGAAAATATTATTGTTGCAAATTGATAAATTACGGCTCCCCTGTAATTTATTTTGAAAACCAATCACCAAATAGGGCTGTCGCGGTGAAGGAATTTCCCTTGCGGTAATTTTGAGTGGCTCAATAGCGCGATATGCGGTATTACCGCCATTTATTTAGATTTATTTGTTGCTATATAAATACGTGTTATGATGTGGTCAGCATACAAAAAAAACAATGTAATTAATGTAACCGAAACTAAACAGCATCTCTGCGCATTGAAAGACTCTCACTCAGCCCGCAGTTACACGCCATTAAACAGTTCATTCAACGAAAACGTTCAAAAAAGCTGATTCCTTAAATGATAGATGTAATGCAACAAGGTGTTAATTATTTTTTTAACTTTGAGCTCCACTTTTCAAGGCTCAGCTGGCCAGCAATGCTTCACTTTTGGGCAAAGCTGAAGCAATGCTTCACTTAACAGAGACCAATGGCATTGATTCATTGTGTGACTCGCTGCATATCACCAAATATGGAAACTAGAGATTGTAAGCTTTCAAATGATATATAGTCTGTCAAGATTAGTTTAGTTTTAGTATAGGATATTACCGTTTTAAAAATGTAATGGATTTGGGCCCACCGGTGGGCTGGTAATACTACAACAGAAGCATGAAGAATTCAGAATTCAGAATTCAGTATTATGAATTATTCCAGATAAAAACATACACTTGCCATATCACCACTATGATGTCATCCCATACTATGATGTCATCCCACATTGTCATGATGGGTCCCCTGTTAATGTGGGGCACAGTGGAGACAATGTCATATTCATGGTCTTCCTTCCTCTTCTGACCCAATACTCATTAGAACGACTCTGGCATGAATGGTGCATTATCTGGCGTCCATTCCTCTGGCCACCTCTTATTTAATTTACCATAGTGTACACACATTCTGTGGCAACTCCTCGCATGCTTTGCCCTCACATTGTTCCATAAAATTCAATGTCTGCTCACAAGGCTCACGCCACTCTCCTACTCTCAAAGGAGCGGGGTCAGTGAAGCAGGTAGTGTTGCCATGGAGACAACTTTCTAGTTTATTTCAAGCACCCAGGATAGGTTGTAACCTTGACCCGTGTTATTATCAATAAGAATTATTGTAAACCGTCACACTCTTAAATCGTGCAGCCACAGTTCGGTTCCAGAGAATGAAGACGCCAAAAGAGAGAGAGAGAGAGGGGAAACAGTGGGCCTTTCATTAAATGGTGAATGAGTCAGGGCTCTTCTTAAGGATCTGCAGGGGTCTGCGATTGCCGCAATTAAAGCAGTGCCTTCACCCTGTTTGCTTTGCAAGGCCACTCGCTGCCGTGAAAAACTTCACTTTGTGCACTGACCCCCAGCACGCCACTGCACTCTCTCCCACATTGTCATAGCCCATCCTCTGGGTCTCGATTCACGTGGGCAAACAAAGCCAGGATAACAAGCTACGTAAATGCTAACTAGGGCTGCACAATACTGGAGAACATATTTGATAACTCGTTAAATAATGTAATGTTCGATATGAGGTTTCACATCCTTTTTGTGAGAAGAAAGCATCCCTACAATTTTTTAAAGTGGAGAACAGTGTTTAACTATAGCATTACATAAAAAGTAAGTGTCATTTTAACATCCGTGTATACGCATTTCGCGATTTTGTGCATTGCGATTTGTACATTTGCAATACTTCAATAACTTTGATATATTGTGCAGCCCAAAGGCTGACTGTAGCCCAAGGTCTAGAATGTGGATTCTGTCGTGAATCAAGTAAGGTAAGTGTGCGGCCACACAGAATTATGATGGGGGTCAATTCAGCTTCAGAAAACAAGGACAAAACTCTGTGCATTCCGCATTTAATGTCATTCTCTTTCTAAAAGGGCACTTTAAATTCTTTATGTCAGTACTAGGCCAACTCTACATTGTTATTATAATGTAAGGTGACATTTTAAAATCAAAATACAGTATGTGAACCTAGACTTTGCTTTAATGCAAAAGGACTAAAAAGGGTTTCAAGAGATGTCTTTTCAAGTGTTAAAACAAAGCCAACCATACAGTTCACACTGATGGAGCTTGTATACAGAAAAAAAAAAAAAGTGGTGCAGGATTTATTTTGAATAACTTTTTCACTCAAATTTCAGTTATACTTTATTGTATTAAGATGCCATTGTTACAGTGTATTTATACAACTAAGTACCGACAACATGTGCTACTTATATCTAAGGTTAGGATTAAATTAGTTTTTGTTTAGGGTTATTTGCTTGTAATTATGCATAATTCACTGTTCTTACTATAGTAAGTACAGTACAGTACATGTAAGATAAACGTAAAAAATAAAATAATTACATAGAAATGGGAAGTAACACATTGAATTAAACATGACATTTTGCAGTAGAAAAACTGAAATACTTTATCTTGTAACATGTGGTCCAATAATCTTTGTAAAAAATTATTTCTTTAAGTGGTAAATAAAACAGTGCACCATTAGTCAACGCTACAATATTGTAAAAATTGTCTCCAAAGCAGAGCCCTTCAGCCATCTGTAGGCTCTCTGTACCTCTGTAGCAAGATGGTCTGGAAGCAAACAGAGAAAATCCATCACCTCATCCTCCTCAAGCAGCAGTACTCGGTTTTTCAAGCCTGACCACGGTAGGCTGCCATTGGCATCAATACTCAAAGAGAATAGGGAGGAGGGAAGGCAGCTTCTGCTCGAATTAGTGATACTCCACATTCGCCCCAGAGAGCTCTGAAGTCACGGATGTGCAAAGATAGGATTACCGCCAAAGATATTCAAGCCAATCCTCGAACACCCACAATTATGGGCCGAGAGGCACAGCCATATACGCTCATAGAACAGCAGCACTTGATTTACTTTCTTGTGTACTTATACTGAACACAAATCAGTGGCGTTATGCAACACCAGCTGTTGCCTCCCTTCAGTAACTGCTGCGTCAGAGGGAGATCGCATTGTCGCTCTTAAAAGGAAGCCACAATTCCATTAAATCCTTCCAGCCCTTTAAACCATCACTGACTACATGCGCACACTGTGTTTAACACAATCTGGACAAAACACCCCAAGAGACCCTATCCTCTCAGTTTACAATTTAAAAATAAATAATATTGGCACTGTGGGAGGAAGCCCACTAATTTACTCAAAAAAATAAACATGGGTTACAGTGAGGTTCTTACAGTGAATGGGGCCAATCCGTAAACATTAAAATACTCACCAATTCATTAGTACAATGTTTTAACGATTTTTGAAAGGAGAAAAAAAAAACCTCTAACCTTACTAATCTTTACAGCCATTTCAGTGTAGTTATATCCCGTTTTGTAGGGCACTTTGAAGGAAAGCTTATTTTGCCTTGTTAATGCACCCCCTTCATCAGAGCATGGGCTTTTTTGTGTCAGCAATAAAATATATGTCTGAATTATAGATTTCTTGCAAATTAAAACTGCAGGTAGACTGTGTGCTTTACCCTACTAACAAAACTGAAACCCTGGAAGTTGTGGCGCTTTGCAGATTTGAAGATCAGTCATTCTATTGTGCGACCTCTGGACCAGAGGGAAGCAAGCAGAAAAGAGGATCTGTTTTTTTTTCCCCAAGCATTTTCATTCCCGTTTCCATCCCAAAGCAGCATATTTCTGTCCTCCTAAAGGAACTGCTTCCAAAAAACAACTCTGCTGTGGTAACACAGACCAAAACTCTAATTACATTTATGGGCTTGCTTTGCAGAAGTCATAATTATACTACCTTTATTATGCAAATTAATGGGCTGATTTCAAAGAATGAATTACCCTTGTCCAAAGTTTGATTGGTAAATGGCTGTTTTCTGGTTCCAGCTATTTTTGCTGCTTTCTTTGTACAGTTGGAGCATTTCAGGCTTAAAATTCGGAGAGGAAAACCCTGCAAAATGGCTTGGAAAACAGAAGTGATTGCTTTCATTTTGATTATCAATACATGCCACTTCTTAAGTGGCAAGATCATTTCTACAACCCCATACTCTTGCAGTTGTAAATGAATAAATAAACAAAATTAAATTAAAGGCTGCAACCCTTTTCTTATCACATGAGTGCCTTTAATTGGAGTCATTTGCATCGCTCATCTGATAGGACTAACTTAATTTGAAAGTCTCTGTTGCTTTTAACCTCCATAGAGCTGAAGGAAATCAGTGGAGTGAAGTGATGAAGCTTTAAGACAAAGACTCAACTCAATTCTTCCTTTTTATTCAGGAGTCCACATAAAAACCCAGCAAATGAAATGCAAGAGCAGAGCAGCCACAATGGACCACCTGAATGGGCTGAACTGAGTTAGCCGAACATAAAGAAGAGGATGAATAATGACGGACCCCAAGACCCGGTGGATTAGTGGCCAGCGGAGGTGGGGGGTGATTCTGGAACCTGAATGAGAACTCTCAGGCCAATCAAACCAAACTCTTAACCTCTGCTGGCGGATGACCTCGAACATAGAAGTGCCTCTTCTCCTTCTGCACATAATCATGACTTAAGGACTCGAGAGATAATCACATATGCGGTTTCTGTGGAGGGAACATATTTAGACTCTGGAAGAAGTTGTAGCAACATTGAGGTTTGCCTTTATTAGCTCAAATTATTCATAGGGAGTTTTCATAATTAATCATGACTATGATTATTATCTTGCATGTTGCAGTTAAATTATCGAAATTGAAAATAGATCGATCGAATATATGAATGATAAATCATAACGAATTATAATTCCTCATTCATACATCAATGGTCTCATTACAGATCGATTATATGAGATAACTTTAGGGGAATTAATTTAGTTATCAAACACTCGGTTTGTCCAGCAAACAGCCGTAAGATTAACTTACCAACTTCTCAACAAAGTTATCCCTTTTTATAAACTCCAAGAAATCTCAATGTTCCGGCCGTGAACATTAATTTTCTTGTGCTTATAAAATTTACGTTACTGAAATCGTAACAACTTGTAAAGCTTTGTAGCTATAAGATCATCATTTCATTGACTTGTAATATAAGCTCTTAGACAGAAAGCAATCAAGAATATGGTTTTAATAATTGAAACTACGGATACAGAATTCTACATTAAAAACCCCGGGATACATATATGTACATTAACAGTAAAACTAACGAAACAAACAAATAACACGAGAGAGAGAGATTTTGAGAGAGATTTTGAGAGAGATTTTGAGAGAGATTTTGAGAGAGAGAGAGAGATTTTGAGAGAGAGAGAGAGAGAGAGAGAGAGATTTTGAGAGAGAGAGAGAGAGAGAGAGAGAGAGAGATTTTGAGAGAGAGAGAGAGAGAGAGATTTTGAGAGAGAGAGAGAGAGAGAGATTTTGAGAGAGAGAGAGAGAGAGAGATTTTGAGAGAGAGAGAGAGAGAGAGATTTTGAGAGAGAGAGAGAGAGAGAGATTTTGAGAGAGAGAGAGAGAGAGAGATTTTGAGAGAGAGAGAGAGAGATTTTGAGAGAGAGAGAGAGAGATTTTGAGAGAGATTTTGAGAGAGAGAGAGAGAGAGAGATTTTGAGAGAGAGAGAGAGAGAGAGATTTTGAGAGAGAGAGAGAGAGAGAGATTTTGAGAGAGAGAGAGAGAGAGAGATTTTGAGAGAGAGAGAGAGAGATTTTGAGAGAGAGAGAGAGAGATTTTGAGAGAGAGATTTTGAGAGAGAGAGAGAGAGATTTTGAGAGAGAGAGAGAGAGAGATTTTGAGAGAGAGAGAGAGAGATTTTGAGAGAGAGAGAGAGAGAGATTTTGAGAGAGAGAGAGATTTTGAGAGAGAGAGAGATTTTGAGAGAGAGAGAGATTTTGAGAGAGAGAGAGAGAGAGAGAGAGAGAGAGAGAGAGAGAGAGAGAGAGAGAGAGAGAGAGAGAGAGAGAGAGAGAGAGAGAGAGCGAGAGAGAGAGAGAGAGAGAGGTCTGATCGAAAGATCATGTGAGCTAGACAGAGAGGGAGAAATAAAGCAGACCTGGAAAGATCATGAGTTTTGCAAAATTCATCACAGACACAGAACCTTTGAGACAACAAAAATCAACAGATCTTAACCCTTGAAAGCATAGTAAAACGGGTACTTGCACCGGTAAAGCTCCTTTGGATGGGTGATGTGAAGCAGGCGTGTGTCTCTCTCAGTCATGTGGATGCCGAGCGTCCGGGTTCGTCCAGCGCGCGTGAGCGCGGCATGTTTGAATGTCCTTGGAGGTGAAGCTTGCCAGCTGAGGTCGGGCTGGGTTCATTTTCCTCGCGAGAAGAAATGAACAGGGACCGATGCAGGGATAGGAGAGTGAGAGTTGCACAATGGTTCTCTTTGTGTTGCCGAGGAGAACCGCGTCTTGCGTGTGTGTCCTTAAAAGCGGGTGCGTGCTTTGTCAGCTCTTCCGGGCGAACGTGGTCGCTGAAGGTTCAAAGAGTCTCTTTAAAGTTGAAGTTGCCGATTACGTTCATTCACTGAAACTAAACGTAAGAAAAGGTCCGAAGACAAAAATAAAGAACGATTAAAGAAAAACGGAGAAAGCTCCCCAAGGAGCCATGGAACCGGAAACCTCTCACAGGGAAAAAGCTCTCTAGCCACGTAAGCGCTCTGTGTCAGTCTTTTATGGAGAGGAGGGGTTCACTCTGCTTCACGTACGTGAACCAATTATCTTAGAGTGTCTCGAGCAGGAAAAGTTCTTCTTTGTCTTGTGGGGGAATGCCCGCTTGAGTCATGAGGAGATGGTATTTGAGCCGTTCGGCTCCTGAAATATGAAATGTGTAAAATAATGCACCTTACTTCATTATGCTATCGGAATTCGGCTCCGTTAGATTGAGGGAATTACAGACATATCAAACACGTCACACTAAGATTATCGGAATACAGAGATATGCATATTATAAGCATTTAGTTCCTTCAAAGCAAGTTCATTCCTTCAAACACACGTCATACACAAAGTGACTATAAACTGGGAAACACACATGAAATATGACATGCTTATATGCTAAGTTTTAATATTCAAAGTTCGTGTATGAGTGTACGTTAACGCATGTGTGTGTGTATGTGATTGTTCTTCAGAGTTCAGGCTGCTTTATGAATTGACTCATTACACAGTGCTCTGTTTGTGAGGTGATCAAATCAGGGGAGACCCAGGGGGCCTGTTCTCTTCCGTAATCTTCGTCTCGAGTCACATGTCCTTTTGGGTCACATGTCACAAACAAAGCATTTCTTTATTCATTAGAGAAAAACGCTGCATGTGCGAATCAGAGTCAATGATTTAATCAATTCAAAACACTATTCCCTTTCTTTCACCGAATGGAAGAAAGGGAGGGGAACTTTAGTAAATTAAATCTAGTTAATTTACTCCACATACCAGAGCTGGCTCGACTACCTATCTGATTATCACTACAAAGTCAATATTCACCTTTTAAATAGGCCAGAATGTAACAACTCGCCGCATTGTAAAGCAAAGCTAGACGGCGGGCGCACATACGTAGCTGAGACATCTCAATTTGTCACCAAAAATATCAACTAGTTATTTAAGACTTTATCTGTTTTTTTTGTCATCTAGATTTTGTTCTTTCGCAGGTGTTGTCCCACCATATGTGTGCTATAGGGCTGTCACTTATGTCTCAAAAATCGAACAGGATTTTTTCACAAAAGTGTTCATTGAATCGATTGTAAAATCGATTTTCCATGTCTAAAGACGTTTCCATTTTCACCACCAAATACAGGAAAATCCACGGACACCTAACAGGCATTAGGACGAGCGTAAAGAGGGCGCTTGAGACACACATTCAGCAATATTTCTGATGATTTATTGGCATGAAGTTTCGTCACAATGACAAACAGGAGCGCAACATTCAGGGATTGAGATTAACACCCTCGACTCGCCAAATGCGGGTAAAAATTAACTTTGGCGGGAAACGCTGTCAAATCACAAGCCAATCTGGCGTGTTTCTGTGTTTACTCACTTTGCTGTGGAAGTTCGTGTAAGACAAATCTGTGCAAATACGCAACTCGTGAGTCCTCATGATAGCTCAGAATCTGCTCATTTCTGTCTTACTTGAACACACACGTCACTACGCAACAAATAACGGTGCGCTTGTTCACTTGCATTGAAGTAATGGCGAATATTAAAAAGCATTTGGTTAACAGAAAATACATTATTTTCCAGCATCCTACATGTTCTGTGTGCTGTATTGATCTGTCCACCTAAAACACATTTTTGGTAAAAAATAAATAAATAAATAAATAAATAAATGGCCTTTAAAATCGATTCCCTATTTTCATTTTCGAAACTTGTGTTGGTTGGTCCAATCGATTGTGCAATCGATTTTCGAACGTAAAGTGACAACCCTAGTGTGCTATCTGAGAATTGCACATGTAAATGCCTGTTGTGACTACTTTCTATAAAAGCATAGTAGGCCATACTTTTACTATCTGAGGATGTATGACATTATGAAGCTGTGCCAAACACTTAAGCACATGATAAGCACATCAAGAATGACATTTTGAAATTGTGACAAACACTTAAAGAAATGTCAAGCGCTTCAGGAGCAGAGCGATAGGATACAACAATCATCTAACCATGCTGAGAGACAGCTTGAAAATATAAGCAGCCCTCTTTTCCACCCATTTAAATTGAACCGTTAGGTATACGAGATGACAGATTGCAAATTTTTCGCTTGCGTACCGTAGCTTTTATCTGATAGCTACAAAAAAAGAAAGAAAAACAATAGGATAGCATAAGCAAATTACTGTGAGGCTTATATCTTCACTAAGCTCATTTTCCACTGAAATGCTCTTCCAACATCACAGATAAGGCTAGGAAAACACTCAAAGCTCGACATCTTGTTCTCTGACAGGGTGGATCAGAGAAGAGCTCCTCGTGCACAGATAAGAGGGGGTTAAAGCAGAAATAAAGCCAACACCAATCCCTCAGACTCCCAGCGCGGATGTTGGGTGCGCCAGACGGGAGAGCCAGGCCCCCAGAAGGCTTCGTTGGCGATGTTCAGCCACAGAATTGCTGTAAGTGCCTCGTTAAATGCCGAAACCTGGAAAACAATCGTGTTAATGAATGAGAATGCCAGACGTCACAATGCATTCAATCCAGCGGGGCTCTGAACCTGGCCCCTGGCTCCTCGGCCAGAGCTAAAAAGACACAATATTACAATTAGCATGCTGATTAGCACCTGCCCAGACTCACTGGGAATGACAGGGGGCTAATGACAAAGTGAGCCAGTGTTGTATGTCATGTTCATTGGTAAATATCAACCACTTGGTATTCAGTGTGCCCGCATATGTGCCCTCTTCAGAAAAAAAGGAATTGTTTAGTTGAAAGCAAGACTGAGGGAGACAGTGGCCACTGTTGTGTCTCATTATTTCCATCCATGTCAGAAAATCAGAGCTGCAAAGGCTTTAATTGTCCACCACATACATTTAATGAGCAGCTTTTAGACACAAAATGTCCTGACTAATGTTTTATGACTAATGACGCAACTTGCTTTTCATATGAGAGGAGACTCAAACGATACATTGAAAATATCTACAGTAACAACAACAGCGGGAATATCTGAGGATGCAAAAAGCAAAGAAACTCTCAGAGGGTGGGTCGGGTACTGGCTTTATATGCGGTTAAAAGGGCAACCTTGTGAGATTACTACATTCCCTGTGTTGAGTTTATTTTTTATCACAGCATTGTTTATCACCTCACTTCCTGTTCCCAGTGAATCAATATGCAGTCAATCTCGAAGCAAGGAGAACACATCGATTTGGTTCTTAAGGCTGTACAACCTTTAATCTCCTGAAACGTCGCCGAGCCCCTGAATGCTTTGAGGACACTATGCTGGACTATGCAAAAGCTAAACAGGGCAGGAAATCTATGCACAATCAACAATCCAGCCTCTTACGGCTAACCTAAGGGCAAAAGGTAGAGTGTGTTTTGGCTCTGTTGAGGCAACCCTAAGCTGAGATTTAAGCTCGTTATTGATTCTCCACAGGAAATTCAGGTAATTTCCCTGCATTTGAAATTACATTTTGAAGAAATTACATTTTTGCATTTTGAAGAGCGTGTCCATTTTATTGGCCATCCCTACGTGAGTTTCAGTTGCACAACGGTGCATAAACTTAAAAAGTGTCACTAAACCAAAATCTAGTGTGTATAGTGTGTGTCACTTGAAAACTGTGTTTGCCCCAACTCTGATTTGCTGTGAATACATTATAAAATGTATTCTACCATTCTTTTCTCTGATTGCGAGCGGGAAGGTAATTATTTCTATGAAAGAACATGAAGATGATTTTTGGTAATAGGTTCTTCATGAGGGTTTTTGTGGCAGGCATTGTGAGATGCCAAGGCCATGTTAATGAATATGTACACTGTCCGCTGTTTGATAAAGTTTGAAATTAATTAGTGGCTGCTAAACAACTGAACTCATCAGGCCTGTATTTATGAGACAATACTTTGGAGTGTTTGGAGAATAATTCAGAAGTTTGAGCTGCTATCCATTATTGATTAAACAAGGACAAGTTAGTTCCCATGTTCTATACATACCACTGAATTTAACAGCACAATGAGACACATACTCTTTTATACCAAACCCTGATCAGGCTTTTGTTTCAGATGAAAGCAACTAAAACAACTTTGAAGAAAATGAAGACTACATTGAAGAAAATGAAGACTACAGCAAATCACAACAATTTTGCAGCATATGCCTTGAGAATAAGTAAACAAATATGTCTATAAGGCAGATGTCTGTTTTTCAGCAATTTATATGATTCGTCATTTTCAGCATTATAAGAGAAAGATCAGACAACTAATTTTGTCAGAGAACATAAATGTAGTTCATTTTGTCATATTTTTCTAATTTGGTCTTATCAGTCTAACTTCATAAATTTAACCATTATGCACAATGATTAAAATGACTATCACAATTATTTAAATTGTTATCTTGATTAAAGAGCATGATTTTTTGTCATGAGAAACTTATTTTTTAAATTTCATCAGATTGCACTTTCACCTATAAGCACAAATCATGGGAATGTCAAATCATTTGCATGGTTTATTTTGCGCATTTTTAACTTATCTATTTTCCCGATTCATAAAATTAGGAAACGACAAAAAAATACTTGCATTTATTCCGCAATCAGTCACAAACAAAATGGTCAAGATGCATGTTTGGATTGATTACAGTTCATCACTCAGAATGTTTGATTGCAGATTTAGTCGCAGCAAACAGCACAGGTGGCTTTGTGAAGAAACATAGACTGGCTGTATAACACACACATGGAATCAATAAACTCCAGCATGCATGTTTGTCTGCATTTTCATATCCTCTGCTCTTTTTCTACAGTGTAGGGAGAGTGTGCACATAGTTGCCCAGTTGCGAAGACTAAAACACTGGGCAGATTTTTTTTTCAGAGAAAGCTCTGATTAGGGGATTTCAACTCTTGACATCTGGCAACCCCAAGCATAAAAGCTTGTTAAAAGCAATAATATATATTATTATAGACTGCTTTTAACAAGCTTTTATGCTTGGGGTTGCCAGATGTCAAGAGTTGAAATCCCCTAATCAGAGCTTTCTCTGAAAAAAAAATCTGCCCAGTGTTTTAGTCTTCGCAACTGGGCAACTATGTGCACACTCTCCCTACACTGTAGAAAAAGAGCAGAGGATATGAAAATACAGACAAACATACATATATATATATATACTACATTTCATTTCGTCAACATTTTTTTAAAAAGCTGAACTATTATTAATATGACAATCTTTAAAAAACAAAAACAAGGGAAAAAACTTTATTCAATTTATTCTACAAAACACAAAACCTGATATTTTGAAGAACATCGCAACTGTCTCAGTTTGTTTGGACCCTGCTAACTTTCAATTTATGGACCTAAAAAAAGCATTTTGCATCTTCTTTTGTGTTCTACAGAAGATAAAGAAAGTAATACAGGTTTGGACAGATCTTTCATTTCTGAGTGAATTATGATACACAAAATGCTGTGGTCTCGTCATTTTTCATTCAGATTGCAAGCTCAAAAGGAAGCATACTTCTTCCACTGGGATTCAAGAGCTGTACAGGAGATACTACCAACATGTTTTAGTGTTTTCTTTCCGAATAATGCAGATGTTCAAGAACTGTTGATGAGTGCAATGAAAATTGTTTGCTTCCAGTCATTTTTGTTTAAAACAAAAATTGAACTGGTTCTGAATAATTTCGATCCTACACTTAAATATAATCTACTCATTACACAGACACTCAGAAACCTGTAATAAAACTTCAATGGATCTACAGGGTTCATTTCCAGCTTTCTAGACACTCGTTCTTCCCTCTTGCCATCTGCTAAGAAAACATGAATAAGTGGGTGCATTATTTAGCAATTAACAAAAAGTACACTAAGTGGGTGATTTTAATGATTCATAAACTTATTTTTGCTGGAAATGACATTGCAGTACCTAAATAGGCACTCTGCAAGGGTTTATTGGTTGGAACAAGACTGAAGCACATTTATTTGGACTGCCTAAACAAGTGATGACACCGAACATACATTATACTGCATGAAAAACCGTGTGAGCGTAACAAAACTCAAACAGAATCAGGGTAGTACAAAGTATCCACCTACCACATCCAGTGCACTATCACTCCCCATTAGAGACTACACGCACGCCCCACTCTTAGCACTTTATCATGGTCCTTAAATAGGGCTGTGGAATTATAAAGGAAGTCATTAGATTTAATTAGACCAATTAGATCCAAATTGGAACAGAATGATGCGGGTACATGCCACCAAACAACATGGCACCGATACAGTGAATCCTAATTGAAGTGCAGACAGAGGAAGGGATAAAAGACAACAGCAACAGGCACATTTACGAATTTACGAATAAAATTCAGCCTCAAAAGCAACAGAGACACCATTCCCGACCCATATATGCATGCATCAATCTCACAGAGAACTCTGGAGACCACAAGATTTTTGTGATTGGCAGTGTTTAGAAGAAAATTACAGGCCTCCCTCCCCACAGGTTCAGCTGATTATTCTCAAAAGACAAGCCGAGCTCCACCATAATCTCCGTGTTTCCATGGGGTCCTGATTGTAGCACAGCCCTGGAAGTTTGATAGAGCAAACTTCAAAGGAACGAGCGAGGTAAGGTGCCTGCTCTCTCGGGATTGCGGTTGTGCAGGCGAGGGTATCGAAGCATGAATTATCTATTAGTGTGACTGATATTACAGCAGGGGCCCTATTTTGAGGCTGAAATAGACATATATATCATGAACTTGTGGCTGCGTGGCATTTTTCGTGCTGCCACTAAAGGCTGATAATCTAACGGCGTCATTAGACCACTCTTATTAGACCACATTCAATGAGCCATGGATGCACATAAATGTTACACGTCAAAACACAACTGCCAACTGAGCGAGCTTTTTTTTAGGCAAATTTCAAAGAAATGTGGGAGTAATCTCAAAGATCTGCAATAATATTCAGTGTGCACAGGCTCAGCATTTGGCAGACAGTTGCGCTTGAAGAGAAGGTACTAGATGATCCAAGAAAAACATTGTCGAGTCCCCCACCAGCCCCTTTCACAACAATGTACACAAGGCCAAACACTTCACAGCCACAATTTGCAGAACACAATAATGAGCGCAGCACATCACTTTCTTATACTGCATAATTTTCAAGCTGTGAAACGAGACCCTGTGGAATTAAAATATGGCATTTGTATGGAGATCGTATTTTTGTCATCAACCACCACTTGCTTTGTGGACAACCATCCCAACTGCTTTAGAATACCACTGGGAAGGGAAGCCAAACGTTCCAATACCTCTTCAAACTTTCATTTCATCGTTATACCCTCTCTGTCTCTATATCTGCTTTATATTCATCTGACTCGAATTTCACATGCTACTGTATGCCCTGCACCATAATCTTCCAATGCTACAACAATTTCCTCTTTTCTCAACCCAGAAAGGGTAGCTTGCCATCTTATCTGTGCCTTCTGTCTTGTTACTGTTCAGGGGTGACTGTCTGACCTAAAGAAAAAAAAGCCAGATGGCTTCTTTAACTAAGCTCTTGTCTGAAGCCCAAATATGTCTGTTGTCAGCACAGTAGGGGAACAAAAGAAGAACCCCTAAAATAACAGGATTAAAAAATCCAGATTGGGAAGATTTTGTCTACATGGCATAAAGCACACATGAGGAGAGTTGCTAGTCCATTGCATGAGCCTTTAAGACCCTAAGGAAAGCTAATATCCTTTATTTCATCACACTTATCACGAAATCGTATAGAGTATTTAAGAATCCACAAATTAGTGGACTAGACATCCTAGCAAAAAAGATGATTAAACAAATCTTTATGCGAGACAACATTGGTGACCGGATATTTGAAAGTCTAGTTAAACTGATGACATACTCACAAAAACAGATATTTTAAGCTGTTAATATTTAAAAGTTGGGGTCGGTAAATTTTTTTTTTCTTTCATTATTTTTGAATTTTTTTTATCAAAAGTATTTTATTTACCTAGATTGTTGGAGTGTATTGGTATATACTGTATATATAGGCAATAGTGTATGCGTTAGCCTATCATTTAGCCTATATTCTTGCACACTTAAAAGGCTTTCATGGCAGCAAATTGCTGCTGTGCTGTACTCTAGGTAACAAACATTGTACCAAAATGTTTTGAAATTTTTAAATATATTGATTGAATGAAAAAAAAAATGTTGGATTGCCTTTTGATTTGTAATGTTATTCTGAATAAAAGTATTATAATATTACAACTACAGATTTATGTATATAATAACTATATATTATATAATTATAATATCATTTTAGTAATTATATATAATTAGTAATATGATATAAAATATATAAATATTATATCATTACTATGATTAGCAAAATTTAGCACTAATACATGAATATAGATATTACAAATATAGTATAATCCAGAGAAGAAATATATTAAATTACAAAGAGTAAAATAATGTAGTTATAAAGTACTGTATACCGTAAATTGCATTACATTACAATTTTAATATATTTTTAATATTGCTGTCAATCAATAAAACATTTAATAAAAAGGGGTTAAACATTTCATCATAGGGCCCTAAAACAAATTTTGTTCAACTTTCAATACATTTTTAGTTAAATTGTATAAGTTTCATGATTTCAATTAATTAAGCATGCTTTATGATTATTCAAATTACATTTTCATCATTAAAACAAAGTTAAAACAAGCTATGCTGCTACTTTTGCGAAGACCATGACTTGGTTTTTTATCAATATATAATGTCAATATACAATATATAATATAATGATCAAAAGAACAACAATTACTTGAAATTACTTGAAAAAAAAATCTGTCACTTTTGATCAAATGCATACTTGCTTAAAAATATATACACAAAAGCCATTTTCTTTAGCTTTGAAATGGTACAAATGTTAAGAACCAAACCACTTGTAAAACAAACTCAGTAGATAAACAACTGGTATTTGGCAAAGTGCAAAAAGATCAAGCACAGCCTGAACATTTTTACATTTCAATTTGCAGATCTGACTTGTGCACCGCCTCAGTGCTCGAGCATCGCTGTGAAATGAACATAACTACCCTCATAATAACCACACCACAAAAACGGAGCTGTAGCCAGAGACATTCACGCATTAAAGTTGACACTTTATTCTAAAGTGGTCACAGAGCACACAAAGAAACTTCATAAGAAGCTCAGCAATAACTTTAGAGCAGGAATGAACTGTACATATGCTGCATTAAAGGACACCCTGGGAATGCTGTGCTGAAATAAACTAAATCTCCCTAGGCCTGGAGTCTCTTCTTTATGTAAAAAGCACAATAACATGTCTTTGCTGATGGACAAATCTGACGGGGACATCAGTGGATGACAAAAATGACTGAAAGCAGCTTATTCCCAAACACTATTTCGAGTCCATCAATGTGCTCTGAGTGACCGGATTACTGAATATCTGTTCAGGGAGTGCATAAAAACACATGATTACAGGCATTTGGGGCTCGGTGTCTGCTATTCTATATTAAAGACGAATAGATTATTTTACAACACTGTTTTAATGCATAAGACGGTTAGAGTAACCATGTATTTTTCAATAATATCCATGTTTTGTAGTTTTTGCTTCAATTGGTTTATATTTGCTTCAGCGTAAAACTTCACTGTAATCAATGGCATAGCATCTGGGCACGTGCAAATGGGCCCGGGTGGATTGAGGGCCCGCCCAGGGGAACCTTTTAAGTAAAACGAGAGAATTAATTTTTAGTTCATGTCCACGATAAATATATATTTTTTATGCATGTCATGTGCAGAAATTTCCTGTTTCTCCATTCTCGCATTTATTATTTTTTGCACCCCGCAGTTGCCTTAGAACTACGCCATAATTTTTTTTAAATTAAATTTAAATTTAAATTTAAATTAAAAAAGAAAACACTGTGAGAGGTTAGTGGGGAGATACAACAAAGACTTGCCTCCAGCCCTTCCACAACAGTTGATCGCATTCCATGCAGCCTTTAAAAGACAAATCTCTAGGATGACAACAGTTCAAGATTTGGCCAGTTTTTTAATTGTTGAGAACAACTATCACATCTAACTTCAGCGTCATGTGCACCGTTTTAGTTCTCTTTCTTACCATTCCTGTTACTGTTCCTTAGGGGTGAAACGGTACACAGAAGTCACGGTTCAGTTCAGACATAACGGTTCAGTACGAGTTTGGTACAATGTAGGGAAAAGCAAAACAAAAATGCAGAAGGCAATTTTTTTTTTATTGTGCATGTCTCAGGCTGTACCACCTAGTGTATTACTACATTTGAGTAATTAATGCTAAATTAAATTTATGTAATAAGCTTCAATATTAGGCTACTTACTTGCGTGCTCTCTCTCTCTCTCTAGAGATGTAAATGTCTTAAACCTTGTATTTTTTAAATAAGTTTTATTAACAAAGTAAGTTGTTTATTTACAACCAGTAAATTTGCACCAGTTTATTTGTAGTGCATTGACAATATTTTTATATAATTAGTTTATTAATTAAGTTAATAAAGACAAAAAGACCTTGAGATATGTTTGTCAATTGTACCTGAATGAATTTAAAATTAATGTGCTATATTTCAGATCAATATATTTGTTTTCCTTAATTTTAATTAACACTAACTTTATTCTCATCTGAATTATACAAAATTTATTTCTGTATAAAATAATACTACTTTTTTAACCCATGTAGAATGTGTAACTTAAAAATAAACAGATTAGTGCTCTGTTTGAGGACAAGAAATGAAAACCAATGCAATATGATGAATGTCCAAAAGATGGCACCCATAGACTGTTTTTAAATGGGTTGGATAAATAGATAAGATAACAGCTGTCTTGACTCATGAATGTTTTGCTGGACAAACGGAAAAGATATTAAGTTCTAATTTTCCCCCCTCCCGTTTATCTACAGCTCAGATCTAGAATTCCAAAGTGAAATAAAGTAGCGCTGTAGGGCTGTGCTCAGAATATCGATACAACGATATATCGTCATGAACTCCTGGCGATACGCGTATCGATACAGCAGCTGCCGTATCGATACTTTTGTGCTTTTGAATGTAGCCAATTCAGGGCTCCAATTTCGGCGCAGGACTGCGCATAATTTGAATAATTCCCGCAGTTTATAATGCGGGAAATTCCCGGAAACATTGATTCACTTTAGCATGTAGGTTGTAGTATTAGTAAATGAATCCACACAGATTATAAAATCAAATCAGTCATTTTAAAACTTTCTGTGAGACGCAATTTCACAAACAGCGTGAGTTCAATGCAGTGCTGCGTCTCTCTCTCTCTCTCGTCTCGGGCAAGCGTCCAGCGCTGCAGCCGGTGAAACTACACGCTCACGGTTAGGAGTCGGGCCATGACGGAATATTCACTTGCATAATCGGGCCATCGTGACTAAAGTTGACCATTTGCATGTCTTTAAGTCTTACCAGTTTAAACATTCAAACGATTTTAAACTATTCAGTAGGCCTACTTGCGCGCTCTCTGAGAGTTGGTTTTCTCTGCGTGCATACATAGACTAGAGTAAAGCCGCCTCACATACAGCTCGCGAGATTATATCGCTTTAACAGACTAAAACACGCAAAATGGACAAAATTTCGTTCTTGGTAAGTATCCTCTAAACACAGTTGGTTATGTCTTAAATAAGCATAAAGATTTTTAACAGAAACGGCAATTCCCCAGTTGTATGATGAAGTTAAGCGAGATATTCTGCTGTCACTCTCTTAACCCTGAGCATGTCAATCAATTATTGTTTCTGCATAAAAATTTGAAAATGTAATCATTTAAAATGATTTCAACGTAGAAGAAATGACTTTGTTTGGTGCACATTCCAACACTTAAGACCTGTTAAATACTAGGTGTTTAAAAGAGTTTGAGAAAACTAAGTTAAATTTAAGTTGTTACCGTTTTTGCTTTTATTAATGTTTTAAGTTTTGTTTAGTCATTGAGCAGTGTAGACATGCTTCAGTGTCACTATAATTGTCATTTCAGTTATTGAGGCAGACTTTAAAAGCATTTAAAAGCAGACTTTAAAAGGAAGAGCCATTCTAAGCTTTTTTATTCATTTAACTCATTGTTTTTCAGTTATCACAACTGTTATAACACTGGTTATTCAATAAGCAGATATTACTGTTACTAAACTCAGCTCAAAAGAAATTTAAATTCCAAATTGATCCATATCGTGATACATATCGTATCGTGGCTTTAGTATCGTGATACGTATCGTATCGTGACATTGTTGGTGATACACAGCCCTATAGCGCTGTAATAATTTTTTTATTAATTAACCAGAGAAAGAGAAATAGAGAGAGAGCCAGACAGAGAGAGAGAGAGAGCCAGACAGAGAGAGAGAGAGAGCCAGACAGACAGACAGACAGACAGACAGACAGACAGAACGCAAGTGAGTAACATAATATTGAAGCTTGTTGGTTTAATTAATTGTAACTGACTGTGAAAACTAAGTTTTCCCAAACGTGCGATCTTAAAGAGGCCGGCGGGTCACCACCACTAGCCATACTCGTCCTTAATACAGCTATCTCTGACTCACTCACTGGACTGTCGTCGACCTGACAAAAAAACTGCATACATACAGAGAATGTCTAATTAGAGAGCTTAAGTCCCTCCCCTCCGCTTCCGGCTCATGGGACCTTATTTCGGAAAAAATATGTACGGTAATCATTGGCGAGAGACAACTTATCTTTTTATTCCGTCTGAACTGTGCCCTGAATTACACATATGATGTTTGTCAATTTAAAAGATAATTATGACGGTCAAGAAAGTCGCAGTTTGTCATAAAACAGAAAAGTAACATTTAGTTGTGTGTGAAAATCGCTCAATGACCTTACATCTCCCGGGAAGCGCAACAACGAGCAAGATCCGATGCTCGTATGTGTGCAGTCTGGTACAAAACACTCAGGCATGACGGCGTAACGTTACGATTATAACGTAAGACTATAGAAAAAATGACAGACGTTAGCTTCAGTCAAGTTAGCTTAATTCATTGAGAGAAAATGTGCGCCTTTTGGGTTTGTAGTCTTTGTAATTACGTATTTTAAGTCTTATACCTCAACAGGTTTACATCAAACTGCGACTTTCTTGACTTTAAAATTTATCTTTTAAATTAACAAATATCATGTGTAATTCAGGGCACAATTCAAACGAGATCAAAATATTTGTTGTCTCTCGCCATTGACTACCATACAATGTTTTTCCGAAATAAGGTCCCATGGTGGTCGACCGGAAGGAATGGGACTTAGGCTCTCTATAGTGCGGAGCTCGCCTAAAGCGGGGCTACAGATTATGTGTCCCTAAAGATCCCACGTATCTAACAGTAGTTCCGCATTACATTAATTAATTTGCACGTGAGTTTTATTTATTTTTATACCTTGTATTCTCAGTGTAAATTCATGAACCGAACCGTGAAGCCCATACCTTTTCGGTTCAATACGAATACATGTACCGCTCCATCCCTACTGTTCCTTCAGCAAAGCGCTTTTCAAAGCTGAATCTAATATAAAATTATTTGCGGAGCACCATGTCGCAGAACAGACTATCGGGACTAGCAATTCTTTCCATTGAGAATGCACAAATCCATGAATTAAACACCAAGGACATCGTGGATGAATTTGCCTAAAGAAAGGCAGGGAAAATGCAACTAAAATTACTGAGTAGTTTTTACATTTTGGGCCACCGTGCTAAGATCGTTTGTTTGCATGCAGTAGTTTAGTATTAACATTGGCTGAGTCTTGGTTATTTTAGACTTTTTTTAGTTCCATTCTGGGGTGCGTTTCCCAAAAGCATCATTGGCTAACTATGATTGCAATTTCCATTGAACTCCATAGGTAACGACGGAACTTGCGACCATAGTTGGCTTTGGGAAACACACCCCAGGTTGTGAAAAGTTGTTGGGTAGAGTGGGTTTTATTTATGGTATTATTGGTATGGTATTTTCTTGATAGGCTACAGTGAACATCTATAAATGTATCTTTGATGTACTTAGGGGGCGGGGTCTAGGGAAGCCCATACAATATGCAAATATTTTTGGCATATGGGCCCGGGACTGACTTGTTACACCACTGACTGCAATACTATGTAGATATGCAATACTGGTTCTCTGCACATGCACAGTATCTACTTAACTAATGCGGCATTTTACACCCATCTGTATAGCTCATTTGTACAAAGCCCCTAGCGGTAAACAGTCTGTGATTACTGACTATATTTTAGGGATCAGTTACACTAGTCCAACAACCACCTATTTAACACTATTTTGTTTATTTCCCTCCCATGGATATAAGTAATAAACCACTTGACTTGACTCAAGATTTATAAGGTAAGGCTCTATTTGTTTGTGCAATATGTGCCAAAAAACAATCAATTCTCCAAAATTTTTTCAAGGGAATCCAGATCATTAATAAACGTTAAATGCAATTCTAACCTGCCTTTGATACTGACATGAAAACTACGATCCCTGTGGCAAGTTAGCAAATACAAACACTATTTTTAATCTGATGTTGACCCAAGACATGCCACTTCCAGAGTAGTGAGGAATTCTTGCCGTGTGGTTAGATGAATCGCAGATCACCCCAGCGGGCCACCGTACAGCATTTCACCAGACAGAGATTACAGCCTGACCTATTTTGTTTTATTAGGAAAAACGAATCCTTTTGACGTAGTAGGTCAGAGGAGCCAGTACAAATGGCTACATTTTTTCATTGTAAAACAAACATTGCCTGTATGCACTGCCTTTTACATTTGCTCTTCAAGTGTGACCTGATAAAATAATATTAATAAACCCTAAGGTAGTGTGAAGGGGATAGAATGATGAGTGTCAGCTGCCCTGGCAATCTTAAATAAGTAGATGAAACGGGGAGTGAGATACAAATTGTAATGTACCCAATGATTCAATGTCAGACCACAATAAAATGACAAGCGCAAAAAAATAGGCTAGCCAAGCGCTTCTACATTGGCTGTAATGAATGGACTGAAACTCCAAAAGATTGCGTGCACATTTATCTTTTTGTCTGCATGCTGCGACTCGAAGCTACAAAAAGCTCTGGACAATACAAGCTGTGAACAAAGAGAACTATCAAAGAACAAATTGTTATACAGAAAAAGAGCCAACAACTTCCAAGCCATTTAACATCTTCAATGGATCCAACAAGTTCAATTCTTGCTGGATGGACTAAATATGTAATCCAGCGCCTTGAGATTTCCGAACTATCAACAGACCAACCTCCAAGCATTTGACTGTGTAGTGATTTCTGAACCAAAGAGTCATCTTTTATCTTCATGTGTACTGCAAGAGGAAAAACTCATTGGTGCTTATCAGAGAGCACTAAATCCTTATTTGTACAGCTAGAAAATAAATGGATGTGCTTCCCAAGGGACCTTACTTTATGATAACATATACAGTACACATCTCCTGTCTCTTGATGGGAAATAGATATATATTTTGAGAAAAGAGCAGCGATTAACCTTATACACAAGACATCTGAGTGGGTGAATTGGTCTTAATGGTAATGCTAATGGGTGCTAGTAATCTCTATTTAATGAGAACTTGCTCAGTGTGAGCTGCAATATAATGATGTGTTAAACTGCTCCATCATCAGCCGCTCTCCAACAAAGGATGGGATGTGGGAAGTTGCGGTGGTGCGGTGTTTCACAATTTGACCCTTTGGTTCACCAGCTGTCTGCAAAACAATTTCGCAGTCACACTGAGCGTTAAAAAAATATGAAAAAAATAATGTTCAATGAAACAACTCAATGATTGAAATATATTGCCTTTTTTGTCTCTCTAAAATTAAATGAAAGAAATATATAATACATAAATATGTAAAATTAATATTTAATATAATCTATTTATCTGATAATGTAGATTAAGATATGAATTAATAAAAACTTGTCTGATGTCTGAGAACTGAGAAATGAACTGAGAACTACTAAAATGCAATTCAGTGTCTGAAGCATTTTTAAAGCACGTTTTGTTTGATAGTCATCTTTTGAGTGATACATGGAGGGGCTGATTGCTTGCATGACAATGAATTCTTGGGGATTCTGTTACTCGGCAAAGAAGCATCCCAGTTTGGCTTCTGTACAATAAAGCATGCTTGTTGGATATTTCACCCAAACAAAGAGCAATTTAGAAGAAATTAGGACCAAACAACTCATATGCTGGTCAGCATGTATTTTGCCTTTGTGGCCTCCATTGTGCAGAAACAAGGGAATGTTACAGAATTTTAATCAAGACAAAACTGCCTTTATTTACTGAAATATATACCTAATTGAATCCATGAGCCATGTTCACAATGGGTTTGAATAGGGGCTTTTGTCTTTGTCAAAGTCAATGAGTTCATTGATCATGTAGTGGTTGAGTTTTGTATTGCTTTCAGCATCTTGACTCATCAATCATTATCATCACGTCTGTCAAAGTGGTGTTTAGGTTGAGGCACCTAACCTGACCTTTGCTTCAAGTATTTTTCTCCAATTCAAAACATCCAATCCAAAAGACAATTTATCTCTCGCTGATTTTCTAATCATGACACGCACAGCGTTTCATTTTCAGCCATGCCATAAACGTAGCAACTGAGCGAAATGTTATAATAGAAATATATGCCATATGACACCATAAGAATGTCTGTCATCCACTCACACACGTATAACAAAAACATTACCAATAACACCAGTAATCTCTCTATATAGCCCAAACTGAAAGAATTAAGAGAGCTCTAGTCTCTCCTTGCGCTGTCATTTTTACAGAGCAAAGCAACCAATCAATAGCGAGGCGGGCATGGCAGATTCCAGCCGTAATCCTCAAAATATTCTTATGTGGATTAGCTTCTCCCCCAGCCATTTTCATTTTCACTCTGTAAGGTATTAGTCTGACAGCCAAGTGGAGCAAAACAAATAATAGACACTTCAAATGGGAAGAAATGTCTAATAACAGCAACCTGGTTAAGCTGCTGCTTGCCTTTTCTCTATTTCCATATATACTTGTTTGCTGCAGGCCCTAAACAAATTATATGTGCTATATGTTGTGTACTAAACATTCATCTAATTTGAAAGCAGTATTACTGGCTAATGGAAAAAAAAGGAATTCCTTGAAATGTGAGACTATTGTCAAAGCAGGGCTGTCAAGAATAAACCTCTGTCCTTTACATTCAAAGACATTGTGTGGAAACACAAAAGCACAATTAAACAATGCTTAAAGCCTCCAAACAATGGGCACAGAAGAGACTCATTTAAAGAGTCAGAGGGGGTAGTAAGAGTAAATTGATGGAGATTTTGTACAAGTTTGGAAGCAACAGTGATGGTTAGCTAGCTGGTATATAGGAAATGCTAGTGGTCACATTATAAAAGGCATTAAAGTAAGTATAAGGGTTCAAGTCAAAAGTATAATTAGACAAGGTTTGTTTCCTCTAGCACTGAGGGTGCTAATGCATATTTCAAACCCTTTATCATATATATCATCATAATATTTTGCTACAGTCATGTAAACACAATAAAACCACACTGTTATACATGTAGGCAAGAGTCAACTGTTTAATGAGCATAGATATGCCCCCTACTATGCCCTACGTAATATGCCAGTTTTTGTTAGAAATATTGACTGCCACCTACACACAGTTGGTCAAGTAATGATAGACTAACCACAAAAGGTTTTCAGAAATAACTGTATTACTTTATTATTATACTGACTCCACACTAAAAGGCAAGTGGTGACAGATCAAATAATATATGATATTGTAACATGTTGATATCAGAATGAATGCAAGATCGCTATAATAATTTGTCTATTGCGCAAAAATCATTCTATGAGAAGATCAAGAAACTTGATAAGAAAACCGGTTTAGCATGCTATAGCCCATCTCTCTACACTATCGCTGGCACCAAGCACAGCAACGAAACGCATAAAGAAAGGCAAGGGTAAAGAAAGTCCCTTGTTTTGACACGATGTGATTTTCCAATCACGGACTATTTCTCCTACAAACGTGAAAGCAGGTTTATGATTGCACACGTTGTCTGAGCATCGTTATCCGGAGGGATAAAGTCATAGACACCATCTACACTGCATACGAGCGACTACAAGTTACAATTGTCGCAATGACACAAAACTACGCTCCCGAAGAGATGCTTATTAGCCCATATGCAGCTTCTGAGCAGAAGCAGCACGAGCGACCAAGACGTTGTAATTTTCCCAAGCGAAGAGACCTGCACTTGTTGACTACGTTTGAACACTACGATTTCTGTTGACAAGAATGAATAGACTATACTATCACCCTCTTCTACAAAGAATAGTATTCTATAAAGAAAGCGGATATAAAATATAAAAGCGGGTAAATAAAAGGTCAGTCTGTTGACTGCGTTGAATGACGGAGGAAATTGGCAGTGCCACGAGCAACAAAACATCCCCTAAGCAGCGAAGACCATGCGATTTATTCTAATGTTTTCCAAAATGTGATTTGTTTGTTTTAACCACAGCCCCTACAGTTTGGATATTTATATATCGAGAAATGAGAACAGTAGGCTACAGAGAAACAGCGCGCGGATGCAGCCAGTTTAGAGCGAGCGGTCACACTCAAATGCGCTACTCCGACTTAAAGGGACAATTCACACAAAAATTACACTTCTGTAATTTATTCGCCCTCATGTTGTTCCATTCCATGTGGAGTCCCAAAGCTGTATGACTATCTTTCTTCCGTGGGGCACAAAAAAGACGCAAAAATGTTAGACTGACAGCCTCGGTCACCATTCACTTCCATTGCATCTTTTTCCATAAAATAAAAGTGAATGGTGACTGAGGCTGTCATTCTGCCTAACATCTCCCTTTGTGTTCCACAGAAGACGGATTTGAAAGAACATAAGGAACAGCAAATGACGACCATTTTAAATCTTAGGAGAATTGTCCCTTTAAAACAAAAACATAAGGTGATAAACAAACGACGTTCATGGGTATTCCTAAACTTATTCCTTAAACTTTAAGGAACTTATTCACATGCTTATGCGAACTGCATGAAGCCGATGCATCGCGGTCCGTGATGCAGATGCAACTGCTGTATCTTTTCACAATCCATTCCAATGACTTGCAAACTCGCAAGGACTCAAAACGACTGCAATTAATCAAATGTGATTCGAGAACCAAAAACAAGAACAATGTCACTTAAAGAAACAAATTGATCAACAAATCCATTACAATAATCCATTGGAACAGAAGCTGTTAGCCCATTTCAGAACGCAGCTTTGCGTTCAATAAAGGTCAGTGTATGTTCCGCTCTCCAAAAGGCTGCTAATATAGTGATAACATCTTTACAATGTATCTGGTTCTATCTTTACCGCAACTAATTTGCTGGTGAAACAATTTCAGTTTATGTAAGGAAGAGAAACATCCCGCTTCCCCCGCACGAGAGACCCGCAGCAAAAGCAATCCCAGACTTTATCGCGTCAAAGTTAACAGAAATGACCAGAAAATCCACATTTCACACGACCGCTTCAGTTTCGACAAAACATATGTAACTTTGTAACCCGTCGGTACTTTGAACTATCACTTTCAATCAAGACGCCACAGTGAATAGCTACAAATCTCCGCAGGCGGCGAATGTCCGTCGAGCTGGCTCAACCATTTTTGCCTTAAAATACAAGCAGATTAAAGGAAAAGCACAGTTCCTACCTGTATGGATAGCTGCCGAAATGGTGAATAAAATGAGGAGAGTAGCGAGAGATCCGTTGCTCGTGTTCGCCATGTTGGACACCTGCTTCATTCTGAAGCTCGTGAGTGAGTTGAGCTTCACCTAGAGCAACGGGAGCTGCGCGTTATGAGATGCTGGGAAAGGGCGGGAACAAACACCCATTCAAAAAGAACGTCAATGCATTTTAATACAATCCTTATTATAGCCTACTGAACCGGGTCTCTTGATGTTATTGAATAGATTTTTTTAAAGACAAATTTGTTTGTTTCTGTAAAAACACCCTGTTGATCAGAAGAAAGAGGCTTCTGCCCCTCCAAAAAAAAGTGCAATGGTAAACATAGTTTTCGGCAGAATGCCATAAGTGCAGTTACTATAGGCTACAGTTCATAATCATAATAATAATAATATACCAATAATAAAATTATCAGTGTAACTAATACCACTGTAGCTGTGCTAATTATAACAACATATTTAAGTAGGAACCATGGTTACCCTGAGTTTGTGCAACAGTATAAGGTCTTTAGAGAAAAAGGGTGCCTCTAGTGGCGTTACCTCTGTCTCTTTCGCTTTCTCTGAACACATGCACAGACATAAAAAAAAATCTTGATTGGAAGATTGGAATGGAATAGGTATATTCCATTAGAAATATATTTAGGATTATGGATTAAATGTTAACCGTGTTAATTTGAAAAAGGTATACTGTAAATGCACTCAACGTTTTGAATTACATTGGAATAAAACACTGTCAAAATTTAAATGATCAATAGGCTACGTTATGACAACATATGTTGTAACGTTGCTTTAACTCATCAAAATAAGCAATTTTCAATTTAAGTTGAAATGACTTAAACATCATAGTTAAATGTAGGCCTACAAGTTGAAGGCAGCAACTTTTTTTTCAATGCAAGTAATGTAAAGACTAGAGGTTAAAAAATGAAAGAAAAATAAAGAAATTTATAAAAAAAACAGTTGGAAAAATAAAAGTGAAGGCCTTGAATATAACATACTGGAAGCACTGTTATGTGTAATCAGTTCAAAAGAGAAAAAAAAAAAACTTCCTGTTAGATATCTCTTCCCTCAATATGAAAGAGACTTCTCATCAACATAATTATGTTGACTTTTTAATATAAGTTAATTGGGTGCTTTCTCAAATTGACTCGCAGTTGGAGCCAGGGTTGCAAATTGATAAGGTAATCCAGGTAGCTCTACCCTTGGTGGCTCATTATGCTAATTCACTTGGAAGGCTCACAGGGCAAGTGCTTTGATTTTCTGGAGATGAACAGGAATTAAAGAAATGTTTATACAAGACTCAAATTTTGATCATACACCCTAATACTTATGGCTGAACATGCTTTTCCGTGCCTTCCTGGCTCAAATTCTTAGGGCATAATGACTGATTGTTCCTGGAAAAAACAGATACATTTAGAAACTATGAAAAGAACAAAAGTAGATGAAGTGCTTCCTCTTGAAGATTTTCTCCCTTACGGATTATTTTATAAGCATAAAGTTCACTCTTCTTTAGTTAGACAAAGATCAGGGAAAAGTTTCTAACATTAAGATTTCTAAAGTTTTGTTGCATGATTCAAGGTAGCAGTATCAAAGCAACAACTTAAAATGTTTTGCAGTCATGATATACATAAGCACTCTTCATATAGCCATATATGCTCTGTTGTCAGTGATGTAAAATACATTTTAGAGTACACCTTTCCTTTAAAGAATATCAAAGCCTGGGTTAGATGAAAGAAACCCCCAAGAGTTGACAACAGACTTCACAATCTTATGTCAGAGCCAAACAGTCATGTTTTGACCTTGCTGTCCTAAAGGTTATTTTTCTTCAGAAAAGAAAATCAGTATGAGAGCTCTTTAGTTAATGAAATCTTCCTGTTATTTATTGATTTGCCTCAAGGGGTTTGTTCTTGCTTGCAAATAAGTGATATTCATTTGGTATCAACACTAGAGTGCACACATTGTCCCACGATACTGTCTCAGCAGGGCTCCTCTATAATTATTCATTTAACGACTTTCTTAAAGCACATGATTGTGACGGGAAAAAAGGTATTAAGGATTTGTACAGTAGACACATTTGGCTTAGGGCCTGACTATATATTAAAAGGGGTTGTCACACTATTAAAATATACTATATTACAAACCAGTACTGGTCTAATAAATATAGGCGTGCAACATATATTCTGCGCTCATTAAAAAACTATAAAACAGTAGCCTAGAATAAATCCTATGCTTCAAATTTTAGCCTATTGTTTATTAGTATACTGGTAACTTTAATATAATTATCAGATTAAAGCTGCAGTCTGTAGTTTTTCCTATTTGTCGCCATCTCTGTTCAAAATCTGCAATTGCAGTTATTCTCGGAATTATCAACTTTACGTGGGTTGACGGCACAGCACGGATGAATCCAATGTTTTGAGGAGAATGTGCGGCTGTCAGTCATCGCGCCGGTGTGGGGCGGAATCACAGATATACTTTTTGGACGTATGACCAACATAAGAATTTTCACCGGAAAATGTCATCTGAACAAGTAACATCCACTTTTGTTCTGACCAACTAATGGAAAAAAAGCATTGCAGTAAATCGCGCTGATTAAATCTAACGATCGCTTATCAAACCGTAAAACTTATACTTTATTCTCAAATTGTTAATGTTAACAACATCAGCATTGCGTGGCTACATTTCATGCCCTTTCGATATGTATACTTGTTTTCGCATGGGCCCGGTTGCAATCTCTCCGAAGTCCGAAGTCTTTTGCATTTTACAATGGGTGAATCTCAAGTTGTCACTGGTGATTGTCATTTGAACCTTTCTGGATCCGCCATCAAATTAATAAGTTTAATTATATCATGTGCTGTGAGAAAAGGCTATAAATCTCCACCTCCAACATCCTCATATGCAATATAGACGAATCTGGCGAAACTACCGGAAGTAAGCGGCCGCCATAACTGAGCTGTTGCTGGGTAGCGTTGCGCCATTGCCTCCTATTGTTTTAGTTGCAACTTGTGTCCACTGGAATAAACCGCCCGCGATTTACGACTGTCACTAACGTTACAATGTAGAGTGTGCATTATTTGACCAACCCATCCGGAGCTCAGATCATTTTGACCCTCTATCAGTGACCTGTAGTTGGCATTTTGTTGATCATCGGATGCCAGGCGAAGGAGAAAATACTCTTGAATACATTTAAAACAACAGAAGGGGCGCATTGGGGCAGTAGCGTTAGTAACATTACTGTTATGTCTGTTGTTAATGTTTGATTTGCTTGACTGTGACAGATTTATTTTTTTGGGGGGGGGGGGATTGTCAAAACATTTGGTAACTAAATAGAATTATGAAGTTTAGTGACAACATGTTACAATGTTTACATTGTAAAATGACTGGTAGGATACAGTTTTTATTATTGCTTGACAAAGATTTCATGTTTTCAATTCCATTCTTGTGATTTGATTCAGAATTTGATTCAATATTGACTAATTTGGATACATGTTTATTTTAAATTGTTTAAAAAAAATAATCTCCCCTAATGCTGTAAACATAGAGGGCCCAATTTGCTGGTCTTATTAAAGGTTTACAATAACAAATTAAATTAAATATAATGCAGTTTTTGTTATAATAACAATTTTTTAATGACATAAGTAAAAAATATAATAAATATGTAATATTGTGCTCAGCAAAATCTCCTCTCTAGCTATTTTTTCTATTCAATTAACATTGCAATGGTCATTAAACGTTATGTGACATAATTGTTCTCCTGCTGTTATATTGACCTCTTTCCATGGTTTAAAAACACTAATTGGTCGATATTATGTATACTGTCTAGATGTACCTTACCCTTGCCTTTTGCAATGTGAAAATGAGATAAATAATGGACACAAATGAAAAACATTAATTCGTTTATTTGATGTCATTCATTTATTTATTGTTGCCAAATGGACAGATCTTTTTATAGTTTCCTCGTTAGCTAACGTTAGCCTAGCTAGCTTGCCAAGCTATTTTCATAAATAATCTGCAAGATCATTTGTACCTTCATCTGTGACTGGAGGCCACTGTCTAACATCATCAACCCAACAAAGTCATTCTGCCTGGCTGTAAAGTTAGCTGTCATCGAGGCCGCGTTATCACGGAGGTTTGTTTACATACCGGATTTTTTTGTTAAAGCGCTTACATAATAAAACAAGCTGTAAAGTGGACTTTATTATTTGTTTATTTTTTGTGGTGGATGTTGCTTTGTGTGATGTGTGACTGGTGGAAACTGCAATGGGCTGAATTGGAACGTCCTAAGTCCTTGATCACTTGGAATCAGCTATGGAGTTGATTTTTTATTTAAATGTTTTTGCCTTTGAAAGGCTGCGCCGCGTCCAGTGTAGACACTATCACGAAATATGATTTTTCAAGTAGCCAGCACTAGTCAATATAAGTAGCTACGATTATGCAGACAGTTCATATCTGAAGCTAAGAAAACAGAGGTCACATATAGGGAAAAATGTGTTAACATTTCAAACATGCTAGTTTTACATTATTTGAAACTGCTACGGCAGCAGTGAAAAGATAATAGGCCATTTGCTTTTGACGCACTGTGTCGCGCCTCTTGCCAGTAGATAGAGAGTGTTACTGATCATGATGCTCGGGATCTGTGATGATCATAATTCCCTGAGTTTATCCTGATGGCAATATAAAGAGACATTAAACTCCAACAATTTTTTGAAAACAGAGTGTTTTAACCACACAAACAGCTCAATTTGAAAGAAACGCCCAAAGATTTTTACTGCTCCTTTCAAGGGTGCAAGAATCAGTTCCCGCCCCGAGTGTTAAGCCAAACGTGATTGGTTGTAGCTAGAACGTGCTACGATTGGCCAGCTCAATGTGGCCATTATCTGATTGGCTTGAGTAAACGGTGGGTGGAGTCCACTTATTTGTGGATTTGTCAGCACGTATTTATTTTGTGAATTTTATACATTTTTGTGAAACTCTTAACATTTATTTGTGGATCTTAATCTTTTTATTTGGGAATTTTATAATTGTGAAACTCTTTACATTTATTTGTGAATATTAATCTATTTATTTGGAATAATGCCAGAATTCTAACCCTTTTTAGACTGTTTCATGCTCGGTTTTTGTTGTTGGACAAAATATGGAGAGACGAGAAAGAAACCGATTGTTATTCTTATTATTTATTCTGCAAAATACTTGCTCAGCAAAATGCAAACAAGGACGCAACACCTTGCGTGTACCTGGTGCCAACGTTACCCCACGTTCACTGTCGTAACCATCATGAAAACAACGTTGAAATATTGGTTATAACTTAACATATACATGGTAAGTAAGCGATTATATAACACTAGTATCATGTTAACACGTGTATACCCCCGGTTTCACAAAGAAGGCTTAAGCTTAGTCCCAGACTAAAATGCATTTTAAGTGAAAGATTTTGTCTCAAGATGCACACCAGTGATGGTTGCATCTTGATAAATCGACTTTCTCACAAATGCTGTTGACTGAGTTTAACCTTTACTGTATTATATAGATTAGCTAAATTTTGGTCCTTGACTAGCGATTCATTTTATGCTGAAATGGTGCTTTGTTGGGGGTAAAGTATTTACTGCTGTGCACATTTTAATTCTAGAAGGACATTAATTGGTTAGTTTACAAGCCTAATCTGGTGTTTTTATGATAATGTCTCTTAACGGTAGCTAATAGTAAAGTTCTGCTGCTTTACTTATGATATGCAGAAACGGAGTTAAAATTAGTTTGTTTAGTACTATTTTAATGTTTATGATCACTTTAGTATAGTATAGACTAGTACGCTTACTAGGCTATAGTAGTTTAATTTCTGTATGTCTTCAATGGTGTGTTAATGTTAAACATTTAGTTTATACTTCATTCTAACATAATCAGAAAGATCTAGGGCTGGATTTTGTTTTGTAAATAAAATCATTTAGCTACTTCTGTCATTCGAGTATTTATGCACAAGTGATATTTTCAGTCTGAGGAGCAGACAGGAAATGCCAAAGCTTGGTGAATCTGATCCGAACATGTCTGTCCTCATAAATCTTGTAGAAACTTAAAACCTGACTGGATTGGAACAGGTTGGAAAGTTATGCCAGATTCCGCTACCCACAACATTTATTTCCTACACTGCTCTTGCTCTTAAAGTGCTTGGGGAAATGTGACATTGAGACATACAGGTCCCTAAACGACAGCCATCGTTTAACAGTGACTCAACTTGAAACAAGTTGGTTTCAAAAAGCTTTTCTGTTCAGGACTTGTCCCCAAAGGAATCTGAAAGGGTGGTGATATCAGGAAGAAGGGGGGATCATAGAGGGAGAAAATGACAGTTTCCTCCTGATATGTGCTGTCTCCAATATGAGGACATGATTTAGGAAAGAATTGTCATTCAGTGATTTCTGCTCCAGTCAAAGTGTGTGACAAGTAGAACAAATTACCAAGGTGTAACAGAGAGTGTCTGGACACCTGCACATACCACAACATTCATCACTGTCAGAGAGAACCAGTTTATTATGAAATGCACAAATCATTAATCTGTTGTGGGCACAAAGGTTTTCTGTACTGAGATAATGAGGATGACAGTCGCTGCCATTGCGTAGTGTTTTATGGAAATCACAGCAGCCTGTTGTTCATTCATTGCAAAAGCTTGTGATCTCACATCCACATGGATCATTCTTTCACAAGTTTGATAATGCGCTGGGTGGAGGTGCCTGTTGTTAACCGCGTCCCCTGCGAAGTCTGACCAATGTCATTATTATTGTTTCTTTGCTCACTTTCCTTCAGTGTCCTTTTTTCATCTCGAAGGGTATATACCCTATGTCAGAGTATGTGAATATGTGTCTTTATGGACCTTGTTAGGTTGCTATTTGTCTTTCCTGCATGGTACACAACCGCCCTCTCATAGGCATATAGTCTGTCGCTGCCTTTGTAACTAGGCTGAGGGCTCAGGCTCCCTGTGGCATATTCACAGTGTCTGGAGGCTAGTTATCTAGGCAGCTTGTGGCTTTCTCATGATTGGCCCTGGTAAGCCTGACACTACCGTAATTTCACATTCTTAGCCTTATTAGTGCATGTAGAAGTTTTCTTATGAGCTTGTTTTATTTGCATCATGTTAATTAACTTCATTCACGCGTGTTTGTGCATGCAATTTTCTAAGTGCCACTGTTTGGGACTTTAAATATACAGGCCTCATTAAACTAGTTGTTTGTCCAAGCCTTATTTCTGCTTAAAAGTCTTTATGTTGAGATTTAGATCATTCGTGTTAGCATTTATAATGCCTTTCTATTTTGTTCAAAAAATCTGCTATTAATCCAACCTTGCAGAATCCCACAGTCTAACTTCTTTTTTTTTATCTTTATGGACTTTTTCCTTTTATAGCATAGCAGGGTTGTGTGGTGTTCAGAATTTAATTGAGAATACATAAATTAAAGCCTTTAATGAAACAACAAAAGACAAAGAGAAAATCCCTCACTGCACCTGACTGAATAACTTTTGTAACTTTAATTGTAAGGATTGACCTATATTTAATACAGTAAAGACATAGTAATACAGTTCTGTTTTACATTTGATTACTTTCTTCAATTCCTGTAGTATTTTTAAATACTACTGTTAACTCTTTCTCCGACATTGGTGAGGTTTTTCCGTCTTTTATGACAGAACTCTTCTCCACCATTGTAAGTTTTTCTGGCAATGTTTCCACTGTTGTACGGTTGGGAGTGCTATTATCTCGATCGAAAAACAAGTGAAGAAGAAGCAGATCATCAAACATTCAACAGCATAAATCAAAACTACCTAACATTACCGAATGAAATATCAAACCCATGAAAATGCTGGTGGGGAAAGAGTTAAAACACTGTTCATTTGTATCTTTATTCTGTTGCATTTACATATTTATATATATATATGTGTGTGTGTGGGGGGGGGGGGGGCACTTTTTTTTATAGGAAGAGAAATGATAGGGTGAAGGGAGAGATCAGATAATGACACACGTTTTCAAACTCAGAATGTGTTCTGTCATTTGCATGGCTTTGAGCTACAAAACTTAAAGGTGCAGTGTGTGATTTTTAGCAGCATCTAGCGGTTCGGTTGCGAGTTTGCACTAAGGGCTCAGCCCACCGCTCACCCCTCCCTTTCGAAGAAGCTACGGTGGCTAAAACGGGACAAACATATCGTCATCTGAAGCCCAATTTATACTTCTGCGTCGACCTCACGCCGTAGCTATGTCGTAGGCTGTGTGTAGAACGCGTACCCTTCGGCGTACCCTGACGTGCACCTCTCCAAAAATGTAAGAACGTGTCAATTCTTCGCGGACGCAAGCGCTGTGATTGGCCTGTCAGAACCACTCCCTCGGGTTTCACATGTTCTCTCTGCATGCATCAACGCGGACAACGACGCAGAAGTATAAATTAAAACCAACACGTAGTCTACAGCGTAGAGGCTCCGTAAAAAGCCATAAACACTACTCACAGTGTTTATGGCTAGCTTCTAGGTTTCTGCGGCTTCTCTTTCAAGGTAGTGACGAAACGCGCTCTGTAGCGCTGTTTGTTCGCTGTCGGCTACGGTAGAAACATGACGTCACAATATGTCGACCTTCATAGAAGGGGATTCCCGCGGTTATGTAGATATAAATGTCTCATTCTAAGGTAATAAAAACATTACGGTTTATTAAGTAAGTTCTTTATACACCACTGAAAACATATTTATGGATGTCATTTTGCATTTCTGTTAATAGATACTCAAAATTTTTACTGATTGCACCTTTAAAGGTGGGGTGTGTGATTTTCTTTTTTGACCATTTTTTTCAAAATCACTTGAAATCCTTTTCCTGTAAACCCACTTACAGCCACTGAGTTAGAAGCACTGAAATGAAAATGAAGCAATTTAATCATCTGTGGAACGGGCAGGACTCGAAAAATTCCAGCCAATTATTTCCAAGACCACCTAGAATCATTGGACTGTAAGTGCGTCAATCAAACAGTCGTAATTTTGGTTCCTTATTTCTTAGGAAATAGTTACCAAGACAGGCCTGTATCTCTTATAATTCTGTGCTGAATGTGTTACTTAAATTTTCAGGTGTTTTGTTGCATAAAATAAATGTGGGTGGACTGTATAAAAGGGAAGACTATATAAAAAGGATTTAATGACCTCATAGGCGAGCACCGCTTAAGTGTTTGCATTGCTTTGGCAGACTGTGCCGTCCTTGGACATTGAGAAATGGTTACCATCGCCCCATGAGGAAAACTGCTAAGATTACAGCTTGACAGCAAGAATTCAAATGATCTTTTGAGGATACCTCAATTCTCAGAGCGTTGTAAACTTCAGATTCAATACAGGTTTGTTGGTCCTTGAGTCATATAATCTAGCAGTGTTGTGTCAGCGGTGTAAGAAAGTGAATACTTTTCCTCAGAGGTTTCACTGCAGAATTTAGATGACCTTTTTGCCCTTTCCCTCAACTAGGTTAATTATTTTATAATAGTGTTGCAAAATGTAGAGCCAATAGAAATGTGAAATGTATTGATTCCTTGTCACTATATAAGCTTTGCCCTGAGTTCAATTCATGCCTTATCAAAACACATTCCTGGTTGATTCTTTTTCTGCTCCATATCTTATATTTTCAGTTGCACCAACCTAAAATGGAATCATAATGCATGCTATTGTATTAAAAGTATTGTTGCATAAATTCCACTCTCTCTGACTGCGCTAATGCACCTGCATTATTGACAGAGGGGTGAAGACATGTAGGTTGACCCACTGTCTCTGGAGAGGAGTAGTTCACAGTGTCCTCTTGTAATGTGGCGTTGAGAGGTCAGCAAAAGTGCAGGCCACTGTCACTCTGATGGGAGGTCAAACCATGCACGTGACCACCCCTGCCCTGAGAGACTATGTGCTTCATGAACAGGTTTGTTGCACATTATGAACTCTGTGAGAACAGGATGAAAAACACTGCAGCAAAAGAGGGTGTTTTCACACCTAGTCATGGTCAGAATTGATGGCACCCCTGGTAAATGTGATCAAAACTGGCTGTAGAAAATAAATCTGTATTGTTTATCCTTTTGATCTTTCATTAAAAAAATTGGCAAAATTCTAATCTTTCATTGAAGTAAAAGAATTGAAAGTGGGGGGGAAATCACATTATGAAAAAAATGTTTTTCTCCAAAACATGTTGGCCACAATTATTGGCACCCCTACCATATTTTACGAGTAAAATATCTCTGAAGGATATTCCCATTAATATTTACCTTTTTTAGCACACCAGGGTGACTAGGAACATGAAATTGTCCAGCCATGACTTCTTGTTTCACAGGAGTTTAAATATGAGGAAACACAAATGCCAAATTCCCTTAATGAGTAAAACAAAAGAATATAGTTCTGATGTGCATCAAAAGATTATTGACCATTACAAAATAGAAAGTGGTTGTAAGAAAATAGCTAAAGAATTGAAAATCCACATTTTGACCATCAGGGCAATAATTAAGAAGTTCCAATCATCTAAAGATGTTAGGAATCTGCCAGGAAGAGGACGTGTGTCTATATTGCCTTAATGGACGGTGAGGATGAAAGTTTGAGTAGCCAAAGACTCTTCAAGGATCACAGATGGAGAATTGCAGAGATTACTTGAGTCTTGGGGTCAGAAAGCCCAAAAAAACAAAAAAATCTACATCACCACATGTTGTTTGGGAGGGTTTCAAGAAAAATCCTCCTCGCTCAGCCAAAAACAAACTCCAGCAAATTCAGTTGTCAGACATGACTGGATCTTCAAACGGGACAGGCTTCTATGGTCAGATGAAACTAAAAAAAGAGCTTATTGGCAGCAAACACACTAGATGGTTTTGCTGCAAACAAGGATAAAAAGTACCCCATGTGTACAATTTAATAAACCGTTGGATCTTTAATGTTGTGGGCATATTTTTCTGCTGGAGGTCCTGGACTTCTTGTTCAGATACATGGCATTGTGGATTCTATCATATATCAACAGATAAAAAATCAAAACCTGACGCCTTCTGCTAGAAATCTTATAATGGGCCGTGGTTGGATCTTCCATCAGGACAACGATCCAAAACAAACATCAAAATCAACACAAAAATTTGTTACGGAGCACAAAATGAAGCTTCTGTGACCGTCCCAGTCCCTTGACCTGATGAGTGGTCTGAACTGAAGAGAAGAAGCACCAACATGGATCTGGGAATCTGCAGGATCTGGAGAGATTCTGTATGGAGGAATGGTCTCTGATGTTGTGTCAGGTGTTCTCCAAACTCATCAGGCATTATAGGAGAAAACTCAGAGCTGTTATCTTGTCAAAAGGAGATTGCAAAAAGTATTTAATAAAAGGGTGCCAATAATTGTGGCCAACATGTTTTGGAATATTTCATGTGATTTCCCCCCCACTTTCAATTCTTTTACTTCAATGAAAGGTTAGAATTTGAATGAAAGATCAAAAGGATAAACAATCCAGATTTGTTTTTTTACAGCCAGTTTTGATCATATTTACCAGGGGTGCCATCAATTCTGACCATGGCTGTAGTTCATTTGAACCCTCCAAACGCTCTCGGAGTGGTTCAGCGTGTAGCCTATATGTGAACAAACCAAGTGTTCTCAGACCCCCCTAAAGGGACCAAAAAGCGAACCATACTCAGATCACCTCAAGGGGTGGTCTGAGTACAGTTCGTTTGTGACTCCATTTGTGGTTCGATTTCTTTGTGATATGTAAAAGCGATGAGGTCCCAGTCTACTTTGCGTTTCGTTCTAACATATGTACTGCTTTTGAAGAAATATCGTACTATCGTGCTACAGTCTAGACTCTAGCCTATTCAATGCAGTTCTGGCGCCTAGGTCCCAACGTAGGCCTACAACACGAAATACATTCACTTCACATGTTAACGCAGTGGTAGAGTTACGCTCACGCGACACTGCAGTGTTTCGCAGTCATGAACGTGTATAATTTTCATGAGTAAATAAATGCATAACATAATGTTGCATTACATTTCATTCGCGCGAAGCATGCACACTCTAGAAGCTTGCAGCGTGCGAGTACTGAGCTAAGTTATCTTTCACATCTTGTTTGGCTTAAACAGTCAAATACACAAAAAAAAAATACATAAACAGTCGGTTCTGTTTAAAGTGAAAGTAGACGGTTGGAATTAGGGCTGTAGTCAAGACCACCTTTGTCGAGTCCAAGACAAGTCCAAGACCATGACTAGTCGAGTCCAAGTCAAGACCAAGTCCAAAGAGGTTAGAGTCCAAGACAAGACCGAGTCCAAAAAGGTTCGAGTCCGAGTCAAGACCGAGTCCAGGACAGGAAAAAAGTCTTATGCATGACATTATCAAGACAATCATTTTGGGTTATTATTTGTTGATCTAAAAGCAAAAACAGTGTCACAACACCCAGGATTTTTTAAGTATAGACATTCCCCTTGATATCATCTTTAATCTAAAGAAAAAAGAATGATGACATATGGTGATACCTCATAATAGCAGTGTTAAAACTGATACAAACAACACCAACCTACTTTTATTACCACTGCTAGGTACTAGTACTAACTAAATAACAATATAGCTTCACTCCAGTAAAATATATGTGGTAATTTCTTCACGTTAAACCAAACTTTTATTTTGACGGGTTTCTGAGTGTATCTGACGACGAAAAGCTGAAGATAAATGTGTACTTGTGTATGTAGTACATGAACCTGCGGCACTCATTTGCAGAGACTCGCTGAACAATCAGATTTGATAGCAGTCTTTAATATTCACAGTCACTATAGTCCATATAGCAATTTCATATTATGATCGGCAGTGAATAGACAGATCTGTTATTTCAGCGCCGGTATTGCAGTAGCAAATAGTAGAAAATAAATCACACACGCGCAGGTCATACTTGTCAATGACTGGCACTACAATCTGCGGTAATCTGTGGAGGTTTCTGCGGGTGCATACTACAATAATACGTTACTGGGAACATAATAAAGACACCTGGACTACATATTTGGCAAGACCAGTGGCCGAGACCGAGACAAGTCCGAGACCATAGAAAAACGGTCTCGAGTCCGGACTCGAGTCCAAGACCGGACACGAGTACTACAGCCCTGGTTGGAATACGGATACGTGGGTTCTTCTCAATATCCCTCCTCTTCTCCCCTCTCCTCTGTCCTCCATCCAATGACCCGGAAACCAATCGAGCTCAGCCATCTTGAAGGACATCTCAATTCTCTAATTGCACCGCGAGGAGTCGAGGATCGAGGAGAGAGGAGGCTTCATGAGGAGTTATGAGTGAGGATACACAGATGTATCCTTTGCCGAGGTGTTTTATCGACTAAACGTGACGCACGTATCAATTCTCCTCCCCCTTCACATCGGTCACAATAATTTTAATTTATACTTTAGCTTTACCTATAAACCACACATCTCACATATTTCAACAGGGTCTCTTGCTTTATTATTATTTATTACTAATTTCTTAAACGACCAAACTTCTACAACATAAGGGCAGATCCTTTGAGCGCTGCTGATGACGCTGTGAAGTGACGCTCGAGTGATCAAGTATTCCAATGTATAAAAAAGCTTTCATTCGATTCCTCCGTCCTCCTTTTCTTTCCTTGTAGCCTTCCCTCGCATCCTACAGGGGGTGGAGCTGAGACACGAGGAAAGGAAACGAGGATGCACAAATAAGAATTGAGAAGCACCCCGTGTCTTTATCCATGCTGCGTGAGCTGTTAAAGTGGCAGCAACCAAATAGCTTACATGCTGCCGCTAGTCCTTAAAACAACAAAAGAGAAAATCACTCACTGATCTTAACTGAAAAACTCCAGTAGCTTAAATCAAAATCAATGTATAATTTTTTTACAGTGAAGTCTATGTAGCATTTTATTTTTTACATGGGTTTATTCAATTTCGTATTTGAATGGTGCGGTTATATACACCTAGCCTACTGTGGCTGAAAAAATAAAGCACCGTTTACTTCATTTTAGAGGTCGACCGATTCATCGGTTTTGCCGATTCATCGGCACCGACAGTTGTTTGGTAAAACTATCGTTATCGGCAAAATCCGATAGTTTTTCCGGGTTGCGTCCGTTGCTGGAGCGGCTGAGAAGTGCGCGCGGTCATTACACAGCACGAGAGCGCTGGGAAGAGACTGCTGGCATTATACAGAGTGAGAGCGGCCTCTAGAGGACAAATAACAAACTATCACTGGCTGAGTTGTTTACGTTAACAAGTGAGGCAGCGCGCGGCACGGAGAGAACACGCAGCACAGAGAGCGCTGACATTTAAAACACCGACAGCGAAACGGTATGAATACGTAACACTAAAGTACATATTGCCATATCATTACAAAGTAATTCATTTGTTGACTAGATGCTGCATAAGCAGAGAAAGAACAGTTGTTTGCCGTCAAGGCTGTGAGGACTCTAACATTACCTCAGTCAACCGTTAATGTGACAAAAACACACGCAGACCTGACACAAATGTTTTATGGCGCAATTGTTACCATCTATTTGCATTTTTTTATCCGGCTGGTCACTTTTATGCATTCATTAGCCGACGAAGTTGCATATTTAAAACTAGTGACGTGATTGCTTTCTCAACATTGATATGTTCATGCAGCCGACAGAAACGTAAACTTATCAGAAACGCGTTCGATTTAAGATCTTTTTAATCACTACAATAGATCTTGTTATTTTGATTAGATAATCATCACGTGTTCTAAAATCTAAAAGAAAATAAAGTGAGAGACTATAGGCTGTAACATATACATAATACAGGTCTTTATTACATTTTAATGGCCATCTTTAAGCACGACTCTTTGGAATCATATGAAATGGTAACACTTTACAATAACATTGCATTTTTAGCATTAACTAAGGTTAATACAAGTTGTATAAGTATTATTCATTGTTACGGTAGTTTGTAAATTTCAACATTTACTAATGCATTTGAAATGTTTTAATTTTTATTTTATCTTTTATTCTCTTAGTTAATGTACTATGAATGAACTAACATGAATGATAAAGGTACAATTGTATTGCTCATATTAATACATGCAGTAAAAAGGTATATTGCATTATGCATATAGTTCATGAAAGCTAGTTAATACATCCTTGTTTACAAATGGGACTTGCAAAGTGTTACCTATGAAATGTACGTATGTTTCTAGGTTATAGCTAACGAAACCTGTAATATTTTAATGTTTAAATTATTTTCTGTATAAAGTTTTAATATATTCATATTTATATATGTATTTAATTGAGCACATTTCAGTTCAGCACTGTTTTATTGTGAGTATGATGTTTGTTTTTAATCCAGTATCCATTAAAAAAATATCGGTTGAATTATCGGTTATCGGCATGTATGGTCAAACCAGATATCGGTATCGGTAAAATCCACTATCGGTCGACCTCTACTTCATTTGTATAGTATGTTTTGTATTTGAAATGTTCAGCTTTGTTCTTATTTTTAATAACAAAGATAAAATAATTTAACAAAATATTTTTATCTTCGCCCACTACATCCTACACAGTCTGTCTTTCATTTTTCTGTTATATTTTGTTTGCAAGGCTTAGTTTTTAAATAGGGACATAAGTGTGGCTGTACTGCTCAGTCAAATGCAAAATAGTAAAAACAACATGAAAAGAATTGTGATAAAATCACGAATCGTGATTTTCCTGAAAAAATCGTAATATGATATTTTTTGCCATATTGGCCACCCCTAAAAGAGGGTATAACAGAAGAACAGCGTTCCAATGCCACGTAAAAGTAAAAAAAAAACTAAAAAAAACGACAGAAGTACATGAGTACCCATGATAAAATGAGTTGAAGTGGGGAGTCTGCTGAAATTAAGGATTCCTGTCCCTTCTACGACAACCTGGATGAAATTTTAGGTGCAAAGCGCTTGTGCTTGTCTGACAGATGTTGTCGAAGGTGGAAGTGTGCACATGCAAAATGCACAGAAAGCTGGGATCAGAGTTCTTTTGAGGTTGTGGTGTGAACAAGAAAGGGTCTGAGCTCACTTCAATGCAGAAGAGGATCAAAAAAGGAACCGGGTTCTCTTTTGAGTCCACTACATTGTGAACACCAAAAGGACTTAGGTCACTTTCGGCTGGTTCGCTTTCTGGTTCATTTTAAGTGAACTGGGTTTGGTTCTTTTAAAACAAACTATATGTGAAAACACCCAGAGTGTCCAGGACTTCAGTGCAAAGTTCAGTGCCGTCCATATTATAGCAGTCTAACGCAAATGTGCTAAAAGTAGTGATATGCACTCACCCACTTTACTTTACCATGTGAAAAGGCTAGCACCAAAAATCTAGATGGCCAAATGTATATTTCTTTTAGAAGAGCTAAAACGATTCTAGAATTGCGGGCATTTATGTAAGTCTCACTTGACCTGGTCTTTCAAATCGAGTGGCTGCAGTCGACTTCACCCTCATCTTGAGTGTCAGTGTGAGAAGACATTTTGCTCTAATAGAGGGTCCACATAAGAGACAGTTCCTGACCTCCATTTGCCTCTAAAACCCACAGGACACTCTTTTAAATCAGAGAAGGTGTTGACCTCCTGTATACCCTGAATTAAAGAGGCAATGCTAATGCACCTGCTCAGTCACTCAAATATGTTTCTAGTCGGTGAATGGATGATGAAGCACACCTTTAAATGTAAGTCGCTTTGTGTTCAAATACATATTTTAATCAAATTACTGTAGGCATCACTTACAGTAAATGTTTCAACCTGATTGCCAACTAGATTAAGGTAGTATTCTTCTGGATATATGAATTAATATTTTGATTACTTTGAATTGTAAATGATTTAATATATATATATATATATATACATTGATTTAATGTATTCAATTAAAGCCTCCTACCTAGAGAATGTATTTTTATTAAAAGGTTGCTAAATCTAAAAGGGCTTTGTTTATTTCAGCCACTATTTTACTTGCCTTCATGTTTTGTGCATTCATGAACTTTGGAAAGGGTCAATCAAGTTCAGTGCTTCTCCATTCTGCAGTACACTTCAGAGACAGATCTAATAGACACACGAAGAGATGAAAAAAACATTTTGTTCCTGCCACAGACTGTGTTGAGTGGCAAGCTGCTCGTCACAGCCTTCCGGTGCCAACCGCCAGATCCGTCAAGCCAGGCTGATTGCCACACCAGAAAAGATTGACAGTGTATGTAATTCCCAACAGGAGAGTGGGGACCAGGGGCCAGCATGTACTCTGACTCCAAGTTTCAGGAGGAACTAATGCTGAAAAGACCCACGAATCGCTCAGACAGGATGCTCTGGCATCTCCAATTTGTCCAAAGTGAACAGGAAAAAAGAGTGGCTGGGTGATCATGATTTTTATTATCATTCTGAGACTGACGTTTTATGATACTGTATGAAGCAATGAGTCAGTGTCTGCTTTATAGTTTTCAAAAATATTGTCAAACAGACACAAAGGTACCGGTAATCATTATTGTTTCAGGATATGCATTTTTTTTAAGTATTATTATATTTCCCCCCGAGGACCAATTGGTATCATTCACCAATAATAATTATGTACAATTGCGTTCTTATGTGTGGAGAAAAGGTTGTAATTCGTCTGCACAGTCTGTCTTTGTCTTCACTACACTGCCCAGAATCCTCCTCGTCTCCACACCTGAACCCACTCCCTCACTTACCGGCCTGTTCCTCGTTTTCATCATCTGTGTCACCTGTCTTCACTTCATTATGTTCATTTGTATCAGTATTTAGTCTCCTTCAGTTCATTCAGTCTTGGTCGGTCGTTGTTGAATGTTAGCACGTCAATGCTGATGTTTATGTTTTCTGTGTTTTTTACCCGCTATGGGTATAGACTATGACTCAAAAGCAGTGCATCAGGGATCCTTTTTGTGATTGTGTGTAATAGGAGAGCTCTGATTTTAATGATGCGACTCATAGATGGGATCAATGGCTAAATCAGAGAAAGTATACAAATGGTGGAAATATCAATAGACAAAAAAAAAAAACGATTGAAAAACTAAATAAGACAATCCTCGTTATGCATTACCACACAAAACATTAAACTCTGCAACAATGTTTCATGGAAAGGAACATTATGCTACTATAGATGAAATTACAGCAGTCATATAAAGCATCAGACGGTTATGTTGCTGAGCTAATTGATGCATTCATTACGTTCCTTTTGGAGATGTGAATGGGCCATCAGTATAAATGGACATTGCTGTTTTGGTAGGGCCTTGGCTAATTACATATCTACATCATCTAAGTCTTAGATAGACCAAGTTAGATTATTGTATTATTTATCAGGGAACAGCTTGTGAGGTTCTAAATTTAAAGCAAATGCAGAGTTTTTATAAATTGATGGAGCTGTATGTAAAAGCATACCTCTCTCCTTGTGGAAGCATTTCTTCCCTTTACTTGGAGTTCTGCTCTGTAATCGTCAGTGTAGTGTGAAAAAAAATATGTTTATTTAATGACTTTGTAGAAGGTTGAGTATCCCAGATCTATCCTTGGTTATAATCCTAGTATGAGAAATCTGTTATGTGACTCGTTACGGGAACAGACACTTGCATTATTGATGTTGGTACAAATGTTCAGTGATTCTAATTATTGTTGTTTTGGCAGAAATATTGACATTAAAACTCCAAAAGTGACTGAATTATTCACATCCAGAACAAAAGGAATTTAAAAACAATTTTACTGACAAGTTGTGTATTTTCCAATGGAGAGGAAATAACAAATAATTAAATTTCACATGCTTTATAGACTTTTTTGTGTCACATACTTGTGTCGCAAGGCTCACTGTATTTGCTATTCATTATCCCCATTGCCTGGAGAAAGAAAGCGTTTTGAATAGAGGTTTGTTGAATTTTGATGGCACCATCTGGAAAAGTGAATTTTAAACAGAGCACTGTTCATTTCAAAGGACAAAATGTAAAAATGAGTAGGGTTCGAGAGGAAGATAAGTCCTTCATTGTCAGACTAGATCTATCTAAATTAAATCAGTGTGTTCATTGGGAAATTCTTGTTGAAATGTGGAATGTGACATTTTCCTACTTTATAATAGCATGTTTCTAAGTTGGTGGGAACGGATCATGAATACATAGCAGAGAGGTGTCGAAATGAAACGGTCTTCCATGTCCAAGTTAAATGACTTGTCTTTTGTTATATGATACTTGATGTTTGACAATACTTTTTCTGTTACGACAGCGTAGTAGGAAGACCCTTTATTGGTGGATTTTATAGATTTGTTTTTTTTATATACATCATAAATCATTAGATATTTATTTTAAATGCTTTGAATTCCTGTACTATTGTAATTGTTGAAGAATGTTTTTTTTAATACTATTGTTTAGTATGAATACATAACCAGAAAAACTACAAGTATAGTTTAATGGTCCCTATCGTATGTACACTCGAAAAGAGCCACCGACTTTTTGTTATTTTTCAACTTGTGGAATCTGACAGCTCCTTAGCTCCTGTGGCCTCATGGGATAGAAAAAATGTCCACTGGTTCCACACTTCAGATTATTAGCGGATGTAGCAGGTCATCTGGGTTTTGAATACTGAGCATTTTTGGATATTATGCAATAGTAAATGGTGCAAAAGTAGTTACAAAAGTCTGATAATTAAAAAAGAAGAAGAAAAAAAAAAATTTTAGAAGAGCTGGCACATTGTCTCAAACTCACATCCCAGTGGTGTTCACCTTTACAATACAGGGTTGATGGGTAAACCTAGCATGACTACCATCTAGTTAAATCTGAGCACTGATATACTGTATAATATAAAAGCTGTGTGTTGACAGTCACATCTTTTTCTTTGTATTCTGCAGCAGAGCTGCGGAACAGCGAGACAAATGAAATGGAGGCTAACAGGAAGTTAAACAGGAATATTTCTCAAGCCAATGGGCCTGTTTACACCTGGTCAGTTCAAGTGTTTTCTCTGATTAGATAGCTATCCGATTGTAAAAAGACCAGTTGTAAATGCCCTCCGAAACGCTTTCGAGACAGATTTAAATTTGATCACTCAAACTACTTCAGGCGGTGGTTTGAGACGCATTACAGACTAAATTGGACAAGTGTAAAGGCATCTGGTTGTTGAAACCAAATATGTAAATTGTACGTGTGAGAGCGTGTTATAGACTATGATATGTTATAGTAACACACAGGGGCGTAATTTATGGGTGGGACGCGTGGGACATGTCCCCACCACTTTTTGCCAGGCTCGATATTGTCCCCACCACTTTTTAAAAGTAATTGAAAAATAGATTGCGGAAGGTATATATATTAAAGGAAAAGCACGATCTACAAATCGGCATCATTCATACTCGAATTCATTAATTTAACACATTTTTCCAGCGGTCAGAAGCTTTTCAACGTCCTCAATGATGAATATATTTTGTGATTGGGAATAAGTGCTGTGTCCTGTGAGTGTAACTCTACCGCTGCATTAACATGTGATGTGAATGTACGTCGAGTTTACAGTATTGGGACTGAGGCGCCAGAACTGCAGCTGATAGAATGTGCGCTGTAGCATGATATATTTTAGTTTCTTCCACAACAATGTTAGTGAGTAAATCTACTGAAATTGCCACCATAACAGTGGAGTGTGATGTGTAAGACGTAGAGCTACCACATTTTTAAATTACTATTAGTATTATTTGAAGTTAACATAATAAAATATGTAGTAGACCTACACCAAAAAACTAGTTGATGATAAATATTTTAAAATTTGGCAATTCCAGCATTATGGACGTGACATTTGCAGCCAAAACTTGAAATAGGCCAATAGATTCTCAGAAAATGCTTATATATCCATATTCCCTTAATAAAGGAGTCCAGACATTAGAAAAATATCAGTCTACACATGCGTATTATATTTAATATGAGGGAAATACACATGAGACATGACACAAAAAATCTTTAACTTTTAGGTGGCAAATTATTTTTTAGTAATTCTATGAATTATACTGCGCAAAACAAAAGTAGCCTAATACTAACCGGATGAAGAATGGTCGGCCTCCATTGAACATAAAACATACTTTTTATTTTATTTTTCGTGTTCGTATTTATGAGGGGAAAAACAATGTTACGGACGTGACAGTTCTGCCTTACGGACATGATCGCTCTGAAAGCGACTTTAAAACTTTCACAGAGACCTCAAACAGAAAGGACAAAGCCTTTCTTTAAAGTGAATTTCATTTTTTATTAATTGTATCTTAATTTTAATCAATGTTTCATCAACCAATTGCCTGGATTTAATAAATAAGAAGTAAATATAGTAGAAAATAGATCATCAAGGCCCGTACGGAAACGGGAAAGAAGGCATTTCTATATTCTGCACCTTCAGCATGAAATACTGTAGGCCTACTTTGCAAAAGGACTTGAAACTCATTGAATTAATCTCGCTAAATGCTTTTCAATCCAAAATGAAAGATTTAGAGGCAGATGCCTTAATATGTAGCTAAATGCTCTTAGACTGTAAACATCATTTTAAATGATTAGGCTATATGAAATGTTAGCTTTAGTCTTCTGTGTTATTTGTCTGTACCTATATGTGTTTGTACTGCTGCCTGTCTTGGCCAGGTCACCCTTGCAAAAGAGGTTCTTAATCTCAATGGGACTCTCCTGGTTAAATAAAATATCACGGCGCGTGAACTGGACTCCCTTCCATAAATTAACTTTTAGATACTTTATTGGCAGCGCCACCCGTATGTTACATCGTGATACGAACCGAATTGTAGGTATGGTCTATCGTTACAGCCCTAGTAAGATGAGAAAGCAGGAGTTTAGTCGTTTGCCATGGTTGTAAAAAAACAATGGCTTTCTGAACATCTTTGCCAAGGGCAAACCAGTAGCCTACGTAATCAATAAATTATCGGGGAGGGTCATGCCTTTTTTCTCAATCATTTTGGAGGGTCATAGAAAAATGTATTACTGGCGAAGGGAGGGTCTAGTCTATTTTGACTACAGATCTCAAAACTCCTCCGGTAGCCCCTTAAATAAAAAAAAATATTTGTGAATGTGATACTTGTGTGTAGGCCTACATCAAAGTGAAAATTAAGTGTATTTCCAACTCTGAACTCAGTCCCCAAGTAAATTCGGTTATTAAATAAACAAATAGCATAACGAGTTGTGCGGTGTCCCTACCACTTTTCAAAGCAAAGTTACGCCACTGGTAACGGATGACAGCGCTACTGCATCACGCATTGCCACAAATATGGCCTGCCGGAGAGGAGTATCTCTTCAGGAAGCCAATGTGCAAACTGCCACAAATTGAACTGAAAGTTTGGTGTCGCAGATGGTATACATGATTCAATCATCTTCATTAAAAGTGTAGCGTGGCCACATAGGAGGAAAGTTTAGATAAGGTTAGTGACTATTATTTAATGTTTAGTCACTGGAATTTCCTAACTTTTTCTACTTTACTCTGTACTCTGTATGCCTTGCTATTGTACTGTATTTGGATCCCAAGGTCTGTGCGTGCTTGAACATGTGATGAGGTTTGTCACGTGGGCGTTTGTCACAGTTAAACAGGAAAAGACTTTTAGTTTGCGATAAAAGGAACCGGAAAGCTGCTGTTCGGGAGAAGCGTCTTCTCATTCACAAACCGGCCGGTGTTTATGTGGATTTTCCCAGGATCGATTGTCTTAGAAGCGCCGAGTCGCCGTTCCTCCGTGGAGAACTTCTATTGGCTCGTTGCCAGGATTACTTTTCGAGGACAAAAGCCTGTCATCCCCGAATTTGATCACGCTCACAGTTTTGACTTTCCGTCTGGTGAGGCTGATCTTAACACACACCCACACGCGGGACTATTGAACTTGCGTTCGAACTTACGCATACACACATACACTCATACAACGGGTTATATTCTTGTGGTATATGGTATTATTGTTTGTTTCTATGTTTGCTGTGAAATACACGGAAGAAGATATTGAATTTGCAACATGTTCAATGAACTCTGATTTCAACCATCTTAAAAAAGGAAGATAGAACAGGCGGTCTTAATTCTTTTGTAACTCGGCTGTATGGTACGGTTAGATTGTTACATAGTGGTGGCCCGTACGGGGACGTGCTGTTTTTTTTTTTTTGGTGTGTGGAATTGTTTCTTTGTTGTCCCTGGTTATGGATGAATCGATAAATGTAAATGATGGGATGAAGTCTCAGAATGGAAAGGCTGATGAAATTATACCAGTTGTAAATACCAATAACTCTGATGATGGTGCTCCAGACTCAAGATTGAGTTTGGGTGTAACCCCAGCAGTAGATTTCACTGCTGGTCCGTTTGTAACTAGACGTAATCCTACCGGTGAAATAACATCTATGATTAGCTCAATGTATATTTCTGATGATGATGATGATGATGATGATGATGATGATGAAAGCAGTGTATTGAATGTGAATGTGGTACAAACAATGCAAACTGAAGTTGATAAACTTAGTGGATTTATTGGCTCTTAGTGCTAGAGTACAAACAAATGAAAATGATTATAAACAGTCAGTGGACAGTTCACTTAATAGAGAAACTAGTTTCCGTGAGGCAGTGGACGCTGGCTTGGCAGAGTTGGAAGAATATTTCCGTAGTTCTCAAGAAAAGTTGGAGAGAGCTGTGTTTGATTGTTTCCTGAGAAGAGATGCAAAATGGGAGAATCAATTGAAAAAACTACGAATCTCCAGTACTCCTTCTTATCTATCTAGATTACAGCCCTATTCTCCAACTACTCCCATATCATCAATACATGATTATAGAACTACCACGCATACATCTAGAGTTAAATTTCCCACTTCCCAGACCGTCAATGCTACTTATGATGTAACCTCTGTAAATAATCTTATATCTAATGTGCCTACCCCTCCAGTGGTTCCCAGTATCTCGTCCTTCAGCGGGCGGCCCCCAATTCGGTTGGAGTTTCCGACGTTTGGCGAGTCTTCTGAGACTTCGGATGTGCTCAACTTTATTGAACAGTGTGAGAACTATCTTAACATCAGACCCCTTCCCAGTGTGGAGCTGGTCGGCACCCTGAGCACTGTTCTTAAAGGACCTGCCCTGAGTTGGTGGAAGGCTGAGAGGAAAAAGGTAACTGATTGGCAATCATTCAAAGGGGCCTTTATGGATGCGTTTCTTCCAGATGATTACCTCGCTGAGGTGGAGGATAAGCTGCGGTCTCTGGTACAGTTGCCGCGCTGTTTGAGGGGAACGGTGAAAACAGTGGAACAACTGGTAAAAGTGGGTTCAATGGTGGAAAAAGACTGCATGGGAGTTAAGGATTACTGGCAGAAGGTGGATTGTCAGAATGGGAAAGAAAAGACCAATAAAAGACCAAGTAAGCGGAATAACTCTAAAAGTCTAGCAGGATTATCCATTGCGCAACCACACCCTATAAGTTCCCTGTTAGTAGTCCCGGTAACAATAAAAGGGCAAGAGGTGAAGGCTGTACTAGATACAGGGAGCACTTACACCCTAATGCAAGAAAGTCTGTGGAAACAGTTAGGTGGTGAACCAAATGCTAACCCTCCGGTACCTCTTCAGCAGTTCATTATGGCGGATGGGAAGATACATCAGGCATTCAATAAGAAAACCATCTGTTATAACTGGCATAAGAAAGTATGTGGGGTGGATACATATATCATGAAGGATGCTCACTTGGCTTTTCCCCTGATAGCTGGCTTGGATTTCCTCAGAGCCACTGAAGCAGTAGTGGATGTAGGCCAAGGGAGATATGGTCTGAAAGTGGGCAAAGGGTATATGTATCATTCTTTTATAACAACTACCATAAATCCCTGAGGTGTTACGATGCCGGTAGGAGAGAGAAAACCCTCTTCTGCTACAGTGAGTCTTTATTATGCCTTACCTTCTACAGGGCATCTCTCTCTTGCTTCGCCAGATGCGGAAGTCACTCCCAACTGGGACTCCGACGATCAGGAAGAGTTACAGAAGCTGGTTGAGACCTGGCCTCATACCACTTCCAAGCTGCTCGGAAAAACATCGGTAGAACAACACAAGATCATACTATGTGATGAGCTGCCTGTTAAATCTAGGGCTTACCGAGTGTCGCCTTTGAAGAAAAAAATAATTGAGGAGCAACTCAGTCAGATGCTAAGAGACCACATTATCGAGCCCTCCTTCTCCCCATGGTCGTCTCCCGTAGTCCTGGTCCCCAAACCGGATGGGTCCTACAGGTTCTGCATCGACTATAGGAAGTTGAATAGTAAGACCATACCTGACGCATATCCGATGCCACTCATTCATGACATCCTTGAATCCATGGAAGGCGCCTCATGGTTCACCACATTGGATTTGCGATCAGGATACTGGCAAGTGGAAATGGAGGAGGAAAGTAAGAATAAAACAGCCTTCATCACCACACAGGGGCTGTTCCAATTCCGCTCTATGCCTTATGGTCTCAGGAATGCCGCAGCCACTTTCCAGAGGCTGATGGAAAAAGTCTTAGGAGAATTGAGAGGGCAGTTTTGCTTTGTATATATCGATGACATTATAATATATCCCCGGACAAGAAAAGAGCACGTACAACATCTGAATGCCATTCTACCGAGACTTCATCAGGCTTCACTTACTCTCAACATGAAGAAGTGTCACTTCTTTAAACGACAGTTAAAATTCCTGGGACACATTGTGTCGGAGAAAGGGGTGGAGGTGGATCCTGAAAAGACCATGGCAGTGTCAGATTATCCCACGCCCAAAGATCTTAAAGCCCTCCAACGCTTCTTGGGATTAGCTGGATGGTACCACAAATTCATTCCACGCTTCGCTGACATCACTGCTCCCCTAAACCATCTAAAGAAGAAAGGAGTAAAATGGGACTGGTCTCCAGAATGCCAAACCAGTCTGCAGACTATCAAACAGAAATTGCAAGACCCACCTGTCTTAATGCAGCCAGACCTCAATAAATCATTCCAGGTTCACACGGATGCCAGTGATGTGGGCCTAGGTGCTATCCTCTCACAGCTTACCCCTGAAGGGGAGAGAGTAATAGCTTATGCCTCAAGAACCTTGAGAGGACCAGAGGTAAACTATTCTACATCGGAAAAAGAGTGTCTAGCGGTGGTCTGGGCTGTGGAAAAATGGAGACATTATCTGGAAGGAAGGCCATTTGACATTTACAGTGATCATGCTGCTTTAACGTGGGCCTTTAATTGTCCAAAAACCTCTTCGCGGTTAACTCGATGGACTCTGAGACTGCAGCAATTTACGTTCCAAGTGCATCATCGGAAAGGATGTCTCAATTTGGGACCAGATGCCTTGTCTCGAGCTTATGGGCCGTTGGAAAAAGACAGTGCACACTGTATGACTATAACCCCACCCAGATATGCATCCGACATACCTCACACTCTAGGAGAAATCTCGCAGGCCCAAAGCCGTGACAGTAATATTCCTCTCCTGCTGGGGAACCACCAAACTTGTAAGAGGCAAGATCAACGGATTACCTTCGTAGAACACCAGGGGGTGGTATATCGGCGCATACCAATCAAGAATGATGGAGAGCGGTTCCAGTTGGTTGTGCCTCAGGAGCTGATACCGGGTTTCTTACACTACTTCCACGATAACCCGCTGGGAGGACATCTAGGCCGACTAAAAACCTTGCTGCGGCTTTTAGAAGTAGCGTGGTGGTCGTCCGTCCGTAAGGATGTTTGGCAGTACGTCAAAGGATGTGAAATATGCCAAAAATATAAACCTGAAAATACAAAACCAAGCGGCTTCCTACAGCATACCCAGGTTAATGAACCAGGACACACTTTGGGGATGGATTTCATGGGTCCATTTCCTCTGAGTAAGAAACGAAACGTATACCTTCTAGTGATTGTTGACTATTTCACAAAGTGGGTGGAGTTGTTTCCCCTGCGAGATAGCAAGACGCTGAAAGTAGTTAAAATACTCAGAGAAGAAATATTTACCCGATGGGGAGTGCCTAAATACCTGGTGTCAGACCGAGGAGCACAATTCACATCTAAGGTGCTAGCTGAACTATGCCGGTCGTGGGGAAGCATCCAGAAACTTACTACCAGCTATCATCCGCAAACCAACCTGACTGAAAGAATCAACAGGACAGTAAAGACCATGATTGCGTCCTATGTAGGACAATATCATCAGACGTGGGATCAGTGGTTACCGGAGCTAAGGTTCGCCATCAATACTGCTCACCAAGAGACCACCGGTAGAGCTCCTGCTGAGTTAATGTTGGGTCGTCAGCTTAATGGTCCTCTGGAGAGGTTGATCCTTAGACCCCCCACGCCTGACCAAGTTTCCTATACTCTAGTCGAACGTCAAAACAACATGGCAGAGGAGGTAAAACTCCGAGTTGGGGTACAACAAACCAGACAAGCTAGATATTATAATGCCCGACGGAAGGATGCGCAATTCAAGCCGGGAGATCTAGTCTGGATTAGGACTCACCCTCTCTCGTTTGCCGCCACTAGATTTGCTGCCAAGCTAGCGCCCAAGTGGGAGGGTCCAGCTGAGATATTAAAAAGGATGGGGCCAATAAATTACACAGTGAGTTGGGGCAATCCACTTAAATCAGATGTTGTAAATGTGGTTAATCTAAAGCGCTGGTACGGACAATCTCCTCCTATGCCGAAGGCTGGGGGGGGGGGGGGGGGGGAGAATCTATGTAGCGTGGCCACATAGGAGGAAAGTTTAGATAAGGTTAGTGACTATTATTTAATGTTTAGTCACTGGTATTTCCTAACTTTTTCTACTTTACTCTGTACTCTGTATGCCTTGCTATTGTACTGTATTTGGATCCCAAGGTCTGTGCGTGCTTGAACATGTGATGAGGTTTGTCACGTGGGCGTTTGTCACAGTTAAACAGGAAAACTTTTAGTTTGCGATAAAAGGAACCGGAAAGCTGCTGTTCGGGAGAAGCGTCTTCTCATTCACAAACCGGCCGGTGTTTATGTGGATTTTCCCGGGATTGATTGTCTTAGAAGCGCCGAGTCGCCGTTCCTCCGTGGAGAACTTCTATTGGCTCGTTGCCAGGATTACTTTTCGAGGACAAAAGCCTGTCATCCCCGAATTTGATCACGCTCACAGTTTTGACTTTCCGTCTGGTGAGGCTGATCTTAACACACACCCACACGCGGGACTATTGAACTTGCGTTCGAACTTACGCATACACACATACACTCATACAACGGGTTATATTCTTGTGGTATATGGTATTATTGTTTGTTTCTATGTTTGCTGTGAAATACACGGAAGAAGATATTGAATTTGCAACATGTTCAATGAACTCTGATTTCAACCATCTTAAAAAAGGAAGATAGAACAGGCGGTCTTAATTCTTTTGTAACTCGGCTGTATGGTACGGTTAGATTGTTACAAAAGTAGTGAGACTAAATTATCTTTCCAGAGCTGATGCCGCTTTCTCTCCTATTGTTGTTTTTTTATTTTATTTTTTCTGATTATAATTAAAAGGGAAACTCACGTTGCTTTCGTTGATGTGCACTAAATTTGTATATAGCGTGGGAATTGAAGATTAGAAATTTGTATATAGCGTGGGAATTGAAGATTAGATTTATATAAATTTGGACAAATCAGATAGCTATCCGATCAGTAAAAGCACATAAAGTGACCATGTAAACAGACACAATGTATTTTAGCTAGTGTGCCACTTTTTATGGTCTAGGTTTGCATGGTATGTCAATGCTCAAACATTCGTATGTAGAATACATTATGCTTTACTCGAATGTCTGAGAACAAAAAAGGTTTATACATTGCTAGTCAAGTCATAATTTCATACTCTTCTTTGATCATGGTCATCATGATGAAAATTCTCTCTCTCTCTCTCTCTCTCACACACTCTCAGACACTCTCTCACTCACACTCTCTCACACATATACATATATATATATATAGACTCCCAGTGCATAATAAAAGATTTCAGGCAGGAAATATGACAAAGTCCATGCAGCACAGATGCTGTTGCCATCATTACCATGATAGACAGTGTGGATAGTAAATATTAACGTTTAAGATGCAATTGTTGAAATGTTATGAATATTAGATTATCTATAGCACATTTTGAGACAAATAGGGATGTGACGGTGAGGACATTTTCCCACCGGTTAATCGGCGTGTGACAACACGACAACAATTTCGAAATTGCTAATTCAAAAGTGAAAGTTAAAGTTCAATGAATTCCTATCGAAGTTGAACGTGTCGCGAACACACGCGACACGCTCCGCGCCAGTGGTCATGCACATTTATGAATGGCCGTGCGCATTTTACTTTTATTTTATTAGGGCCCGGCAATTGCTTTAATGGTGGGTTCGTTATTATTCTTAATGAAAAACACAACAAAACAGTACAATGACAAACTCGCTTAAATAGGAGCTTTAACATGTTGCTTTTAAACCAAATCTTCCTCCATCGTCTTTGAGGCGAAATGGGCAAAGTGAGGTGAAATCGGACTCCTGCTGCTGATCTGTGCTGCATTGTTCCGCTCAAAACTCCCTTGCGGGAATTTTGAGTTGCGCAATAGCGCGATATGTGGTATTATCGCCATTTGTTTTGATTTGATCTTTTAAAAATAAGCATTACATTTATATAGCGCTTTTCTGGGTGCTCAAAGCGCTTTACACATGGAAGGGGGGAATCTCGTCACCCTCCACCAATTTGCAGCATCCACCTGGATGATGCGACGGCAGCCATATTGTGCCAGAACTCCAACCATACACCAGCTTATTGGTGGAGGGGAGACAGACACTACGTTTACACGTGGCCGGTTATTTTCATAAATGGACATTTCACCCTCTCCGTTTTCAGAAATAACATCGTGCACACCTGTCAGTTTTCAGAAAAGTGTTCTTTACAGACACGAACCCGTGTATATGCCATCAAGAGCATGCCAAACCTGTAGGTGGTAGTGTAACGAGAGGCTCAAGCCCACGTTAGCCAATGAACTAATCGATTTGCAAGGTTGCACTTTTGACGCAGGTGCAAGTTCTGTGGCATCGAGATGCAAACGAAGTTTTCCAAAATCTCCACTTTGGCCGGAGTTTTTAGAAAGAATCGTTTTCAGAGGCGAATTCTCCGTTTGCGTGTAAACGAAGGACACAATTAAACGAAGGGAAATGTCTCAGTTTTTCAAAATAACCATGTACGTGTAAATGGGGCCAGAGTGATAGAGCCAATCCATATGCCAATCCGTATTCAGTGTATATATGGGTATGATTAGGAGACAGAATGATGGACAGAAGCCAATGGGCAAATGTAGCCCAGATGCCGGAGTTACACCCATACTCTTTTTAGAAAGACATCCTGGGATTTTTATTGACCACAGAGAGTCAGGACCTCGGTTTAACATCTCACCCGAAGGACGGTGCTTTTTGACAGTATAGTGTCCCTGTCACTAAACTGGGGCATTAGGACCCACACAGACCCCAGGGTGAGCACCCCCTGCTGGCCTCACTAACATCTCTTCCAGCAGCAACAGTTTTTCCCAGGAGGTCTCCCATCCAGGTACTGACCACAATCATCCCTGCATAAATTCAGTGGGCAACCCGTCTTGCAGTAATTTCTATAGTAATTTGTATAGTGGTAATTTCATGTCATTTTCATGTTAAAACTGTATTTGTTTTCCACCACCAGGTGAAAGAAATGCTCCACAAGAAAAAACTGAATTACTAAAAATGAGAAATGTATCTTGTTTAAAGTTAAGTGTAGTGCACAAATGTAGAGTTAAAAAATGTATACGTTGAAAAAAATATTTAGAAATGAATTCAGTATTCAGGGATTGACTTGATAGGTAGTGTAGAACCTACTGTATCATTCATGCCTACCCTAGTATACAAACAAATATATTAAATCATACCCTCATTGGGATTGAGCCCCCCTAAATGAAACTTCTAGAATCGCCACTGTCGCCTTCCTTTGTCAATTGCTCTCGTTCCTGTTGTGTGTCCTCAATCTGGCAACCAGATTGAGCATTTAGTCTGAGGAGGTGGGTCGGGGGAAACAACACTCTCCAATAATTTGTTATAATGGACAGTAGAGAACTCACAGTAAAGTTGAGGTTGAGAGAGGGGGGATAGCTTTGGGACAGGGCTCTCTGTGTGCTCAACACGTTACCGTCTGTGCCACAGCTAAAAAAAACACACATCTCGGTATCCTACATTTACAGCACTGTGCAATATTGACAAAACCTGATATCTTGATATTTTCTGGGATTTTCTCGATAACAATAATTAGACGATATTTTGCTGAGTGTGTTTATTTTGTTGGTACCACGACAGGTTTAGGACTGCTGTGGACAGCTGACTCCTATTTTTTGTTAATTTTCTTCATATTCTGTGTGGTTGTCATTTCACAGCAGTGATAGAAATTATTTTTCCAACCTTTTATGGGCTTTTTTTAACCTAATTATTTTTTAACCTAATTAAATTGTATCCATCATCTTCAATTTCATCTTCATCGTCAATTTCTTAAATTTAATCAATAGATTTAGTGGCGGTTCTAGCTTGTATGGCGCCCTGGGTGAACTAGCCCTTCTGCCACTCCTCACTCCATGATGGGCAACAAATGAAAACACACACACACATATGTAGGTGCATAACACCATTTTCAGGTTTGACTAATGTTGTGACATAATTACAAAAATATGATACTTTAGTACAAAAAATGCTAAAATGTTAAAGGGGACCTATTATGCCCCTTTTCACAAGATGTAAAAATTAATTTGATGTCCCCAGAGTGGGTATGTGAAGGCTTAGCTCAAAATACCCCACAGATAATTTTTTATAGCATTTTAAAATTGCCAAATTTGGGCTTGTGCAAAAACGCACCGGTTTAGTGTGTTTCCCGTTAAATGCTAATGAGCTGCTGCTCCCGCCCCACTTTTTCCAACGAGAGAGGTCCTCTGTATAAGCAGTATCATGTAATAGATACATAAACATACCTGAACTCCTGTAGCGAACATGAAACGTCTTCATTGATAACTGAGTACCAACAGACTTGGTCAGCGGTTTTGCGTCTGTCTGGCAAGCAATATTTCTTGTTTGGCTGCTCTGTTCTGATGTGCTGTCCTTTACAAATAAAGATCCCACTATCAGCGAGATAAAAAAAAAAAAAATAACAACATAGCTGGACAGACAGACTCATGGTGCTATCACAAACTTTATAAGTCTAACATGTTATTATGAGCTTAGTCTCAGCCTCAGACGTCACGCCCACGGAACGTTGGCTAAACGTCTGATGCATATGGTACACTTAACTGGAAACACTTCAGGAATGTCGAAGTCGTCATCTGATTGGTTGAATTTTATCGGATTTCCGGGGGGCGCGAGTGTCGCGTTTATTTTCGGTCCGCCGGGAAACAAAGCGCAGACGTGTAATTGCGGAAGAAAAACTGTTGTGTTAACATGAGTGACAATGAGCATTTATCAAGATCAGCTAAACGTAGAATTCTCAAAAGTATGCGAGGTTCACGGGAAAGACTCTTGAAGTTTTCTTCTCCTTCTTTGATTTTCTATGCTGACTGACTTGTTGCACGCAGGTCTGTTGTTGTGGGGACATTTCCACGCACCGAAACGTGACGCTGAACGAAACGAACTGTAATTGGTTGTTTTACATGTCGGTCAAACGGCCTTATGGGCGGGCCTTGGCCAAAGAAAGCTGCTATGAATTCCAGACCTTCAGCCGTCAGTCTGAAGGTCTGGCTACGCGAGACTATTATGAGCTTGACAAATTCAAAGGATATTAGGAAAACAAACGCGTAATACTTACTTCTTAATGTTTAGCTGGATCACGAACAGTTGGCACTGCTAACCCTTCAGGAGCAACTAGTAAAAAATAGATAGAGCTATGTGGATTAATACATCCAGCTACACAACACCGACAACGCTTGGGAGACATTCTCGTCAGTGCAGCTGCCGGATGTGTACAACTCTCAACTCGCTATGAACTCGGATCAGGGCGGTTCTGTCTGTCAACACTCATGTCATGGGCGGGGCCTGTGGCTGTAATGACGCCACTAAAGCCGCATTCTGAAAACAGGTCGTTGGGAGACACTGCTTATGATTCATAGGGATTTAAAAAAAGGAGTGAGTGGATTTTTATCACTGTAGGGTGGTTGTGTGTATACACACACTTGCTGTGTCCCTATGTGAAGGCTGCATCCTTCGAAGGATGCAGCCTATTCGTCCTTCGAAGGACGCACCATGTAGCCGATTTCCTAATTGCCCAACCAGGTGTTCCCGATTACCCCTCCTGGCGCCAAGCAACGGTGCGAGAGTACAGCTAGCCATCCTGATAATTCATTTGATATAATTGAGTAAACCGCTATGGAGCTGAGCCAGAATTGGCTATTGCCATTTTTTTGTTTTATATTTTACTGGAGGACATGTCACATGGTATTTTCGGCTTAACCAAGACCATGGCCAGTTTATTGCATACCTATTAAGAGTCTGCGTCCTGAACTCCCAGATTACACTTTAAACTGTTCAAGTATACTTTAAACTGTTACTTTAAACTGTTCAAATTACATAGGCATATATATATGTATATATCTATATATATATGTATATATATATATATATATATATGTATATATATGTATATATATATATATGTATATATATGTATATATATGTATATGTATATATATGTATATAGATATTTATGTGTATATATATATATGTATGTGTATATATACTGTATATATATATATATATATATATTATATATTATATATATATATATATATATATATATATATATATATATATATATATATATATATATATATATTATATATATATACATAATATTCTTTTTATTATGTACAGAAATGGACCATGGTGAATATATTTACACAGGTTTTCAACCCTATTTGAATATTTAAAACCAGTTGAATATAAAAAAGTCCAGTTACTCCCGCTCGTCATCGGCAGCTGTCAGTCACTGTTGCTAGCCGACAAGAACAATCCGTAAGCTAGACCGGTCCGAGCGCTTCAGATATGCACATTGATTTGGGACACAGCTGTAGTAGCTAGTTAGCAACAATTTGTTAATATTGTGACAATAGACCTACATTTTGTTACTTTAATTTTCACAATAATCAGTGGTGGAATGTAAGGAACTACATACTTCGTTAAAGGGTTAGTTCACCCAAAAATGAAAATTAAGTCATTAATTACTCACCCCCATGCTGTACCAACCCCGTAAGGCCTTAGTTCGTCTTCAGAACACAAATGAAGATATTTATGATTAAATCTGAGAGGTTTATGACTGCTACATAGGCTCCCTAAGGGAATGACACCGGACGGCCCAGAAAGTCATTAAAGAAAATGTTTAAATATTCCATGTCACAACAGTGGCTCAATTATAAGTTTATCAAGCGACGAGAATACTTTTTGTGCGAAAAAACAAACAAAAATAACGACTTAATTCGACTATTCCTTTTTTTCCTTGTAGGCCTGAAACGAGACTTCAAGAGATTTCCACGACGAGAACTTAACTGAAGTAGTTGAAGGAGATCGCAATTCTCGCGCATGCGTCGTGGAAATCTCTTGAAGTCTCGTTTCAGGCCTACAAGGAAGAAACGGCAAGCGACTTCCGCCCCCTCCCGCCCGGCCCCAGCAGCACCGGGCCGGGCCGTGGAGGTGGTCGCAGGGAGGTGCCCCTGCCCGTACCAGCCCCGCAGCCCCGCTGTACGCCAGGCTATGCGGCGCTCCCGTTACGGGCAGCTCAGATATGGCTTGCAGTTCTTCAGGGAGTGGTTGCAGGCCCACTCCTTCCCCCGGTGGAGGGCTGGTGGAGAATCTTTTTAAAAAGAGCTGCATCCCATCTCTGAGCACACAGAGCTGGGCGACAGTGTGCGACGCCCCCGAGCCTCGCCACTCTCGTTCCCCTCTGTCTCTGAGGGTGTGGATGACAGTGCGTGCCGTCTCTGGACCACACCACTCTCGTCCCCCTCTATCGCCAGACCCCTGGCAGAGCAGACCCCGTGGAACGCTGGTCCTTCCCTGGTCTCCTCTGTCAGGACGCGGAGCATGACTGTGCACGCGTGCTGGGCCGCTATGCCACCCTCACCTGTGCCGGTCACTCCGCTCCGCTGCCCCTCCGGGGGGACGCCTGTGGCCCGGATGATTCCACTGGATCAGTGTTTGGTGGCTTGGTTAGAGCTCCCCAATCTGTCCTGTTGGGTCGCTCGAATGATCAGGCTCGGCTATGCGATTCAGTTCGCACGGTCTCCTCCCCGCTTCAGGGGAGTCCGCTTACTGTGGTCGGTGGCTATGCCCCGATCATGAGAGCGGAGGTTGCCACCCTGCTGGCGAAGGGTGCAATTGAGGCTGTCCCTCCAGCCGAGGTGGAGTTACGGGTTCACACCCCGTACTTCATTGTCCCCAAGAAAACCGGTGGGTTACGACCGATCCTGGAACTGCGCGTCCTGAGCCGCACCCTTCACAGGCTGCCGTTCAGGATGCTTATGGCCAAACGCATTTCCGGATGTGTTCGGCCCCAGGATTGGTCTGCAGCGATAGACCTGAAGGACGCCTACTTCATGTCTCCATTACCTCGACACAGACCGTTTTTCCGGTTTGCTTTCGAGGAGCAGGCATACCAGTACGCGATTCTCCCATTCGGGCTGGCTCTGTCACAGAGACCTAGTGCTCCGGCACCTAGCCCGTCTGGGCCTTCGGGTCAACTGGGAGAAGAGTAAACTTTGCCTCGTGCAGAGGATCTCTTTTCTCGGTATGGAGATAGACTCGGTCGCCATGTCCGCGCAGCTTACGAGCGAGCGCGCACACTCACTGCTGACTTGTCTTCGACAGTTCGAGGGCAAGAGTGCGGTCCCACTGAAACTTTTTCAGAGGCTCCTGGGGCATATGGCATCCGCAGCCGCGACAACGCCACTCGGATTGCTTCATATGAGACCGCTTCAGCTGTGGCTTCGCGATCGAGTCCCGAGGTGGGCATGGCATCGCGGTACGTTCAGAGTTCTAATAACTCCGACCTGCCGTCAGACCTTCACCCCGTGGCGGAACCTCAGCTTTCTACGGGCCGGAGTTCCCCTAGAACGAGTTTCCAGGCATGTTGTTGTCTCCACAGATGCCTCTGCCACGGGCTGGGGCGCCATGTGCAATGGACATGCAGCCGCGGGCTCCTGGACAGGACCCCAGCGCCTCATGCATGTCAATTGCCTCGAGTTGCTGGCAGTACGCCTTGCCCTGCACCGCTTCCATGCGTTGCTCCAGGGTCAACACGTACTAGTCCGTTCAGACAATACCGCGACTGTAGCGTACATCAACCATCAAGGTGGTCTACGCTCCCGCCGTATGTCGCAACTCGCACGCCACCTCTTATGGAGTCAGAAGCACCTGAGGTCCCTTGGTGCTATTTACATTCCTGGAGTGCGGAACCTTGCAGCCGTCGAGCTGTCACGGCTCCGACCTACCTCTGGCGAATGGCGAGTCCATCCCCAGTCGGTCCAGCTGATGTGGGACCAGTTCGGGGACGCACAGATAGATCTGTTTGCCTCCCACGACTCATCCCATTGCGCCCTGTATTACTCCCTGTCCGAGGGCACGCTCGGCACGGATGCACTGGCGCACAGCTGGCCGCAGGGCCTACGCAAGTATGCGTTTCCCCCAGTGAGCCTTCTCGCACGGACTCTGTGCAAGATCAGGGAGGACGAGGAGCAGGTTATCTTGGTCGCCCCATACTGGCCCACCAAGACCTGGTTCTCCGAACTCATACTCCTCGCGACAGCACCTCCTTGGCCAATTCCTCTGAGGAAGGACCTCCTTTCTCCGAGACGGGGCACCCTATGGCACCCTCGTCCCGATCTTTGGAGACTCCACGTGTGGCTCCTGGACAGGACGAGGCAGGTTTGAGTACCCTGCCACCTGTGGTGGCGGCTACCATCACTTCCGCTAGAGCATCGTCCATGAGACATGTCTATGCGTTGAAGTGGAACCTCTTTGTCAACTGTTGCTCTTCTCGCCGAGAAGACCCCAGGAGATGCTCGATCAGTGTCGTGCTTTCCTTCCTGCAAGACGGGTTGGAGCGAAGGCTGTCTCCCTCCACCCTGAAGGTGTATGTGGCCGCTATCGTCGCTGATCACGAAGCAGTTGAAGGTAAGTCTCTTGGAAAGCACGACCTGATCATCAGGTTCCTGAGAGGAGCGAGGAGACTGAATCCTCCTCGCTCTCCTCTCGTTCCCTCTTGGGACCTCTCAGTGGTCTTAAATGCCCTGCAGAAGGCTCCCTTTGAGCCTCTGCAATCAGTTGAGATTAAGTTTCTGTCAATGAAGACAGCGCTCCTGGTTGCACTGGCCTCCATCAAGAGGGTAGGGGACCTGCACACATTCTCCGTTGACGAAGCGTGCCTGGAGTTCGGGCCGGCTCTCTCTCACGTGATCCTGAGACCCCGGCTCGGATATGTGCCCAAGGTTCCTACCACTCCCTTCCGGGACCAGGTGGTGAACCTGCAAGCGCTGCCCCGGGAGGAGGCAGACCCAGCCTTGGCACTGCTCTGTCCAGTACGCGCCCTCCGTGCTTACGTAGACAGGACGCAGTGTTTCAGGACCTCAGACCAGCTCTTTGTCTGTTATGGTGGGAAGCTGAAGGGAAAGGCTCTCTCCAAGCAAAGGTTGTCTCACTGGATAGTGGACGCCATTGCCTTGGCATACCAGCAGCAAGGTCGACCGTGCCCCCTTGGTGTGACCGCCCACTCCACCCGGAGTGTGGCGTCCTCTTGGGCTCTAGCGCATGGCGCCTCGCTAACAGACATCTGCAGAGCTGCAGGCTGGGCGACACCTAACACATTCGCCAGATTTTACAATCTCCGAGTGGAGCCAGTCTCCACCCATGTACCGTCTTTTTCAAGCTAACATGGGAGCTGTTCAGGTGTCTTCGCTTGCTCACCATTCCACTCCACTGACTGGATACGTGCGATATTTCCTCAGGCAGTCTTCCCCTCTGAAGCCCTGAGTTCCTCCAGCACTGTTGATGCTAGCGCCAGTGTCTATTGCCTGTGCGTCGGCTAGGTGCCTCCGTGTGCATGGTTCCTCCCCTGAGTAACCCCCACATGAGTATTTCCACTGTAAGCCTCTTTTGAGCATGTGTCTTTCCCTTGGCAAGCCACCTTGCCACTCCTGGAGTTAAATCTCTAGCCACCCTACGGGTTGGTACTCCAGTGTTCCCCCATATGTAGCCCCCTTGGGCCATATGTGTATTCGTAAGTCCTCCCTACGGGTAGGCATACTGCGGCATATCTCCTCTGAGATATGCTTCCCAGTGTACCTTGGTATCCCTGTGCTAAGTAGGACTCCTCGTCCGTGCTAGGTCCCACGACAGGGGTTCAGACTTTCGCAGGGCACTGGAAGACAGCTGTGAAGGTGGCGTGATTTCACGGGAACCCCCATTCTCCGTCATCCGACGTAACTCGGAATGACTACGAAAGGGAACGTCTCGGTTAAGGATGTAACCCTCGTTCCCTGAGTAGGGAACGGAGACGTTACGTCTCCCTGCCACTTCCGCTGTACCGTTTAGTAGACGCCTGAGTTCAGTCTCGGCTCCTCAGCGAAGGCATGCTGCGTTTGCGTCCGCATCCTCCCTTTATACCCACGTGGTGAGGCGGGGATACGCTATGCAAATTCCGCAGACCCATGGCATTTTCTTGCCATTGGCTCGTTTTTTAATACTCGAAGAGGATTGGCTTCTAAGCGAAACCCCCATTCTCCGTCATCCGACGTAACGTCTCCGTTCCCTACTCAGGGAACGAGGGTTACATCCGTAACCGAGACGTTTCTCTACCTATTTGAGTAAATGAAAACATAATACTTACATTTAAATGTGAATTTGCCATCCACCACCGAACTCTCGGCTGCCCTTTTTTTTTAAATATAAATGCTGTCGTCACCAGCGCAATGACTTATGGGGTAGGATAGGCCGCTTAGGATCCATTTATGTATCCTCTCTTTCACTGGGAAACGAAGGGTGCATTTGAATCAGCGTCGCTTTTGAATCAGGGTAGCCTTCGTCGCGCCGCAATGACGCAACCGGCCTTCGAATACGGCCTTCGGGGGATGCAGAATTGAATTGGGACAGCCTTCATCGCGCCGCGGTGATGCAATCGGCCTTCAAATGCGACCTTCGGAGGGTGCAGCCTTTGAATTGGGACGTCCTTCATTGCGCCGCTGTGACGCAATTGGCCTTCAAATATGGCAAACCGGCCTTCAAATACGGCCTTCGGAGGATGCAGCCTTCACATTGGGACACAGCTACTGCCAACACACATTTATGTCCAAACCATGCAAACGTGAATTTTGCATAATAGGTCCCCTTTAAATTATTGTAATAATAATGATTTTATAATGTCTAAACAATAAAAACTAAACATATTTTATCTAAATGAAAAACTTGGGAATGGTATGTGAGCCATTGAGTATCCTCTGCTGCCATCTAAAGACTGTAGTTGAAAATTCATTTTATTTTCATTTTAAAACTGTTTGTTTTCCAGTAGACTGCAGCAATACACCACTTAACCATGGCACATTTTTAACGTTATCACCATGAATGAAACTATTTTTTTTAAATGTCGCTATTTTATGTATGCTATATATTTAAATTATTACAAATTGAGGCAGATCAAAAATTATCATAAATACCCCAAAACTGCACAACCTTTCAACGTGATGCACAACCTTTCAACGTTCAGATGTTCCCGTCGCGTTGCAGATCAGCTCAATCCGAACAATTGTAGTTAAAAAGTATATATATATATATATATATATATATATATATATATATTTTTTTTTTTAAATGACCTATCCTTTTGCTAGATAAGACCCTCTTCCTCAGCTGCGATCGTGCACAGCCGGTTGAAGCACTTCAAAGACCTTTGAAACTGCATTGATTTGGACTTCAAAACATTGGTTGCCATTGAAGTCCATTATTCGAAGAAAAATCCAGAAATGTTTTCCTCAAAAAACTTATTTTCTCTTTCACTGAGGGAAGAAAGACATGGATATCTTGGATGGCATTGGGGTGAGTAAATTATTAGGAAATTTTCATTTTGAGGTGAACTAATCTTTTAAAGGGGTCATATAATGCCATTTTTGTACAAGCTAATATGATTCTTTAGGGTCTAAATTAAAAGTTTGTAATATACTTTAATTAAAAATTCTCATTAGTATTGTAAGGAAACACTTATTTTACCTGGTCAAACACAGCTCTGTTTTCAGCATGCCGTTTCAGTGCATATGACTTTAAATGATAATGAGCTTTGCTCACCCCGCCTCGCTGTTCTGTGCGTACACCGTTTGTAACACAATAACACAATAACCATAATGCGTTGTTCAGTATAAACGTGGGATTATGAATTATATTGAGAACGTCATACATAGAAAACATGCCGTAATGTACCCTGAGTGTAAACCTTAGACGCATTCATTGTGAAGCGTGCAGCTAGCGATTTGCAAAGATTAATATAAATATGAATATAAAGTTTAATAAAAAGTTACACTCACTTCAGTTCTTCTGGAGGTTCAGCAGAAACACGAATATCTGGTACCGATCCTTTTTTCATGAGCAGCTTTAGCAAAACCAGCTTATACTGATCCTCGTTTATTAAGCAGTCTGGTGTGTGAAATGATTCGCGCAAACATGAGAGCATTGACGTTGCTCGTGGGGAATATTTCCTTCGAAAACAAACTCAGCCACTGCGTCTTAAGCGGTTCGGATTTAGGAACATTAAAATGACTGCTGTGTTCGTTTTTACACCCAAGAACAGAACACCACAATCGCTTAGACGCCATTCTGCTCATAGACAGTGCTCCAGCATATCAACAATGACCGCCCCGGTCCGCGCGGACTATGATTGACAGCTCGCTCACGACCGAGGGCGGGTCTGTGTTGAAACGCTGCTGTCAATCAACAATCGTGGGAGAGGCTTCCGACCGTGTGACGTCACACGGTCGAACTGCTTGATTTGAGGCAGGGGAAAACATATAAGGAGATTAAAAAAAAAAAACACTGGATGGATTTTTATCATTTTATGATGGTTGTGTACAGGCACTGCCATATGGAGCGAATTATGTGCCAAAACCTCACACACACACAAAACGTGTTTTACTCACACCCAATGATTCACAAACAAATGTGGTTTGTAAATACAAAACATCACTCACAAACTAATGCATATTGTTCTGCAAATAAAAAACGTACCTATCAAACAAATACAGTATGTTTTACATATACATAGAAACGTATTTCTTCAATGACAAAAATATCCTCCAAGTACAAACTAAAATCTTTCAAGTACAAACTAAAATCTTTCAAGTACAAAACAAAATTTTACAAGTACAAAGCAAAATTCTACAAGTACAAAACAAAATTCTACAAGTACAAAGCAAAATTCTACAAGTACGAAAAACTGTCACGTGACTTTTGGCACTATTTTTCCGCGTCCAGGCAGATTTTCTCACAAATGCAGTTGAGCAACTTCCTCTTCTAGAACAGTAGATGGCGCTAAGATAGGGGATCAATTTTGCGCTAGTCTCTCGGGAGAAACACTGATGTGAAACACGTGCTTGCCTTTGCCCATGGGAAAATGAGTGGTGAACAGGTGTGTTTCTGTCTTACTTTATCTATAATTAACCTTATTGAGGTTTTGGTAAATGTTTATTATTTAGACAGAAATCTACATTAGCACTTAGAAGCACTCCACTCTGATAAGGGAATCTATAAACTGAAAGCTCTGCCATCATGTTGCTTTTTACATTTTTGTAAAAACGTTTCATTTACTGAATGAGTCTATTTCTTTCGTTCTCCATAAATTAATGAGAACATTTCATTTAATTGAAAGGGTCCCACTTATTCATTAATTTAGTTGGAATTCAGTCAGCGTAACTGTTAATGTAATTTAAATAATGAATGAACAAAACAAACAATAATTGTTTCTTAAGTTCCCTATGAAGTATTGCCCAAATTATTATTTTGGACAGACAAATGAAACCCTCCTTTCAATTAAATTAAATGTTCTCATTAATTTATGGAGAACGAAAGAAATATACTCATTCAGTGTAAATAATCACTAATTTAGTAATTTCACATGCGTCTTATGTAGATTTTTTTTTTTTAAAGCAACATATGATAGAGCTTTCAGCTTAGATTCCCCTATCCTAGAGAGAGTGAAGTGCTACTAGCGGTAATATGGATTTTTGTCTAGATGTAATAAACATTTTGCAAAAGAAAACCTCAATAAGGTTAATTAGATAAAGTAAGACAGAAACACACCTGTTCACCGCTCATTTTCCTCAGCTGTAGGCAGTGTTGGGAAACATATTTCGTTACAGAATACATGCCCAAAAATATAATTTGTAACGTATTTCGTTACATTACTCAATCTGAGGGATTACGTCCGCATTGAATTGCCTTTTATAAATGTAAGAATGCGGCAATCTTATCCTGCTTACTAAACAGGCCTATTCTGGTGGGTGCGGTGCGGTGGTGACGCGTGTAACATGTAGGGTGACACTGCTAATAAAGCACCTTAAAGCTGTCACAAAGAACTGGCAAAAGATTATGAATATGTAAAATATATCAAGGAGATATTTTAATTGTTTATTAATAAACAAGTTTATTTTTTGTCAGTGTGTCGGCTGAAAACATGAAGATCTTCGCAGTGAACGCGCCAGGATTGCATAAGCAGAGCAGTCTGTAGTCTTTTTTCTTTCGTTTTGAATTGTTCTGTTTAAAAGTAGACATGTCTGTGAGAGAGGCTAACGGAATACGTTGCAAATTACATTTTTGGGCATGTATTCTGTAACGAAATATGTTTCCCAACACTGCCTACAGCTGAGGAAAATGAGCGGTGAACAGGTGTGTTTCTGTCTTACTTTATCTAATTAACCTTATTGAGGTTTTCTTTTGCAAAATGTTTATTACATCTAGACAAAAATCCATATTACCGCTAGTAGCACTTCATTCTCTCTAGGATAGGGGAATCTAAGCTGAAAGCTCTATCATATGTTGCTTTAAAAAAAAAAATCTACATGACGCGTGTGAAATTACTAAATTAGTGATTATTTACACTGAACGAGTATATTTCTTTCGTTCTCCATAAATTAATGAGAACATTTAATTTAATTGAAAGGAGGGTTTCATTTGTCTGTCCAAAATAATAATTTGGGCAATACTTCACAGGGAACTTAAGAAACAATTATTGTTTGTTTTGTTCATTCATTATTTAAATTACATTAACAGTTACGCTGACTGAATTCCAACTAAATTAATGAATAAGTGGGACCCTAGCTTTCAGTTTATAGATTCCCTTATCAGAGTGGAGTGCTTATAAGTGCTAATGTAGATTTCTGTCTAAATAATAAACATTTACCAAAACCTCAATAAGGTTAATTATAGATAAAGTAAGACAGAAACACACCTGTTCACCACTCATTTTCCCATGGGCAAAGGCAAGCACGTGTTTCACATCAGTGTTTCTCCCGAGAGACTAGCGAAAAATTGATCCCCTATCTTAGCGCCATCTACTGTTCTAGAAGAGGAAGTTGCTCAACTGCATTTGTGAGAAAATCTGCTTGGACGCGGAAAAATAGTGCCAAAAGTCACGTGACAGTTTTTCGTACTTGTAGAATTTTGTTTTGTACTTGTAGAATTTTGTTTTGTACTTGTAGAATTTTGCTCTGTACTTGTAGAATTTTGTTTTGTACTTGTAGAATTTTGCTTTGTACTTGTAGAATTTTGTTTTGTACTTGAAAGATTTTAGTTTGTACTTGAAAGATTTTAGTTTGTACTTGGATGATATTTTTGTCATTGAAGAAATACGTTTCTATGTATATGTAAAACATACTGTATTTGTTTGATAGTTACGTTTTTTATTTGCAGAACAATATGCATTAGTTTGTGAGTGATGTTTTGTATTTACAAACCACATTGAGTTTGTTTGTGAATCATTGGGTGTGAGTAAAACACGTTTTGTGTGTGTGTGAGGTTTTGGCACATAATTCGCTCCATACTGCCAACACACATTTCAGCACAATCAACTTGTAAAAGTGCATGTACCATTATATGACCCCTTTAAGTGATATTAGGCTATTTTATTATGCATAATATTTTACTTGTAATGAGTGATTGTATTCATACCTTTATTTTTTACACGTTCCCGGCTCCTGATGGCTAAGACCTTATTTTTCTTATCCATAATTTCAATTTGTGTTGATTTAGAACTTCTCCCGCTCTACTGACGTCTCCCCACTGGAATCCCTGAGGTGACGTAAACCAACCCACTACTTACTTCAGTAAGTCTCCGAGATGGTTCTGCGGAACATGAAATCCACGGGGAGGAGTCGGATCCAGATCCAACTCCTCCCACCTTACATACACCTAAACCTAGCCAACTCCGCTCCCTGATCCCTAAACACACCCCTAATCCCTAAACCCAACCCTAACCCGACTCCTCCCCGTGGATCTCATGTACTGCATTGAGGTGCTACTGGAATCTCCAGGCGCACACTCCAAGTCCCAACCAGGGTGCGTTTTCTATAAACATCGTTAACCAACTATGATCGCAAGTTCCATATAACTCTATTGGTAGCTAACGACGGCATTTGCTTGTAGCTTTGGGAATCGGATTTTTTTTTTTTTTTTTGCATTTTCGTTAAACGTTTATTTTAAGATGTAGCTAGTAATCGTATACAGAATGATACAATTATTTGGACACTGAAACAAGTGCTTTCAAACATAAACAATGAACTCTCAGCTATTGTTATAAGCAGGTAAGCAGAGCGCTAGCTGCTCATCCCTTGGCTCCATACAGCTCAAAATACCAGTGACATGAGTAAAACTATGTAAACAGAATTTGGTTCTGGCTAATAGCGGTAAAGTACTTCTCACCATCAGCCTCTTTTTGAGGGATCTCCTGTTGTTTTTTTTTTGTTTGTTTGTTTTTTTTATTGACAAATAATTCCAATTACAGAATTCAGCATACAACAAGAATGCTTCACATGACAAATATCACATGTCCTGAAACAAGTTAAACAAAACAAAAAGGAACCTTTGGGAATCGCATCCCAGGTTAATTAACCCATTCTGTGACATGATATCATTGACGTGATGTGCAAATGAGCGGTAAAACATACTCGGTTACGTTACTAACATAACCTCGGTTCCCTGAGAGTATGAGTATTGCGTAGCTATACCATGAGCTATACGCCTTTCCTCGAGAATATTGAAGCCTATATTTTAAAACGCAGTGCAGCTGCACAGCGAGCACAGTAGAGCGTCTAGCTCGCCCATTGGCTGTGCTTCAGCAACTGCACATCCTATGGCGAAGCAGCTCAGACGTGCGAACCAATCAGGCAGCTTCGCGCCTAAACACGTCAGAGACCGCCAGAATGGGCGCTGCTTATGGCTATATAAGCCCACCATAGTATCAGGTTAAATCATAGACTGTAAAAAAATAAATCATTAAATCGGTTAAATCGACTGAAGCGGGAAAACCCCTGACAGACTGCAATAGTGTGGCAGGCTACGCAATACTCATTCCTTACTCTCAGGGAACCGGGGTTACGTTAGTAACCGAGTACGTTCCCTTTCGAGAACGGTCACTTCATAAGGTTATTATAGTTTTGCATTTTTAAAATAGTTTTTATTTTAATAACATTTTCAAATTTCCTATAAATTTCAGTTTAGTTTCAGTTAGTTTCATTAACGGTTTTGTTAGTTTTAGTTTACTTTTTATTTTGTGAACACATTTCTATTTAGTTTTTATCTATTTAGTTTTAGTAATTAGGCTATAGTTTAGCAAAGTTTAACAGAACACTTCCAGTTAAATACATTTAATTTCAGCAAAGTTTAATGTTTACAGTTTATTAACTTGTGTGCAAACCTCTTAATAAAAAATAAAATAATTGTTTGAATTGATTGAACAAAGAACCAAACAAATGCAAATTAAAAGTAAATATTATTAATTCGTACTCATTCATATTAAAAATGAAATCTTAAAAAAATATGTGTATGATTATTATGATTATTCTTTTATGGTTATTTCTATGATTAATCCTTTCAAACATTATTCTTGTATTGATCCATATATGCTTTTTGTCTATTGCATATTTTAATATCATAAAGGCCCTACTCATAGTTATACTCATATTCATGTGTTCTATTCAGACCAGACATTTAGTTTACTTTTATTATTTGTGGCCTAGACATGTGGTCTAATATGTGTGGTATCTTGTTTAGTTTCACATTAAATGGTTATTTATACTTGGAATTAAGGTACAGATGTAATTTGCATAAGCCTAAGATCTAGGACTGAGCATCCGCTTTCCCAGATCTGCTCGATGACCTGAGGAATCATCGAGACGGGAGGGAACGCATAAAACGGGCGTCTGGGCCAGGAATGGGCCAGTGCGTACCTGTGCAGTGAGTGTTGCTTTCTGAGGCAAAGAGCTCTGCCCTGCCAAACACACTCCAGATCAGACGTACCGTCTGTGGGTTGAGAGATCACTCGCCGGGGGGAGTGTTGTCTCGAAACAGCATGTCCGCACCCAGATTTTGGATGCCCGGGACGTGAGCAGCTCTCGGAGTGCGCTTTTGCCCAGAGGAGGAGGTTTCTGGCCATGACATACAGGTTGCCTACAGCATTTCAGCCAGTGCTGTAGGGGGCGCATATGCAGTAATCCCATTTGGAGTACTGACAATCCCGTGGTCATGAGGTCCAAGAGCCTCTGAAACTTCTTGAGGTGCGTGCATGCACCTGCCCTGAAGGAGGCTGCCAGCCGTTGGATAGAGAGAGCGCGCTCTGGCGTGAGCCGGGCTCTCATCCGTGTCGAGTCGATAACTGTTCCCAGAAAATTACGTTCTGGCTGGGTGACAATCTGCTCTTGGTAAAATTGATCCTGAGCCCGAGGCATTCCAAATGACTGAGGAGCCAGGATCTGTGTGTTAATAATTTGGTCTTCGACTGAGCCATTATGAGCCAGTCGTCGAGATAGTTCAGCACGCGCACTCCCCATTTTCTCAGGGGAGAGAGCGCTGTGTCTATGCACTTCTTAAATGTACGGGGTGCTAGAGACAGACGAAACGGTAGGACCGTCTACTGATAAGCCTGCCCCTCGAAGGCGAATCTCAAGAATGGCCTGTGATGGGGCATTATCTGAATATGAAAATAGGCATCTTTCAGATCCACTGTGAAAAACCAATCCCCGGGCGAACTTGCGAAAGGATTTGTTTGGTAGTTAGCATTCTGAATGGCCGTCTCATGATGGCTCTGTTCAGATGTCTCAGGTCTAAAATGGGTCTGGTGCCGCCATCCTTTTTTGGTACAAGGAAGTAGATTGGCTCAGCGCGGGGGGAACTTTATCTATCGCCCCTTTTGCTAGCAGATTTTGCATTTCGGTGCAAAGGACGTGAGCCATGCTGTTTTTCACCGAAGTCTCAACGACCACCTGAAATCGCGGGGGTCTGCGAGCGAATTGGAGCGAGTAACCTCGCTTTATAGTGTTTACCCAATTTGACACTTCAGGGATGGCTTACCAGGCTTCGGCCCGTGTTTCTAGGGGTTGAATGAAAATTGAGGGTGGGCCACCTAGTATAGGGGGACCTATTACCCTTGTGTTGTGTTTTGTGCACATACTCTCTGCTGGGCTAGACAGGTCTCGGCCCGACTGGACAGAGATAGAATGACAACGGGGTGGGACTGGCAAGTCGAGAAAAGCCGCCCTGTCCGCCTCTTTGATGTCCGTGAGGTTCAGCCAAAGATGGCGCTCGAGCACGATCAGGTTAGCCATACCTCTGCCGATGGCTTGAACCGTGGCATTCGTAGCACGTAGTGCTAGGTCTATGGCGCTGCGCAGGTCTCTAAACGACTCAGGATCCAGGTCAGACTCATCCATAGTTTGGAGAAGCTTGGCCTGGAAAACCTGTAACACCACCATGGTGTGCAGGGCTGATGCCGCCTGGCCGGAGGCGGTAAAAGCGCGTCCAGCGAGGGCTGAAGTGTTTTGGCAGGGCTTTGAGGGGTGAACCGATCTAGTTCTCCTGCAGCAGTGGGTTAGCAGAGATTAGCGGTGACTACTTCTTCGAGAGGCAGCAGCTTCTAGTATCCTTTTTCCGCGGCACTGTCAACAGAGGAGAGCGTCGCGGAAGTAGAAGAGCTCCTGCGCGCTGAGTAAGGGGCGGACCATGACTTGGTCTTAGTGAACCTCAAGGAAGAAAGACTCTGGCTGGTGACGGGGGGCCTGCGGGCGCCCGGGCAGAAACCATCCATCCAGTTGGCTTTTAGTAGGCTCTTCGGGTGAGGCCCACTCGAGCCCAAGGTCTGACACGGCCACGGTGAGGATGCGAAGCATCTCCGCGTCTGAATTAGTCCTAGTCTAACTCGCACTCGACTGGGAGAGGGGGGCGGAGTCAACTGAGTCCGACCACTCTTCTTCAGACGCAGTAATGGAGAGGCTGTCGTCGCGCTCTTCGTCCGATCCGCCGAAGGAGACGAGACCCGCCGCTCGCTGCAGGGGCGCTGGTCCTCCAGAGTGAACAGGACCGGCGTTGAAGAAGTCAACTTGCTAGTCACGACTGTTTCCCGAAACCATATTGTCGCAAAGTGGATGTTCAACCACGTTGGTTTATGACGTCTCACACACGTGGTGGAGTAATAACTTCTTTTAATGAAACTGTTTGAGATTGAATTAACGCTAGATGTTTTGATATAAATTACAGACATGACATCTGAGGACTATTTTACTTTATTTCCAGATTCAATCATAGGCTCGTTCTTACATAGTAGAGCACGTTCGCACATGCACACTGCATGACGCTTTAAATCTCTTGACAAACTAAAAGACCTAAATGACATTTGTATGTATTCTAAATAAAATATACAGATTGTACTGAATGTCAGCTTGCTTATTTGGCTCAAGATAAGGATTTATCCACGTCATGCAAACAAGAAAATATGCATCTGACCACAGGTCGAGAGCTGTCGTTCCAACCACACAACTTTGCGATGCTGTTTGCGAATGTTTGTTAGAACTATGGTTTCGGGAAACACAGACTCGTTGAACTATGCTGATAATGACTGAACTTGCGACCATAGTTGGCTAACGATGCTTTTGAGAAACACACCCTAGGGCAGTGGCCCATGTCGCCCATGCCTAAATCCACTAGGGTTGCGGCGGTGAGGAAAATTTCCCACCGGTTAATCGATGTGTGACAACACCGGTAATCCCGGTGTCACCGTGGGGGGCGGGGTGGGGGGGTTAAATAGCTTTTACAGAGCTGCCAACTCTCACGCATCTCACGCCACACCCCCGATTTCTCACGCATGAAGTGTCAACCTGGTCGGTCAAATGCCTGGAAGATGAGTTTATCTATATATCTACCTGTTGAGCCACTCGTGATCGACTAGTTATGCCGCAAAATAGTTCAAATCTCCTGGAATCTAGAGCGAGCGCGCACGCGAGACAGAGATTGTGCTTCAAACCGCGTAGAGCGCGCGTACGGGAGAGAGGGAAAGCGAGCGAGAGACCTTGCGTGTGCAAGCACACCCGTCGGAAAAGTCTCACTCCAAGCTAAACTCAAAAGTTGGCAGCTCTGGCTTTTAAATGCGTGCGCGTTATACTTTCACTTTCGAAATAAGCTTTTCTGTAATTTGACTCGTTCTCATCTCCACACGTGCTAAATGGAATCCTGATGCTTGCTGATCTGTGACGTGACTGGCTCTTGGCACGCACTGCGCAGTTCAGTTTTTAATTATAATATATGCTCTCTTCTGAACTAAATAATTGATAATTATTATTTTTAATTAATTCAAATAAATATTTTAGCAAAAACGAATAGCCTACTTTAAAAAAAGTCAAGACATCACGGTGTCACGGTGGGAAAGTGATGTCACCGGTGATGGGGCTTAAAACGTACTCGGTTACTAACGTAACCTCGGTTCTCTCTAGAGAGGGAACGAGTACTGCGTAATAGCTTACGCTATGGGGAAAACCTCTTTTCCACGAGATATTGAAGCCAAAAATTATCCTTAATTTTTTATTAATGTAAAACGATTTGCAGCAGCAAGCAGACATAGGTGAAACAGCTCGCGCGCCTATTGGCTGCTCTTGCGGCAAATGCAGCAGCCTATCGAGAGAGGCGTTGCGTGACACATATCCAATGGAGGCATTTCGCGCCCATTTCGTCACGTCCCGCCAGAAAGGACGTGGTCTCGCCCTATAAATATAGCTCGATAAGGCTGGTACACTGGTTTTCATCGCTGAAGCGAACCAGCGCTGTTGTATGCACGGCAAGATACGCAGTACTCGTTCCCTCTCTAGAGGTCTAGAGAACCGAGGTTACGTTAGTAACCGAGTACGTTCTCTTACGAGAGTATCTCTCGTACTGCGTAATAGCTTACGCTATGGGGAACACAATGCAACACGCCGTGCGTACAGGGATCCAACACCAAAGTCCCCGGGGCCGAAGCCTAGGGGCCCATATAGTGCATAATCACCATAAACTCACATAGAGTGGAGGAAGAGAGGCTGTAAGCGTCATTCCTAATAAAATAGCACCCAGAGGGGCTAATCATGTGACAATTAAACGCGCAGCCAGGGTGAAAGCTTTCAGCCTGATCTGGGTGGCCATACATGTGTCAATACTCATGGGGCTGAATTAAACTCAGTATCTGGGCTGCACAGCGGGGCAGATAGCACTGAATTCTAGACCGCCAAAAGCTTAGCCTGCAAGGCGGGTACCTCCAGGTTATAATACTTTATAAATGTAGACGGCGAGGCCCAGTCCGCGGCCGTACAGATATCTTGCAGGGTAACCCCGCTAGACCATGGCCACGAAGAGACCACGCCTCTTGTGGAGTGCGCTCTGACACCCAAGGGGCACTGCAGGCCCTTTGCAGCGTAAGCGAGCGCAATGGCATCCATTATCCATCTGGATAGGCTCTGCTTTGAGGCGGCAAGTTCCTTGGAACACCCGCCAAACAAAACGAAAAGCTGCTCAGTCTGTCTGAAACCAGACGAGCGCGACACATAAGCTCTTAATGCCCTGACAGGGCAAAGGAGACTCGCGTCTTTCTCCTCATTGAGAACCGGAAGGGCAGACAGGGAAATTACCTGGGCCCTAAACGGTGTATTGAGGGGTTTTGGCACATACCCGTGCTTCGGTTTGAGAATAACTTTCGAGTCATTAGGCCCAAACTCCATACATGAAGCGCTTACTGAAAACGCCTGCAAGTCCCCTATGCGCTTCACTGAAGCGAGAGCCGTGAGACACACTGTTTTGAACGACAGGTGTTTCATGTCCGACAGTTGGATTGGCTCAAACGGGGCGCCTTTCATGGCCTCCAGGACCATGGAAAGGTCCCACGTCGGGACTGAAGGGGGCCTGGGAGGGTTTAGCCTTCGAGCTCCCCTAAGGAAACGCACGACTAAGTCGTTCTTCCCCAGCGGCTGGCCAGGCACCTGTTTTGCAAACGTTGCTATGGCCGCCACGTATACTTTGAGCGTGGATGGGGTCCTGCCCCTATCCAGTAGCTCTTGAAGGAAGGAAAGCACTTCCGAAACCCCGCAGTCCACAGGTGAGAAGCTCTGGGCTTGACACCACGCAGAGAACACCGACCATTTTGAGGAATAGAGCCGCCTGGTAGACGGCGCTCTAGCCTGCGCGATCGTGTTTAACACTCCCTCTGGGAGGTTAGCGGGTACCCGTTGATGGCCCATGTGTGCAGGGACCACAGCTCCGGGCGAGGATGCCAGATCGAGCCCTCCGCCTGAGAGAGGAGGTCTCTCCTCAATGGTACAGGCCATGGGGCAGTGCTGGTCAACTGCATCAGGGCAGGGAACCACGTCTGGTTTGTCCAGAGCGGAGCTACGAGCAGCACTGGGCATCTGTTTTCCCTGATTCGTTCCAACACTTGAGGCAGGAGCGAGACAGGAGGAAAAGCGTATAGGGGACAGCGGGGCCAAACATGAGCCAGCGCGTCCTTGCTTTTCGAGAAAAACTTCGGGCAATGAGCGTTTTCGTGGGACGCGAATAGGTCCACCTTTGCTCTGCTGAACGTTTTCCACAGCAGCTGGACCGTCTGCGGGTGCAGCAACCATTCCCCTGCTGGGACATTGTTCCTGGACAGTCTGTCTGGTCCCACATTCAGGTGACCAGGCACGTGTGCTGCTCTTAGTGAGAGCAGGTTGTGCTGAGCCCAGACCAGGAGGCGTTCCGTCAGCCTGTGAAGGTTTCGTGACCTGACGCCTCCCTGGCGATTTATGTATGCCACCACTGACATGTTGTCCGACCGGACCAAGACGTGGTGGCCAGTTACCTGGGGACAGAAGTGCCGTAGCGCTTTGTGGACTGCTATCATTTCCAAGCAGTTTATGTGAAGGAGCTTTTCCCGTTCTGACCACAGGTCAGCTAGCGGTCTGCCCTCGAGCAGCGCTCCCCACCCCGAGGTGGAGGCGTCCGTAGACACCACCTTCACACTCGAAGCGGTCCCCAGACTCACACATGACTGATACCAGTCGGTTATTTTCCAAGGTTCCAGAGCTGAAACGCACTGTAGGTCGACCCTGAGGCGAAACAGACCCGCTGTCCATGCCCTGGGTGGAAGCCGCGCTTTCAGCCACATCTGCAGTGGGCGCATGCGAAGCAGACCCAACTGGAGTACAGAGGCTGCTGAGGCCATCAGACCCAGCATTTTCTGAAACCTTTTGAGCGGAACTATCGAGCCGTGGCGAAAGGATTTCGCGACGTGCTGAATATTTAGTCCGCGCTCCGGTGACAGGCGTGCCATCATGGATAGCGAGTCTAACACTGTTCCCAGAAAGGAAATTTTCTGACTGGGAGACAGTGAGCTTTTCGCCCAATTGACTGTGAGGCCCAGCTTCTCGAGGTGCTCGAGTAATGCGGCCCTGTGTTCTATGAGCTCCGATCGTGATCGAGCTAGAATCAGCCAATCGTCCAAGTAGTTCAGGACTCGCATGCCCTGAAGTCTCAGGGGTGCGAGCGCCGCGTCCATGCACTTCGTGAATGTACGAGGTGCTAGAGACAGGCCGAACGGCAGGACTGTGTATTGATATGCCTGGCCCTCGAAGGCGAATCTCAAGAATCGCCTGTGATGGGACGCTATTTGTATTTGGAAATAGGCGTCTTTCAGATCTATTGACATAAACCATTCCCCGTGGCGCACTTGCACGAGGATTTTCCTGGTCGTAAGCATTCTGAACTGGCGCTTCACAAGCGCTCTGTTCAGCTGTCGCAGATCTAAAATGGGTCTGAGACCCCCATCTTTTTTCGGTACCAGAAAATATCTGCTGTATAGGCCCCCTTCGCTCTGAGCCTGAGATAAAGGTTCTATAGCCCCTTTGCTCAGTAGTTTCGCTATCTCGGCACGAAGTAGATGAGACACTTCGTTTTTTCACCGCAGTTTTGACACGCGCCGTATAACGGCGAGGGCGTCGAGCGAATTGTAGCGAATAGCCTCTTTATAGTGTTCAGCACCCATTCTGATACCCCGGGAAGCTTTGACCACGCATCTGCGTGAATAGCTAGAGGTAGAATGAAATCCGGGCTCTGGCCGCGGCGAAACGGCAGCTCGAGAGCCCTGGTATACTGGGAACACAACACCGTGTTTACAGCGTTCGAGGCGGGGGGCGCGCTGATCACAGCGGGCAGCCTGGCCGCGCTCAGCTTCTCTATGGCAGATTGTGCAGAGAAAGTGAGCGGGGCGGATCCCGTAGGATTCGGTGTGTTTGTGAGAGACTGTGGGCACGGGACTGCGGGCACATCTACACTGAAAACACTGTCGGTTAGAGCCGACTGAATGTGTGTTGGTTTCGTTTTTACAGAAACCAAGGGACACGCAGCGTGCAGTGTAAGCGGGCATTGTGACATGGGCGCGTTCACTACATTGTCTGCACAATCGACCTGAATCGATTTTATTTGTGCTAGCCCTGCACCGTGCCGGGCTGTGTCTGGGTGTGGGAATGGGCACTGGGGGGTGGGCATTCTTACAACACTCATAACACCATCGGCCGTGGCCGGAACACCAGAAAATGCACTCTTTATTGGATTTATCTGGGTAGCCGTAAAAACGGCTTTTGTGCGCAGGCAAGCGGGCTGAGGCACCGGCTGACTCACTGCGAAATACACTGGGACAGTCACAATGCTTGGAACTGAACGAGCGAGAAGTTTTGGTGGAGTCTGGCCGCGGCGAGACTTAAACACCGTCGGTTTTAGCTGACTGTATGTGTGTTGGTTTCGTTTTACAGAAAACGTGGCACATGCAGTGCGTAGCGTTTGTGGGCACTGGGTTGTGGGCACATTCACTACATTTAATGGACAATGACATGAGTCGATCTCATTTGTGCGTGCCCTGCACTGTGGCGGGCTGCGTTTGTGTGTAGAAATGAACACTGGGCTGTGGGCATTTTTATTACACTCATAACACCATCGGCTGTGGCCGGAGTACCAGAAAATACACTGCTTATATGATTTTCCTGGGTCGCCGTGGAAACGGCATTTTTGTGCAGGCAAGCGGGCCATTGTACCGGCTTGTTTACTGCAAAATACACTGGAACAGTCGCATTTTCTTGGAACTGAACGAGCGAAAAATTTCGGTGCAAGTCTGGCCGCGGCGAGACTAAATTTTTTATTTGCTGCGAGACCCGGGATCGAACACGGGTCTCCCATGCGAAGGCTTTGGGTTTCGCCGCTGAGCCACATGGGGAGACGACAAAAGCTTAAAATAGCTCGAGCAGATAAGAGAGCGTCATCACAGTTTGTGTGTGTTGGCGTTTGTTTGCAGACGTGCGTGTTATACAACAGGCTCATTGCTGCAATATTGACATTTTCAGCCGCTCAAACTAAGAGGAGCTGAGAAATGTTTGAGAAATGGAGATTAGTCCGGCCTCGGCGGGACTAAAAACAAACTCTTTCCTCATTTCGCCGGTGACGCATGCCCACGGGGGGGCGGGGTAGCTTTCTTATAACGTAAATAAAGCTAGCCGCGGTTGCGCGGGCGCCTCCCAGTCGAGGCCGATGTTTTCCACGGCTTGAGAGAGCAGACGCATCAGCTCAGACTCAATGCCGGCTCTCTTCCCAGTGGTTTGGCGGGAAACGCTAGCGGAGGGGAGATCCTCGGAGCTCGCCTAATCCTCGCTATCAGACGCCAGAAGAGAACACGCCTCGGTGGGTTCGTCGAACTCGTGGACGGATGTGGCGGCCGTTGTCCGTCAGTGAGCGACTCGAGCGAAGCCGGCGAAGCCGGCGAAGCTGGCGGGCGAACCGGCGAGCTTTGGCGGGCTGGAGAGAGCTCGGGAGCGCGCTGGGCGCGGCGCTTCTTCCGGCGCGGCGTCACGGCGGGCTGTGTTGAAGGCTCGGAGAATGACGCCAGGCAAGTCCTCAGAGTCACCATAGGCAGAAGCTCGCAATGAGGGCATCCGCCGTCAGCGAGCGCGATAGCCGCGTGATCCTCACCCAGGCAGGACACGCAGATGACATGACGGTCCCCGTCGCTGAGTGGGGCGCGGCACGAGCCACCGGATGGCATCTTTAAAAAGACGCAGCTCTTTTGTGATGAGAGGTGTAAGTCGCGCCACGTAAGCGAGCTAACACTCTCAGCAGAGTAAGGATAAAAAGGATAAAAAGGATACTTAGAACGCCGGAAAGCGCAGCAGGTACGGCAGTTGAAGGCGGCGAGGCCAGCGACTCCAGGAGCTCGTCCCGCTGAAGGCTTGCGTCGACGGCGCGGCTTCTCACTCCGGATCCAGCGATGCGTGTGCTTCGCTGAAGAGATTAAAATCAGTGTACCAGCCTTATCGAGCTATATTTATAGGGCGAGACCACGCCCTTTCTGGCGGGACGTGACGAAATGGGCGCGAAATGCCCCCATTGGATATGTGTCACGCAACGCCTCTCTCGATAGGCTGCTGCATTTGCCGCAAGAGCAGCCAATAGGCGCGCGAGCTGTTTCGCCTATGTCTGCTTGCTGCTGCAAAGGGTCTTACATTAATAAAAAATCAAGGATAATTTTTGGCTTCAATATCTCGTGGAAAAGAGGTTTTCCCCATAGCATAAGTTATTACGCAGTACGAGAGATACTCTCGTAAGAGAACCGGTAACACCGTCAACACTGTCTATCGCGGCAAGCCTAAAATCCACCACTGCTTCCGGTGTGATGTAGGGAATAGTGAATGAGTGTATAGGGGGCGATTTTGAACACAGCCATTGAGTTTCAACCGATTCATTCAAACGGCTAAATGATTCAGGAACCAAGCATTCAAACGCTCAATTTATTCAATAAAGAAACACAGCCGTGTGTTGCTCAGAGATGCAAAACAGTCCTGTGGCTTTGTTTAGAATTATTTGCGAAATAGAGCAAAAAGAGGTAATATTGTGTCTAACATCACTTAATATTAACCTCTTGTGTATTGAACTGTTGGATAAAATCAATATCACATTTGTAATCATGCAGATATTGGGAGAAAAAACAGCACTTTTCGTGTGATACTGATTAACTAAATTAAACGTTAAACTAATATAAAAGACATACAGAGGTATTTTTTCCACTTTATCTTGAAATTTAAGGATATTCTAAATGCTTTTTAATAGACTATATCAGGCAGTGAAAACGTGCACTCTAAACGCGCAAGCGCACTAGTCTAACCTACTAGACTGCATCACGTAGTGTATGCATGCACAAACACAAAAGTGTGTTTTTGTAAAGTGAGGAACATACTCAATAATGTCAGATTACACATCGTTAAAACAACAATCACGATATTAGGCCTATCGTAGACGTAGACGATATATATAGGCTAGTGTACACCCCTACACCAATGAGACAGATGCTACTGTACAGATCCTTCCCAGTTAGAAAGCACTATGCACCAATAGACGAGATCAGATATTATGGCTTTCACAGCACGAACCAGTCATTTCAAAAAGGTTGATGTTAGCTGGTTGACAGATGTTGTTTCTAAATTAACTGCCACCACAGTCTATTACTGTCTTTACTAGCTTTTTAGTGAAAAGCCTTATATAATAGAGCTGTCTGTCTGTGATGGATATAAACTCATGATAATAAATGTCAGATTTAGGTTTAAAAAAGGAATTAGTCTTGTGTTGAGGCGACCCTGCAATCCTGGGAATGGCTGAATATAATCTCCAACACTAAAATGAAATTAACTTTTCATTTTATGGAGCATGGAGGAAGAACACATAATTTCCCAGAATGTTTTACCCCAAATTTTGATATTTTTTATGTTAATAAAATGTATCTGGTGTTAAATAATAAGAATAAGAATAGTTGTGGCTGTTAATTGTTTTGATGGAAATTAACCTAATTCAAAGAAATATTTATAAATTGTTTTAAAAAACACATCAGGAATAACTAGGGATAACTAGGTAAAATTAATGATTTGATTTGATTTATATATTGTCAAAAACTCAAATATAAACGTGTTTGACTAAAATCCCTTGTTTTTAATTTCTTTGAATTGTGATTCAGCAAATTCCTACATTCAGCCAATTCTTACATTCTGAATTTTTCTCAAATCTGCGTGACTGCTCTAATCATGACTTTCAACAGTTTCTACACAACTGTTGTTTTGAGCTAAAGCCTGAAATCACTTCAAACACTTTTTACAAGCTAAATGCACTGAATCAAAACTTGCAGTAATGGGTTTCTCAGTTATTTGTTGTATAAATCAAATTAGAATAAATAGTAATTGTATGTACTTAAAGGGTTAGTTCACCCAAAAATGAAAATTAAGTCATTAATTACTCATCCCCATGCTGTACCAACCCCGTAAGGCCTTCGTTCGTCTTCGGAACACAAATGAAGATATTTATGATTAAATCTGAGAGGTGGATGACTGCTACATAGGCTGCCTAAGGGAATGAAACTTGACGGCCCAGAAAGTCATTAAAGAAAATGTTTAAATATTCCATGTCGCAACAGTGGCTCAACTATAAGTTGATCAAGCGACGAGAATACTTTTTGTGCGAAAAAACAAACAAAAATAACGACTTTATTCGACTATTCCTTTTCTTCCTTGTAGGCCTGAAACGAGACTTCAAGAGATTTCCACGACGCATGCGCGAGAATTGCGATCTCCTTCAACTACTTCAGTTAAGTTCTCGCGCGTGCGTCGTGGAAATCTCTTGAAGTCTCGTTTCAGGCCTACAAGGAAGAAAAGGAATAGTCGAATAAAGTCGTTATTTTTGTTTGTTTTTTCGCACAAAAAGTATTCTCGTCGCTTGATAAACTTATAGTTGAACCACTGTTGCGACATGGAATATTTAAACATTTTCTTTAATGACTTTCTGGGCCGTCAAGTTTCATTCCCTTAGGCAGCCTATGTAGCAGTCATAAACCTCTCAGATTTAATCATAAAAATCTTCATTTGTGTTCCGAAGACGAACGAAGGCCTTACGGGGTTGGTACAGCATGGGGGTGAATAATTAATGACTTAATTTTCATTTTTGGGTGAACTAACCCTTTAAATGTAAAAGAAGAAAAAGACCGAAAGCAAACTGGAAGTCAGAAAGAACCCATCACCACAAACTCATTAAAAACTAGGGACCAGCACACACGCCTGCACTAAAACATTCTTTTCATTATATCTGAGAACCTGTGGTAGCCTGGTAGGGGAGTTTTAGACAGTTTAGGTTGTTAACTTTATAGTTTTAACTTGGACCCCATTTCAGTTAATTATTTAAAACAAAGTGTGGGTGAAAAAGCAAGAATATAATGTCAGAGAGTCCGTGTTTACAAGCTTAGTGGTTTTAGCTGTAAATTTGGTCTACTACATATTCCCTAGGTCCTGCTGTGTCAATTTGCATTATAGAAATCAATATAGGAAGTACACGAAACCTGAAAAAAAAAACATAACTGCTTTATTGTCTTCTAAAAATATCCGAACATTTGCACTAGAAAGCTGTAGATTATCATTAACTTGAAATTATGTTTTCATAAATTAGATCTAAAATGAGCCGTGTTTATAGAAGTTTATGTAAACACATGAGCAAAGAAGAACAGAATGTTTAGGAGCTAATTGGAAGGTCCTGGTTAGCGAGCATATCTGCGCCCACATCTAGTTATTAAAAGTTTAGTGTTGAACTTTAAGCAACTACTAATGAACTTTTTACACATTTGCTGAATTCAGCCAACATACTTACACTGTTATCTCTAATTCCATCTGCCAGTAGTGATCTAGCGGTCTCCCTTTTACCAGGTACATCTGTGCACATGTCAGCATCACCCCAGGCAATGGAAATGGCTCGGTCACTTTGGTAGCAGGACATATAAAATGATTACCTCTAAAGCCCAATCCAACAAACAGTGCTAGCAACCCAGTAAGGGATGCCAATTTCTCCATTATCCACACAAAACCTGAGATCACCCTCCCTTCAGCAATGCTCACCTTCTCCCTCCTTTCACATCAGTTGTCAATAAACCTCCCAATGGAGTAATTTGCACTTTAAGATCGGTTTCTTATTTTTTGGGAGAAGATGTTGATGTGAATCATTCCTGTGCATAAGTATTATTATGCATCCGTTTGTAAATTAGCTAGTGAGTCGGGAAACATTTGGAGCCAACATAATTCCCTTGTCAGTCATCTGCCGTTTTTTACTATGCTAAAGACCCACAGTCCATTTTCCATCTGCCTCTCTGAGTCCTCATACAAAACAATGAGTCCCAGGGTAGCCCCACTGACTATGTTATCAAAGACGTACAGTATGCGAATGTAAATGCACAGTTCACTGCCGTTATGACAAAGCACAGAGCGGATTGTAAACAAATAAACCATGCACGCACTGGTATTTTGGAAGAAGCGGGACACTTGGTGTGATAGGGGTCTGGGACTGTGTTTGGAGTTTGTCTCATGTTTACTCTTGGGGCTTTTGTGCTTCTTGGACATCTGCCACAAAAATATGTGGCTATTGTTGGTGAGCTGCAGCCATTGTTCAAAAGCATTGTTTTGCTTATCCTTGCTCTTTCACCACTATACTTCATTTTCAGTGTTCGTTTTTCTCAGATTTCAGTCCCTGGATCCATCCTGCTGTCTGTTCCTTTTTATCTGTTTAATTCCCTAGCCACTCTTGAGGACTTTGGAAATCTTGCTTCAGATAGGCCGTTTAATTAAAATCATAATTAAAGATGATCTAATCGAGAGAACGCACCTGCTGCACTTCAGGAACAGTGAGCATTGGATGGATTACAGTTGCTAGTGTTAAGTGGTACCTTGTTCCTAATTGGTTTTAATCGCAAAAAGTGCTCCTAAAGTTAGTCTGGCAAAGAGCTCATTCAAGCCCATTTCCAATCCGTCGAAATCGAGGCACCAATCAGAAACGTTGGGGCGGGCTTTACACAATGACGACAGTGCTGGGATTTTGAAGCAGATTATTTTGTAGCCTAGATTACAAAGATGGACGCCGCCGTCGAAAATCACTCGTTCGAATCAGCTATCGCGTCTGTTTTAAGCGATTTGAACGTTTCCTTTTTGTTAAAAATCGAACAAAGAACAACACTCGGAGATGTTTCTCCTCCGGCCGCCGCTCTGCATACGTGATCCGTCATCTCCTACATCGCTCTGATTGGTTTTAGGTCTACCCGCGACGTCCGTTGGTGACGCCCCTCTGGAAATTATTTGTCTATGACGCTTTGTCAGACCATAACTCAGTTAACTTACAACTGAGAATGGTCTGGTTTTAACCAGGCTATAATTTGCACTGATTCTTGCACATTTTGTGGGACTTTCAAAGCAAAATATTCAGTGAGTGCCTGGTGCAAAATGTGTTCAGATTTCTCCAAAACAGATGAACCTGAATGTGGAAAATTGTGTTACAATGGTTGTAGTCGTATTGCTACAGCTAAGAAATTAAATGTCTGGTGAGTGCCGCTAAAAAGTTAATACTGGAATCTTATCACATTGTGTCTAGTTAGTGACAAGCAATTTGTCGGGTCGGGCCACACCAGACACGAATATGAGAAGCTGCAAAATCTATCAAAAATCACAGCCAATCAGAAGACCGTGGGGGCGGGCTCTCTCTGCAAGAGCACGACACTCACAATGAAATGAATAAGTAGCCTACATGATCAAATTCATAAATATTAAACCATTTTAACATTATTAAAAAATACTGAGTGACTGAAACAATCTTTGTCATAGAATAATTTGTTCACACTGAGTTCACAAGATCTGAGATGATCCATATCCATTGTTGCTTTCAGTACAGCAATAAAAGGTCACGCAAAATTATATTCAAACTCACATTGCAGTGATTGCACGCTTTTTTAACATTGCATAAAGCACATAAAAAGTAGGCTACCTGAGATTATCATTGTCATACTTTGTGTGTTGTTGTTCTTGCCACGATGTCACAGAAAAATAGAAACTGTTTCTAAAATAGAATTGTCGCGTATCGCTGTCGTGGCTGGTTAGGACAAAAACTCTGATTAACATTATAGGCCTATATTTTTTTGTCGCGGCGCGTCTGGTTATGACACAATGTAATGCTCTATTGCGTTAAACACTAAACCTAATCCTAAATGATAATGTTAACAAAAGCAAATGTGAGATAAAAACACAAGCCAGTTTAACTTGATTCAAGTTTTTGATCTATTTTATTGTGATTTGTTTCACTGGACCCGTACTCGAGTGCTTCACATCAATAATGCAATATTCTACCAGGTGAGCTAATAAACAAGTTTGCCACGTCAAAAAAGCCATACATATGGACCTGGTTATGTGATGTAAAAGTGAAAATAAATGTAGGCTACTACAAATCATGCATTATAGCAAGTTATTTTTTTTGTGGTCAAAACATATTATTGTGCATGGAATGTGAAAATAAGTCTAAATTAATAAAAAATGTTTCAAATTTGTTAAAAGGAAAAAAGTTGATGGTGTTTTTCTTTGACTAGTGTTAATTTTAGCTGGAAACTGTAGTGAATTGTATTATAGGTAAGTTTTTGGAGTTTTGCTAAAATGTAGGTAGAGATGTATTTTTTCATGTTTAAAAAAAAAAAAATTTAGAGGTTATGCTATTTTGAACGCCAGTTATACACAGTCCTCTTATGTCCAGGCATTAGTGTGATCTCTTGTGTGTGACGGTGAGGGTTTCAACTATAATCATATCTGGAAATCATCTCTGACTTACAAAGGGGACCTCAGTCAGGGGGTTTGTTTTTTTAGAGTTGATAGTGCCATTGTTGCATTGAATTCCATGATGGCCTGCTAATATTTAATCATCCTGATAACAAGAGAACATTTTGACCTTCAGCCTTCTGGAGAGGCTTCCTATAAAACCTCACATTCAGCATAAAGTTCTCCAGTCAGCAAGCATGCAATTAAATGGCCTCATATTTCTGTCACAGTAACCTCTAAAAACATGCACTCAGTTAAAAACGGTTCGCTGAAAGGAAACAAGAAGGTCTCAATGGTTGGTACACCATATCAGCAGACTTATGAATCTCATGACTTAGACAAGAAAAAAAAAATAACACACTTTTTATTTTTTTTCAGCTGCATCCGAAATCGCATGCTTCCCTACTAAATGGTAGGTGAAAAAGTATGTGATAAAATAAGTAGGCTATGTCTGAATTAACAGTATGAAACAGTAGGCAAAAAGTACCAGGATGGCCTACTACTTGAGATTCACTGTGTGCGTACAATGGACACTTTACTATCCCATGAGGCCACGAGAGAGGATTTATGATTGACAGTGAAGTGACTCAACTGACACTGGTCACATGTTAATGACTGCATGGCGAATGTAGTACGTCCAGATTACATTCATACTTCACACACTCATACGACATAGAACATACTTTTTAGCGGTCGTGAAGTAATAACTTATTTAAAATAAGTACTCGAGATGCAGTTTCTGACGCAGCCTCTGTGTTATATGCTTGGTCAATGTTAAGATTCTTTTTAATATGCAATAAAAATACTTCTGGCTTTCTTCAGGTTATCACTTTATTCAAATTAAGCAAAACAAACGGAGAGTGGTAATCTCTTAAGTGAGAACGAGAAGTTTAAAGCTTATTTGCTAGTTTTTGACTATTGGAATTGAACTTCGACAGTTGATGATGATGTAGTACGAGAACACAACAAGGGCGCAAGATCGCTTAAGAACAATGTAACGGGTTTCGTTGTTATGGGAAGGAGGCGGGAACCGGCGAACATTCAACACTTTAATAATAAAATAAACAAATACAAAATGAAAGTATAAGCCAGCAGCCCCTCACGGACGACTGCTGGGCACATAAAACAGAAACAAAACACAACATAAAATCAGGTCTGTTTCTCTCTCGATCTTCACTGTCGTCGCTGCTTCCGCTCCTCCGTGAGAGATGCGAGACCGGTGCGTTTTACAGGTGTTCGCTCATTACCCCTTGCGCCGTTCTCTCACGTCTCTCGGCCTCGTCCTGCTCGCCACAAACACATGTTGAGAAACGGTGTGATTTAAAGGGATAGTTCACTTTGAAATTAATTTTTGGTATGTTTTAGCTTACGTCAAGGGCATCCAAGATGTAGGTGTCTTTGTTTCCGCAGTAGTTTTAATTTTGATATTTTTAGGTCAAACCGTTCTTGTCTGTCAGTCATGTAATGCAGGGCTATGGTCACCACCTCAATGAGCATGGACAGAGAATTCCAAATTAAACATGATTTACTGACTCGTAAATGTAAGTACACATTGATGGCCTAAGACACGAAACGAGGGGTTTGTGTGAGAAAACGAACAGTATTTATCGTTTTTACCTCTTGTAACCACAGCCACGTCCAAGTGATCTGAGGGCGCGGGTGCTTCGGTCTGCACAAGTGACGGAAAGCGCCGGAAGTGATCTCTCACGCGTGTACGTCACTCATTCTTTACACAGAGATTTCGGAAGTGTTACCTTTCACTGTGAAGATCTACACATATTTAGATATGCAGGAAATCACAATGGAAGACGATTTCGATATATCAACAGAGAACGTTGAATTTTTTTCACAACCATATTTAGATCACTTCCGGTGCTTTCCGGCGATTGCGCAGACCGAAGCGCCCGCGCCCTCAGATCACTTGGACGTGGCTGTGGTTACAAGAGGTAAAAACGATATAAATTCTGTTCGTTTTCTCACACAAACCGCTCGTTTCGTGTCTTAGGCCATCAATGTGTACTTACATTTACGAGTCAGTAAATCATGTTTAATTTGGACTTCTCTGTGCATGATCTTTGAGGTGGTGACCATAGACCTGCATTACATGACTGACAGACAAGAACGGTTTGACCTAAAAATATCAAAATTGAAACTACTGCGGAAACAAAGACACCTACAACTTGGATGCCCTTGAGGTAAGCTAAAACATTCCAAAAATTTATTTCAAAGTGAACTATCCCTTTAATTCCTTTGTTTTAATAGCTATAAATAGCCAAGTATAGTGTTTAATTGGCAACATCCTGGTAAAAAAAACCTCCACTACCCATAATTCTGTGCATCATTGTCAGAACTTGCTGAAAGGAGAACTCCATTAAAAGAGCTCAGTGCCAGTAAAGTAGTGTAGTATTTTATACTTATTATAAGTAAGTATTTTTGATATTGCACCATTAATTTCGATTTGATTACATAATTTGCAGTGTTTCATTGGATGAGTAGTTCATTGGCAGTGCATCAGTTATCTTGTACCTTTTGTATTTTTTTCTCCATTTTTCAAGTACTTTTTTTGTTGTTGTTGTTGTTGTTTTGTTGTCAACATTTGTAATGTTATAGTTGGTTTGAGTCATGGCTTAGAACTCACAAAGCAAAATGTTTTGAAATCCCTATGGAGAAAATGAATGGGGGAAAAAAGATTTCCAGAAACCAAGTGGGCAGACACTGTTGAGCTTCATATGTGTCCAGTTAAATCAGATACTGAATCTAATTTTCATAAATAGTTTGGTTCATGAACAACACAAGAAAAATAGGAAATACTAACTATAGCCATAGACCATGGCTTACTAATGATGTTAAATTAATGGGAAACGATCTTTATTATTTACTTGTCAGTATTCACTGTAATAAATGTCATATGATTAAACAAAAAAGATTAAATTCCTTATCCCTGTTATATTAACTTTGAGTTTAAACCCTTCAGCTGTGCTTGACTCATTTTAATGATCACCTCGAGCAATTATCTTAAAACTTTTGCCATCTCTACCAGTCAATTAGGCTGCTGCTACAAAAACATTCCTGCGCTTCCCTGAACTCAAATTATAAGTGGATATTTGTTATAGACTTGAAGCTATGTATGTTCAGTACAATTTCTTCCATGTTCACACTCTTCAAAATACATAATTGGCCCAGTGCGGCAGCTGCTGAAACCTTATTTTGGTTTTACAACTGACTTTTAAGCAAATTCCCTTCTGTGTAAAGTTGGTAGATGACAATAATTAAAATAGTCTCATACTAAGCTTTTCCCCCAATAATCTTAGCATGTTTCATTTTAATAGATCAGTTTATTTCAGAGTTTATTTTAATAATCATTTGTATTTATGATGAAAGTTTGACAGTGTGCAAACTTCCCATGCTGTATTTTTAAATCCTCTCTTTTTTCTTTTCTTTTTTTATTGAAAAGTGAAATGTGTAACTTTCTCATATCTCAATATTCAAAGACAGTTCTAATTTGACATTTGTAGATTTGTGGATCTGTGGCATTATCAAAAAAATTCTTGTTTGGAAATCCTAATCAGCATGGCAACAGTGACTCAACCAATGACAGGAGTTTGGGGGTGGGACTGGCTGTTATGACTGACGAAGACCATATAAAGAGTTTATTTAAATGGCCTGTCAGCATAAGCTAATTATAAATTACAACAGATTTAACCTGTGATTCATATTTAGGTGTTTTGGAATAAATAGACATGTTTTGTGTGAACGTGTGTGTGTGTGAAAGAAAAGGAAACGATGGCTCTGGAGGACAAAGTTGTATAAGAGCTTTTATTATAGATGGCTCCACATTATCATTCAATGGCAATATTTTGTCTTCTGGATTTATTGAAAAGGCAGCCTCTCATTCCTGCATGGGGAGCATACATCCACAAACTCTGATACAGTTTGAAATAATCATTGCCAAAGAGAGTAGGACTGGAGAAAATGAATTTTCTTTTACAATAAAACCGGTTTTGAAGACCCACAGTCGAGTGAGGCATTTCTAATACTGTATGGCTCATTAAACTCTGCTGACTTGGCCTGGGTGGCAGATGAACATTAGCTTCACAACTCATAATGTGGAACTGCAGTCTTGAGGCAATTTGGGTCCTCTACAGACCCCATGAAGCTTTGAAACTAGTTTTTTTATTCTAGGCAGAACTGTCAATCATAATTCAAACTGAAAAGAGAATGACTTCTGACTGTAATTTACGCGCCACACTTCACGTGATGAAAAATCCCATTTATGATTAATCCGCACAGTGGGGAGATTGTGTGTTTTGTTTGAGGATCTTTAAATAGAACGGTAAATATCACCGTAGTAGCCTATGTCAACTCTTTTGTCTGTCATATGTATTTATTTAGATTTAAAAAAAAGTTAGAAGTGACGGTTTTGGAAAGTTTGAATATGACTTGTTTAACTACAAAAACACCTGAATAGTTGTTTGTGGTTTAAATTTATTTATTTATTTATTTTTTGTTTTTTTAAAGGGTGCATTTAGTTTAACCTAAGGATAATAGCCTACTCATTTAGCAGTGGAAAATAATGGACGCTTTCAAAACGAATCACAATATGGCATGTGTTAGTGGCACAAGGATTGTATTCCTCAGGTCATTCAACTCTGTTATCCAAGTTCATGTAAGAAATATTTATTTGATTTATTTTTCTTTAATCTGTGAGAAATTTAGGTTTATCAACATTTGGTCCCAAAGATTAAAGGGTTAGTTCACCCAAAAATGAAAATTAAGTCATTAATTACTCACCCCCATGCTGTACCAACCCCGTAAGACCTTCGTTCGTCTTCGGAACACAAATGAAGATATTTTTGATTAAATGTGACAGCTGGATCACTCCTCCATAGGCTCCCTAAGGGAATGAATCCTGACGTCCCAGAAAGTCAATGAAGAAAATGTTTAAATATTCCATGTCACAACAGTGGCTCAACTATAAGTTTATCAAGCGACGAGAATACTTTTTGCGCGGAAATAAAACAAAAATAACGACTTTATTCGACTATTCCTTTTCTTCCTTGTAGGCCTGAAACGAGACTTCAAGAGATTTCCACGACGCATGCGCAAGAATTGCGATCTCCTTCAACTACTTCAGTTAAGTTCTCGCGCGTGCGCGTCGTGGAAATCTCTTGAAGTCTCGTTTCAGGCCTACAAGGAAGAAAAGGAATAGTCGAATAAAGTCGTTATTTTTGTTTGTTTTTTCGCACAAAAAGTATTCTCGTCGCTTGATAAACTTATAGTTGAGCCACTGTTGTGACATGGAATATTTAAACATTTTCTTTATTGACTTTCTGGGACGTCAGGATTCATTCCCTTAGGAAGCCTATGGAGGAGTGATCCAGCTGTCACATTTAATCAAAAATATCTTCATTTGTGTTTCGAAGACGAACGAAGGTCTTACGGGGTTGGTCCAGCATGGGGGTGAGTAATTAATGACTTAATTTTCATTTTTGGGTGATCTAACCCTTTAACTTTAAAAAAAAAAAATTGTACTTATCAACCTCAAGAGGTCAAACTGTTTAACTAATACTGAGAAATACCTTAATTTAAGTTAAATTTGTAACCCTTCTATTCATTTTGACATCTGATTTTTGTCATTTATTTTTGTTATTTATTTATATTTCAGTTTTTCTAAATAAATTCTACATTTATAAATTGTATTAGTGATTTTTGTTTGAAAAAAATTGTAACAAGGGTTATAAAAATGGCAAGACTCACACATTGTATAAAATATCAAATAAAACTCATAAAATGTGTTGTAAAGACAAACTTAATCTTTAAAGAGTTTCAGGATATCGCTATAATTATATTGTTATTCATGAGATGTGGCATATGCAAATCTGGATGAGGACACAGTCTGTTCTTGATCAATTAGCAAGAGCTTATTAACAAACATTTTAGGTCCGTTTAATAATAATGTGACTATTGTCAGCTTGTAGTGGACTCAGAAAAGTTAATAAATAAAAATATATTTCATACTGTAAATAATTAACGGTCTGTCTTTGCACGCTGTCCATCAAACATTGTATTTGACAACAGAGAGCTGAACTCCGCTTTATTTACTAAAGCCCTGGTGTTTAACTGAAGCCAATCCTTATCTCAAGTTAACATTTTAGTATTGTGCAGATAATTGATCAATAAAGACAGGCCTAATTGGTTCCACCGGAGCCAAGTTTCTGTTCACATTGATACCATTCTGTGTGAGTGAAAGATTTTTTCAAACTTGCATGATCTTTCAATGAAAAAAAATTGAAACCCAGTAAATAAAGATTTAGTTTTTTGCCCCCCTAAATAAGTAAAGTGCTGAATTTCATTCTCCACCTGTTAGTTAACACAAGGGATTTAATTAAATCTGTGAAAGAAAAATAATGGCTTGTAATTAATTATCAAATGCAAAATTAAATAATTAAAAAAGCATTTATTATGGCACACAAGCAATATAACCTATTTCGGCATGCTTGAATTGGACAGGGTTGCCATTTTTCTAAATGCAAAGATTATAACATGTATCCTTTGCAATGTCTCAAGCAGTTTGGCATTAAAGGTATTGCAATATCAAATCTTTCAATCCGAATGCTTTCAATCTGTTTTTATATCTCAGTATCCAAATGTGTCTCATCAAAAGACGCTGTAACATGAAGGAAAAAGTCTGTGTCATTTCACAACATGATACAAATTTGATGTTCACTTTACAGACAAGGTTGGCCTGTTTACGACTTTCAAGTCTATTTTACTGTTGCATACCAACATAAACAGTCAACTTTGAAATAAGACTTAACTGTTTCCAGGAAGACTTGAGCCAGGCTTAAAGCACACAGAAAACTGTTTAATACTATCTAAGCCCTTATTTAACATTACATTAACCCTGACACATTTACTGATTATTTGGTTTTGAGTTTTTGGAAGGAATGGAAGGGATCCAAGGACCAAATAGTTTCAATGAATGTTTTAAACAGACTTTGTGTTCTTTGGTGTGTAGGAACTTGGCTTAATCATAAATATGTGTGGAAAACCTCTCAATCTATAGTGTTCTTGGATATCGTGTTGCATATTTCAGGAAATCCGATTCGATAGCCAGCATGAAAGTCGTTATGCCTATTATGGCATGTTTAGTTGACACCCAAGAGAATGAACTGAAACAGCGTGTGGCACAAATGTGCCTTACTTAAGAAAATAGAAAGAAGTGATGAATCTACCATCCCATCCTTATGTTCTAGTCATGTGTCTAGTGTTCCCTTTCGAAGGGAACTCGCACTGCGTCGAATGACACTTTGGGGTACGCCTCAGGCGTGACAGGTGTCTGAAATCACTATCAAATCATGTCAATCACATTGACCGGCGACAGCCCGTGAATCATTAACGTGAATGATTAACGTGCGACCTGGAAGTATATAAGGGAGCCTTGCAAACATGACAAATCATCTTTTCGTCTTCAGGGACTGTTTTGTCTGTAACCGCTTTGAAAATCAGGTAATTATGCAATGCTTTCAGAAGTGTGCAGACCCGTGCTCAAGATATCTGAAGCCGGGTGACACACACGAACTGTGCATTTTTCTGTCTGGGAAGGAAGCGCGCACAGGCAGTTCTCGAGGGAACTGCCTGTACAAATTGTGATCGCTCCGCTCTCGCCTGTCCCTCTTCTCTCGAGAACTTCTCGAGAGAAGAGGGTTCAGCGTCTGGATGTCATAGATGAAGCTCGCCGATCGCCTTGAGAGGGGTGTAATCCTCTCAGACGATGCGGCTGCTGATGAGGGTAAGCTGCATTTGGATGAAGTTTTTCAACAACAAAAAAGGGAAAACTTAGTCCGGCAGCGAGCGCTCTCCCGGACAAACAGGAGATGGCTGATGAGGGTGGTAATAATAGGATATTTCCTGTATCTTCTCAGCCACCCTGCCCCGTGTATGCTGAGCTGGTTGGTGTTATGGAACGCGCCGCGGGCAGGCTGCAGCTGCCGTGGCTGCTCGTTGGGGGAGAAATCGCTCGCGATGAGAGCGGTTTTTCCTCGGTCATAGAACCACCAGCTCAGGTGAGCCTTTCATTTCTTCCCGATCTCATACTGAGATCGAGAGGACATGGAAGAACCCATATTCTGCCTGTATCCACCAACATCAGCAGGCTAGTCTCGCTGATGTTGAGAGGATAGGAGAGCGTGGGTATGTGTCGATGGGAAAACAATCGACACTGAGAGCTCAAACCCTGCCAGTTGAATGGCAGAGCATACACGTCAGCGGGTCAGGCCGGTGCTAGCCTGCACATCATGGCGGTGTTGCAGGTACACCAGGCCGATCTGCTGGGGGATCTCGACCAGGGGGTGGGGCCCCTGAGGCGGTTACTGAGCTGCGCCGCAAATGAAAAAAAATATATATATAGCTATCCGGGCCACCAAACAGACTGCTGCCGCAATCTGCCGGTCAATGGCGACGATACTGGCCACGGAGAGATATTTGTGGTTGAACCTGGCCGACATCGGGAAGAAAGAGAACGGCTTTCTCCTCGATTCACTGGTTTCGCCCTCTGAGCTTTTCGACACCTCCGTGTTGGCGGTGGTTGGAAAGTTCGGAGAGGCGAAGGTGCGCTCAGCTGTATCCAGGGCATACATACCGCTGAGATCCGTGTCCACACCCAGACAGATGGGAGGGCCTGGCCTATCATGGTCCGAGGACCTTAGATGAGGCCAGAGAGCCCAGTGTCACCTCTCGTGCGCCTCCTCCGTGGAGTAGTAGTTTGCAGAGGAGGCGCGACTCCCGCAAGAAGAGGGATCTGAGGGAGGTGATCCAGCACAAACGCACGTTGCGTCGGTCATGGATCATCTTCCCTGAAGGTGCGATTATATCTTAGCCCTTTCCTCTCTTCCCCGACTCCCCAGGCGCTTCTTACATCAGACCTGAGGCTGGGCTCATGGTTTGAACAATGTTCTGATGGCCCGCCTCGGCTTGGTTAGTGAGAGTGCCTCTTTCAGGTATGTAAAGGTGGCAGACCCCATGTTCATGAAGAACTGTCTGGTGAGTCTTCACTTCGCACGCTGCAGGTGAGCTGCTGGTCTTTCAAAGAGTATTTTTTGTGATAAAAAAATAATATGTTTCTCTTTACAGACCTCGTTCCCTGTATAGAGTTATGGGGCCATGTCAAGGTAATAAGGTAAGAGAACTTTTTTGGATTATCGGGGCCCTGAAGTTCCCCGTTAGGTGGCCAGAACGATACCTATGTTAGCCTTCGGGCTATTAGCCACCTCAGGGTAGAGTAGTTGGTCTCTCTCTGATAGAATGTTTTTACTTAGAGTGTTGACTGACGCTGGAGCTTCAGATAGATCTTATGTCCGGCCCATGGGACCGTTTTGACTTTTCGCCCCTTGAGCTCTGTTGAGTTTTCATTAGGTTGAGCGTTTCTGCAGCCCTTTTTTACAGACTATATTCTTTAGTAGGCTGTGGCTCCTCCGAGGTAAATAATGAGTCCGCACACCAAAACATGCTCCTAAGTGAGTTTAATAGTTGCTCACCACATATGACGTTTCGGGCCCAAGCCCTTCATCAGACATAAACAAGTGGGGAGACACACCTCCATATATACAGCCATACATGGTCACATGATCAATGATAGGACCAATCAAGTGAAAAAAGCAATTACATCAGAAAAGCAGATAAAAACATGTAAGAATTATAAGCCAACATTTATAATACAAAAGAATCTATTAGAACTATATTAAGTAGCTAAGAAATGGCCTGCAATGCTTAAAGCACAGCCTAAAAGGTTTTATTGAAAATGTATCTCTACCACTGTAAACAATAATGATAGATGAGCAAGAATATAAATATATATAGGGGATACCACAATGGTGTGTTACATATATCATATATCAAGTCAGCAAAACAATCGCATTTACAAAATATTTTATAAAAACAAACTTTTTCATTGACATGAGTTATTTACAGGAATGGCCTCAAATCAAAGTCTTCATTCAACCCTTTTGGAGCTAAAGTGTCCAGGGTATAAATCCAGACTGCTTCTCTGTGGCTCCTCCGAGCCCTCAGATAGATCTATGCTTACAGGCTGGCCCTCACCAGGGCCGCCTCTGTAGCTGGCCTAGGCTGTGCCAGGGATATTAGAGGCGTTCGGCTAAAATTAGCATTTCTTTCTCTGACCCTACACTTTGTGAATGTAGGTTTCTGGCATCCCTGTATAAACAGCCTCCTCCCATGGGAGTCTTTAGGCCAAGGCCCGCCCCCTTCTCTGCATTCTGGGGTGACTAGAGTAATGCAGCGTGGTGCAGAGGATGGTTTATAAGGACATGGTAGGCCTCAGTTAGGCCTCCGTGGTGAATAAGTCCTTTTGAGCAGGGTTAGGTCGCTAGCCCGACCCTGCCGTGCAGAACTGGCCTACAGATTTAGGCCGCCAGTATGGGCTTCACTTACCTCGCTGAGCTACTGCTCGAGCGCCGGGTTGTAGGTGGTTGGCTTTCATTTAAGCCCCACTCCCCTAGGTTGGGCACAGATACATTTCTGTAAACCCTATAGCTGCTTGCAGGCCCGCCCCCTGGTAACCTCAGGGTGAGGTGTGAGTATTCCCCTGTGATTCAGGGTAGGTCTGAGTACTTCACTCCCAGTTCTGTTTATCCTACCTGTTTGTCCTACCACTATGGCTCGGGTCGAGTATGAAGTAAGCCTTCACTTCTTCTTTGGTCGAAGTACGCTCCCCTGTAGCCAGAGCATTGCCCTGAGCTGACGCCTATGCATAGATGGTACGCCCCTGACTAACTGGGGCCTCCGTTGAGGCAGACTGGCGTATGTTGTATGTTGTACTCCCCTTGTTTTTAAGGGTGCTAAGCTCTCTTGCTGAGTACACTGCCGAGGGCAATGTGATTAGGCACCAGGATGCTGTAGGCGCTGTGTAAACAGCTTATCTGCCAACGAAGGCTGCGCCATCAGGTAGTAGGCCTCAGCAGGCCTCCTTGCATGGGCAGCCCCCAATGGGTGCTGTAGGCCACTTCTCGAGAGAAATGGTTGGCCTTGGTGGTTCGGGCTGTTGACTCACCGGTGGGTAGTAGGCCTTAACCCTCTGAGGTCTAAGGGTTTTTGGGGTCCTTGAGGTGTTCTGACATGCTCTGACATTTGTGCTTTTTTCAGTTATTTATAAACATGTTAATGGCAAAGGTGTAAATTCACTCATTATAGAACAAACTGGGCTACCGTAATTTCTGAGCAACAATTATGAAACATGTTTGTATTTTTGAGAGAATATTGCTTATGCATGGTTATTGAAAAAACTAAAACTTAAAGTGTCTGAAATAAGGCCACAAAACACATACTAAATATGTGTCCACAAGACTTTTGACTAATGAGTGTTGTTGCCTAGAATTTTTGCTTCAAAATGATCTGAAAATCATCCTGCCTAATCATTTACACAAAAACATACATTGATTTAAATTTTATTAGAGTCCTTTTGTTTGGAAAGGCATTATGCGTGGAGGCGTGTTCACACCTGAGAAGACAAAGGCCGGATAATGTGCCGCATAATGAGCTGCATATTAATTAGCCCTTTCACACAGGTGTGTCACAGGATCCCAAAGAATGCAAGGACAAAAGAAATGATCTATATAGCCTATACATATTTTACAATTAGAAATTGTAACCAATTACAAATAGGTTACAATTACAACAACAATTACAATTTTAACAATATTTCAAGTGTATTTCTTTGTAAAAAGTATACATTTTATCATACGTATTAAAAAAAGGTAAGGATTCATTAGTTTGAATATTGGAACAAACACTACAATAACATCTTAGTTGATAATTCAATATACCTACTTTATTTTTGACAAAACATCATACTATAGTATATTTAACTATGAGCAGAAATTGGTGAACAAAAGCGTACCTATTTAATGTGACAGTAGTCTTTTTTTACAGTCAAAACTTTATAATCTATCCAAAACTAATCCCAAAATGTTGTCTAAACATTCATATTTAGTCTGTAATATATTGTGTATGATATATTAGTATATACATGTGAATTTGCAGCTTGTTGCTTATACAGACATTTTATTTCAACATATTTCAGTCTATTTTTACTCATATTAGTAGGCTATAGCAATATAGTTTGTATGTGTTCATGTAAACATAACGTTTACTAATGTAGGTGCGAGAGTGAATGAACAAGGCACAGACACGCGCTGTATAACTGTAGTAAACAAAGCGCGCGCGCCTATGCCGTTCACTCATCATTTAGCCTACACACAGACACGCAATTCATATTTAAACAGTCTTTTTGCGGTTTACAGTCAGACATTATTCAATATCGCGATTAGAACAAAGCACTTAAGAATAAATGACTTACTACATCAGCTGGATCCATTGCTCCTCGAAATGAAACTACCAGCACTTCTGGTACATTTTCCAGGGTTAGATAGTATTATTCCTCACAGCGAAAGGATACGCTGTGTACACGGCTGTACAAGATACTTACTAAACACGATGTTGTTTTATAATCCAGCTGGTGGGCGTTGGCATGTTTGAATGGCTTGTCTAAGATCATTTGCGTTTGAATAGCGCGCGCTCTCCGTGGGCGTGGCACATTAACGCGTAATTAGGTATAATGAGCTGGAAAGAAAAATACTGACATCTCTCTCTTTTCATACAGATTACATAAACTGAGAATATTTGTTTTTTTTTATATAAATTAATTCATTTAAAAGAAGAGAGTTCAAGCTTCATTATGGAAAAACACTCGTGCCTGAATGACAAGTATTCGCGGAATTACAGTTAATTTTCGGACGCGTTTCAGAATGGACTTAACTGACAGAGAGAAGGCAGAACGCGCATCATGTTTGTTTTTCTTTATTTGGCGAAAAGCACAACACTTTGTTTTTATTGTGAGTATCCACAAAAAAAATAGACACTTATCAGGATCTAATGATGTACAACACTTAATATGTTAGATCAAAATCAACAGTATATTTTTAGTTTCTTTTGCACTGATAAGAAAAAAGCGAGACTATCGCGCCGGCGCGATAGCTGACCTCAGAGGGTTAAACAGGCCTCCTCGGAGGTGAGTCCCAACATTGTGGGACATACTATATAGCCGCCTGTGGGTGGGCCCAGTAGTTACGTTGGTGTAGCATGGTTCCCAACAGTGTTCCTTTGTAGCAGAATTGACTTGCTATCAGCTAGTAGGCCCAACCATGCCTCCCTGATAGGCGAGTCCCCAGATGGCTGGCCTTAGCAGGCCGCCTTGGAACTGTCACCCGGACTCAGCTACCAGTTGCTATCAGGTGGTAGGCCCCTCAGGCCTCCCTGAAGGTGAATCCCCACCTACATTGGCTATCAGGTAGTAGGCCTCACCAGGCCTCCCTGGAGACAAGCCCAAGGACAGACAACTGGACAGCTAGCCTGACTTACTATCGGGTAGCAGAAAAAAGCTACATGATATTATGGCTGTCAGGTAGTAGGCCTCACCAGGCCTCCCTGAAGACGAGTTCCCACATGCTGTGATTATCAGGTAGCAGGCCTCACCAGGCCTCCCTGAGGGTGAGTTCCCCACGTACTATCGTTATCAGGTAGTAGGCCTCTCTAGGCCTCCCTGTAGGTGACCACATACTGTTGCTATCAGGTAGTAGGCCTCACCAGGCCTCCTTGTGAGTGGTTCCCTAGCGGTGCTGGGTTCAGGAAGCTAGTGGCCTCTTGCTATCATTTCAGCTGGGCTTATCAGGCAGCTGCTGAAGGCAAGCTTGCGCCCTGGCTCGACTAAGGTGTTTTTCTCTGCTACTGGTTCCCTCCCGGAACCTCTTTCCTGCCTACAGCCTGGTTTTGCCTACCATGCGGACCATGTGCTCCCCTCATTGAGGGTCACTATGAGCACGCGGATCCCTGAGTCTGGTCAGACGGTCCAGGCCTCTCGTGAGGCCTCCCAGTTAGATCAGTCCTTAGGCCTTCACAGGCCTCCTCAGTGTTTTGAAACACAGACACTGGGTTGATCCATGGATCGAGTAGAGAAACTCCCCTCGCTAGCAAGGGTTGAAAAGCACTATGCTGAGTCATACTCTCCGGGATATCCCGTCTCTGAGATCCTGGCCGAGCGGTTCACTGCCAGCTTCGCAGTCCCTCGGGTTGGATGCCTTACCTAAAGGCATATTCCAGAGGCTCTGTCTTCGGACAGACAGGAAGTGGCCAAACTAAGTGTCAATGTATCTGACGCCAGGTCAGGCCGTCCTGGTGGCATTTCGGGGTGAGTACGTTCCCCTGAATAGTGACTGGCTTGGGGTTCCTTCGGGTTCCCTAGCCACATTCCCTAGAAGGGACCCCTTCTAATTGAAGTTGTGGTCCTAGGCCTTTGAGCAGGCCCAGGTAGGCCTTTCATTTAACTATGTTTATGGAGGTTTTCCTGTGAGGCTTATAGCTTAGGCTATGAGCGTAGGGAATGATGTCACTGACAGCCCAGTGTGACCTGAGGGTGAGTGGTTCTAGCATTTCATTTGAATTTGCTGGTTCGGACAGTTGTCACTGCCTGAGGGTGGTTATATCGTTCACCAAAGCGTCATTTGACGCAGTGCGAGTTCCCTTCGAAAGGGAACGTCTCAGGTTACGACTGTAACCTATGCTCCCTGAGAACAGGGAACGAGACACTGCGTCTCCTTGCCATGCCTCGGGGCCTGCCTGCCGTACAGTCCCTTCAGACGATAAGGTGATTTGTCATGTTTGCAAGGCGCCCTTATATACTTCCAGGTCGCACGTCAATCATTCACGTTATGATTCACGGGCTGTCGCCGGTCAATGTGATTGACGTGATTTGATAGTGATTTCAGACACCTGTCATGCCTGAGGCGTTCCCCAAAGCGTCATTCGACGCAGTGTCTCGTTCCCTGTTCTCAGGGAACATAGGTTACAGTCATAACCTGAGACGTTTTCTTTCAAGCTACATTTGCATATGTCATGCATCAAAAACCATAATATATATACCGTATATACCCGAATATAAGACGAGGTTTTTGTCCTAAAAATAGGCTGAAAAATGGGGGGTCGTCTTATATTCAGTGTCATCTTATATTCGAGTGGAGGAATCGATTGATAGCCTTTTTCTCCCGCGCCGTCGACTGACGAGAGCGCCGAGGATCTCGATGCAGCGCGGACGCGCTTGGAAAAAACGAGCGCGTCGCTTCCATTATGAGCGCGCATACCGCGCGCCTACATTTGAAATAACGAACTTGAGCGCGCAAAAGACGCAATATGTGAACAGGGGAGGCGGGTCTCTGCTCACTTGTCTCCGTCCGCTCTGGCATCCTCTGTGAATGGCGCTTTTTTTTGCGCGGCTCGAGCAGAGGGAGAGAGAGAGAGCGGGAGCCGTATCGTCGTCCAAAACGGCCAGACGACCCCGCAGGGTGATTAAATCCATCCCGTCGGCAGTCATGGCCAATCAGGAAGCGCATATGTGCCGGTCTCCGCCGACGAGCGGGGCTCTACACGAGGCACAGGTGATGCGAGGCATTTGGAACAACGCATCGGAAATTTGCTCTTAAAATTATTTTCTGTTGAAAACCAGATTTTTTTCCACAAAAATCTATTTTTCCCCAAAAATAAGTCTGTAAAATGGGGGGGGGGGGGTCGTCTTATATTCAGGGTCGTCTTATATTCGGGTATATACGGTATCTAAATGTAATTAAATGAGCTAAACATCCAATATATTTCAATGAATATATAAAGACCACAATCATTTTTATTTTATTTTGTTGTCACGTTTAAATTTCTTTGTTAAATGACAAATAGTTAGGCTTTTGTGTTGCTTTTTGTTTTGGGCTTTTATTTTTTTCACATACGATTTATTAATGGAGGGGTTTTAGTATTTTGTGAGGAATTTCATGGAAAAAAAGCACTGATTAAAAGTCAGAAGAGTGAACTTAACCTAATCAAGAAATACTTTAGGAAAGGACAAATACTTCCACTTCTGTCAGTAGCCTAGCCACAGTCCCTGTGAGTTGCATGGCTTGGAGATATAATAGAGCTAGATATCGATTCTTCATCCTTCACCATAGCACTATATGTGTAGTTGCATTAATGCTAGAAGAATGACAGAGAACTACCTGGGCTATTTTGCAGGTAAAAGAGTCTTTGTTTGTTGTCATGAAAAAATAGGCCATCCAAGTCAAATAATCGATCATTCAACAACTCATTTTAAGTAGATTGTCATTTAAGAGCACAGGCGGAGTGAAATGATGAATGAAGTTATGGTGCACTCAAGACACCATTAACTGTTTACAGATGAAATGTTGTGCCTTATAGTTCATGTTTAACCGTCTTGCTTCATTAAATTAATATCTTGCATTACTAAAAAATCCTGTCATGTCCAATCTTTCATCATAGGGCTGAGAAGTTTAGCCACGCTTATAGCCAGTATAAGGCCCAGGAAGGCTAAATTGTGACACATTTGGCTTGTTTATAAATCAAACTCTTCGCCTTGTGAGCACCCAATGTCCTTGTGGTGTCCGAAACGGCATAATTAAATGCACCAATGGCTTTTTATCTTGTTCATAGACTCCAGTGGTGTCCTCCTTTTGTCATACGGTGTCAGTCTCGGAGACCTCCAATCATCAATTGTGTACTGCCAGAGAAATATAATAAAAGAGTAGCATCCCGTGAGCACATTATACTCACTCACTCCTCCTTCATCATTCATTCTACAAGTCATTCTGTAAATTACGGCATTAATCTAGACTAATTATGCCTGTTTATTCCTGACACATCTGATTAGATATGTTTCTCTATATATTGTTTTTAAGTTCAGCAGCACTATCAAAAAAATTAGCACATGCAGCCATCAAAACATTTTTATTTTGCAATACAGCACAACCACCATGTGTCCATCACAATGGACATTTACAGCACTTACAGCACTCTGGGAATGAAATGTTATTCCACCATGGTCCATTAATACAAAAAAAGTTTGTTATTATGCTTAACACTGTATATGGTGATATTTGTTATTCTTGGTACAAGGGACAACCTAATGAAGAACTTGTGACCCATGATAAATTAACCCTAATGAGTGCATTAAAAGCCAGATGTTCTTTACTGAGTCAGTGTCATTTCCCGGTTACACAGGGTAATACATGTTAAGAGTAACGTTAATATAGCGAACCCGCAAAGGTATCAATCTAGCCGCAAGTAGGATCCAAAATGATTACTGGAATGAACAAACAAATAAATAAATTCAATTCAAAGTTTGGTGACATTATGAACCTTTTTTACATTTCCAGGGTCATCATAGTTGGGCAAACTTCTATAATAATTGGAAACTATAACGCATAATATGTTTTTGTTCCCATTTGCTTAACAAAATAAAAAAATCAACGATAGCGATTCTATAGAAAAAATATTGAGAGATTGAAAACACTACACATTAAACAACATTAAAGCAAGACAAAGAACTGAGACAAACAGAGACAAAAAGAAGATCATTAAGGAGCAGGGAACAGGTGAGACACTAATCAGGAACAACGACAGCTAATGAAAGAACTAGAACTCAGGCGAATGGTGACAATGAAAACAAACAGAAGAAGATAATGAACCTAAACAGGGGCCTGTTTCAATAAGGAGGTTCAACCAACTCTGAGTTAAAACTTGAACTCTGAGTTGATTTACCCTGCGATGGGAAACTTTGAGTTTTCGGTTTCAGAACAGCTGAATTGAGTTAGTTTGATCGACTCTGAGTAGGTTGACTGAGTTAAGCGCGTGCACCATGACTATGAAAAGCAATGATTAATGGAGCTCCGAAATTACGATTCACCATGGCAACAGCACCCGACAAAAAGAAGTCCACATACTTCCGAGTCAATACACAAGTATAATTCTCAATCACTGTTATATTATCAGGTCAAAACTGACAGAAAGATAAGTTATTGAACTAATGCTCATTTTCATTGTATCTCACAGACAAAAATTAGAAAAAAGAAAAAAAAAAGAACATGGCAGCATCTAAAAATTAACAATAAATTTATAATTCAATCAGTTAAATCTTTAAGCATAAAAGGTTCATGGCTGTAGGTTACATGACTTTACAAACATTTGACATATTAAAGCTGCAGCAGTCCGCAGTTTTTCCTCTTTGTCGCCATCTCTGTTCGAAATCTGCAATTGCAGTTATTCGCGGAATTATCAACTTTACGTGAGTTGTACTTCGACACCCTCGACACGGCACAGCGCGGATGAACACAATGTTTGGGGAGACTGTGAGGCTGTCAGTCACCGCACCGGTGTGGATACTGGCATTCAGAATCACAGATTGGAAGAATGACCAACATAAGAATTTTCACCGGAATATGTGATCTGAACAAGTAAGAAACATCCACTTTTCTTCTGGTTCTGACATTGCAGTAAATCGCACTGATTAAATCTAACAATCGCTTATAAGTTATCATATCATGCAAAACCGTGCAAATTATACTTTGTTCTCAAATTGTTAATGTTAACAACGTCAGCATTGCGTGACTACATGTAATGTCCTTCCGATATGTATCCTTGTTTTCGCATGGGTCCGGTTGCAGTCTCTTTTTTTCTGTAACCACTCCGAAGTCCGAAGTCTTTTGTATTTTACAACGGGTGAATCTGTTGTCACTGGTGATTGTCGTTTGAACCTTTCTGGATCCGCCATCAAATTGATACGTTTAATTATATCAAGTGCTGTGAGAAAAGGCTATAAATCTCCACCTCCAGCATCCTCACACGCAATATAGTCTACTAGCCGAGACTCCTTCTTTATGTGTACAGATGTGACGTAATGACGCAAAGACATGCTTGAATCTCCCGCATAAATCCACCAGTACCACTGGAGTTAAAAACATTATTACAAGCTTACCGTTTTGAATTGAGCTAAGGCAAGCAGATAGTTTTGAACACTGGCTGGTTATGTATTTTCTCAAATATGTATTTTGAAAAATTTTTAACCCAAAAAAAGCTACGGACTCCAGCTTTAAATAAATATAATTCAGTGTCTATTTCACTGTGCAGCAACTGTCTCCACATAGTACAATGCTCTTTTCACATAATTAAATGTTCTCTAATCCAACCTGTTAATTTTTTTTAATTAGGCTAATGAAATTAACATTTGACTTCTTCTGGGCTAACAGCATGAAGGCATAGGCTGGACCTACACCACCACTGATAGATGAGGAGGAGATATTGAAAGAATTTTAAAATCCAACAGGAAAAAGAATAGCTGTTGCTTTTGTATTTGTAGGAAATAAAAATGACCAAATAAATTGTGAATAATTTGTGTGTATTTAACAGCTGTGGTGGTTACGGCATATATCTTGGACTATCCTTCCATCTGGCGTAATCTGTTTCATTTTCAGCAGGAGCGATGATGGGAATATGCATGTCATCAATGCATCCAACCACTTTGGAAATCTTAAAGTAAATTCTAATTATTAGGTTACTTCCAGAGGTCACAGCAAGATGATATCAAATGAATGTCATTTATCAGTTTAGCCTAATTTAACCCGATTTCTCCACCACTGTCCTGCAATGAAACTCCTCTTTGATGGATCTCATGGGTTTGTGTCCAGGAAACAACTAAAAAAATCCCAGAAAGAGCATGAGAGCGAGGCACACTTTCCTTCCCACTCTGATACAGCAGCCTTACTAATGTGCTCTATCCGATTTTATAAAGAAAAATGTGCAATTACTGATAATGCTTTTCTTACTTAGCATTTTTGTCTTGTTGTTTCCAGTCAAAATATCTAAAGATTCTTAAATCAAGATTATTGATTGAAAAACTCTGGGTTTAACGAAGAAAACCTGCTCCTGACCAGGTTAGGTTCACAGAGTAAGTTACCATGGTAACTGACTCTGAGTATAAGTTACCTCTCTTTCAGAAACGGGCTTGACTTACTCTGCTTTCTCGGGTTTGACATACCTCCCATTCTGAAACCGAAAACCCAGAGTTTACCTCATTTCAGGGTTAACATACTCAGAGTTTTCACTTAACCTCCTTTCTAAAACAGGCCCCAGAACAGAACAAGACATGAATGTGACAATTACGGTGGTCAGAGGAGAGAAAGATGTCAAATTTGCCATCAATCTCTCAGACGTTGTGTTAGAAACACCCTTGCAGCAGTACATATAAGACATAAGCCTGGTTTCACAGAGAGGGCTTGGATTAAGCCAGGATTAGGCCTTAGTTAAATTAGGACATTTAAGTAGCTTTTATAAACATTAAGTAGCTTTTAAAAAACATTACTGGTGTGCATCTTGAGACAAAACAATGGCACAGTGATGATGAACCAGGTCAATGACATCATCACTAGAGTGCCAGCCTGGTGCTATTTTGAATTAACTTGGTGTGCTGATTACAGGAATTGTTTGTTGACAATGTATATATGGATGGACAATACCAACATCAAGTGTTAAACGTGTTAATGTTTTGACTGATAATAGAGAGCCATTGTTTGTTTTAAATTATTTCTTTATTGTGTAAGTTTGCATATTGTAGCACATGTTAGATCTTACCTGGCTGAGCCAGTGTTTTGGAGGTTGGCTCTGGTAGTGTGCATATCCAGAACGTACCATTTTTCAAGATGGAGAGAGACATGAGTGCTATGAGGTGTTAGATGCTTGAGTTTGTGGTTGTATGTTATGCATGTTTGTATTATGATTATTGCATGTCAGAAACGGGAAAGGTTCCACCCCGTGACAATGGTTCGTCCCACTAGTATTTGGCGGGAACTTTTATATTTAGACCATTGTCTGAGCATGTTTGAGGAGGAATGTTGCATGCTGTGTACTGTGTAAACACTTGAACATGTCTGAGGTGAGACATGCTGATATTTTTGTGGATGTGCCACTGCATTGTTTAGTGCCGGTTATGCTGCTCACAGCGTTTTTTTCTTTTGTTTTTAGCACCAGTATATGTTGCATTAGGTTTTTTTTTTTTTTTTTTTTTGTACTCTATGTGGACTGCACCTATAGTGAAATGCTAGTCTGACTACGTCAGACTTCGTACTTCCGCTCAATTTCAGTTTGCTTCTGTAATCAGTCTGAGATAGCAACCTATCTCTCAGCTTTCCTCCGGCCTGAAAACAGCCGGCCAATCAACGATCAGAGGGCGGGCTGAGAGCCGTGACGTAGACACTAAGCGCCGAATTTAAGATTGTATTTCAGGTTAGGGAAATCGAAAACGACCGCGGATATGGAGATACGGGATGCAATTCGCTCTGTTGTGGAAAACATTCATGTTAAACATTTTGAATGGAGGTGATGTGTTTTGGCTTACGGGTAACCAATGATTTTATACTTCAGCTTCAGCTTCTAAAATAAACCACAACTGGCATTTTGAAAACCACTCCATTGTACTGAGCCTTCCTATACTTCTCCCAGGCCTCTCGACAACACGTCACATGACAGGCTCTGACATATTTTAAGATATGTCAGTGGAAGTTGCTTTTAGTTAAATCAGCACAAACATGCATTTTAGTCTGAGACTAAGCTTAACCTTGTAAAATTGTGGGAAAGTGTTTTAAATGTACAATATTTTTTAAGAAAATGAATTTCGAAAACTTGATGTGCTAGATTTTCTTTTCCATCGAAAGGTCATTGTTCATCGTTGTTTTTTTTGCTCGTCAGTTATCAGCAAATAATCCGTTTTCCGAGAAATACTCCATAATATGTTCTTTGCATGTTTTTTTTGCACTTGCAAATGTATTTTTTTATTACATTGTAATTTTCCCTACTTTAAATTCAAGGTATGTTTGAAACCACAATTAAAATTCAATTAAAATTCAGGAACTGAATTGATTTTTAAAATGTATTCTCAATTCAATTCTGATTGATGCACAATTATTATTATACAGTATAATACCTGCATATCAGATCACATCTTAGATCAGCAAACTACTATTGTTTTCCTAAGACGTTGTCAAAAATGAATCAAAGATTCATTTTGCCTGTGGTATTGCTAAGGAAGCAATTGATAAAAGACCCCTTTGGGCTTTGAATATTGAAACAAAAGTAGTGATGCAAGGGCAAATTAAAGACCGAGCATACCTCATGAATCCTCAGGCCATCACTAATACATTACGACAAAAAAAAGATGATGCGGATGCACCATAATGCAGCCTTGAAATAGCTTTTTCAGCGATTTAAAAAAAGGCCTGTTTTGATGGTTTCCTGACAGAATAAAACATGAGGCACCCAGACCCCTACATTCGCCTGGAGTGAGTCTGGCCCCTTATAGAGCTGCTGCTGTCCATTCAGCCACAGGGCCAGCACATAGTCAGTCATTTTAATTAACAGCAGAGGATGTGATGTGTCATCTATGAACAGAGTTGGGGGAGCTGCGTTTGTTAGCGATGTGTGCTTGAGCTTTAGTCGTCACCGGCCCTGTGTGGTTAAGAAAAGAAAATTAACCCCAGGGGAAAAGGGATGAGAAATGTGTGTCTGAACCCTGGTCTCAGATCAGCCTGTCCAGCAGTCTCAGTAAAGAACTGTTCAGCATCAATATAAGAGGAACAAATCATAGCATTTTTAGATCCCAATGTTCTACATCAAATCTGCATCAAGCTGTTAAAACCGCCTAGGCTAAATGAAATTATTGACCCCGTAATTGAAAGCTCACTCTTAGGAAATAGCTCAATAATTTGCAAGTGTGATTCCAGCATATTCTTCAAGGTTATTTGGAATTATGTATTATGACAAAGCTCTTGTCTGCTGTTCAAGCAGTACAATTCTGAGGTTATTTCACAAAGACATTTTTGAAATGACTGGCATTTAGTGCATTCGGGTTCAAGGAGATATTTCAGACTAGAAATTCACATCCCCCCAAGTTAAGCAAATTGAAAGCTCATTAAGCATTCCAAAAGTCAATTATAATAATCATTGTAAAAGTACATATTGTGAAGCCTTTTCCTGTGCATTTTCCGGCAAGCAAAAATTGCAGACGATTTCGTAGATAAATATGTTTGTTTTTCTACAAAAACTTGTTCGGCAACACTTGCAAAAATATCTGAATAATTTATGTATCATTTTCAGAAGCAACAAAAGCATTATGATGCTAGAAATGTCTTCCTCCCACTGCGCTGCACAGTAAAACTGTCTTAAACTAAATGTCTCTGAAGAGGGAAACCTTTTATGGCCACAGCTGAGATGAGACTGAATTGGTGTCATAGCCCATCTGGACAGGTTGCTATCAAGGAGGCAGAGAACAACAAAGCGGTGCAAGTAAAATCCAAGAAAAAGATGACGAAATCGAGTGAAATTCCATTTTGATTGATATGTAATGCAGCATGCATTCCAGAAATGGAGACCGGAGCCTTTTTCTGCTCAATGTGGTGCCCATACGGCCTGGAGGCATCTGTCACTAAGCCATTACTGTCCGCTGACAATAGTGGGTGTACAGCCTGAAAATCACTAGCATTACTAGTCACACAATCCCCTCTCATTTATTTATAATAACAAGAAATCTCTTGTAATTCAGCAATAATGCTGTATTAATGCGTTTTAATGGCAGGAACGATGAAACCATATTAGGATTCAAATCTTAATTTTAAAAGGCCTTGCATCTTTAAATGTAGAAGTTATTAAGAGTAAGCCATCTATTTTTTACCATGCGAGTGTCAATGACCCAATTAAATCTCTAAAGTTAAAAACATATTTTTTCAGAAAATCAAAAGGTTTCAAAGTGTCAGAAGCAAGTGAATTAGACAGCATTGCAGATGTTGTGTTATGGCATAAACAGAGACCTAGTTTTTTATGACTCATACATGTATGGTGGCAGAAAATAGTTTTAAAATCTTGACTCACTTTTACAAAATGAATGCAAAAAACGTTAACAGTTAACACCTCAGCAGTAGAGGTCAACTGATAGTGGATTTGACCAATACCGATAACCTGGGTGGACTGTACTGGCCGAAAACCGATTAATCAACCTATAGTTTTTAAAATGGATTTACTAAATTAAAATAAAATATTGCTGAACTTTATTAATAATAATACATTTTATTTGTATTGCACTTTACACGTGAAGGGCACATCTCAAAGTGATTCAGGTGCACAGATAAAAACAGTAAAAACGTAAAAACAGTAAAAAAAAAAAAAAAACAGTACCATGTACCATACTTTTTAAATGGAATCAAATTATACATATTATTATTAATTATATATTGATCAATAATGTTATTTCATAGTGCATTAACTAATGTTTAGTACATTAACTATGTTTAACAGATGCGATTTTAAAATTTGAAAATCTATTACTAAAAGTTGAAATTAACACTAACAATTAACAATAATTCCCAAGCATTTATTAACCTTATATTACAACTGGACTCTTATTGTGAATTGTTGCCATTTCATATCAACAGTCATGCTTAAAGATGACCATCTTGATGACAAAAAGGCCATAGCATACGCATGTATACTCTCACACTTTATTTGCTTCTATTTTGGATTATCTAATAAAAAAATGACAAAATATGGTGGTTCCATGAAAGCTTACTTTTCTTTATCTCCAGATGAGAGTTATGCATTGAGTGCAACCAATGGGCAGGGAACCGGGAACTGGGTTATATACATAACTCTGAGACAATATATGTGTAAGAGTAAAGATGTAATGTATAACTTAATGTCATAAAACCTGTGAAGCTCCATAAAACCAAAAATGCTCAAATTGCAAGAGTATTGGTTATAAAGGCTGACAATTTGTTCAATTTTAACTCTCTGGCCTCATGTATTGTTTTCATTTGTACAATTATTTTTGTAAGTCAGGTTCAATAATGTCTTAGTTGCTAATGAATGCTGTTTCCAAAGAAAAGTATTGACTGGACTATGCATGTGGTGCCTTTGAAGGTATGTCCAAACAATACACTGCAGGATCAGTATTTTTTTTTTAAAAACAAGATTTTCTTTCTTTCTTTCTTTTTTTATTTTTTTATTTAAGATTTATTTGACAGGGACAAATGCATAAAACATTGCTTTATAATAAATACAAAGTAGATGCCACGCATACAGGTTTCTAGCCATGACTAATTTGCAACCCCTGTCCCTGTTTAGGCTTATGAAATAAAACAGAAATTACAGAGTATTGAATGTAAGATATGTAGCTATTAAAAGACATAGAACAAATACATCCCATACATAAAAAAATATGGGCTTAAGTAGATATAAAACTATAAAACAATCTGGCAGATTTAACAATACAAAAACACAAAAGGCTGCATATGCGTGCAAACATTATGCAACATTATGTTTTTATGCATTGTGTTGTATCCTGTACAGTCAGTGTTCACAAAGTTGTTTCTGTTTCAGCCATTGCTTTTAATGTGTATTAAAAACCTTGAGTTCTGTCAATGTTTTAATTTCAGATGGTAAAGCGTGTAGGGTATCTGGGTTGTCCGGATGACCCATTAAATTGTTGTCAAAATGCTCCTAACCTCTCTCTAACTCTGGTCCATAAATATGGCCTAGCACACACGCACACCTCCCCCACAGCTGACACCCACACTCAGGACAGAGCGTGGTGTCCGCTTAAGACATTTTATGACTGATCGGAATGTCCCACAGGAAGTGGATTCTAAAGAGAAAAGAAACTTCTTTTCTCTTTTTAAATGACATTTAACCAGATATATTCGATGTGTTTTTATGTGTGTCTGTTTGTCCATGTCACAGTGGAATAACTGAGTTCCCTTTCGAAGGGAACTCAACAATACGTCATCAACGTTATGGGGAACGCCTCAGGCGTGACAGGTGTCTGAAATCACTATCAAATCACGTCAATCACATTGACCGGCGACAGCCCGTGAATCATTAACGTGAATGATTAACGTGCGACCTGGAAGTATATAAGGGCGCCTTGCAAACATGACAAATCATCTCATCGTCTTCAGGGACTGTTTTGAATGAAATGCTATTCAAGTTACAACAAAAGGGTAAGATGAAACGCACAGCAAAAGCAGATTGTTTCCGTAAGTGTGCCGACCCGTGTCCGAGGTTTCTGACACCGGCTGACACACACGAGCTGTGCGTTTTTTGTCTGGGAGAAGAGCATGCACGGGAGGTTCTCGAGGGAACCCTCTGTGCAAACTGCGAGCGTTTTTCGCTTAAAACGCTCCGTTCTCGTCTGGCCCTCTTCTCGAGTGAAGGGGGCTCAGCATCTGTTCCTCGTGGTGCAGGTCCCGCTCGTGCTGAGGCAGAGCGGCGACTTTCATCATGGGGCTCTCAGATGGAGCTCATCGATCGCCTTGAGAGGTCTGTAAACCTCTCAGATGATTCGACGGCTGACGAGAGCGAACTGCAGGTCGATGATGAGGAAGATTTTTCACCGACTGTACCTGCAGTTGCAGCTCTTCCGGACGCGCAGGAGATGGTTGGGGAGTTTTATGATCAGGAAGATCTTGAACCTCCTCAGCCACCCTGCCCCTTGTATGCTGAGCTGCTGGATGTTATGGAGCGCGCTGCTGACAGGCTGCAGTTGCCTTGGCAGCGCGCTAGAGGAGGGGCCGCTCGCGGAAGGCTCGATGATCGGTTTCTCCCCGGCCATACACCACCAGCTCGGGTGAGCCTTCCATTCCTTCCTGATCTGCACATCGAGATCGAGAAGGCATGGAAGCACCCATACTCTGCCCGTATTCACCAACATCAGCGGGCCAGTTTCGCTGATGTTGAGGGGATCGGAGAGCATGGGTACGTGTCAATGCCGCCCATTGACGAGACGTTCGCGAACTATCTCGTGTCTGGGCGGGCAGCGACACTAAAAGCTCCAACCCTACCATCCAAACCGCTGAAGGCAACGGCTCGTTTGAATGGTAGAGCATACACGGCAGCAGGTCAGGCTGGTGCTGCACTGCATACCATGGCGGTGTTACAGGCGTACCAGGCCGACCTGCTGAGGGATCTCGACCAGGGGGCAGGTTTGTCCCCTGAGGCGGTGGCTGAGCTGCGCCGCACCACAGATCTGGCTCTCCGGGCTACCAAACAAACCGCTGCCGCGATCGGTCGGTCGATGGCGGCGATGGTGGCTATGGAGAGGCATCTGTGGCTAAATCTAGCTGGCATCGGGGAGAAGGAAAAAACCTTTCTCCTCGATTCGCCAGTTTCGCCTTCCGAACTCTTCGGCACCTCTGTAGAAGCGGTGGTGGGGAAGTTCAGGGAGGCGAAGGCACGCTCAGCAGCATTTAAAACATGTATACCGCTGAGATCCGCGTCCGCACCCAGGCAGGCGGGAGAGCCTGGCCCTTCACAGTCTGAGGACCGTAGGCAGGGCCAGCGAGCCAGTGTCGCCTCTCGTGCGCCCCCTCCCTCGAGGAGCAGGGCGCAGAGGAGGCGTGACTCCCGCAGCAGAAGAGATTTGAGGGAGGTTATCCAGAACAAATGCTCACAGCGTCGGTAATGGATAACCTCCCTGGAGGGTCACGAGTTCTGCCCTCTCTCTTCTGACCCCCAGGCGTTCATTACATCGGGCCTGGGGATGGGCCTATGATGAGAACTATGTTCTGATGGCCCATCTGGGCCTGGTTGGTGGAAACTTTCAGGTATGTAAAGTGGCGGTGCCCAGGTTCGTAAAGAACTTCTGGTGAGTCTTCACTTTGCACGCCGCAGGTGAGCTGCTGGTCTTTTCAAAGAGTATACTTTTTTGTGAAAAAAATAACATATTTCTCTTTACAGACCTCGTTCCCTGTATAGAGTTAGGGGGCCATGTCAAGAATAAGGTAAGAGAACCTTTTTTGGATAAATCAGGGCCTGAAGTTCCCCGTTAGGTGGCCAGAACGGACTATGTTAGCCTTCGGGCTATTAGCCACCTTAGGGTAAAGTAGTTGGTCTCTCTCTGATAGAATGTTTTACTTAGAGTGTTGACTGACGCTAGAGCTTCAGATAGATCTTATGTCCGGCCCATGGGACCGTTTGACTTTTCTGAGTATTTCGCCCCTTGAGCTCTGTTGAGTTTCATTAGGTTGAGCGTTTCTGCAGCCCTTTATATGGAATAATACAGACTATATTATTTAGTAGGCTGTGGCTCCTCCGAGCCCTCAGATAGGTCTATGCTTACAGGCTGGCCCTCACCAGGGCCGCCTCTATAGCTGGCTTAGGCTGTGCCAGGGATATTAGAGGCGTTCTGCTAAAATTAGCATTTCTTCCTCTGACTCTTCACTTTGTGAATGTATGTTTCTGCATCCCTGTATAACAGCCTCCTCCCATGGGAGTCGTTAGGCCATGGCCCGCCCCCTTTTCTGCATTCTGGGGCGACTAAGAGTAATGCAGTTTGGTGCAGAGGTTGTTTTATAAGGACGTGGTAGGCCTCAATCAGGCCTCCGTGGTATTTCTGTACCTCGCACCGCTATGGCTCGGGTCGAGTACGAAGTAAGCCTTCACTTCTTCCTTTGTCGAAGTTCGCTCCCCTGAAGCCAGAGCATTGCCCTGAGCTGACGCCCATGCATAGATGGTAGGCCCCTGACTTCTGGGGCCTCCGTTTAGGCAGAGTGGCGTATGTTGTACTCCCCTTGTTTTAAGGGTGCTAGCTCTCTTGCTGAGTACACTGCCGTGGGCAATGTGATTAGGCACCAGGATGCTGTAGGCGCTGTGTAAACAGCTTATCTGCCAACGAAGGCTGTGCCATCAGGTAGTAGGCCTCAGCAGGCCTCCTTGTATGGGCAGCCCCCAATAGGGCGCTGTAGGCCACTTCTCGAGAGAAATGGTTGGCCTTGGTGGTTCGGGCAGTTGACTCACTGGTGGGTAGTAGGCCTTAAACAGGCCTCCTCGGAGGTGAGTCCCAACATTGTGGGACATACTTTATAGCCGCTACAGGTAGCTAGCCGTACTAGGCCTCCTGTGGGTGGGCCCAATAGTTTCATTGGTGCAGTATGGTTCCCAACAGTGTTCCTTTGTAGCAGAATTGACTTGCTATCAGCTAGTAGGCCCAACCAGGCCTCCCTGATAGGCGAGTCCACAGCCGGCTGGCCTTAGCAGGCCGCCTTGGAACTGTCACCCATCTACATTGGCTGTCAGGTAGTAGGCCTCACCAGGCCTCCCTGGAGACGAGCCCAAGGACTGACAACCGAACAGCTGTGATTATCAGGTAGCAGGCCTCACCAGGCCTCCCTGAAGGTGAGCTCCCCACATACTGTGGTCGTAACAGGCCTCACCAGGCATCCCTGAAGGTGAGCTCCTACATACTGTGGTTGTAGGGTTGTAGGCCACTCTGGGCCTCCCTGAAGGTGGAGCACCCCACATACTGTGGTTGTAAGGTAGCAGGCCTCACCAGCCCTCCCTGAAGGTGAGCTCCCCACATACTGTGGTTGTGAGGTAGCAGGCCTCACCAGGCCTCCCTGAAGGTGAGCTCCCCACATACTGTGGTCGTAAGGTAGCAGTCCTCACCAGGCCTCCCTGAAGGTGAGCTCCCCACTTACTGTGGTTGTAAGGTAGCAGGCCTCACCAGGCCTCCCTGAAGGTGAGTTCCCACATACTGCGGTCATCAGGTAGTAGGCCTCGCGGGCCTCCCTGAAGGTGGAGCACCCCACATACTGTGGTTATCAGGTAGTAGGCCTCACGGGCCTCCCTGAAGGTGGAGCACCCCACATACTGTGGTTATCAGGTAGTAGGCCTCTACGGGCCTCCCTGTAACATTTTCCCTATGGTGCTGGGTTTATGAAGCTAGTGGCCTCTTGCTATCAGTTTCAGCTAGCCTTAATAGGCAGCTGCTGAAGGCGAGCTTGCGCCCTGGCTCGCTAAAGTGTTTATTCTCTGCTATTGGTTCCCTCCCGGAACTTTTCCTGCCTACAGCCTGGTTTGCCTACCAGGCAGACCTTGTACTCCCCTCACTGAGGGTCTCTAGGAGCATGCGGCTTCCTGAGTCTGGTCAGACGGTCGTAGGCCTCTCGAGAGGCCTCCCAGTTAGATCAGCCCTTAGGCCTTCACAGGCCTCCTCAGTGTTTGGAACACAGACACTGGGTTGATCCGTGGATCGAGTAGAGAAACTCCCCTCGCTAGCAAGGGTCATAAAGCACTATGCTGAGTCATACTCTCCGGGATATCCCGTCTCTGAGATCCGGGCCGAGTGGTTCACTGCCAGCTTCGCAGTCCCTCGGCTTGGATGCCTTACTTAAGGCTTTTGTCCAGAGGCTCTGTCTTCAGACAGACAGGATTTGGCCAGACTAGTGTCTACGTTCTGACGCCAGGTCAGGCCGTCCTGGTGGCACTTCGGGGTGAGTACGTTCCCCTGAATAGTGACTGGCTGGGGTTCCTTCGGGTTCCCTAGCCACATTCCCTAGAAGGGACCCCCTTCTAATTGAAGTGGTGGTCCTAGGCCTTTGAGCAGGCCCAGGTAGGCCTTTCATTTAACTATGTTAATGGAAGTTTTCCTGTGAGGCTTTTTGCTTAGGCTATGACCGTAGGGGATGCCGTCACTGACAGCCCAGTGTGACCTGAGGGTGAGTGGTTCTAGCATTTCATTTGAATTTGCTGGTTCGGACAGTTGTCACTGCCCTTGGGCATGCACTCCCCTCAGCATGGCGGCGTGGGTATTTCGTTCCCCATAACGTCGATGACGTATTGTTGAGTTCCCTTCGAAAGGGAACGTCTCAGGTTACGACTGTAACCTTTGTTCCCTGAGAACAGGGAACGAGACAATACGTCTCCCTGCCATGCCTCGGGGCTTGCCTACCGTACAGATCCTTTTCCTATTTAGCACCAAAACTTTGGAACAGTCTTCCTACCATTGTCCGGGAAGCAGACACACTCTGTCAGTTCAAAGCTAGACTAAAAACACATCTCTTTGACCTAGCATACACATAACACACTATAGACTTCTATAATTCAATGTTAGGCTGCATAGATTAGGTCAGCCGGAACTGGGAACACTTCCCTTAAATCTTGATGTACTCGCTACATCATAAGAAGAATGGCATCTACGCTAATATTAGTGTCTTTGTTTATCCCGAGGTTTTACCGCAGCCTGCCGGATCCAGGCCGTGTCCAGATCTGACGAAGGAGATCCGCCTGGACCCGATGACAATGCAGTGCTGAAGTATCCACTATCCTCTCCCTATGGAGGATCCCTTCCCCACTCTACAGATAAAGCGTTGTGAATTCCGGCTCGCGTACCCCGAAGTGATAAAATAAAACAAAATTCTCTATCAAAATTTATAGGCAAGAAAAGTAGTTTGTTTAGGCTGGGTTGTATGAATTATAAACCTGCGCACATATTTTAAAAAGCACATAACTATAGAATCAATTCTGAATGAGCATGTGAACGCCATCAGCGTTAATCACAGGTTCGCGTTTAAAGTCTGATCATTTCGACGGAGGTGAATCAATCAAAGTTAACTTTAGCTGGAAATAACATTATTCAAGAACCGCTATAATGCCAAAACAATCTGTTACCTTAAATTATATGTTTATCTCTGTAAAGCTGCTTTGAAACAATCCATTGTTAAAAGCGCTATATAAATGAAGATGACTTGACTTGACTTGACAGTCCCTTCAGACGATAAGGTGATTTGTCATGTTTGCAAGGCGCCCTTATATACTTCCAGGTCGCACGTTAATCATTCACGTTAATGATTCACGGGCTGTCGCCGGTCAATGTGATTGACGTGATTTGATAGTGATTTCAGACACCTGTCACGCCTGAGGCGTTCCCCATAACGTCGATGACGTATTGTCTCGTTCCCTGTTCTCAGGGAACAAAGGTTACAGTCGTAACCTGAGACGTTTATCGTAGCATAAAGTGAATTATAAATACCTTCATTATGCATTTTAAATATAACTGTATATTCCTTTAACTTTTACATAGCGTTCTTACTACCTGGAGAACCCTCGTGGCGTGAACAACGCGAATTTGCATAATGTCATAGAGTCAAATGTATTTTTGATAAGTTTTACTATCATTGAAGATTGAAATGTCTTTAGACTGTAACCCCTCCTCACACACACACACACACACCTAAGTTTATTGCTCTTAGACAAAGAGTAATAAAAACTAAATTCCAGCCTGTGACTTCCAACCCTCCGATTGGCCAAGCCGACAGGAAGAGGCTGGATTTCTCCGAGGTGATAAATATTGGCGCGCCACACACACACTCTCTCTCTCTCTCGTACCTCACCTCCCTGATTCACCATGTAATCCTCTCTCGTGATCCCCGCCCCGGGGATCTTTTCTGTTCTTTGTTTTGTTTTGTTTCGTTGAGTTTGTTTTCTGTGTTCGACTCTGTTTACTTCCACGAAGGGAAATTAACTTAGTCTGAATTATTCTTTTGGTAACTTTACGTCAAAGACCTTTTAAGCTTTAAAATTGCGCGCTCTATGGACACATCCGCACACCACGTGACGCTCCAACGCCACACGTGCGCGCTCCTCGACGAGCCGCAACCACGTGACGCTCCAACGGAACACACAAGACACGCAGCTCATTCACGCAGCCGTGTTCAGCCCATAAGAACCAAATGCAAGTATTCGTTTACGAGTCTTCAGAGCAGTAAGATTATGTTTTTCCGGGTGTCTCTCAATGGTCTTAAAGTCTGTAATTTGCCACTGATACCTCCAGTCTCTCTCCATCTCTCTCTCCCTGTTTCTTTCACTCTCAGATCCTTTTAGTGTTTTGTTCATTGTCGTTGTATTGTGTTTGTAAATACATGTATTCCTTGTAATGCTTAGCAACCGTATACGTAGTTTTCCTTATTAAATTCACTATATTCATTCATTGATTCTGATTCTACTGGCTCATTTTCCAGTCCCTTTAAGTGTCAAAGGTCTTATAGCTACAGGCTCACAAATTAAAGATACTTTACAGAGTATTTGCTTATAGGGCAGGAAACCCCATTCTTGTGGCCACAGAATTGCGTTTCCTGAAATCCTATAAAGTAGGATGATATTGTGGATCAACCACAAATATCATTCTGACAATTGAGCTAATTTTAACCTGTCTGTAAAATATCTGTACCTCAGTGGTGGACCATAATCCCTTGTGGTTAAAATCTGATGTATAGATATGAATGCAGATGCAGGTGACAGATTATCCCCCTCGTTGGGCGATTTAACATGTATAAGTATCTGGTTCAAACCCGTATGAATAATTGTTTATTATTAATTATTAATTATTGAATACATATTCCCCAAAACGAAGCCAGATACCTTACAAGCGTTCCACAAATGTATGCCTCTTACTGAAAATGATGTCTGACCAAATGTTGTTCTACGTTTTGCAGCTATACAGATTCCACTTATTGTGCCTCTAGTTCTTATTTGTTTCTCTACTAGTTGACAGAATATTTCTGGTGCAAGGTTGTTCACACACTTAAAAGTTAGTTTTAAAAATGAAAAACTGACAAAACTGTCAAAACTCAATATATTATGCTTCCTTAGAATGATGCAGTGATGCCATCTTACAGATTTCTGGTCCATTACTTTTAGTGCCTGTTTATATAATGACCTAATGGGTGTAATTGTTGTTTGGTTGGCCTGACCCCACACAGTTATGCAGTACGATAAATGAGAAAATATCATAGAATGCATAAACTGCTGTGCTGCCTTATAAGGGGTATATATTGTCTTATTAATCGGAAGCAGTTTAGATTTGTACTGACAGTTCTGCATAGTTTCTTTACATGTCTATCAAACTTAAGATGAGAATCTAAAATAACCCCTAAAAATTTAAATTCATGTACCTCATCTATCTCCTTATCATCAATCTTTATTTATCATCAATCTAATTTTCATTTACCTTTCTTTTTATTGAAAAGCACATAGAGACTGTCTTATCATAGTTTAGGGTTAGATGATTATTTCGGAGCCACTGTGATACCCCGTCCAGTTCTTTTGAAAGCATCTCAGCTGCAATCTAAGGGGTTTTTGCTGAGACATATATAATTGTATCATCTGCATACATTTGGCATTTAACCCCTTTGCAACTGTCAGGAAGATAATTTATATATAAACTAAAAAGTAAAGGGCCTAAGATTGAACCTTGTGGAATTCCGAATCGACAAGTTTGGACAGATGACTGGGCGGAATTTATTTTAACACACTGGTGCCTGTGTTCGAGATACGATCTAAACCAAGTTATTGCATCATGTGACAAATTACAATTTTGAAATGTCTTTAAAATAATTTCGTGGTTAACAGTATCAAAGGCTTTTTTCAGGTCCAGAAACACTGCCCCCACTACATTACCTTTATCTAGTGATTGTTTAATCATTTCAGTGAGGTAACAGTTTGCCAACTCTGTTGAGTACCGTGGTTGTCTAGGTTGTGAGTTTGCTTAACATCATTCCAATTTATATTCTGCAATTCATCTTCAAGTTGAGTTCTTTTATTCTTGGGAATGCCTGTAAATTCTAATTTATGCGGAATATTACAGAAGGATTGTTGTACTGGTCTCACTAAACGTATGCGTATTTAGCTATCCAGTGCGTATAAACAGCCAGGTGAGGTGAACAAAGAAATGAGATGATGCTTTATCCTGATATCCTTTTTCTCCTCTCCTTTATTTAACACAGCAGTGCAAAAAACAAGCTGTAAAACTGTAAACACAAATAAAAGTATCTATTAACTCAAGTTGCCTTTTTAAATCATTTCCAAAACCAAATGCAAAACATACATAGTTTTCTAATACGCATGAGCCGCCATTACACGAGAACAAACGTAATCTACACTTGGTGACAACACATTAATTTTCCTCTTATACATCTACGAAAACGACTAATATAAAACGTCTTATATTACACACACAGTGCTACTCACCAGCATTGCCCTCGCTAGAAACACAACTGAGTGGAGATTTGCAGAAACTTGACAGCAGAATTTACACAACACGGAGTACAACTTGCTCAGTAAGCGTCGTGTATTAACTAAACTCAGATCTCGTTCCAAACGAGACTACAAACGAGAATATCACAGGAAATAAAAACAGTAAACCGAACCTGCCGTTACCACAAGTGTTCGCTAGATGTCGTTAACGTACTGTAAATAACTAAAGAAACACAAAATGAATGAATGATCATTAAAACCAACACACTCCCTGCCTGGTATCTTAAGGATACCACAACTATTTCCTTTTTAAATGCACACGCTTTACCTAAACACAAGTGACATCCTGTTCAGGGGAGAAAAGTAAGACAAGTTCAGTTACTGGTCTTTTAAACACTTTAGGAGTGCCGTGGCGAATCACTCTGATATCTACAGTCCTGACAACATTATCTCTGCTGGGAAAAGTTTTGATGACCACCGCCATTGGCCAGTGGTTCCTTGGCATTGCATTGTCTTTCATTAAGATGACGTCTCCTTCCTGCAAGTTAGGCCTTTTGTCCTGCCACTTGACACGACTTTGCAGGGTGCTCAGGTATTCACGTTGCCATTTGTGCCAAAATGTCTCTGCGAGATGTTGTACCAGCTTCCATTGGTGACGGATGATTTCTGCTTTGCCAAAGTCAGGCGGAGGCGACAACGGGGCTCCTGTCTTTTGTGTCAGAAGCATGGAGGGGGTGAGTATGAGAGGGTTCTCAGGGTCAGTTGACACAGGCAGCAGGGGCCTCGCATTCATGATTGCACAAACCTCTGCCATGAGTGTGACGAGAACCTCGTGCGTCAATGAAGAGAAGCGTTGCTGCAGGAACATGGAGTCTAGGATGCGACGGGCCACCCCGATAAGTCGCTCCCAGGCCCCTCCCATATGGGAGGCGTGAGGGGGGTTGAAAATCCATGTGCATTGTTGGTCTTGTAGGTAACGTTGCATGTCTGCGTCATCTTCCAGATTCAATTCTTTTGAAGCACCAGTAAAGTTAGTGCCTCTGTCAGACCTAATCTGTGCGGCAGGGCCTCTGATGGAGAAAAATCTCCGTAGAGCATTTATGAAACTAGATGCACTCAGTGTCTCTATCACTTCAATGTGTACAGCACGCACACATAGACAGGTGAACATTACGGCCCACCTTTTGCTGTTTGCTTGTCCACCTCTCGTCCGACGGCTGATAACCTCCCATGGGCCAAACACGTCCAAGCCGACGTACGTGAACGGTGGGGCAGCTTGTAGCCGGTCTGCAGGCAGATCTGCCATCAGCTGATGCTCTTGCTTACCACGCAGTCTCCTGCAGGTGACACATTGGGACAGAGTGCCTCTGATACATCTCTTTCCGCCCACCAGCCACAGTCCAGCATCCCTGATGGCCCCCTCCGTGAAGTGTCTGCCCTGGTGTTTTACCTGCTCGTGATGGTGGCGCACAAGGAGAGCCGTTAGGTGGTGCTGAACTGGGATGATGAGGGGATTGGTGCGGTTTATCTCAAGGCCAGACTGAGTGATGCGTCCGCCCACTCTGAGAAGTCCAAAACTGTCAACCACTGGGCACAACTTTGCAATGCTGCTCTGTTTTGGAATGTCTGACTTACTCTGAATGTTACTGAATTCACTAGGGTATCTTTCTTGCTGCATGTTCTTGATCAGTAGTTTCTTTGCTTTTTCCAGGTTCTCTGGCGTGATTGCTTTCTTACAGGTATGCCACCCTCTGCATGTGTTGTCTTTGTCAGTTTGTCTGAAACACTGGGCTATGTGAATCAAGACCGCAAGTGCTCTTAACACAGAAGTCCATTTTGAGAAGCGCTCGAAGCGTTCAGTTCCTAAGCTGGGCTGTGTGATTTCAGTGACTAGCGTTGCGACCTGCGGTCTGATCTCAGAGTCTATTTCTGGGTCAACTAGATCAAACAGTGACTGATGATCAGCGGGAGGTTTATCAGACAAGAAGGCGGGTCCGGTTAGCCAGTTGATGTCTCTCAATGATGCAGCAGCAACGGATCTGGAGCCATGATCGGCCGGGTTGAGCTCTGAGGAGACATACTTCCACTGTTGGGGTGACGTTGCTTGTCTGATGCGTTGGACCCTGTTGCTTACATAAACATAAAATCTTCTCTGCTCATTGTTAATATAACCTAACACAACTTTGCTGTCGGAATAGAAAGTGACAGAGTTCATGTGCGAGTCCATGCTACTCACGACAGTCTCAGCTATCTCAACCGCAAGGACTGCAGCACAGAGTTCAAGTCTGGGGATTGTAGTCTCCTTCACTGGTGCCAGCTTTGCTTTGCCAAGCACGAATCCGACTTCGGAGCGTCCGTTTTCATCGGTCACCTTCAAGTAGGCCACCGCTGCGATTGCTTTGGTTGAAGCATCCGCGAACACACACAACTCTCTCGTGCTTGCTGCAGAGGTGGAAAGAGATGTGTAACAGCGGGGAATCTGTATGTCTCGAAGGCATTGGAGGGAGGATTTCCATCTCACCCACTCTGCTTGAAGGTGTCCAGGTAATGGCGCGTCCCACTCGCCGTTTTCTATGGTCAGCTCTCTCAGCAACGATCTCCCTTGTATAGTGACAGGTGAGAGAAAGCCGAGCGGATCGAAGATGCTGTTTATGGTTGAGAGCACGCCTCTGCGTGTGAAAGGCTTGTCGTCTCGCTGTACTTGAAAGGTGAATGTGTCTGTGACTATGTTCCAGCTGATACCCAGGCTACGCTGCACAGGGACGTTATCTGTGGCAAAGTCCAGGTCTTTAATGCTGTTTGCAAGATCTTCAGGGGGAAATTCAGCCACGACAGCTGCACTGTTTGATGTGATCTTGTGCAACCGGAGGCTGTTGTGAGAGAGCATCTCCTGTGCCCTCTTCACCAAATTGATGGCCTCGGACTCTGTTGCAAACGACTTCAGAGCATCGTCAACGTAAAAGTCTCTCTCGATGAACGCTCTGACATCAGAGCCGAATTCAGATTCTGCTTCTTTCGCTGCTCTCCTGAGGCAGTAGATTGCTACAGCCGGAGACGGTGTGTTGCCAAACACATGCACACGCATTCTGTAGTCTACAACGTCACTGTCCCATTTGTTGTCGCGGAACCAGAGAAACCTCAGGTAGTCTCTGTGCTCCTCCTTGACTACAAAACAGTAAAACATGTGTTGAATATCTGCAGTCACAGCAATTTTCTCTTTTCTAAACCTGATAAGGACGCCTAACAGGTCATTGTTTTGATCTGGGCCTTTAAGCAGGACACTGTTCAGTGAAACCCCTTCATACTGAGCACTTGAATCGAACACTATTCGGATCTGTTCCGGTTTCTTGGGATGGTAGATGCCGAAAGAAGGCAAATACCAGCTTTCTTGTCCTTCTTGGAGGACGGGGGCAATCTCTGCATGTTGACTGTCTATCATCTTTTGCATGAACTGTAAGTAATGCTCTTTCATGGCAGGTTTTTTCTCTAGTGTGTGGCAGACAGACTTGAGTCTCTTCATGGCATAGTCTCTATTATTTGGCAGACGTTCTCTCTGTGTCCGAAAAGGTAGGGGAGCGACCCATTTTTGAGTGTTGTCTTTACATACCTCAGTATCCATTATCCTCAGGAAGTTGAGATCATCGATGGACGGAGCAGGTTGGTGATCTTTGTCGGTGCAGTGGAAGACGGAGGGCTTCAGGTCATCCCTGTGCAGCAGAGAAGCAGTGTGAACAGCGGCTTGCAGAGATAGAGGACCATGAAGGACTGAGTGGCTGTGTGGAGGGTCTTTCACACGCAGGTGGCTGGAGCAGGGTGGGAGGTAGCTGGGGCGGCCATCTCCCAAGATACATGTTTTGAGGGAAGTGACTGAGGAGGGGCGGTGTGCTGTGCCGAGGCACACATCGCCTATCACCACCCAGCCTAGGTCTAGCTTTTGAGCGAATGGGGCATTGTCGGGGCCGTTGATTTGTTTTCTGATCTTGTGTATACTCAAAATGTCTCTCCCTAGTAACAGTAGTATCTGTGCACTAGAGTCCAATGGAGGAATCTCACTGGCTAAACATCTCAGATGAGGGTGATGTAAAACTGCACTGGGAGTTGGGATTTCAGACCTGTTGTCCGGGAGTTCGTTGCATTCGATGAGAACGGGAAGAGGGACGCAGGTCTTTTCGTCCAGTGACTCCAGCATGTAGCCACGAGCTCTCCTTCCAGAAGTCTCTATGCTGCCCGCACACGTCCTGAGCGTGTATGAAGATGGAGTGCTATTGTCGCTGAATATCTCAAAGAATTCTGTTCGTGCAAGGGATTTATTACTTTGTTCATCAATGATAGCATACACTCTCGTTGTTGCTTCTCTCTGGCCTTGAGGATAGACACTAACTAAGCATATTTTGGAGCAACCTCTAGCGCTCATACCCTCACCACATACCTCAGTGCACTTGGAGGAGACCGTCTCTGGAGGCTGCTGATTCTCACTGCCCTCCCTGCCGTTCTCTGACGTAAATGAGGGTGGCTTTGCTTTCCATGGTGATGGACCTGGATGGAGGGCTTCGACGTGTTTGCTGCTCTGACATTCTGTACATGCTATGGTTTTGTCACAGTTCTTTGCAATATGTGTGGTTGAAGCACAACAGCGGTAGCAGATGGAATTGTCTTTGAGATATTGTTTACGGTCAGCTAGCAATTTGTCTCTGAAGCTCCTACATGCTCCTAATGAATGGGGCTTTTTGTGGATTGGGCATTGCTTGGTGAGATCTAGAGAGTTAGCTTCATGCTCACTTTTCTGGCTGTACTCTGCTACTTGAGTCTTGTGAACTGCAACCGACTGGTTGACTCTGCTCTGGATGTTTCTGGGTTTGTCTCTATTCGTGGCGGGCAGATGTGGCATGGTGACTCTGAAACTGGGGTCGTTTCTTGCTTTGGCTTGGTTCCGGATGAAGTCGACGAATACGCCGAATGGGGGAAAGGAAATCTGTTGCTGTTGTTTTATCTGCGAGCCGTAGGACATCCACTTCTCCTGTAGATTATACGGGAGCTTTTCTATGATTGGGGCTACTCCTCTAGCAGTGTCAAGGTAAGTTAGTCCTGGAAGGAGACCATCTTGTTTTGCTGCGTACAGTTCCTGTAGCAAGTCGGCTAAGTCGCGTAGCTTGGCTGGCTCTTTGTTGGAGATTCTCGTGAAGCTTTCCAGTCTGGCAAATAGCGCCTCTTCAATCGCTTCGGGGGTACCATAGCACTCTTCAATGCGCTGCCAGATAGCTCTGAGGCCACCTTGGGGATCTCTGATGTAGGCTGCTCTGAGCCTGCGTGCTTGTTCGGACGACTCTTTGCCGAGCCATTTAATCAGAAGGTCAGTCTCTTCTGCTACTGACAAGCCTATATTGTCTATTACATTGCAGAATGAAGCTTTCCACGCCCAGTAATTCTCTGCCTTATCGTCGAACTTCATCAGCCCTGTGGAGACGACCTGGTTTCTAGTGATGAACTTCGCCAGGTCGGCATTCGTGGAGCTGTGTCCCTCTTGAGCAGACGTGTGACGAGGTGAGGTGGGGCGTGGGGCAAGACTGGGTAATCCTTGGTCTTTTCCTCTCTGCCATGCTTGATTGCTGGCTTGGTACGGGCTGTAATACAGACTAGCAGGTAACATGGATGGCTGCAGTGGTACCTGTGACGGCAGTGGCAGCCGTTTTGGGGCTGATGTCGATCTCCGGGTCTCTGCTGGTAGGTGTATCGGTAGCTCTGCAGGCGACGTTGCTGGATGCTGTACTGTAGATCTTATGGCTGGCTGCGTAGGAGGACGCGCTAGTGGAAGCGGGTGGCTGTGCAGGCTGGGCGGAGTATTATAGGTTTCTTGTTTTATATCTCTCTGCGGTGGCACGTTGTTCGCTGTTAAATACCCTTGGATCAGTTCTGACTCCGGTACCTCGAGGCTGTTGTCATCATCTAATTCTGCTTGAAGAACTGCTGCTTCAGCTATTGCAGCCTCCATTTCTTTTCTACATCGCAATGCCTCCAATTCCGCTTCTGCTTTGGCAGTTCGTAGTTCTGCTTCAGCTTTCTGAAGTTTCAGTGACATTTCCTTTTCAGAATAGGCTGCTTTGGTTCTTGCTGCTTGAGCTCTGGCTTTAGCGGTTGCTAGTGCAGTGCTCCTTCGTGAGCTGCACGCTGATCTGTGTTGAGAGGGTGCACGAACAGAGCTTGGTGCAGATAACTCTGATCTCACCTCCCAGTCACCAGCTTCTGTATCAGTCACACCAATGGGAAGTTGCATTTCGGGCGGAGGATCCATGTCCTATGGAGCAGGGGAATCAGCAAGTCACATGCAGGCTTGATGAGAGCAGATTAATGGCGTCGTCTCGACGGGCAACAATGTTTATCTTTCTTTCTGGCAGTTGGAATTCTGTCTTCTTCTCGACAGGCGAGGGATTGCTGTTTTACTGTACTGGTCTCACTAAACGTATGCGTATTTAGCTATCCAGTGCGTATAAACAGCCAGGTGAGGTGAACAAAGAAATGAGATGATGCTTTATCCTGATATCCTTTTTCTCCTCTCCTTTATTTAACACAGCAGTGCAAAAAACAAGCTGTAAAACTGTAAACACAAATAAAAGTATCTATTAACTCAAGTTGCCTTTTTAAATCATTTCCAAAACCAAATGCAAAACATACATAGTTTTCTAATACGCATGAGCCGCCATTACACGAGAACAAACGTAATCTACACTTGGTGACAACACATTAATTTTCCTCTTATACATCTACGAAAACGACTAATATAAAACGTCTTATATTACACACACAGTGCTACTCACCAGCATTGCCCTCGCTAGAAACACAACTGAGTGGAGATTTGCAGAAACTTGACAGCAGAATTTACACAACACGGAGTACAACTTGCTCAGTAAGCGTCGTGTATTAACTAAACTCAGATCTCGTTCCAAACGAGACTACAAACGAGAATATCACAGGAAATAAAAACAGTAAACCGAACCTGCCGTTACCACAAGTGTTCGCTAGATGTCGTTAACGTACTGTAAATAACTAAAGAAACACAAAATGAATGAATGATCATTAAAACCAACACAATTGTAGACGCTTTTTAGATAGTTTTCTAACAATTAAAATCAGATTGTGATCGGAAATACCTGTGATTAAGTTGTACGTTTTACTCACTCGCTCAGTTCTATTTGTGAAGATCAAGTCAATAAGGGTTTTACTACTTTTTGTTAATCTTGTCAGTTCTTTGATTATTTGGTGGAAATTATGCTTTGAGTAGATCATTTTTAACTTTTGCTTATTACTGTTACTTAACCAATTTATGTTAAAATCTTCTTGGAAGATAGTCTTACAGCGACAATTTAACAGTTTAAGTTAATCATCTAGATCCTTGTAAAATGAAACACCATGTGAGGGGGGATTATATAATGTAACAATATTAAACTTCATTTTTGTTGACAACAATACAGTGATGGCCACACATTCTAAAGATGTGTCCAGATTAATTTGGACACATTTAAATGTTTCTTTGATATAGATCAACACACCACCACCCCTGCCAGTTAGTCTGTCTTTTCTAAAACAATTATAACCAGGTACATCAATTATGTGTGTTGGAGTATTGCTGTTTAGCCAGGATTCACTTAGACACAGGTAATCCAAATTGGAGTCTGTCAGTAAACATTGAATCTGATCTAATTTCGATATAGTACTTCGAATATTCAAATGCCCTCCGACAATGCCCTTTCGTTTAGTCTTCGGATCCCATATAACCTTTGCATGATTCACAGTCTGAAAGAATCTAAATTGTCTTTGTTTACCTACCGCATGACCAGTAGACCTGATGGTAACTACACTGCTGCAGTTGCTGGGCCCGGAGTCTGGCCTAGTGGTAACTAGACTATTGATACTGCTGCTGCTACTGCTGAGGTCTGGCCCAGTGGTAGCTTGGATGCTGCTGCTACTGATGCTAAGGCCTGGCTTGATGGTAGCTGGGCTGCTGCCATTGAGGCCTGATCCTGGCCCGGTGGTTGCTGGGCTGTTTCTACTGACTCTGTTGAGGCATGAGCCTGGCCGGGTGGCAGCTGGACTGCTGCTGCTGAGGCCTGAGCCTGGCCCAGTGGTTGCTGGGCTGTTTCTACTACCGCTGCTGAGGCCTGAGCCTGGCCTAGTGATTGCTGGACTGCTACTGCTGAGTGCTGGGCCTGGTCTGTTGGCAGCTAGACTGCTGCTGCTGAGGCCTGAGCCTGGTCTGTTGGCAGCTAGACTGCTGCTGCTGAGGCCTGAGCCTGGTCTGTTGGCAGCTAGACTGCTGCTGCTGAGGCCTGAGCCTGGTCTGTTGGCAGCTAGACTGCTGCTGCTGAGTGCTGGGCCTGGTCTGTTGGCAGCTGGACTGCTGCTGCTGAGGCCTGAGCTTAGTCTGTTGGCAGCTAGACTGCTGCTGCTGAGGCCTGACCCTGGTCTGTTGGTAGCTGGACTGCTGCTGCAGAGTGCTGGGCCTGGTCTGTTGGCAACTAGACTGCTGCTGCTGAGGCCTGAGCCTGTTCTGTTGGCAGCTAGACTGCTGCTGCTGAGTGCTGGGCCTGGTCTGTTCGCAGCTGGACTGCTGCTGCTGAGTGCTGGGCCTGGTCTGTTGGCAGCTGGACTGCTGCTGCTAAGGCCTGAGCCTGGTCTGTTGGCAGCTAGACTGCTGCTGCTGAGGCCTGAGCCTGGTCTGTTGGTAGCTGGACTGCTGCTGCAGAGTGCTGGGCCTGGTCTGTTGGTAGCTGGACTGCTGCTGCAGAGTGCTGGGCCTGGTCTGTTGGTAGCTGGACTGCTGCTGCAGAGTGCTGGGCCTGGTCTGTCGGCAGCTAGACTGCTGCTGCTGAGGCCTGAGCCTGGTCTGTTGGTAGCTAGACTGCTGCTGCTGAGGCCTGGTCTGTTGGTAGCTGGACTGCTGCTGCAGAGTGCTGGGCCTGGTCTGTTGGTAGCTAGACTGCTGCTGCTGAGGCCTGAGCCTGGTCTGTTGGTAGCTTGACTGCCGCTGCTGAGGCATAAGTCTGGCCTGAGGGTAGCTAGGCTATTGCTATTGCTGCTGTGGAGGCCTGGCCCGGTGGTAGCTTGGCCGCTGCTAATAATGCTAAGGCCTGAGCCTGGCTTGATGGTAACTGGGCTGCTGCTACTGCTGCCATTGAGGCCTGATCCTGGCCTGGTGGTTGCCGGACCACCGCTGCTGATACCTAGGCCTGGCCTGGTGGTTGCAGACAGTTTGCTTCTTTCATCCACTAGTTCATGTTCATGTTGGTGAAGAGTAGGACTACTAATACACTTCAGCTGTTTAGTAGCCATTAGTCCCAGAGGGAAGATATCTGTTGGTTCCTTCTTTGCAGTAGAATCATGCCAAACCAACACTGCTTTCTGGAAACAGTGTTTGGACAAATCACTGTTTAGATCTGGGTTCAGATTTACAGATGGGCCTGGGTTTAATTGTATATCCCCACTTAGTAGCAGTAAAAACAGTAGAATTCTGTAAACATGCCATTTGCTTCTCTTTGTATATTGTTTTCTGTCTGTAGTAACAATTCCAGTATAATGATCTTTCTGCCAGAAAATAGAATAAGCAATATAGTGTCCATGTCCAAAAAAAATAAATAATTTGTCTTAGTATATCATTACAAAGTGCAGGATGTTCAGGAGCAACTAGTTGATTTCTAGCCAAAGACAGGCCTTGAGCTGGTGGAACAAGCAGAAACCACAAACAAAGCAGCATTGTCCAAATACATCCATTTTCTCTGTACCTTTTGGTTGATTCTCGTCTTTGATGCCTGCATTTCTTTGAGTTGAGGTATTTTTGTTGAAAAGTGTCGGGTAAAACTGTTACAATCTGATATAAAATGTTAAATAAAAGGATGGGTCTGGAGCCTAAAAAACCAAACCTGTCCTCAGCGGCCATCTTATCTTTTAACTAGGCAGAACTGGTATACCTCATTAGTCACAATATAAAATTAAGATAAATAATCCTGTCATATATAAACGCAAACAATAGCAGCATTAGCCACGTTTCCACTGCCGGGCCAAAAGCAGGCGTGCTAGTGCGTGCCAGGGCCAGTTGCGTTTCCACTGTCACTTCTGGGGCTTGATCGGGCCTCGTCGGGTCTTCTTCTGGGCCAACGGGCAGGGTTTTCTGGCCCGCCGAATACCTTGGTCTAAAGCGGGCCAACTCGGGCTTGAGGGGTGGTTACGAACAGAGGCGGAGTTTACCTGAGTCGGGAGACGGCAGCGCCGGATGATTCTGTCAGCATTAAAGACTTTTAACCTGTTAAGCTTCACCAGAGCGCGGGCGCACTGAAGCGTTTTTTTTTTTTTAAATAGTTCAAAGTTACTATCAGATTTAATGTTATTACCTTGACAAACTATACATCATTAAAAAGATATAAGACTCAAGTTTCAGTATTTGACCACTATTGTATTCTGAGAAACGTATAGTGACAGTTATGTCTTAATTTGTGTCAGGAGTTATGTAATTAAAAAATGAGTCGTTACCTTTAATATGAATTATGAGCGTCAGCCGCTTCCATTCAGAAAAAAACTCCTGTGCGATCGTCATGACAGAGCTTGACAAAACAACGTTTTTTTATCTGAAGCCAAATCAGATCACAGAAAGTTATTTAAAACACTCGACTTGCGAGTTTGGAGCACAAACACGTTTTTAATCTCATAAATTGTCATGTATTGATGGTGTGCTAAGCTAACATGTTAGCTTGCTCTGTGCACCTGCTAGCACATTAGCTGTTATTTTTATGAATTTTTCTAGATATAAATGCTTACTGAAATGTTTCTTTTTTCAAAAAGGCCATTTGATACAGTATAAAATGTGAAGAGAGAACTTTGGTAAAAGAAATTAGGCATTAAAACAGCGTGAATAACCAGTCGTTAGTGATTATAATGCAGACAAAAGAAAAGCATATTTAGACCCATAACCAGGCCGGAGAGGTGTGAATGTGTGCAGGGAAGACTGACACTGAATGGGGCTCGTTTGCACCACAAAACAATAGAGACAATAGACTGAATAGATGCTTAGACAATGACAATAAACATCAGTTTGCATTTTAGAGTCTAATCAAAATAAAGTCATATGACATGATCTTGAAAAACATTGAACTAAATACAGAGTTTTAGACTTACCATCTTCAGATTTTAAATATAACATGGTCAGACATGTGGCTTTAGCTGCAGTGCATTTCTAGATTGCTACAATGCTAACTTCAATTTTATTTTCATGAAGATGTTTCATAATAATTCATTTCTAATAACTTTACAAAACTTTGAAGCTATTTATAACTTTTTTTTTCATTATGACAATAATTAATTCTACATTTACAATAAACTGCCAGGTGTTAGCTTTCAAATGAGATAATACTTGTGCTTTTAGTACAAAGGGTTCATGAACTGTATCCGTTTCAGTTTGTGTATGCCATTTCTGGGGATTTTTCAAAAGTGTGGTTGCAACTTAACAGGTTAATATAATTTACCTCAAAACTCACTTTCATGTTTGAATGCCTTTTTTGTGATCTAATGTGGATTCTGATCACCGTATAAGGTAGAAAAATGTATACGTGATGCAAAAGACTACGCACGCTAACCATTACCGTAGTAAACATGGTAAATATGAACTCTTGAAGAAATTAGACAAATCATAAAGGCTATAATCTGTCAGTAGCCTACTGTCACGGATCTTCAGGAACGAACCCAATTGCAGACAGTTTGCTGACACACAAGGTTTATTGATAACAAAAAGGGAAAACAAAACCCCACGAGGGGGGAAAAACAGCACAGCCAAAGCAAAAGACTAACAACAATAGACTAAGACTTAAACATAAAACTTCACAGGAACAAAATAACTATAACGAGAAAACTTCTTTGTTTAGACAGAACTCAAGACAAGGTACTCACAAGTATTACCGTGTGTGGATACACACACAATCAATCACAATGAACCAGCACAAGACAGCAAACACAAGGGGATAATATAGGGAGAACAGATAATGACAGCAGGTGACACTGATCAGGCAATGAAGACAAGATGAGGATAACAAGGGGGCGGGGAAAGAGACCGAGACAACACAAGCACACAACCCAAAATCAAGGCCATGTGCCTGCACACAAAACATGGGTCTGTCATGATCCTGCCTCAAGACTAGAGAAATGAAATGACAAGAGGGCAGAATCATGACAGAACCCCCACCTTGAGGAGCGGCTACCAGACGCTCCAAAAGAGGACATCAAACACGAGACATGACAGACTGGGAAACAGACACAAACCAACAAAACATGACAAATAAAAGCAACGGCATACAAGAATATACAATAATGGGGTTGGGATGCATCAATAAAAATAACAAACAAGGGAGGGGGGGCGGGGGAACAAGAAAGTTCATAGGTGGTTGACCAGGGAGGGTGGGAGGACTGGGGGTCTTGGGTTTACGGGTCGAGGGTTGAGGACGAGGAATCCGGGCTGACTTGGACGGGGAGACACGTGGAGAAGCCTTGGGGGAATCAGACTGGGACAGGGTGACATGTGGAGAAGTGCTAGGAGAACTAGACTGGGAAGGAGACGGTACATGACAAAAGACAGGGCGAGATGTAGGCGTCTGTGGGGCGGAGATGGGCAACACTGTGGCTGGCTGAAGAGCAGGAAAGGGCTCAGTGTACTCAGTAGCAGAACAAGAAACAGCGCTCATCATATCAGATTCAAAAGAGGCGCTACTCATGTCAGACTCTGAACCTGCGATGTCTGCAGCTGACACTGGAACCGAGTTGACGGGAACAGATCCTAGAACAGTGTTGTCTGAAACCGGCTCGGGAACAGCGCTGGCAGAGACTGGCTCGGGAACCGCGCTGGCAGAGACTGGCTCGGGGCCAGCGCTGGCTGAAGCATTGCCCTCAGCAGCTGGCCCAGGAACCGTCGCAGGCTCAGGGGAAGGAAGAGACGGGGAACGGGAAGCCCCCTTCCTCCTCCTCTTTCTCCTAGGGCGGGAAGCAGAGACCATAGCCGGATCTGTGACCGGTTGGGGAAGCGCAGCAGGAACCGTGTCGGGCGGAAGAGGAGCTTTCTCTGGGTGGGTTGACTCCGTCGCTGAGGACTCTGAAGGGGACTCCCACGAGGTCCGCCTCCCTCGTTTTCCACGAAGACCGAAGGAAGCAGATGGAATCTCATGAGTCGTGGAGGAGCTAACCTGGTTCCCAAACGTCGCGACGCCTAACAAACGACCCTCAGGAATAACAGGCAGACAGGCAGAAGGTGAAGACCTCGTGGAGGAGCCCTGCAGCTCCTCCTGACACAAACGGTCCACCACTTCCCAAAACGGACGGCGAATCAGCCCCTCCCGTTCAGTCAAAGGAGGAGGACCATTGAGACCTGCGATGAAGTAGGAGTTGAGGAGGATCTCAGGCAAGAACCTCCTCCTCTCTTCCACGGCCTGGGCATACTCTCTCAACGACCTCTCTCCCTGGGGGGAAAACGGTGCCTTGCCACTCTTCATGTCGGAGGTAGTCGACAGCCACCATTGTTCAAGGGGATCAGATTGTCACTTGGCAGAAAAAGACAAACTGTCTGCTGGGTTCTTCTTGGGCTGGTTCATTCTGTCACGGATCTTCAGGAACGAACCCAATTGCAGACAGTTTGCTGACACACAAGGTTTATTGATAACAAAAAGGGAAAACAAAACCCCACGAGGGGGGAAAAACAGCACAGCCAAAGCAAAAGACTAACAACAATAGACTAAGACTTAAACATAAAACTTCACAGGAACAAAATAACTATAACGAGAAAACTTCTTTGTTTAGACAGAACTCAAGACAAGGTACTCACAAGTATTACCGTGTGTGGATACACACACAATCAATCACAATGAACCAGCACAAGACAGCAAACACAAGGGGATAATATAGGGAGAACAGATAATGACAGCAGGTGACACTGATCAGGCAATGAAGACAAGATGAGGATAACAAGGGGGCGGGGAAAGAGACCGAGACAACACAAGCACACAACCCAAAATCAAGGCCATGTGCCTGCACACAAAACATGGGTCTGTCATGATCCTGCCTCAAGACTAGAGAAATGAAATGACAAGAGGGCAGAATCATGACACCTACGTCTCGTCTCTTTATACCGGACTATCATAAAATAAAACAAGTTTTTCTTCGGGAGCTTCCTCTGTTTCTCTGACTTAAATTATAACTGTAGCCTACTGGGAGAGAGTGCTTAAGCTCCTCTGGTCGTATTTTTGGTAGCATATTTGTAGAAATTATCATTCCTTATAAATGTGATGTAAATGTCCTGTAACTACCAAATGAACAAAGACAGACGCGAATGAATTAATTAAGTATGTCCTCTTTCTTTTGTGAAATAGACCTAACCTGAAAACCTGTCAGGACTTGAGTTTGATCATTGCTCTTCCTGCATTTTCTCTTTGTTTGTTTACCTGTATATTTCCAAAGAACCACAGTTGTGCTGGCTGCATTTGTGATCAGTGCTACTGCGCACCTATCTCTCACCTGTTTCTTATTCCCCTGCACTCTGTTTCCTGGGCAACCACAGCTGTGCAGCATTGTAATTAGTCCTCTTGCACACCTCTCTCACCTGATTCCCCTCTTGTTTGATTTCTCACACTATTTAGATCACTTCTTTATCTGCCTTCTCTGCCAGAGTGTTTTGACTATTTTTCTGTCATTCTCAGCATCTCAAATATTGTTATATTTTCCCTTGTCAAGTTCTTTGATCCTGTTTTGTTTCTCCTTGCCCTGTCCAGCCCTGCAGCTTAGTTTTCCCCAACCATTTTGGATTTGCCTCGGTTATTGGACCTTTGCCTGTACCTGGATTATTCTCAGCCCTGTTCCTTGGACTAATGTTTCTGGTTCTGACCCTGCCTGCCTCTTGACCACTCTCCTGTCTTGCCCTCTTGCATTTTTGCCTTGTTGGACTGCCTACCCGTTGCTGACCACTGTCTGTCCTTGGACTACGGAATCATCTCTTCCCCCTATGCTCGGTGGCTCGGCTGCCTGATTTTACTTAGATTTTTGTCCAATAAACACTGTTGGAACTGATCTGCTCTTGGGTTCTCTTTTTTTCGTCCAGTCGTTTCATTACACTCTGGCCAGGATGGACCCAGCAGATAAGTCAGCGTGCAGTCTGCATGGAGCTGTAGAGGCACAAGGAGCTATGCTTGGACGTCATCAGGAGGAAATCATAGCCGCAGATGATGCTGTTGACACCTTGGTGCGCCAGGTCACTGAGCTTACGGATACTTTGTCCCGGATATAAAAGGGCCGTGCCCTTGAGCCACCTGCCACTGAACGTGTTCCTATCGTCTACGAGCCGCGGATTAACAACCCACCGGTTTATTCCGGTGAGCCCACTATGTGCCGACACTTCATCCAGTGCGAGGTGGTTTTTTCCTTACAAACCTTCACTTCTGCCTTGGATTCTTCTAAGGTGGCTTTTGTTATCACCCTCCTTACCGGACGGGCTCAGGAATGGGCCACGGCTGTGTGGTCTGCGAAAGCTGATTTCTGCAAGGAGTTTTCACTGTTCAGGGTGGAAATGTTGAAGGTGTTTGATCGGTCAGCCCTTGGTAAAGAAGCATCTTGGCTCTTGGCAGCCCGTTCAGTGGTGGATTTTGCTGTAGAGTTCCGTACTCTGGCTGCATCAAGTGGGTGGAACGATGAAGCCCTGGCGGCCAGGTTTGCAGAGGGACTGGTAGAGGATATACAGGACGAAGTTTATGCACGTGAGCTTCCTGAAGGTTTTGACAAGCTTGTGGAATTGGCGATTCGTTTGGACAATCAGCGGGACCTCCGTCGTAGAGCTTGTTCCTCCATGCCCACATCATTCCAGGATCCTGTTCCAGCCGGGGTGGCCCCTGAGGCTCTGGCTCATTTACCCTCTCCTGAACCTATGCAGCTAGGCAGGTATCGCTTATCTGCCACGGAGAAGCAACAGCGCTTCGTCAAAAGACTGTGCCTGTACTGTGGGAAGCCGGGGCACTTTGCGGCTACCTGTCCAGTAAAAGCCAGCGCTCGCCTGTAGTTAAGGGGGTACTGGCGAGCGCCACCTCTACCACCCCATCTGCAGGTTCCAGATACATGCTCCCTATCTCTGTAATGGTCCAAGGTACTAATTTTCATCTCTCTTAGACTCAGGGGCTGAGGGAAATTTTATGGACTTCTAAGAGAGGCATTCCTTTTCAAGCTCTTGTACTCCCTCTCACGGCTCACGTTCTTGATGACAGAGAACTCTCCACTATTTCTCATACCACTATTCCTTCAGTAATTGTCAGTTCGGGTAACCACAGGGAAGAATTTAATTTTATTTGTCATTCACCTCTTGCTCCTGTCGTCTTAGGACACCCTTGGCTTACTACACACAACCTGCATATTAATTGGTCATAGAACTCTATTTTATAATGGAGTTAATATTGTTATGCCCATTGTCTTGTCTGTCTTGTCTCCTGTCTCTTCTCCCCCTGTGTTGCAGGTGGAGCCTGTGGATCTATCTCGGGTTCCTGAGGTCTATCATGATTTGTGGGTGGTCTTCAGTCGGTCTCAGGCCGCATCCCTTCCTTCGCACCGTCCTTATGATTGTGCCATCAATCTCCTCCCTTGCACTTCTCCGCCCAAAGGACGGGTGTTCTCCCTGTCCGCCACTGAACGGGCGGCCAGGGAGTGACCTGTCGAAGTCTCTGGCAGCCGACCTTATTCGTCCTTCTTCCTCGCCGGCAGGGGCAGCGTTCTTCTTCGTAAAAAAGAAGGATGGTTCTTTGCATCCTTGCATAGACTACCGGGGGGTGAATGACATAACTATTAAAAACAGCCATCCTTTACCTTTGATTTCTTCAGCCCTCGGGGTTATGCAGGGAGCAAAGTACTTTACGAAGTTAGACCTCCATTTGGTTCGGATCAGGAAGGGGGACGAATGGAAGACAACATTTAACACTCCCACAGGGCATTTTGAATATAGGGTCCTTCCCTTCAGCCTTACTAATGCCCCAGCCGTCTTCCAGGCTCTGATCAATGACGTGCTGAGAGACATGATCAACCAATTTGTCTTTGTGTACCTGGATGATATTCTGATATTTTCTCATTCTCTCCAGGTACACATTCAGCATGTCAGGCGGGTACTGCAGCGGGTGTTAGAGAACTAACTCTACACTAAGGTGGATAAGTGTTTGTTTTATAACCAGTCAGTTCCATTCTTGGGTCACATCATCTCAGTGGAGGGGATCCGCATGGACCCTGCGAAGGTGAGGGCTGTTTGCAATGGGCCGACACCTGATAGCCGAAGACATTCCAATGTTTTATCGGTTTTGCCAATTTTTATCTGAGGTTTATTCGTAACTTCGGTCAGGTGGCGGCCCCTCTGACTGCATTGACAAGAAACAAGAAAACCACAAGAAAACCTTTTTGCTGGTCTCCGACAGCTCAGGCTGCTTTTCATGAACTAAAGAGCCTTTTTTCTTCGGCTTCTATTCTAATTACTCCAGATCCTTGTGGAGGTTGATGCGTCTGAAGTAGGTGTCGGAGCAGTTCTCTCCCAACGGTCCCCTCATGATAACAAGTTACACCCTTGTGCATACTTTTCTCACCGATTGTCACCCACAGAGCGGAACTATGACATCGGTAACCGTGAGTTGCTGGTCGTGCGCTTGGCAGTGGTTGGAGGGGTCAGTGGAGCCGTTCCTGGTCTGGACCAATCACCGGAACCTGGAGTACATTCAAACGGCCAAACGGCTGAACTCCAGGCCAGCCCGCTGGGCACTTTTTTTTGGTCGCTTTAATTTCACCCTGTCGTACCGACCGGGCTCCAAAAATGGTTAACCTGACACGTTACCGATGCGTAATCCGTAACCTGGGGCATTGAGGAGCGCGTCAGGCGGGCCCAGTCAGGAACAGAGGCGCCAAGGGGGTGCCCAGTGGGGAAACTGTATGTTCCGGAGTCGGTTCGGCCGGAGGTTCTGGAGTGGTACCACTCGTCCAGGTTAGTGTGTCACCTAGGGATGAGAAGAACACTGCCTGCTCTTCACCAGTGTTTTTGGTGGTGGGGCATGGGTGGGGACGTCCATCGGTTTGTGGTTTCCTGCTCTGTTTGTGTGCAAAACAAGTCTTGTAACTCTATGCCCGTTGGTCTGCTCCAACCTCTCCCTATTCCCTCCTGCCCTTGGTCCCACATTGCACTGGACTTTGTGTCAGGTTTGCCAGAGTCCAGTGGCAATACCGTGGTCCTCACGGTGGTGGACCGTTTCTCTAAGGAGGTCCATTTGATCCCCTTCCCAAACTCCCTTCTGCCAGGTAGACGGCTCAGGTGGTCGTGGACCACGTCTTCCGGATTCATGGTCTTCCAGAGGACGTGGTCTCTGACAGGAGTACCCAGTTTATCTCTCTCTTTTGGAGGGAGTTTTGTCGGCAGACTGGTGCTACTGCTAGTCTGTCGTCGGGATTCCATCCACAGAACCAACGGTTAAACAGAGTGGGCGAACCAGGATCTTGGGCGGATTCTCTGGTGTCTTGCTTCCCACAATCCTTTGTCCTGGAGCCAACAGCTCTCCTGGGCTGAATACGCCCATAATTCCTTGCCGGTGTCATCCACTGGGTTATCTCCTTTCTTATGCTGTCTTGGTTATCAACCCCCTCTTTTTCCTTCACAGGGTCCTGAATCTGCGGTTCCCTCGGTTTGGGCATTCATTGAACGGTGCTGGCGGACCTGGAGGCGGGCCAGGGAGGCACTGCTGCGAACCTGGGAATGCACCAAGATATTGGTGGACCGTCGTCAGGCTGAAGCACCTAAATACATCTGTGGGCAAAGGGTGTGGCTCTCCACCAGGGACCTACCTCTTAGGGTGCCATCTAGGAAGTTTGCACCGCGGTTCATCGGGCCAAACCCTATTGTCAAGGTGATCAGTCCGGTGACGGTCAGGGTTCGGCTCCCACAACTCTTTCACCGTGTTCATCCTGTCTTCCATGTCTCCTGTGTAAGGAACCACAGCTTTTGGAAATATTAATAATCAATAATAACTTATTATTATTAATTATTAATATTTGGGTCAGTTAATTGGATTAACTTGATGTGGCTGAATTAATATTACTGAAGGTTAATTTCCAACTGTGCGGTTGAAGCTGCCCACCTGGAAGACTCCAGAATCTCTACACCTGCATCAAGCCTTTTATTCGTTCCTTTGTTTTCCCCTCTACAGCTGCCATCCCTCCTCCTCCCTCCTCCTCCCTCCTCCCTCCTCCTCCTCCTCCCCCTCCCCCCTCCCGTGATGGTTGAGGGCACTCCTGCCTTCATTGTCAGGAAGATCCTCGATAGCAGGCGGTGGGGAAGGGGATTCCAGTACTTGGTTGATTGGGAGGGGTACCGTCCGGAGGAGAGATGTTGGGTCCCGACCCGGGACATCCTGGACCGCTCGCTAATTGATGATTTTCACCGATCTGCCGCTCAACCCAGGACGCCTGGTGGCATTTGTGGGGAGAGAGGTACTGTCAGAACTTGAGTTTGATCATTGCTTTTCCTGCTTTGTCTCTTGTTTATGTTTAGCTGTGCTGCATTTGTAATCAGCGCTACTGGGCACCTATCTCTCACCTGTTTCTTATTTCCCCGGCACTGTTTCCTGGGCAACCACAGCTGCGCAGCATTGTAATTAGTGCTCTTGCACACCTCTCTCATCTGATTCCCCTCTTATTTGATTTCTCACACTATTTAGATCACTTCTTTATCTGCCTTCTCTGCCAGAGTGTTTTGACAATTTTTCTGTCATTCTCCACCAGCCACCCAAATATTGATATATTTTGCCTTGACAAGGTCTTTTGATCCTGTTTTGTTTCTCCCAGCCCCGTCCAGCCCTGCAGCTTAGTTTTCCCCAACCATTTTGGATTTGCCTCTGTTATTTGACCTTTGCCTGTACCTGGATTATTCTCAGCCCTGTTCCTTGGTCTGTGTTGTTTGCTGGTTCTGACCCTGCCTGCCTCTTGACCACTCTCCTGTCTTGCCCTCTTGCATTGTTGCCTTGTTGGACTGCCTACCCGTTGCTGACCCTTGTCTGTCCTTGGACTACAGAATCATCTCTTCCCCCTTTGCTCGGTGGCTCGGCTGCCTGATTAAATATTGTTTCCTTTTACTTAGATTTTTGTCCAATAAACACTGTTGGAACGGATCTTCTCTTGGGTTCTCTGTTTTTTTCGTCCAGTCGTTTCAAAACCACTTGTGACTAATGTGCAATTTTGACACAAATTAATTAATTATAATCAATGTATCACTTTTTATTGTAAACCTGTGGTAAAACATCAATGCTTGGGTTTTACATATTCAAGTAAACAATAAAAATGGCAGCAAACGGTTGCTTTTATCATTTTTGTTTTGCGATCACGCTGTTTCGAGTGATTTCTTTCTGATTAGTTTTCTGATAAAACTTCCATTTGTTGGTGAAATGATGGGTTAGTGATGTTCCAGAGAGGCGTGTTTTAGTTAAGCGCTGCAGATCTACAGTGGAAACGCAGCAGATTTTTGGCCCGGTGTTACAGGCCCGAGGCTTTTAGCCCGGCACGGCAACATGGAAACGTGGCTAGTGTTGTTTAGGTTGGCCTCCTGTCCTTTCGTTATTTTCAGTCATTTCACTGGAGATATTTATTTCATGGAGCGTTTACTTGCACAAGTGTTCATTTAATAAAGAAGTATTTAAAATTGTGAATTGTGAATTTTGTGTTTTATTCAAATGTCACGGGTCATTCAATACATGATGGTACTTTTTAAAATAACTGTTTGTGGCATGATGCTTTCTGTGCTTAATGAAAAAACACGCAAATTATCTTTGCAGAGCAAAGAAGAGACTTGAGAGTTGGCAAATCTAATCAAACTTAAATCTATGAACTAGTAATCAAGAATATTATTATTTAAGATAGTTTTAAGCGCAGACCACGACCTCAGATTAATTTGTCATTTCTCTTTATTCACAAAAATGTTTAAAATTTAAAAATGCATAAAATATACATTACATTTTTTTAGTTAAATTTTTTTTTACCCGTAATGATAGACAGCTCAGTAAATGAGATTTAGTTGTATATGAGATTTGCGTATTTTTAAATAAATGTCATGGTTTTATGTGGTATTCGTTTTCTATCTGATCTAATGTAAAAATTGCTTTTCAGATGAGATGACTTTATTTGTGGATTGATCTTTAACCTGACAGAATGTTTTGCTTCTCAAACCTATCGGTACCTTTCAGAAAGAAAACAACTAAGATATTTTCACAAAAGGATAGGATGCCTTTAACTGGAGATTTAACATCAGCTCAAATCAAGCACTGAAAAATGGATTGCTGCAGTTGCTGTAGTCTTGCCCAATTTTTGTTATGGCCTGCTCTGCTTCAAATATCGAAAAAAGATCCAGAACAATCCCATCCAATTTAGTCAAAAAGATCAAGTTCAGGGGCTGTGGAAAAACACAGACATGCATTTAGAACCTCCGGTGATAGGAACATCCAATGGAAAACAGTAATAACTTTGACGCATAGTTCATAGTTACCGGAGATGGCTTTTACAAGGATATGTGATACTTGCTTTGCAACAGGGAGGTTAACAGTGACACCCACAATTATTATAGCTGGTATGCTCTCCATTTGAGAAAAAAGCAACCTCTCCATTTACAAACACTCTCTCATTTGTCACTGTCAGATTCAGCCAGATATTTATTTAACACCCAATTTCATTTCAATTTAACTAATCTCAGCATGGTGCATCAAACAGAGTAAGTAAGACATCAATCTACTCTGTGTTCTCAGCCAAGTCTGTTAATTTAAAGTCTCACCTAAGTGCTTGCGTGATATTCCTCCCTGTTGGGAATTCATCAGGTAAAAGTGTGCTCTGTCTTTTATACAGATATGTGCATGTCCTCCCACTGACCTTGTGGAAAATTAAGCATTTCATAAACCATTTGGAGCGTTTTGACTAAATAACAACTGACTCCTTCATGCCACTCATATTCTGAAATATAAGCAAGATAAATTAGAGTATCTAGAAATAGTACAACCCATTTGATCATTCTCTTTAGAGGGCTGTTGGATTCTGTACCATTTCTAATCCAAGAAGGAATGACAAAAAGAACACAACATTTTCATATGAAAATGATATGCGTGCTTCAAGATGTGCAAATATGTTTGTAACAGATAGTTCTTTAAAAGGCTGGTGGTCTATTCAAAACTCATCTTTCTATTATGTCTTATTTTCCATGGTATAACTTGCAATTAGCAGCACATTAAAAGAAATTCCCTTTACTATCTTTAATCTGATCTTCCAGGCAATGTATTAAACCACAGTTTCAAGCAGTTTTGTTGCCACAGGTAATGTTGCATTGAGGATAGAAGCTTCAAATGTATGCAGTTAAATTATAATACATTTAAAAACATTTGTACAAATTTATGTATATTTTATTGAATTAAGAATGTACACAACCTAAAATAACGTATTAAAAGTAGTAGCAATGATGATGATAATGTTTATTATAATTATTTTATTCTAAATATATTAAAATACATGTATAAGGGAAATTGTGAGTTTCAGTAGTCATGTCAAAGCAATAACTAAATCAGCATATTATCACCTGAAAAATATTGCAAGAATTAGATGCTTTATTTCAAGTCAAGACTTGAGAAACTTGTGCATGCTTTTATCACCAGCAGGGTGGAATATTGTAATGGACTCCTCACTGGCCTTCCTAAAAAGACCATAAGACAGTTGTAGCTCATACAGAACGCTGCTGCCAGGATTCTGACCAGAAAATATGAACATATCACACCAGTCCTCAGGTCTTTACACTGACTCCCAGTTACATTTAGGATTGATTTTAAAGTATTAATACTGGTATATAAATCATTTAATGGCCTAGGACCCAAATACATTGCAGATATGCTCACTGAATATAAACCTAACAGATCACCCAGGTCATTAGGATCACATCAGCTAGAAATACCAAGGGTTCACTCTAAGCACGGAGAGTCTGCTTTTAGCTATTATGCCAGCCGCAGCTGGAACCAGCTTCCAGAGGAGATCAGATGTGCTCCTACAGTAGTTACATTCAAATCCAGACTCAAAACACATCTGTTTAGCTGTGCATTTACTGAATGAGCACTGTGCCACTGTTCGTCCGACGGTTTTTACTGTACTTTATTTTATTTTTTATTCTAAACTGTTTTAATTATTCTTATTTGTTTTGATTATTTTAATTTCTTTATTCTAAACTGTTTTAATTATTATTTCTTTTGATTTTTTTTTTAAATTTCTTCTATGTAAAGCACTTTGAATTACCATTGTGTATGAAATGTGCTATATAAATAAACTTGCCTTGCCTTGTATCTCTTATATATAAATATATACATACTTTATAATAAAAATTCTGTCTGCAAGTTCAAATATTTTAATAATTTCTAAATTAATATGAGGTGTCACATACAGTATTTATAAAATAATTATAAAAAAATATTAGCAAAATGCTGATTAAAATAGTATTAGATTAGGTTTAACATGATCACAGTAGAGCAGGGTTCCCCAAACTCGGTCCTGGAGGGTGTTTGATCAGGGTTGGAGCTAAACTCTGCAGGGACAGTAGCCCTCCAGGACCGATTTTGGGGAACCCTGCACTAGAGGATAATTCAACTTCCTAAGAATTTCAGGATAGTGTATTTAAACACCTGTTAATCAAATTGAGCATTGGATTAATTATTAAATTCAAGAGCATATGGGCAGAGAATCCACAGTTCACGAAGAACTAATCATGCTAGTGCATAAACAGAAAATAAATGAAACCTATCCATGGAAGAGGACCCATCACAACACATCCAAACAAAACGCTGCTTGTATTTGTTCTTCCATAATAGATAGCAATTGCAGTTGAAAAGCATGGAATTTTGTGCAGATGGAGAGAAAACAAACAATTATGAATGGCTATTAAGTGTCCAAAGACACCAACCATGTCATTGCATTTGAGAGAGAGAAAGACAGCTTCTCCTGCACTTGACTGCTCATAAATGTTTATGGTCTTTCTCACTGACCCTTTAAAAAGTCCATCACGGTAAATTTACTCTGTGATTATCAAGTTCTTGTTGTTTTCCCCAGGCACAGGATGCAATTACTTGTCTTAATGGCAATTTTGATGGTGACCTTTTGTGCGCACAGAAAAGAGATGCACAAACGACTTTACAGCTTCTTTTGGACAGATAGCTGGAGTAACTGAGATGAGTTTACTGAGGTCTTCACACACCACACAGTTTTGTGTTACACCTCATTTTCACTTAAAACCACAATACAATTGACAATTACACATTTATAAATTGAAGAAATCAAACACTTGTATGGCTTAATTTGTCCCATATTCACTCGTGCCTTGATATCTCCTGAAACAGGTTGCAGTACAAGGTGCACAAATTTTAACACAGTGTTCTAAAGCGCTTGAAGAATTCGAATTTAAATTTTTGAAATTTAAATCCTGAAAAACCGGTGAAAACAGCCATATTTATGATGAGGAACTTGAAAGGTGCTTGAATTATTGAAAGACAATATATAGTAAATTAGTCTTTAATTAAAAAAATTACACACATACCATCTTTTCACACAAAATTAATGCTGCAACCCGTCTTATATAGAGACATTTTACAGTGCTTTGAATGTGATATTATTTACATATTTCCAAGTATATGATACAGGTTTCATTCTTCAGGTCAATCATATATAAATGGGGAAAAAAATCTGTTTGAATGAGAAATATATCTGTGATGAGGGGGGCGTGGTTTCGCGGAGTTTGCAGTGGGAGAGCGAGGGAGGAGCCGAGCGGTAAGTAAGTAGGTCAAGTGCAAAATGACGAACACCTGTGTCTGATTGCAGTAATTGGCGTGGGGAGACCGCATATAAACCGGCTGATGCAAGAGAGTGAGAGAGAGAAGGACTGGGGACTCGTACGAACACTCACGACCTGCTGGCTGACACATGGACTGAGTTTGCACATTGGAAAGAGTTTTATGAATGGACTGAGTTTACATCGGGAAGAGTTTGATAAAAGTGGACTGAGAGCTGAGCCCAGCAGGAAAGAGTGTCTTTATATTGTGCTGTAGTTTTACCTACGGTGAATGTGCATGTGGCGCACCTTTTCTTTGTTTTTGTATTTATTTAATAAATTGTACGAGTCCCCGTTACGCCGACCCTTGTCTTCTTTCATCCCTCACAAAGAACCATAGTTACAATATCTTTGTCATAGTATCCTTTCATTGGTCAAGGGATTTCCCATGACTGACATCGCTGGTCAATGGATTGATCTTTAAGTGAAGCATCAGATTCACCTTCATGTCGGAGCCACTTTGCTTGTCGGTTGCACGTTATAAGGTGTTGTTCAAAGTTAAAATAATTTCCTTGTTTACAACATTGCTTCATTCCAGAATGAATCAGCATTTTTTAACGAATAGTTTACTAACTCACTCCTAAAGTCAGTCCCTTGCCGCAACCTACTGGCGTAACAATGTAACCCGCAGTGAAGTCGTTGATAAACCCCCATCATTAACATAAAGACCGTTTCTCAATACCAAGTACCGATTACTGAGGTTGCGATGATCGGTTATAACCTCAAACTAGTGATTAGCTCCCTTCAGCCAATGCCTCCATTCCTCTAACGCAAGCTTGATGGTGAGCAGCTCCCGATTCCCAATATCATAGTTCCGCTCCGCTTCTTAGAGTAGAAGGCACATGGATGTTTGGGAGGATCACCCTGCCGCTGTGATAGAACTGCTCCAACTCCTGTTGAGGATGCGTCCACCTCAACAACAAACGGTATTTCTGGGTTAGGATGAACCAGGATGGGAGCAGTCAGGAAGGCTTCTTTCAGTTGTTGAAAGGCTAAGATGGCTTCAGGAGATAAGGACAGAGACTTGGGCTGGCCCTTTAGAGACAAGGTCAAAGGAGAACTGATGTGACTGTAGTTATTGATGAATCTTCTATAGAAATTGGTGAATCCAAGAAACCGTTAAAGATCCTTCACAATATAGGGCAGGGGCCAGTTCCGGATAGTTTCCACCTTCCTCTGGTCCATCTGCACTCCCTGTTGGTCTATGATGTAGCCCAGAAATTGCACAGTGGTGGTGTGAAACTCACATTTCTCCAGTTTCAGGTACAGTTTATGAGCTCTCAGTTTCTCCAAAACTAGAGTGACATGGCGCTGATGCTCAGCAAGAGATGAGGAGTAGATGAGAATATCGTTGGTATAGACAACCACAAATCTGTTGAGATACTCTCGGAAGACCTCGTTCATGTAACCCTGGAAGACAGCTGGGGCGTTGGACAGTCCAAAGGGCATGACTCGATACTCATAGTGACCTGAGGGCGTGACGAATGTCGTCTTCCATTCATCACCTCGTCGAATGTGAATCAAGTTGTACGCACTGCGTAAATCAAACTTAGAAAAGATGCGGGCTCCACGCAGCTGCTCCAATGCTGCTGGGACCAGAGGAAGGGGATAACTAAACTTCACAGTTTGAGAGTTGAGATGACGATAATCAATGCACGGCCTCAAGCCTCCATCCTTCTTAGCCACGAAAAAGAAGCTGGAAGCGGCAGGGGATGTAGATGGTCGAATGAACTCCTGTTGAAGAGCCTCCTCCACATACTCCTCCATGGCCTTCTGCTCCGGGATGGACAGAGGATAGACGTGGCCTTTAGACAGGGTGGCTCCAGGTAGCAGGTCGATAGCGCAGTCCCATGGCCGGTGAGGTGGTAGTTTGGTCGCCAACTGCTTGCTAAACACATCCTTGAACGCCCTATACTCAGCAGGAATCTCCACCTGGTGATGGACCTCCGGCCTCTCAATGGACGTGGAACATACGGGAAACTCGGACTTTCCCACCAAAGATGAAGAAGAGGGGGCTTTCTGGACCTTCTCAACTGAAGCTAGACAGGAATGCAAGCAGTCTTCTCCCCAGCGAAGGACCTCCCTGGATTTCCAGTCGATGATGGGTTGATGTTGGACCATCCAAGGGCGTCCCAGAATGAGCTCGGCAGTGGACTCCTCCAGCACCATGAAGATCTCTTCCGAGTGCAGGCAGTCGATGCGGAGCATCAGTGTGGGGGTGAAGTGACGAATTCGACCTCGACCCAGCGGTCTACCCTGGATGGTTTGGACTCTGAGATCTTGATGACTTCGGCGTTTACGAACGTTCAATCTTTGTAGGAGTTTAGTGGAAATGAAGTTCCCCGCCGAGCCGGAGTCGAGGAGGGCTTGTGCTGAGACACATACACTGGAGGTTAATAAAAGAACAGTTGTGTGGTTCAAGGTTGAAATCTTAGGAGTAATCTGAATGGTGCTTACCGCAGGGCATTGAGGTCGAATAGGGCAGGAGTTGATGAGATGTTTATCACCCCCACAGTATAGACAAAGACGCTGTTGAATTCTACGCTGCAGCTCTGAAGAAGAAAGATGAGTGGAGTCAATCTGCATGGGCTCGGGTGCTGGAGGGGCGACTGATGGAGCCGAGGACGGAGGATTTACAGCGGTTTCTAGAACATAGCAGGCAGATAAGCGTTGAGATACTCGAATGGTTTTCTGAATGAGGTTTTCAATTCCCAAGGAATCCTCATATACCACCACCAGCTGACGGATGTTAGGGTTGAGACCATGTCGAAAAGTTGTCATCAAAGCTGTCTCATTCCAGCCATTAGAAATGCCAGGGTGCAAAATAGAAGGGCATATGTACTCCCTGAAGACTTTCCTTGATGAAGGTTGAAGAGCTGATCGTGAATGGTGAGATCAGAAACTGTCTGACCAAACACTTCCTTGAAATGCTGAATGAAACTTGAAAGGGATTTAACCACAGGAGAATCTGAGTTCCAGAGAGATTAGGCTCATTGGAGAGTTCTGCCGGACAGCAGGGAGATAATAAACGCCACTCGAGCTCAATCGTAAGAGAATTGATGTGCCTGCATTTGGAAATATAGCGATACCTGAAGCAAAAAAAACGCTGCAATCCTCTGCCTCTCCGTTGAATGACGGTGGTCGGGCCATGGGACTCGCAGAGGCAGCTGACGAAGCAGCGGATGTTTGCGGAAGTGAATGGTGGCGTGCTGAGTGAAGGAGATCCTCGGGAACGGTGGGTGGATTAGCCGGTGGAGAAGGAAGTAAGGACTGGCGAACAGCCTGAACCAGTTCCTCGAAAGGATCACAAGATGGATTCTCCACGGGCTCCGCTGGACTCTGCATTTCGTTGGTCTGGTCTTCTGTCACGGATGGAACAGGTGTCAGACAGGTGGTAAGTGAAATAGTGTTTATTTGCAGATCCAGACAGAGATATGGTGAGTTTGCAAGCAGACGATATTCAGGATGGAACTTAGCTGAAGGATAAGCAGATTCTTTGTTTACAGATGCGGATGGAGAGTCACTGGGAACAGGCTGATGACCGGAGACTGTAGACTGAACTTCCGTGTGAAGGTTAGCAGATGACCTTCAGGGTGCAAATTAAACAAATAAAAATTCAAACCTCTTTTAGTTAGTGTCTGTCTACATTACACTACTACATAATAATAGTTATAATATTAATCCCATGATAGTAGGCCTAATAGCCATATATTGTAAAACAAATGCACTGAAAAATAAAGAAAACGTTCATAATTAGTTTTGTACTAATTTCTATACTTGAAAGATATAAGCACATGATGACATGTTTCATGGGCCGGTGTGTCAGAAAAAAACTAACGCTGACTTTTTTTGACCAATGCATTACACAAGCACTAACCCAGCGCCGCCAATTAAGCAAAAAAAAACAAAAAACGAATGGGCCGCCGCTGTACGAGTTTTATGGGCCGTTAAGACCAAAAAAAGTATGAGATGTATCGGCCGAATAAGCACGTCGGCCCACCGGGAATCTCCCGGTAGTCCCGATGGCCACAGAGATATAGATAGCCTACATGCCTGGATGTCACACTTGAAATCCTACCTGTTGGCTTTCAGCATGCACTTATTTAGCTGCTGTCGCATCAATTGACATGCCATCTCATTTTCACTCTTCCTTTTTCTATTTTTAGCCCCCCCAGCATTTTGTTTTATCCATCTTTTTCAACGACAACTCACTAGGCTACTCGTACCTTTTCCTCTCAGCGCTCACGGCGCCCCCGCCCGCTCGCGATATTACCCCGCCCCCCTTCTCCATGAGGGCGCCTACTCTAGCCTGTTAGTCCTCTAAAATTTTATATAACATTTAAGAAATGCAGAAATGATTTAGAAACGCACAACAGCAGCTACATATAGAAAATACAATATAGATTTTTTTTTTTTTTTTATTACATTTTTTTTTTTTTACTATCGCTTTGGCGCCCCCCATGGTCCTGCGCCCCTATGCGCATACCCATTTTTTGCGCCACTGTTGCTGTTCCAATGGAGCTTATAGTTTTTTTTAGGGGGGTTCATCACGGTGGAGTATAGCTATAGTTTAATTGTATTAATAAATGACAATTTTTGCACTTATTTTATCTGTTAGCTCTCACTCGTTCCTACTCACGTGTTATATTTTTATTATTATTTGGGGGGGGGGGGGGTAAAATGTATAAAATGTGAAAAATGTGCATTTTTCACATTTTACATTATTACAGCACATCTCTCCCCAGTCTGGCTCGAACAATCCGATTTCGATGAAGCCCCTCCTTCCGAAATACTAAATGTGTTCTGATTGGTTAGCTGGCGTAGTGTGTTGTGATTGGCACCGCTTAGCACATGTTCAGGAAATATCCCGCCCCTCCATAACTGCGAGTTCTTTTCTAGAGTATATGAATAAAGATGGTGTCAATTACAAACCAATTCGGGCCCGATTCAGACCCTGACGATGTTAACGAACAAGAGGATTGTGAAAAACAGATTTCATGCACAGACTTTGCAAGCATGGATTTCACAGGTTTCAGAGTGGTATTTTTTTTGTAATTTTCTTATACATTACAATGTGATCCACCATTTATTCGTGATATTTGTCCGAAAACTAGGTAATACAAATAGCAATCGATCACAAAACCATGGTTAATTTTCCTAAGGAGCGGTGAACAGCCTTACAAAAGCAAGAGCTTACAAAAGCAACAGAAATCAAGCTGTTCTCCATAAAATGTGCAGTGCACAGAATACACGTTGGGGTCATATTGTTCAGGAACAGTGTTTAAAATACATTTTAACCACTTTACGTTTTTCAGCCTTAGGAAGGTCACACAAATGAGTTTTGAAAATGTTGTGGAAAAAATAGTGTATCTTTGACATAGCGACAACACTGTCTTCTCTAAAGGTGATGATACACAGGGCAACTTTTTGAGCAATATTGCTGGGCAATCTTGCCGAGCGATTGCTGCTTGGGCACTTTCCCATTGAAAATTGGCAATACATTTCTATCTGGATAATTTAGGTCGGTCGTGGGCCCTGTGTCTCATCTGGTTGCCTGTTGACATTGCCCAGCAACATTGCTCAAAAAGTTGCCCTGTGTATCATCACCATAATGCAGCTCAACCAGGCCTCATTCCCTTTTTTTGCGTATTCCGTGGGCGCGGATTACTTAAATGAGGAACATTATGACTTAATAAGATCCGGAAAAAACGTGTTGTTGCCCAAACGAGCCATTCGTTGTAGCTCTTGAAAAGTGGATTCTGTTAAAAAACAAATCTTCCTTTTTATGGTCAAACAGCAACATTACACACTAACTAAAATTGAAAAAGTGGGAAAGCATATAATATGACTCCTTTAAAATAACTTTTATTTTTGATTATATTTTTAAAATGTTATTTATTGCTGAATTATCAGTAGCCATTAGCTACTCCAGTCTTCAGTGTCACATTATCCTTTTCTGATCATTTGCTCATTTGCTGCTCAAGTAGCATATATTATCATCATGGTTTTGCATGATTTTTTGATGAACAGAAAATTCAACAGCATTTATTTGACAAATATTTTGTAACAGTGTAAAACACTTTTGGAAGTGTTTTCTTCATGTTAAAGCAACACCAAGTAACTTTTCCTCTGCGGTCGCCCTACAGGTTGGAAGCGGAATTGTCCAGTACCGCTGTTGTAAATAATTTAGTCTACCGCAGCCTACTGTCGCACGCACGGTCGTTGTTTATCCAGCACCGGCTTTGGAATGAACGATGGCCACAGACAAGGTAGAGTATGTTGCATGATTTCATGAAAGTATGACGTATTGCGACGTCAAAAACGAAGAAAAACAAAATAATGACTATTGTAACGCTTGACGTAAAGCAAGTCAAATTTGTAGTTTTCTTATGTCTCATTAAGGGACACTTCACCCATTTGCATTAAGCTTTGTATCTTTAGAAACCCAGTCATATTTTTGAATGGTCATGGTTTATTCCCTTATTTTCCCCTGAGATGGGAGAAATAAGGATTTAAGTGTTCCACTTCCTGCTTTTTATGACGTAAAAATCGTCATTTTGCGTCATAAAAAGCAGGAAGTCCCATTTCTTTGTATAAGGGTTAAGACTACAAACACAAGCTCATAATTTATTCAGGGTGTGGAACCCACTCACGCTACAGACCTATCACAGATCAGTGGGTGGGACTTGCAGATACAGAAAGCAATATCAGCCATCTTGTTTGGAAGCTAAGCTAACAAACGCTGTGGAGATAGGAAGTTACGACAATGACGGAAGAAACTAAACATATGGAAGAAGAGGATTTTGAAATTCTGCTGCTCGAATCCGATGTTCGTGGCTATCTTTACGAGCCGCAATATAGTGAGGGGCAGCTGAGGCTGCTGGAGGAACAGGAGGCGGCTGCCTGTCGCGGACGAGGAGCCTGGACTGGCTCGAGCTGGGCGGACTGCTGGTGCCTGTGCTCTAGCTGTGCGGTACGGACACAGATAGAGTCCGTCTGCTGCAGAGAATTTCAACGATGGCAATTTCTCCTGGACGAAATCTCTGAATCAGACGAGCACACGGACGTTTGTGTTGTGATGTGAACCATCCTAGTGTCGCACCGCATATGTTCTGACTGAACATCCAGGTATCATGCAATAATTCACCATATAGAAAGATATACAAACGAGGAGTAATTCACTAATGAGTTTGCCAATGTAACGGGGTTCGTTGTTGTGGGAAGGAGGCGGGAACCGGCGAACATTTAAAATTTTTTATAGTAAAATAAACAAATACAAAAGTATAAGCCAGCAGCCACACACAACAGAAACAAAACACAACATAAAATCAGGCCTGTTCCTCTCTCGATCTGCCCTGTCGTCGCTCCTCGTTTTATGCGTCCGCTCCTCCGTGAGAGATGCGAGAGAGACCGGTGCGTCTCACAGGTGTCGTTCATTATCACTCCCGCCACCGGCCTCGCGTCGTCCTCTCACGTCCCTCGCCCTCGTCCTGCTCGCCACAGCCAACTAACTAGAAACTTTGTGTGAAATTAATTTCTAACTCTGGTGGCAGCTAACGTTAGCCTTGTAGACGAAAGATTGATTTCTCTGATGTTTGCGCTGTTCTGGATTAGTGGGAGTGGCTTGCGGAGCTGTGCAATGTGGTGCATTGTGGGAGTTGTTGTCTTACATACAAATAGGCCCTAAAGTTATTTTCTGTCTTTTCTCGGTCAAGAGGGCACCAAATTCAAAAATTCTTTCACATTTCGACTACATATATGACCCACTTTCAATAAAGATTAATGTTGAAATGAGTGAAGTGTTCCTTTAGAACTACAGAAACGCGACCCGATCTGGCAATCTTACATAGCGTGGTTATAGCAGATATAGGACCGCAAAGCGAATCCAGAAGTGCCTTTCACCCTGTTACGACTAAATGAACCACTGAAACGATTTTGTAAACATTATTTTAAGGTAAATAATCTTACTTAGTGTTGCTTTAAGTATTTGTTGTTGCAATTGTTAGTCAAAAATCACTTCACTCTTGAACACTATTTGCCCCAACATTGTAGATTTCTGAGGCTTTTTTGCCTTGAAACATGTACAATTTCTGACTCTGCTTCATAGTAAAACCACTGAGCAGTGCACCTTTTCTGTACTCGAGAATATGGAGGAAGGGTTGAGAGCATTGCCATGTTTTTGCACCGGTAAAGTAACTGTTCAAGTTAAGAGGCATGCTCTAGGGCACAATGACCATGGGCAAAAGAGCAGCATGGATATAAATACCAGCAGCCCATAAAGGAAATATCCCTGGTGTTCCACCTGCCAGAATAACACTCGAATTGGAGGTGGGAAGCCTTTCCCCCGGTGCACCATTGCTTTATACACTAAACCTACAGCTAAATCTATAGGCCTGATAATGGTTCAAATGTGAACAGTCACAAACCTGTCAAATGTTTTATCAGTAGCATTATACCATTCATCTGATGTGCCCAGGGCAAGCATTTTGAATGTGATTCTGCATGCATTTGTATGGTTCTAGCTGTACTCGTATACTTTTATAAGCACGTTTATACTTGCCTTAGTATAAATTGAAAGTATTTTTGAGTTGTTGGAAAAGAAAAAGTGGAGCCTTTTGGGATGCTTTGACCACTCTAATGTCAGTGCTAAAGTATGGATAATTTTTTTATTAAGATATGTTTATCTATAAAAGCCCAGCCTGTTCATTATAATCCCACATTAATTCCTGACCTTTAATGGGGCTCCTCTGTCACTGAAATTCGGGTCAATATTAATATCCACGTATTGTAAGGATGATCAGGTTCCATTATTTAGATCTCCCTTATTAGGAAACCTTTCCCTCCCTGCTTTATTGCCTCATAAACTTATAATTTCCACATTTATCATGCTCCAATGATTTCCTCTCCTCTAATTTCCAGGAAGATCAGAGGGCAGAGACAGAAAGGGATTGCAGGCATGAGCGACCGAGTGAACGAATGAGCGAGCAGGCAGCATCGTGCTCGCAAAGAACAGTGCGTGTCTGTTATGTGTGTGCTGAACGGGCTCACATGACTCGTGTGCTTTCTGCTTGGTTACACTCTCACAGGTGCGTCACATTTCGGCATTAACAGGAGTGGACGCGTATTAACTGTGTGCCCTAAGTGCAGGTCCATCTCGTTTCCCCCGCATTTCAATTTCAGGAAGAAAGAATGCAATGATGGACACAGAATCGGACAGGTTGACAGTGCAAATGCAGAATGGTGTCATCGGGCACTCGCCCCGTGCATTCGGAAGGTTATCTGACACTCTGCAGACAAGATGTACTCTGTTTTTAACTGGAGTCTGGTCTGGCTGCCTGTCTAAGAGAAAGCAACTTGAAGATTTGTACTTGAACGTAAAATCTATTAAAATGTAAGGATTTCAATATGACCTGTTACGACCTGCTGCCTCCGCCTGTGGATAGATAGTGTCACATTCAAATGTATTGTTGGCTCACTAGCTCATCAAGCTTGGCCTGCTTGCTAAAGTTGCTGTGTCAGGTTGCTGTAATGTAAAAGATTGGTTTTAACATTGGTAGGGACATTATTATATTACTATACAGATGCCCAGAACATTGAAATGTGAAAGTATCTGCATTTTGATGGAATTCTCATTTTTAGAATCCAATTCACTTTAATATGCTCAATTGGCTTCTCACGATGTCATGAAAGAAAGTAATTATTAAAGATTTCATAAATCCGTTTGATTTCATTAAATGAGTTTATGAAGCGAATGTATGATATATGTAGCATATTAGATGTTTTCTGTTAATTTAATACTAATAAAAATAAATACTACAAATTTTTCAATGCATTTTTTTAATTAAAAAAATCTATCAGTGTCGGTCGATAATAAATATTTAATTGTGCAGGATTATATCACCTGTTTTTACATTTAAAAAAAGGATATCCATTTTTAATACTCTATAGATCTGTGGTGGTATATTTACTTTGATGTTTAAAAATTAGTTTTTAAGGTTTTATTTTAATATTTTTACACAAAATTGTATAGAACTTTTATTGATCACTAAGGGACTGTTATTTATTTAAGGGGCCACCGGAGGAGATTTGAGATCTGTAGTCAAAAAAGACTTGACCCTCCCTTCGCCAGCAATAATTTTTTCTATGACCCTCCAAAATGATTGTGAAAAAAGGCATGACCCTCCCCGATAATTTATTGATTACTTCTGTACTGGTTTGCGCTTGGCAAATATGTTCAGATAGCCATTCCACGATAAACGACTAAACTCCTGCTTTCTCATCTTGCTATGAGACCAAACCTCCAATTCGGTTCCTATAACGATTTTTGATTTGAAAAAAAAAAAGAAAAAAAATCATGTTTTCGGTGCTGATGCAGTGGTGACGCGTTCATGTAAAATGTAAGGGTGGCGCTGCCAATCCAGTAGCCTATCTTAAAGCTGCCACAAAGAACCGGCAAAAGTAATGATTATGAATAATTTCAAGGGGACATTTTAAATATTTATTAATAAACAAGTCTTTGTCAGTGTCGGCTGCAAATATAAAGGTGACGATGCTGACTCGCGATCTTCGCAGTAGTGAACGCGCCAGAGAGAAATGCACATTTCATATGGATTACATAAGCAGAGAGCAGTCTGTAGTGTGTTTTCTTTCGTTTTGAATTGTTCTGTTAAAAAGTAGACATGTAAAGCTTTCTATATATTTATAAAGTCTGTGAGGCAAGTACCCTACGCTGAGTTTCGGTTCATTTATTAGATAAGAGTCCATTTCACGCGCCGGCGCCTTCGTGTCATGATGATTTTCTACTATATTTACTTCTTATTCATTAAATCCAGGCAATTGGTTAATGAAACATTAATTAAAATTAAGATACAATTAATAAAATATGAAATTCACTTTAAAGAAAGGCTTTGTGCTTTCTGTTTGAGGTCTCTGAAAGTTTTAAAGTCACTTTCAGAGCAGTCATGTCCGTAACGGAGAACTGTCACGTCCATTTTTTCCCCTCATAAATGCGACACGAAAAAAATAAAAAGAATATTTTGTGTTATGTGTATTAACAGTCTCAAACCAGGACAATTTGATGGTTGTTGTGGTTATGTCATTATTTCGACATATGTGTGCATCAAGCAACAATCAAGATGTGCATTTGTAAATCCAGCTATGTTTGCTTCTTATTAATTAAATCCAGGCAATTGGTTGATGAAAAATGTATTAAAATTAAGATACAATTCATACAAAACGAATTTCACTTTATAGAAAGGCTTTCTACAAAACAACACTTAATGAAGTGGTCAAAATCATGCCTGGCCGTGTCTCCCGATATATTGCGTAGGCTATACTTTTCATAATCAACATAGATGGGAAAAAAAAAACCATTATAATAAAGATGAAACTAAATGCGCGTATTATGGCTACAACACATATAGGCTACAGACTCTATTTGTACAAATTGCTGCACATTCATTTAATTCAGAATTTTGCACACAAGTTAAAAGGCATTTGTTTATGCATAGTAAAACATATCTGCAACATTTATCAAATTCACTGATAATTGTGCATGCATTTATTTATCAATATGATACTAAAATCATGATAAAGTAGTAGACTAGGCTTCCCTTCCAATAGTCCAAATTCGTGCACTGCCATTTCCGTCTTTCTTCTGTGGATTTCTTCAGCTACTGATTGGTCAAATTCAGATAGATCGACAAATCGGCTCATTCAACCGCACAGTGCACACACCTCACGAATTCAAGCCTACAGCTCCCGAACTTTTTAGACATGTTTAAAAATGATCGTGAGGTCGAGAGGTTCGGCTCGGCTCGTATCTTCCTAGCACAAGACACGAGCCGCAACATGAGAGCACAACCGATTTCCACGCGATTTCTCCCGAGTGAAAAAAAACATCTGCGAGCTCGTAAAACAGCAAAAAAATCGCACTGTGTAAGCCCGCCTTAAGGGAGTATGAATATATAAACAGACATTTCAGTATTAAATGCATTTTCTGAGAATTTATATGTCAAGTTTTGACTGCAAATGTCACGTCCATTACGCTGGAATTGCCCAATTTTAAATAATTTATCCTCAACTATTTTTGGTGTAGGTCTAAGTATTTTGTTAACGTTAAATAATACGAATAGTAATTTAAAAATGTGATAGTCCTATGTCCAACACATCACAGTCCACTGTTATTGTGGCAATTTCAGTAGATTTACTCACTAACATTGTGGTGGAAACACAATAAGAATGGAAACTAAAATATGGTAGTATCGCTACAGCGCACATTATATAAGCTGCACTTCTGGCGCCTCAGTCCCAATACTGTAAAACTCAACGTACATTCACATCACATGTTAATGCAGCGGTAGAGTTACACTCACAGCAGGACACTGCACTTATTCGCTATCACAAAAGTTCATTATTTGCTTGTGCTTTAAAGCTTTGCCGGGTAAACATTTCATTGGCGTTCTGTTCTAATGCACTGTTTCTGAGCGCGTACTGAAGCGCGTGCACTAACTAACAGGACACTGCACTTATTCGCTATCACAAAAGTTCATTATTTGCTTGTGCTTTAAAGCTTTGCCGGGTAAACATTTCATTGGCGTTCTGTTCTAATGCACTGTTTCTGAGCGCGTACTGAAGCGCGTGCACTAACAGCGCCAAACTGGATTTTTGTTGGGTCAGACCCATCTGATAGCGATGGGGGGCCGAGACCGAGAGAGCTACATGGAAAAATATGCACCAAACAAGCCACTTTGAAATTTTGCTGTTTTGATGAATACAAAAGTTGGGTGACCCTACCCTATAGACTAAAAAAAGTTGGGTGACCCTCCCCTCAACAAAGAATAAAAAGACATGACCCTCCCCTATTTTCCTCCGGTGGCCCTTTCCATAAATACCGAACGGTCCCTAAATTGAATGTGTGAAGTTTTATTGTTCTGTCTATTTACGATGCCACTAAACACAGATAGTTTACGTGGGTAGGAAATTGTAAAGTTCTGCAAGTTTACCTCTACTGCCAACACAGTCTCACTCAGGGACGTGCACAGACATTTTGAGGGGCAGGGGCTCAAGTGAAAAAAAGGGCACTTCTCATAATTAGGTTTTTTTTTTCACTTTTTTTTAGACAAAAAATATATTGACACAACTCTGACTTTTTAAAAAAATTATTAAAAAGTTAATTTTATCTTCCTCAAACTCACGCAATTGTTTCATTTTCAAAAGATGTCTACAAAATAATCAGTTCACACAGAAACGTCTGGTTACGGATGTAACCCTCGTTCCCTGATTACGGGAACGGAGACGTTACGTCGGATGACGGAGAATGGGGGTTTCGCCTAGAAGCCAATCCGCTTCGAGTATTAAAAAACGAGCCAATGGCAAGAAAATGCCATGGGTCTGCCGAATTTGCATAACGTATCCCCGCCTCACCACGTGGGTATAAAGGGAGGATGCGGACGCAAACGCAGCATGTCTTCGCTGAGGAGCCGAGACTGAACTCAGGCGTCTACCCAGCGGTACAGCGGAAGTGGCAGGGAGATGTAACGTCTCCGTTCCCTACTCAGGGAACGAGGGTTACATCCGTAACCGAGACGTTCCCTTTTGTAGTCACTCCGAGTTACGTCGGATGACGGAGTATGGGGGTCCCCGTGAAATCACGCCACCTTCACAGCTGTCTTCCAGTGCCCTGCGAAAGTCTGAACCCCTGTCATGATATAGGCACGGACGAAGGAGTCCTACTTAGCACAGGAATACCAAGGTACACTGGGGAGCATATCTCAGAGGAGATATGGCGCAGTATGCCTACCCGTAGGGAGGACTTACGAATACACATATGGCCCAAGGGGGCTACATATGGAGGAACACTGGAGTACCAACCTGTAGGGTGGCTAGAATTTCAACTCCAGGAGAGGCAAGGTGGCTTCCCAAGGGAAAGACACATGCTCAAAGAGGCTTACAGTGGAAATACACATGTGGGGGTTACTCAGGGGAGGAACCATGCACACGGAGGCACCTAGCCGACGCACAGGCAATAGACACTGGCGCCAGCGTCAACAGTGCTGGAGGAACTCAGGGCTTCAGAGAGGAAGGCTCACCTGAGGAATATCGCACGTATTCAGTCCGTGGAGTGGAATGGCGAGCAAACGAAGACACCTGAACGGCTCCCATGTTAGCTTGAAAAAGACAGTACATGGGAGGAGACTGGCTCCACTCGGATATTGTAGAATCTAGCGAATGTGTTTGGTGTCGCCCAGCCTGCAGCTCTGCAGATGTCTGTTAGCGAGGCGCCATGCGCTAAAGCCCAAGAGGACGCCACACTCCGGGTGGAGTGGGCGGTCACACCAAGGGGGCACGGTCGACCTTGCTGCTGGTATGCCAAAGTAATGGCGTCCACTATCCAGTGAGACAACCTTTGCTTGGAGAGAGCCTTTCCCTTCAGCTTCCCACCATAACAGACAAAGAGCTGGTCTGAGGTCCTGAAACACTGCGTCCTGTCTACGTAAGCACGGAGAGCGCGTACTGGACAGAGCAGTGCCAAGGCTGGGTCTGCCTCCTCCCGAGGCAGCGCTTGCAGGTTCACCACCTGGTCCCGGAAGGGAGTGGTAGGAACCTTGGGCACATATCCAGGCCGGGGTCTCAGGATCACGTGAGAGTGAGCCAGCCCGAACTCCAGGCACGCTTCGTCAACGGAGAATGCGTGCAGGTCCCCTACCCTCTTGATAGAGGCCAGTGCAACCAGGAGCGCTGTCTTCATTGACAGGAATTTAATCTCAACTGATTGCAGAGGCTCAAAGGGAGCCCTCTGCAGGGCATTTAACACCACTGAGAGGTCCCAAGAGGGAACGAGAGGAGGGCGAGGAGGATTCAGTCTCCTCGCTCCTCTCAGGAACCTGATGACCAGGTCGTGCTTTCCAAGAGACTTACCTTCAACTGCTTCGTGATAAGCGGCGATAGCGGCCACATATACCTTCAGGGTGGAGGGAGACAGCCTTCGCTCCAACCCGTCTTGCAGGAAGGAAAGCACGACACTGATCGAGCATCTCCTGGGGTCTTCTCGGCGAGAAGAGCACCAGTTGACGAAGAGGTTCCACTTCAACGCATAGACATGTCTCGTGGACGATGCTCTAGCGGAAGTGATGGTAGCCGCCACCGCTGGTGGCAGGGTACTCAAACCTGCCTTGTCCCGTCCAGGAGCCACACGTGGAGTCTCCAAAGATCGGGACGAGGGTGCCATAGGGTGCCCCGTCTCTGAGAAAGGAGGTCCTTCCTCAGAGGAATTGGCCAAGGAGGTGCTGTCCCAAGGAGTATCAGTTCGGAGAACCAGGTCTTGGTGGGCCAGTATGGGGCGACCAAAATGACCTGCTCCTCGTCCTCCTTGATCTTGCACAGAGTCCGTGCGAGAAGGGTCACTGGGGGAAACGCATATTTGCGTAGGCCCTGCGGCCAGCTGTGCGCCAGTGGGTCCGTGCCGAGCGTGCCCTCGGACAGGGAATAATACAGGGCGCAATGGGATGAGTCGTGGGAGGCAAACAGATCTATCTGTGCGTCCCCGAACTGGTCCCATATCAGCTGGACCGACTGGGGATGGAGTCGCCATTCGCCAGAGGTTGGTCGGAGCCGTGACAGCTCGTCGGCTGCAAGGTTCCGCACTCCTGGAATGTAAATAGCACGAAGGGACCTCAGATGCTTCTGACTCCATAAGAGGAGGTGGCGTGCGAGTTGCGACATACGGCGAGAGCGTAGACCACCCTGACGGTTGATGTACGCTACTGTCGCGGTATTGTCTGAACGGACTAGTACGTGTTGACCCTGGAGCAACGCATGGAAGCGGTGCAGGGCAAGGCGTACTGCCAGCAACTCGAGGCAATTGACATGCATGAGGCGCTGGGGTCCTGTCCAGGAGCCCGCGGCTGCATGACCATTGCACATGGCGCCCCAGCCCGTGGCAGAGGCATCTGTGGAGACAACAACATGCCTGGAAACTCGTTCTAGGGGAACTCCGGCCCGTAGAAAGCTGAGGTTCTGCCACGGGGTGAAGGTCTGACGGCAGGTCGGAGTCACTGGGACTCTGAGCGTACCGCGATGCCATGCCCACCTCGGGACTCGATCACGAAGCCACAGCTGAAGCGGTCTCATATGAAGCAATCCGAGTGGCGTTGTCGCGGCTGCGGATGCCATATGCCCCAGGAGCCTCTGAAAGAGTTTCAGTGGGACCGCACTCTTGCCCTCGAACTGTCGAAGACAAGTCAGCAGTGAGTGTGCGCGCTCGCTCGTAAGCTGCGCAGACATGGCGACCGAGTCTATCTCCATACCGAGAAAAGAGATCCTCTGCACGGGGCAAAGTTTGCTCTTCTCCCAGTTGACCCGAAGGCCCAGACGGGCTAGGTCCCGGAGCACTAGGTCTCTGTGTTCGCAAACATGGACTCGAGAGTGAGCTAATATTAGCCAGTCGTCGAGATAATTCAGGATGCGAACCCCGAGTTCGCGCAGGGGAACAAGGGCTGCCTCGACGACTTTCGTGAAGACGCGAGGAGACAGAGCCAACCCGAATGGGAGAACCGCGTACTGGTATGCCTGCCCCTCGAAAGCAAACCGAAGAAACGGTCTGTGTCGAGGTAAAATGGAGACATGAAAGTAGTTATCCTTCAGGTCTATCGCTGCAAACCATTCCTGTGGCCGCACGCATTCGAAAATGCGTTTGGCCGTGAGCATCTTGAACGGCAGCCTCTGAAGGGAGCGGTTCAAGACGCGCAGGTCCAGGATTGGCCGTAACCCACCGGTTTTCTTGGGGACAATGAAGTAGGGGCTGTAAAACCCTGACCTCATCTCAGCTGGAGGGACAGCCTCGATTGCACCCTTTGCCAGCAGGGTAGCAACCTCCGCTCTCATGACCGGGGCGTTGCCACCGACCAAAGTAAAGCGGACTCCCCTGAAGCGGGGAGGAGACCGTGCGAACTGAATTGCATAGCCGAGCCTGATAGTTCGGACGACCCAACGGGACAGATTGGGGAGCTCTAACCAAGCCACCAAAAATAGATCCAGTGGAATCATCCGAGCCACAGGCGTCCCCCCGGAGGGGCAGCGGAGCGGAGTGACCGGCACAGGCGAGGGTGGCATAGCGACCCTGCGCGCGTGCACAGTCATGCTCCGCGCCCTGACAGAGGAGACCAGGGAAGGACCAGTGTTCCACGGGGGTCTGCTCTGCCAGGGGTCTGGCGATAGAGGGGGATGAGAGCGGTGTGGTCCGGGGACGGCACGCACTGTCATCCTCGCCCTCAGGGACAGAGGAAGACGAGAGTGGCGAGGCACGGGGGCGTCGCGCACTGCCATCCAGCTCTGTGTGCTCAGTGATGGTGTCAAATCTTTCTTTAACCACAATAGGGTGCTGCCCACCCGTGGGTGAGCAGCGGGGAGTGGAGAACCAAAGATTCTCCCCCGGCCCTCCACCGGGGGAAGGAGGGGGCCTGCTACTGCCTCCTGAGAAAGATCCGATGCCATCACTGAGCAGCCTGTCTCAGGAACGCCGCTTGGCCTGGCGTTTAGTGGGGCGCGGGGCCTGAGGGGGCTGCGGCGCCTTCCTGCGGCTTCCTCCACGACGCGGCCCGGGTGAAGGCTGCTGCTGGGGCCGTGCGGGAGGGGCGGGAGCCACAGGAGGGCGCCCTCGGCGGCGAGCAGGCTGAGGCGTCTGCACCGACGGCTGGGTGGAGGCAGCAGCTGGCCGTCGGGGCAGAATATGTTTAATCGCCTCAGACTGCTTCTGGGCGGTTGAAAACTGCTGGGCGAAGTCCTCAACCGCACCGCCGAAAAGGCCAGCCTGGGATATGGGGGCATCGAGCAGACGAGTCTGCTCGGTGTCCCGCATATCGGCCAGGTTGAGCCATAGATGACGCTCCTGGACCACGTTAGTGGCCATCACCTGACCCAGGGAGCGTGAGGCCACTTTCGTCGCCCGGAGAGCGAGGTCAGTGGCGGCACGCAGTTTGTCGAACGTCCCTGGGTCAGTCCTGCCCTCGTGCATGTCTCTGAGCAGCTGGGCCTGGTAGACCTGCAAGGTGCTCATAGCATGCAAAGCAGCAGCCGCCTGTCCTGCAGCTCTGTGAGACCTCGCCACCATAGATGACGAGAACCCATAGGCCTTGGACGGGTGCTTAGGATTACCATGAGAGGAGGCACTCTGAGGACACAGTTGCATCGCAACAGAGCGCTCCACCGGGGGAATCCCAGTGTACCCATGGGCAGCCGCGCCATCGAGGGGAGGAAAGGCGGAGAAAGCTGAAGAGCGTTCACGGGAGGTCAAGGGAGCCTTCCATGATCTCGACAGCTCCTCATGCAGCTCCGGGAAGAAAGGAATTGGGGTTGGCTGAGGCCGGAGGCGGCAGCCGCACCCAAAAACCAATCGTCCAGCCGCGAGCGCTCAGGGCAGGGCGGAGGGTTCCACTCTAGCCCGATGCTCGCGGCTGCCCGGGACAGCATGGCCGTCATCTCGGGATCCGACATGAGCAACGCTGGGACTCCCGAAGGAGGCAACGCAGCCGCATCCTCACTTCCCGAAGACTCTAGCCCACCTTGTGATGCTGCGATCGACATCGCGTCCTCCTCTGGAGCGCCGAATGAAACACGCGGGACCTCCGAAGAAGTACCCGCCTGAATCACCGCGGCACTCACGGGTTGCAACACAGCGGAGGGGGGTGTGGTCCGAGGACGCATCGTCAGATTGCTCCACACCGTCACCCTCAGATCACCCTGTCCCCCAGCCGAACTACCACCTCTCCTGGAGGAAGCAGGACGGGTGGTGGAAGTGGGGACTCTCACTGATAGATCATTGAGTCTCAATCTAAGTGTTGCGATGGCCATGTTCCCACAGAAGGAACATGAGTCATCCACGAGCGCTGCTTTAGCGTGCTCAAAGCCCAGACACACAAAGCAGCGCTCGTGCCCATCAGAAGATGACAGATATCGACCGCAACCAGAAGAACACGGGCGAGATATCTTTAAAAAGACGTGCCACGTGCAGCTCTTTTAGGAGAGGAAAAACTCTGCAATGCTGAGGCGACCAGGGAGAAAGCACAAAGTCTGGCAGACCACTGCACAGATCGCAGGCAATGTGAAGACTCGCTGGAAAGCGCCGTCACACCAACACTGGAGAGTTCACTCGTCTCGAAGAGGTGAGTCACTTGTAAACTCAGTTTGTGGCTGTGGAGTGAAGAGATTCTCTTGGCTCCGAAGCGAAAGCATGCTGCGTTTGCGTCCGCATCCTCCCTTTATACCCACGTGGTGAGGCGGGGATACGTTATGCAAATTCCGCAGACCCATGGCATTTTCTTGCCATTGGCTCGTTTTTTAATACTCGAAGAGGATTGGCTTCTAGGCGAAACCCCCATTCTCCGTCATCCGACGTAACTCGGAGTGACTACGAAAGGGAACCAAGGTCTCCTTAGTATTCATAGCAGCAAAGGAAACCATGCCACAATGTGCATGTTTTATGCTACTAGTTTCAATCAAGTATATATTTGATACACCTGACGGTGACATGGACTTGGTTTCACATTTGAGGGAGGACTGTATCATCATCATCAAATAAAACCTTCAAAATCCACATTAAGATGGAGTTTGTTTTAAACCTACTATCCTCCATCCTCCATTTAGCCACGTCTTAAAGAGTTAGTTCACCCAAAAATGAAAATTAAGTCATTAATTACTCACCCCCATGCTGTACCAACCCCGTAAGGCCTTCGTTCGTCTTCGGAACACAAATGAAGATATTTATGAATAAATCTGAGAGGTGCATGACTGCTACATAGGCTCCCTAAGGGAATGACACTTGACGGCCTAGAAAAGTCATTAAAGAAAATGTTTAAATATTCCATGTTGCAACAGTGGCTCAACTATAAGTTTATCAAGCGACGAGAATACTTTTTGTGCGAAAAAACAAACAAAAATAACGACTTTATTCGACTATTCCTTTTCTTCCTTGTAGGCCTGAAACGAGACTTCAAGAGATTTCCACGACGCGCACGCGCGAGAACTTAACTGAAGTAGTTGAAGGAGATCGCAATTCTCGCGCATGCGTCGTGGAAATCTCTTGAAGTCTCGTTTCAGGCCTACAAGGAAGAAAAGGAATAGTCGAATAAAGTCGTTATTTTTGTTTTATTTCCGCACAAAAAGTATTCTCGTCGCTTGATAAACTTATAGTTGAGCCACTGTTGTGACATGGAATATTTAAACATTTTCTTTAATGACTTTCTGGGCCGTCCGGTGTCATTCCCTTAGCGAGCCTATGTAGCAGTCATAAACCTCTCAGATTTAATCATAAATATTTTCATTTGTGTTCCGAAGACGAACGAAGGCCTTACGGGGTTGGTACAGCATGGGGGTGAGTAATTAATGACTTAATTTTCATTTTTGGGTGAACTAACCCTTTAACATGCTTTTACCTCACTAATGGTAGTTTTAATGTGATACTTATTGTAAATGCTCAGTAACCACAACACTTATCATGCTTTTACTACAGAAACCCTAGGTTTACTGTGATGGGTGTAGCAACAGTAATCACAAAACCTACCATGCTTTAAACCTCAGTAACCTTAGTTTTACTGTGATTGGTGCAGTAAAGGACAGTAATCACAAAACATACCATGCTTTTACCTAAGTATTGGTAGTATCAAAGTGATATTTGTTGTAAATGGATATTAACCACAACACTAACCATGCTTTTAATGCTTAATAATGTAACATCCTATTTCTGTAAATGAAATCAGTACTTTTTCCTTTTAACAATTCTATATATTATACATAAGGATATTTTCTTTTTTCTTTTTTCAGCTGAAAAGACCAAAAGGGCCTTTCGGACTCAGTCGACCCATTATTGTTTGAGGACAAGTTAACCGAGGAGACTGACTGCTGCAAAGGCAAATATTCGCAACGGTATATATGTGCTGGTTTTAACCCTAAATCAAACATTTTATAAAAGCATTTGTAATTTCTTAAACATTTTCTTACAAAACCCATAGCCCAATCAGTACGAACATAGTCTCAAAGTCTTAATAATTCACAAGATTTAACAAGTTGTAAAATTCGTACGATATTCATACATATTTGTATAGTATACTCGTACATAATCCTGCAGCTTTTACTCCTAGTGCTGTCATTGGCCACTTCTTATTCCTGTACATTTATGGCGATATTTGTAAATCAGTTGTGCCCCTTCTTGGAAAGTAGTCAGATGTCCCACACACTGTCAGAAAGTTTATATTAATTGTATTGTATTCATTAAAATGATTACAAATTGGTCCCTGTCTGTTCATTTTCCAATGATACATGATTTCTCTTCACACCTCATAAGTTTGCAAGAGTGGAAAAGCTCATTTGACTTGTCACATAACATCATATATTTGATTATTTTGTCATAATCAGATCAGTTACACTGCTGATAACTGTCCCGTTTGCATGTAATTATGCTATTTTTAAAAGAGTTCATGTGATTATTGCTTGCTATTAAATACATACTTTTATTCATAGAAATGCCCACATATCAGTGAATTTATTAAATAAACAAAAATACCTGACTGTTACGTAACTGCAACGTAATCTGGTGACCAAACTTTCGTCGTGGCAACGTAACCAGAGCCGGATTAACGCAAAGGCAAACTAGGCACGTGCATAGGGCCCGGTTGGCGGGATGGGGCCCAGACAGAGGGACAAAAAATAAAAAAAATGCACAAATGTCCTATCTCGTTCAGGCGGCGATAATACACTCGCGTTTCGGAGTCTGGATAGACGGAATTGTCATTTGCATGGGCCAGCATTGCATCATGAGTAAGGTTACCATTTGCACGTCTTAAAGGGTTAGTTCACCCTAAAATGAAAATTAAGTCATTAATTACTCACCCCCATGCTGTACCAACCCCGTAAAACCTTCGTTCGTCTTCGGAACACAAATGAAGATATTTTTGATTAAATATGACAGCTGGATCACTCCTCCATAGGCTGCCTAAGGGATTGAAACCTGACGGCCCAGAAATTCAATGAAGAAAATGTTTAAATATTCCATGTCACAACAGTGGCTCAAATATTTTGAGCCACTGTTGTGATTTTTCCGAGCTCTTCACCGCTGGCCCACCCATGGCTATGTGACCGTCTAAACAGCCGCTTCCCCCGGGGAACAGCCTATCACGATGAGCCTGCCCGGCCGCGTGTGGTTCTCTCATCGCCGCTGAGGACCCTCTCGTCCTGCGCGGTCTGCTTGGGCTTAACATGCTCGAGAAGCTTTAGAGAACCCGGAGAATTGCGGTCATTGTAATTGCTGCCATGTAGTTTATACTTAGCCGGCCTTTAGTTGCACGACCAACCGCGCCGTGCTCGGGCTTTCTGATTCGGAGGGGAGACACGGTGATGATGACGCGCTACCGGGGGATTCCCGGAGCGCCACCTCTCTAAAATATTTGAGCTAAAATATCTGACATCAGCCCAATCCGCATTCCCTGAAGAGGACATCTTTGCGGGAAAACCCCACTCTCGTTGACGAACCAGTCGGTTCCGGCGACGGGGATGACGCGGTCCTTTTAGCGTTCCCTAGGCTAGCGCTCACGTGGCTTTGCCTCAGTCCATCCTCCTGGAAGTTTGTGAGCGAGCGGCCGCTCGCCTCAACATCGTGTGGCCAGCTCCACAGAGCTCCACGGACCAGGATAGGAATATTTACGATGGGTTAGCGCTGGGACCACCGCCCAGTCTGAGGCGGCTGGAGCGTCCCGCTAGACTGTTAACATGGTCTCGCGGGCCTTGATGTGTTACGATTACGTGTTGAGGCCTTCAATTTATGCCGGTCCCGAACGCAAGCGGCCTGCCTGTTGTTCGACCATTGGGAGTAACTTTACACAGGGTCTCCCACCGACGGTCGGTTAATCCCATCTCGTGGCTGCCCAGCCCGTGTGTTTAGTGGAAGTTGTGTGTCCCCCCCCCCCCCCCCCCCAAAAAAAAACAACAACAACAAGTTACAGGGGGTCTGTCGTGAGGAAAAGTACATAGCAGTGTTACCACACCGCACGCACTTGGTTCCCCTCACCCAGTCATTAAAGGCTTCGGCCCCAGTGTTTCCCTACACAAAACACACACATTACTAAACAACACATTTAATAAACGAATCAAATGAATTCGTGCAGATTTATATATCTGCCAACATAGAGAGCAAATCTCTCTGATCCCATGCATGTCGCCCTGAGTCCGTCCACAAGAGGGCGCCATTGCCTCAAAAATCAACCAGCTGGGCTCACACAGCTGAGTTGCGGCTGCCCAGCCCATGTGTTTTTAGTGGACGTTGTGTGTGGAAGGCCCCTGTGTTCCCCAACACAAAACACACACATAACTAAATAACACTTTTAAACAAACAAATTAAATAAATCCGTCACAGAGGGAGTATCTCTCTCCGCAGATATTAGCATGTCCTAATAGCACCCCTGCATGTCGCCTCTAGTGTGCCCACTAGATGGCGCCTTGCATCACAAATGAACCAGCTGGGCCCATTCAGCCCCGCTCCGGCCCGAGCGGGGGCGCTTGCTAGTGACAAAGCGGCTTGGCAAGCCGTTTCAGCGCCCGAGTGGGTTTTTGCGTACCGTAACCCAGGGTTACAAGCTGCAGTTTGCAATAAAACCTCCGCATTTCAACGGCGTTCTCTCTTCTCACACAGAAGAAAACGCCTCACACATTCTGGAAAAGGAAATTTCCTCCCTCCTAACAAGGGAGCGATTCAGATGGTGCCACCCAATCTGATAAACCATGGTTTTTATTCCTGGTATTTTCATGTTCTAAAAGGCGTGGCGCCCCCCGCCCTATATTGGACCTTCGAGTGTTGAACAAACATTTGAGGAAATACAATTTCAGAATCTGACACAATGCTCTCTCGCCTGTGCCATAAAGCAGAACGACTGGTTCACATCAGTCGATCTGAAAGATGCTTTCTTTCACATAAGCATCTACCCTCCACACAGGAAATATCTTTGTTTCGCCTACCAAGGCATTTGTTACGAAGTCACAGTTCTTCCGTTCGGGTCCCTGAACGTTCTGTCTGTGTGCGGAGGTGGGCCTGGCGCCCCTGAGACTATCAGGGCTGAGAATTCTGACTTACATAGACGATTGGCTCATCATAGCCAAATCGAAGGAGACGGTGTCGCTGGACACCGGCCGGGTGCTCGCACACATCACATCCCCCGGGTTCTAGGTGAATGCGAGCAAACACAATCTGACTCCCAGTCAGAATGTAATTTTCCTGGGCTTGGAATTGAACTCAGTCTCCATGCGAGCGTGTCTCTCAGAGCGCGTTCGCTCTCTGATGAACTGTCTGTCGCAGTTCAGAGGAGGGGCAAGAGTACAATATCGCACATGCCTCAGGCTGCAGGGTCTCATGGCTTCATCTATCCAAGTTGTGCCGTTGGTCTCCTGAGAATGAGAGCGTTCACGAAATGGGTTTTGTCACTACATTTCAGCCCGATTCACGATCTCTGCCGCTCGGTAACGGTGACGCGCGCCTGCTCGGCGGCCCTGCGTCATTGGGAGAGCTAGAACTTTTACGCACGGGGGACCCCCCTCGGGACGGTTACGATGCGGAAAGTTGTGACGAGAGATGCGTCCTTAACAGGCTGGGGATCCACCCAGGAAGGCAGAACGGTGAACGGTCTGTGGCTGAGCAGACTACGTTCAGCGCACATTAACTATTTAGAGCTTTTACCAATTGGAAAGCTCTGAATCATTTTCTGCCTTGCCTGCAGGGATATCCCGTTCTAGTACGGTGCGATAATACCACGGCAGTGGCTTATATCAACCGTCAGGGCGGCATGTGCTCGTCGAAACTCCACGCTCTAGCTTACAGGCTTTTGGTGTGGAGCAGACAGGTTTTTCTGTCATTACGCATGACTCATGTCCCAGGTATTCCGAACAGAGGCGCGGATCTGCTATCGAGGGGAAACTCAATCTACGGGGATTGGCGTCTTCACCTGCAGCTAGTGCAGAGGTTATGGATGAGATTCGGACAGGCAGCCGTAGATCGTTTCGCCTCGCGCGAAAATCACCATTGTCCTATGTTCTTCTCGCTAAAGGACGTGGACGCACCCCTCGGGGCAGACGCACTGGCCCACCCATGGCCCAAAGTGCTGCTGTATGCTTTTCCTCCCCTGTGCCTGATAATTTTCACACTGGCCAGGGTGAGAGAGCACGACCTGTCTCTCATTCTGATAGCACCCAGGTGGCCCAAAGCCCCGTGGCTGGCAGAGATAATCCCTCTGTTATACGCCGAGCCATGGCGCCTTCCCGTTCGCACGGACATACTGTCCCAAGCCAACGGGGAGATTTACCACCCCCCCCCCCCCCCCCCCCGGACAGGGAGGCTCTCTGGGCCTGGCCCGTGAGAGGACAAACCTAAATGCACTGGGGCTCCCGCCGCGTGTAATTGCCACTACTCAGAATGCCAGGGCCGTTTCCACGCGATCCCTATATGGCTGTAAGTGGCTAGTGTTCGAAGGGTGGTATGATGGGCGTGGTCTCACATCTTATCAGTGCTCGGTGCCTGATATTTTGTGTTTCCTGCAAGACCTCATGGAAAGAGGCAGGTCCTTTTCCACTATTAAGGTCTACCTGGCAGCGTTTTCAGCCTGTCATGTGGGTTTTGAGGGATCCACCGTCAGGCAGCACCCTCTAACCCGCAGTTTTATGAAGGGTGCACGCCCCTCTTTGCCGGTCATCAGGAGTTCTGTTCCAGAGTGGGACCTACCCATGGTGCTGGAAGCGAGGTCTCTGTATCCTTTTGAGCCTCTGAGGAGTATTTCCCTTAAGCTGCTGTCCCTCAAGACAGCTTTGCTCTCGGCCTTGGCATCTGCTAAACGGGTCAGTGAGCTACATGCACTCTCGGTTCACCCCTCGTGCACCAAATTCTCCCTAAGTGGAGATTTTCCTTAAGCCTAACCCGGCCTTCATGCCGAAATGGTTCCCTGCGTTCACTTCAGAGGTTTTGGAGCTATCCGCTTTTCACCCTCCACCCTTTGCCTCCCCGGAGGATCAGGGGCTGAATGCTCTGTGTCCCGTCCGTGCTCTGCAAGCATATATGACCAGGACCAGTGCTTTCCGCAAGAGCGACCAGCTCTTTGTTTCAAGGGCTCCCCTGCATAAGGGGAGTTCCATTTCAAAGCAATGCCTCTCACATTGGCTTGTGGACGCTATACTATGGCTTATGAAGTAAAGGGAGTGCAGCCCCCAAGGGGCATCAGAGCTCATTCCACAAGGGGCTTAGCCGCCTCTTGGGCTTTGTTCAAGGGAGTGCCACTGCAGGACATCTGCTCCGCGGCCAGCTGGGCCTCTCCTCATACCTTTGAGCGTTACAACCGGTTGGATGTCACCAGAACTTCGGTGGCACACTCGGTCCTAGGGGTAGGGTCCTCTTAGCCCTTTCCCACAGCCCCGTTTGGTTAACCAACGAGGAGTGAATGGGCCGGCTGGCCATGTTCATTCCTGTCACCAACCATTCGCATTCCTTCTTGGGTTTAGCTATGTGCATTGGTGGTGTGGGGGCCATTATCATGTATGTGTCTCATGCATGTTTCATGCCCTGCTTGTCCACAGCAGTTTAGCATGGCGGAAAACTTGCAGGGTCGTGTGTGGGACGTGTCAGGCACTGCCTCTCTGAGGTGACCGTCCTTCTCTGGCCTTCAAAACCTCACTGTGAGTGCATTGGGCAATCGGGGAGCTGTCCATGTCTCTAGGTGGATCTCACTGTAAAAAAAAAAAGTTAATTTACAGGTAATGCCCTGTATTTTTTACAGAATTTTCCTGTTTTTTCATTATACAGTGAATACCTGTTAATTTACAGATTTTTGCTGTAATTTAAAGGTCCACTATTATATTTACAGGTAATTGTTTGTATTTTGGTTTTACATCAAAAAGATGGCGCCAGTGTGTTGGGCAAGCCGTCAGCCAGCTTCACGCTGCATCTGTCTTTTGTTTGCTGCTGTTTTATTTCTGTGTTTCTGCTGCCGGGATGTAACTAGCCTTCTCGTTTATAATCGCGAAACTTTGTTTGACATCCGAGCGTCCTGTGAGGGCTTGGGGCTGTCTATGGATGGCTTGGGAGAACAGGCTGGAGGCCTCCCCCCATGGTTATCTAACATCCCAGATTACCTGCGCTGTTTCCCGTGTGATCTTCGCCGAAAAAAGCGCCACAGGAGACGTGGAAAGCGTGCCGGAGTGCTTGCTCGCCTCAAGGCTTACCTGGGGTCTTTGGATGTGCCTCGTCCTCGTCTCCTCTGCGGCGGGGGCGGCTGTCGCCCCGCTGTCTGTGGCTGCCGGGGTTCGGAGGTCCCGCGCCTGCGATGGATTCGACCTGTCTTCCCCGGCCCGTTTGCCGGGGTCTCGTCGCCTGTTGTGGGCTTTTCTCCTGCCGACTTGGCCTCACAGCGTCTGCTGGTGGGCCGGGCCTCTGCTGCCTTAGTGACAGCGTCTGGTTCGGGTGCTGCTCCTCCGACGCTGTTCCGCCTTCCTCGCGGCGTGACGCGCGGTGCCCTGGGGGCCGACACCGGGCTGGGAAACCCGGCGTTGGGGAGGAAACTTCGGCCGGACTGTCGACGTGGTGTGAATTCGGCTAATCTGCGCTCACTGCAGCGGGCCTCAATACCAGACAGCTTGGACTTAACTCTTCGTATGGCCCTGATTAATGTCAGATCACTGACCAACAAAACATTTGTGCTGAATGACTTTTTTACAACCCGCAAATTGGACTTTATGCTGCTGACCGAGACGTGGCTTCATGTTGGTGAGTCCGCTCCCTTTTCTGAGCTCCTCCCTCCAAACTGTACATTTTTTAGCTCTCCTCGGAACACTGGCAAAGGTGGAGGACTTGCCACTGTGTTTAAATCCACCTTCCAGTGTCGGCTGTCTGCGTCTGTCACCTACTCTAGTTTTGAGCTGCAGCTGTTTGAATTAAATTCCTCCTTGCCCATACTGTGTGCAGTTGTGTATCGTTCACCGAAATTCAACAAAGATTTTATGCAAGAGTTTGCTGGTTTTATACCAGATACCAGGTTAAACTATGACCATTTTATAATTTGTGGTGATTTTAATTTACACTTATGCTGTGAAAACAAACCTATGGTAAAAGACTTTTTAAATTTTCTAAACTCTTTTAATCTCACTCAATCGGTGTCTGGCCCAACACATGAAAAGGGACACACATTAGACCTTGTGCTGTCTCATGGATTGTGTGTTCATGTAAATGAAATCTGTAACGTTTGTATTTCGGATCACTATCCTGTTTTATTTACGATCACAGTCCCATGTTCTGTTGTTAAATCTCCTGCTGCACGCTGTCGTCGTGTAATTAACAGCCAAACTCCAGTACAGTTCTCTGCTGCCTTCAAAGACTCTATGCTCTATAACTTGGATGGAGGTGATGCTACTGGTGCTGATGAACTTATGAACCTTTTTAATTCAACCTGCACAAACATTTTGGACTCTGTGGCTCCTTTGAGGATAAAACACACTAAAGCAATTTCAGAGCCCTGGTTAAATGATACCACCCGCTCGCTCAGACGTGCATGTCGGCAAGCTGAGAGAAGGTGGAAAAAAGATAAACTCAGAGTGTCATATGAAATCCTACAGCAATATTTATCTGACTATCAGAGAGCTGTAAAATCTGCAAAGTCTGATTTTATTTCTAAGCTGGTCACCAACAACTGTCATAGGCCACAGGTTCTTTTCAATATGTTTACTACAATTACAAACCCCCGTAACTCTGCTCCTTTTACACCCACAGCGGAACTCTGTGACTCTTTCCTAAAATTCTTTGTTGAGAAGATTTTTGCTCTTCGATCTTCTGTAACCACCTCTTCTGACCTAGATCCCCCTGTTCCCCCAATGTGCCTTGCAGTTCTACATCAGTTTGAGCCCATATCAATCTCCTCCCTATTTGAGATGGTCAATCATTTGCGGCCCACAAATTGTCCTTCAGACAGCATTCTCTCTCGTCTTATTAGAGAAGTTTTTGATACCATTGGACCTTGTATTTTATCATTGATGAATACCTGTTTGGTCTCTGGTTATGTTCCGTCTGCCTTCAAACACGCCGTTGTACAGCCCTTACTAAAAAAGGAAAATCTTGACCCCACTGTTTTCTCTAACTTCAGGCCTATCTCAAAACTTTCCTTCTTATCTAAAGTCCTGGAGAAAGTAGTTTATAACCAGCTGCAAACATTTTTAATTAATAATAATGTTTATGAAAAGTTCCAGTCCGGCTTCAAACCCCGTCACAGCACTGAAACGGCACTTTTAAGAGTTTTTAATGACTTGCTTTTAACTATTGACTCAGGAGTCTCTGCTGTCCTAGTGCTCTTAGACCTCACTGCTGCCTTTGACACTGTTGACCACTCAATCCTCTTGTCAAGGTTGGAGAATTGTGTGGGAATCAAAGGTACTGCACTTAAGTGGTTTCAGTCCTACCTAACAGATAGGAGCTTCTCTGTCCACCTTGGCGATTATTCCTCTGAGACAGCACCATTTACCTGTGGTGTCCCTCAAGGTTCTGTCTTGGGCCCCATTCTATTTTCGTTTTATATGCTGCCCCTAGCCTCCATTTTTGAGAAGTATGAGATCTCCTTCCATTGTTTTGCAGACGACATTCAAATTTACCTGCCCCTGAAAAGAAAGAGCTCATTACAGCCCCTGCTTGACTGTATGAAGGATATCAAAACGTGGATGAACCTAAATTTCCTCAACCTAAACGAAGACAAGACAGAGGTCATAGTGTTCGGACATCCTAAACTGTTTGATGTGGACTCTCTTGGCCCTCTAACTTCAAACAACCGCTCAACTGTGAGGAGTCCTGGTGTTATATTTGATAGTGCATTTAAACTTGATAAACAGATATCCACCACTGTTAGATCCTGCTTCTTCCAGTTGAGAACTATAGCCAAGGTAAAGGCCTATCTCCCGCATAAAGATTTAGAGAGGGTGATTAATGCCTTTATAACTTCTCGCCTTGACTACTGCAACTCCTTATATGTGGGCTTAGATAAGACATCTATTCAGCGCCTGCAGTTGGTACAAAATGCTGCTGCCCGCCTCCTAACAGGAAAAAAGAAGAGAGACCACATCACACCTGTGTTGCGCTCCCTCCACTGGCTTCCCGTTCATTACAGGATTGATTTTAAAATCTTGCTTTTAACTTTTAAATGCCTAAATGGATTGGCTCCATTGTATTTAACAGAGCTTCTTAATGTTCACACTCCAACTAGAGTGTTGAGATCCACCAATCTCCTCCTCCTGGATGTGCCCAGAAGCAGACTTAAAACCAGAGGCGATAGAGCCTTCAGTGTAGCTGCCCCAAACTTGTGGAACAACCTGCCACTCCAGATTAGAACTGCCCCAACTCTCGCACGCTTTAAATCTCTGTTAAAAACACATTTCTTTTCTCTGGCATTTCCTCTCAGCTAAGTTTTGTTATCTTTCCTGGCAAATTTTAAACTTAATTTCACTATATATCATATACTGTATATTACAATGTTTTTGGTTGTAGTTTTACTGTGTGCCTTGTTGTATTTTTATCCTGTGAAGCACCTTGGTCAACCTTGGTTGTTTTAAGTGTGCTATACAAATAAAGTTGATATTGATATTGATATTGACATCAATTTTACCGTTTTTTTTATGAAATTGTCTGTATTTTTACAGGGTTATGTGTAATTTTACATTAAAAATTCAGTAATATTTTACAGATTATTTCTGTGAAATTAGAAAACAAAGAAAAGAAGGTTTAACTGCAGAAATCAGCAGTCATTTACCATGTTGTCCTTGAAGATCATTAAGCGTGTGGGTGTCAAAGTGAGTTTTAAGGTTAAATAATTGTATTTGTATAGGTATACAAACAGTATTTTAAATTTTGTCTTGCAAATATAAAATCTTTAGTCGTATAGCAATAAACTCTTGCAAATCTTTCAGACTGTATTTGAGTCTTGTCTTGCAAATGTGCTCATTTTGATAATCATTTGTATTATTCTCCCCTAATTTCATGTTATGTTTTTATGAATATTTTTCCAAATCTGCGTTGCTGCACACATTGCGTGGCTTTGTGTGCGTGCGACTGTGTGTGTGTGTGTGCTCGCGCGCGCGCGCAATGACGCAGATTCAAATTAGTGCTCCGATTGATCGGCGGTCTCTATAAAGGCCGATCCAGAAAAGCCGATCAGAAGACGCAAAACTCGCGAGACAATTTTTTATGCCCTGGTAAAAATCGGTAAAAATGGCTTCAGCAGTCTGAGGAACATGATCATATAAACGTTTTCCAAATTAAAACTATCTAATTAGCGTAGTATTATTTTGTATTATTCTATCTTTGTGGATTTGCTTGTTCACGAGACAATTCGCATCACATTCGCGGCAGAATAACGTCTGTCTCCTGCACGCGAGAGAGGAGAGAAGAAGAAAGTTGGCAAATGTCAGTTCAGTCGTAAGTTCATTCTTTATGTCCTTAGGGGTGTGCGATGTGTATTGTCTATAATGATATTGTAATCATTGTTTTAACGATGTATGAGGCACTGTGAGCTGACATCGCATTTGTCTCTCGTGCTTTCACTGCGCGATGTGTCAGTGCAGTTGTAGGCCTATGTCCCCAAATTAGTTTTTGTCTTATATTTATATCATATTCTGTTCTTATATTAGAATATCACATCAGTAAGAGTGCCGTTTTCCCGTGCACAAGTGTGATATATTTATGTTATACAATAGTTAAATTAAAAATAAATTAACATGAGTTACTTTTTAGACACCATATTGTCAATATTGTTTGTTTTCCCTTTATTTCGCCGACTAGAATTTCAAAATGAAACCGTAGCAGAGTCTTAATGCAACAGACAGCGATGATTTCTTGACTGAAATCCACGTTTTGAACGAGTCATTTTAACGATTCAATGAACAATCACTTGTTTCTTTCCCGAATGAATTTCGCCGCCTACTGGCGGATTTAGTTTCATATTTAAAGTACCCTTTAATTAAAACGTTAAAATTAGAAATCATTTCATATTTAAATATTGAATATTGATAAAAAAAAAAAACTCTCATAGCTTTATTTATGCAATTGTAAATGGAGTGTAAATATTAATGCCACTTCTGATGCCGCTTCTGTGTCACCTCTGCACTGCAAAGATGGATTTTGATTGAATGATTTAATTTGACTGGTAACGGTGGTACTGTATAATTATTGTGTAATTAAGTATGATTGTATAAATAAGTATAATTACTGTACAATTTAATTTGAATAATTTGAATGTTAGTAGGCTATTTGACATAAAAGGTGATGCATAACTCTAAATAAGTTTAGAAAAAATGTCCACATATAGGTGAAAATGCCCCTGGAAATCAATTTAAGGTGGCAAATATTGCACATTAATTAATCATTTCTGTCACTACTGTGAACTGACCACTGCATAGAATATGAAAAATATGAATATCTTCTGAGTCTGCTGTCAACAACAGGCCTAAACCAGCCAATGCACCAGCACAAAAACACAATCAGTAAAATATCATCTAATTATTATCAACAAAACGTTTAAAATATCGAGATATATTTTTGTCAATATTGCACACCCCTAATGTACGGTATTAATTTTGATTTCTTCAGGTCTTAAAAGCCTTAAATTTGACTTTAAAAAGTGTGCAGGAACCCTGTATAAAGGTATACAGCAATTGCATTTTAATGTGGATAATTTTACATGTTCTAAATGATATACTAAGCTTCTATTTCCAATTAATCACTTATCTTGATGTTCAGTGTTTGTTCAGTTACTAATACTGTAAATGTGCAGGTATTCTATTTAGTTAATTAACAGAAAGTGACTGTAAATTTGCTATTATTAAGTACTTAAATGGAGATTGGTCAAAGTTGTGAAATTGGATCTGTACAAATAAAAAATAAAAATAAATTTACAAACATTTGTATTTTAATTTATGCATTTTTATACATCATTTCATTGTTATTTAACACAGAAAAACTATATATTAAAAGATAATTACTGTAGATAGACAGCATTATTATATAAAATAACTTTATAAAACCCTAAATTTACAGTTTAACCTGAAAGTTAAATGTCTTTTTAATGTAATTTGACATAATTTATCCGTTTTTCCACGGTTTAATAAGCCATTATCAACAGTAATAAACTGTAATTTAATTCTGTATTTTTACGGTTTTTCCATGTAATTTTGTGAAACGGTTATTTGCTGTAATTTAACGGAAACCGTCTGGAAACTTTGCTGCCAGAGATTTGCCGTTTTTTTTACAAGATTTTTTTTTTTACAGTGCACGAGATGATGAAAGAGAACATGATTTGGTCGCACAAATTATTTATAGTAAGCCGCTCTCTGGATAATAATGAACAATAATGAAACTGTACTGCATTAGGGGTGGAACGGTACACAGAAGTCACGGTTGGGTTCATACCTTGGTTCAGACATCACGGTTCGGTACGATTTCGGTTCAATGGAGTGAAAAGCAAAACAAAAATGCAGAAGGCATTTTTATAAATGTCTTAAGCCTTGTAGTTTTAAGCTGTATAAGTTTTACTAATAAAGGCATAGAACCAGTTTATTTGTAGTGCACTGACAATAGTTTTATATAATTAGTTTATTAATTAAATTAATAAAAAGACAAAATGACCTTGATATATGTTTGGTAATTGTACCTGAATGAATTTAAAATTAATTTGCTATATTTCAGATCAATATATATTGTTTTCCTTAATTTTAATTAACCCTAACTTTATTCTCATCTGAATTATAAATAAATGATTTCCGTATAAAATAATTACCATTAAAAACACATTTGATTTTCTTTTTTAATCAATGTAGAATGTGTAACTTAAAAATAAACAGATTAGTACTCCGAGGACAAGAAATGAAAACCAATCCGATACGATGAATCTCCAAAAGATGGAACACACAGACTGTTTTTAAATGGGGTTGGATAAAAATGTTTTGCTTTTAAAACAGTGTGTGTGTGTTGGGTTACAGTTGTAGGTTACAGTTTGACAAGAGTTTAGAGTGTGACAAAAGCACAATGTTGTGTTTTATTGCGAGTGTACACAAATATAAGTAAACACTTTGCAGTTTGAATCATGTCCTGTATGAACAAAATGACGGAGTATGTTTTTATGTTTCCACTGTTCGATCGCGCCCGCGTGACCGCGTCTCTCTCTCACACACACACACACACACACACACACACACACACACACACACACACACACACACACACACACACACACACACACACACACACACAGTTCGATCGCGCCCGCGCATCTCTCTCTCTCTCACACACACACACACACACAGAGTTAGATCGCGCCCGCGTCTCTCTCTCACACACAGAGTTCGATCGCGCCTGCTTGTCTCTCTCTCTCTCACACACACACACACACACACACACACAGAGACAGAGAGAGTTCGATCGCGCATGCACCCCTCTCTCTTTCGCGGGGCTGAAGCCAACAGAGCACGTTATAAAAACGTATACTTAAAATAGGCTACACATTTCTGTTTTAATAAATGCTCATAGTAAATCATAGCATATTGCCTAAAACGTAGGTAACTTACAAAAATAGTCAGTGATACATTTGCGACCCATTAAAAATTAGGCCGCAATGGCATTTCAAAAGGTCGCATATGCGACCATTTTGGTCGCAGTGTAGTTCCCTGAAGGGGGTGTGGCCTTACCTGGCAGTGGCTGCGCGCTTCTGTCTGTTAGCCAGACTTGGTGTAATTGGATGCTTCTGCAGAGGTCAGGTACGGATGCCCTTCCCATAGGTGGATCTCTCCACTCGATGTTTCAGAGAACCGGGGTTACGACAGTAACCTATTGTTTCCTCGTTTCCATGGTTTCCATCTGCTCGCGCGCGCTCCTGTCTTTGAATCAGATAGCTTTGAATGCGACTCAATGTTTACGCGCACGTACGCCCATTGAAACCATAGAACACGTCAAAAGGCACGCAGCATTTAAATAAACATTCTAGAATTATAACATTTAACAATTTAAAATATCATTCATTTTAAATAATGAATTTAAAACTCATTGTGTAGTTCTATGAACCATTCACTTGACAATTATGCTTTATTTTTTTATACCATTTTGTATTTATTTTTATTGTAAAGCAATTTCCAGACATCTGTATTATATATATATATATATATATATATATATATATATATATATATATATATATATATATATATATTACATTAAAAGAGAATATGAAGCACTATCTTTATATAAATTAAAGATGGTAATGAAATTACGGCTCGTGACGTTGGAGTTTTGCAGTAGGCCTAAGTCATAAAATTACCAAGTTATTACTATTAGAGTAGCCTACGTATCTGCGACGTTGTTGGTTATTTTATAACCTTAGGAGGACGTACTGACGACGTTGTGGTTTGGTCATATGATGGTAATGAAATTACGGGCATGCGACGTTGTAGTTACGTTGCCAGTAAGTCATAAAATTACCAAGTAATTACGATTAGAGTACGTATCTGCGACGTTGTTGGTTATTTTATAACCTTAGGAGGACGTACTGACGTTGTGGGTTGGTAAAATGATGGTAATGAAATTACGAGCATGCGACGTTGTAGTTACGTTGTCCATTGGTAAAGTCATGACGTGACCAAAAAGTACGAATACATTACGGTTACGTCGTGTGTTAGCTGGGTTCCCTGGCAATAAGACCGAAATAATAACATTAAAAGAAATACATACCATGATAAGATCTCGTGAATAAATGTTGATTAAACAGCTTCTCTGCTGCAGCCTGACAGGCAGAAATAATCGTGCTTTGATCACGAAAGATGATTCCCATTGAAATACATTAGTTTAAAAAACGTGCCTAACGAAATAAATGTGTCCGTGTCACGAATCAATTGATTAAATTACGTGACCATAATTGCCGTGAGACTGGGTTGCAATAGTCGCATAAAGTGACGGCATCAGCGTCGGCATCTCCGTTGATGGACAGTTGATTTTCTTTCGTCTAATATTCGACGATGTTAGATTAACATCTAACATCATCTTAACGTCTATCTGACGGACCCCCGCGTCGAAAAACAACGTCAACGTCAACACCTTTTTCGTTGAAACTTGACGCCAGGGGTCCAACATGTCTGCAGCGTTGAGCGATGTAGCCAATCACAGACGTGTTGATTTCTTGAACGCAATGGCCAATCACAAGCATTCAAGATAGACTCCCCTCACTGCTCAAAACAGACTTTTTGTTCAGTGCTGAATTCTGTATGCTGGCAAATCCTCTAATTATAACCAACAAAGTGTGGATATTATGAAAGATTCATTGTGCAGTCAGCTTCAATGTAATAACAGAGATGTGTGAGATCGCGATTAACTGTCAGCTTTTTAGAAATTATTAAGGGAGCGCACTTTGCGCGCATTCAGTCATGCCAAACCATGCACGCAGTAGCCTGCTTGCTTTTATGTTAAATTAACAGTGGTTTGTGTGTTAATGCTTCATTAACAAATAATTTATTATAGGGTAGGGTCGGGTTTTGTTTTCATCCATTTTATTTATTGTTTCCCTTTCGAGAGGTCTCTCCTATTGCGTAAGTAGCTTACGCTATGGGAAAACTCCTTTTCTCGAGAAATATTGAAGTCTTTATGGAAAACGCATTGCAGCTGCACAGCATACAGCAGTGAGCGAGGCAGCTCGGTCATTGGCTGTGCTGCGGCAACTGCACGAACCTATGACGGGACGACTCTGAACCCGCTTCCAATGAGCGTGCTTCGCGCCCGCGCGCGTCAGAGCCCGCCAAGATGGGCGTGGCTAAGGGCTATATATTGGGCGCCCCGTCATCTGAGTCCTTTAGATTTAATCTCCTTCAGCAAAGACCTTCTCTTCGCTGGATCCTCCGGATTTTTGGAGTCTTTTCGCCGCCGCCGTCGACAAGCCTACAGCAGGACTGCTACGAGGACGCCGGCGCCTTCAGCCGCCTTCGAACGCCTTCTGCTAAGCCATCCGGCGCGCATCACCTCATATCCTTTTAAAAGCTATTATTCTAAGTGTTCGCCCCCGCGACACTTTTTCAACTAAAAGAGCAAATTTAAAGGCGTTGTTCCAAATGCCTTCCTGCGCATCGTGTCGAGGCCTCCTTCCTGACGGGGATCGTCACATCATCTGCTCTCGCTGCCTGGGCCCGGACCATGCAGAAGCTGCCCTTACTCGAGGGGGATGCCCCGAGTGTGACACCCTGGGCCTCACCGAACTGCGCGCTCGCTTCGCCGCTTTCGCCGCGAGAGTGCCCACCACCACCGTGCTACCATCCCCTCTAGCTGAGCCGCGCAAGAAGAAGCGCCGCTCGCAGAGGCCGCCAGAGCACGCGGATTGTAGTGACGTCACGCCGGGCCAATCCCCGCGAGCTTCACCGCCACCCGAGGATTCCCCGCCGCCAGTTCAGTTCACACAGGCGGACCAGCACCCCTCCAGCAGAGCGATGGGTCTCGTCTCGTTTGGCGCGTCAGGGGATGACGAAAAGGATGACAGCCTTTCCCTTGATGCTGCATCCGACGACTGGCCGGGCTCTTCCTTCGACCCCGCGCCATCGACGCTAGCGGACACGAGTGTGGGCTCCAGCATGGATTCGGAGATCGTCCGCATCCTGTCTAAGGCCGTGGAAGACCTCGGGCTCGATTGGTCTTCCCCGGAAGAACCCGCCCGCAGCCGACTGGACGAGTGGTTCCTGCAGGGGTGCCGGCAGGCCCCCCGACAAAGGCCCTCCCCGTTCTTCCCGGAGGTTCATGACGAACTTACTAAGTCGTGGAAAGCCCCTCACTCCGCTCGCCTGAAGCCTTCTTTCTCTTCATCACTCTCCTCTGTGGACGGCGCGAAAGAAAGAGGCTACGAGGGAACCCCGCCCCTCGAGGAGGCTGTGGCCAACCACCTGTGTCCACCCTCCAGCGCGGGTTGGAAAGCCAAAGCTTCTCACCCCTCGAAGCCCTGCCGATCTACCTCAGCTCTCGCCGGTCGCGCATACGCCGCCGCCGGCCAAGCTGCGTCAGCGTTTCACTCCATGGCTGTCCTCCAAGTCTATCAGGCCAAACTTCTCCGCACCATGGACGAGTCTGGACCTGATCCTGAAGCGTTCAAGGACCTGCGCAGCGCCACCGACATAGCCCTGCGAGCCACGAAAGCCACCGCCCAATCCATCGGCCGTGCAATGGCGAACTTGACTGTCCTTGAGCGCCATCTCTGGCTGACGCTAACAGAGATGAAGGATGCAGATAAGGCGGCGTTCCTTGACGCGCCTATCTCCCAAAGCGGCCTGTTCGGACCAGCGGTGAGAGAGTTCGCTGAGCGCTTCACCGAAGCCCGGAAGGATTCGCAGGCTATGCGTCACTTCCTGCCCAAGCGCTCCAGCTCGTCGCAGAGCCGCCAAAAACCGCCTCAGCAGCAGCGAGTCAGGACGGCACCTCCCATCTCTCAGCCTAGACCGGAATCTGACTTCCGACGCCGCTCGCGCTCCGCCAACAGGAAGCAACCGCCCGAGCGACGGGGACCTCGGCCCAAGATTGTGCTGAACCCGGAGCCTCGTAAGTCTTCCTAGCTATAGGGAGAAAAAGAGAGAGCGCGCGTCTCGCAGAAGCCGGACCACTCTCTCCAAAACGTCTAAAACATTACCCAGTCCCCTTACAGGCGGCTGGAAATGTCTGTACAGCAGCCAATGGGCCAGCCGCACAGCTCGCTCACCTGCAAACAAACGCCGTTTTAACGGCGACACACAGAAATCACATAAAGAGTCATTTTCTGCCTGTGTCATTAAAGGGTCACGTGTCCACACTAAAGTGCGCATTCCCACATTTCAAAACTGTCAAAACAGTGCCAAATGCTTCCCCGGCTCAGGCTGGACGCCCCATAAATGTAGATCGTGTGCCCACTGTCATGTATGCACCACTACACATAAGCACTGTCCCCACAGTTATAAACACTTCCCCAGTAAAAGCGGGAAACCCTGTCAAAGTAGCGCGTGTGCCCGCTGTAATGCACGCAACCCTACTCACAAACACTGTTTACATGGCCAAAAACCGACCGCCACGAGCGGGGGGTTTTATGAAAGTGGCGCGCGTGCCTACCACAGTTTATGCACCCCCACCCATAAGCACTGCCCATACAGTCACAAAATTTTCTCCAGCCCGCGCTGTGAGCATTACAGATGCGGCGAGCGTGCCTGTAATCTCACACGCACCCCTGCATTCGGCACTAAACAAAGCTGCTCAGCGCGCGCCCGCGCCTCTGAGAGCCGTAAGCTCGGTGTTAGCACAGAGCGATTCGCCGGCGGGAGCCATACGTCACTGCGACACGACCAGCATTCAGCCCACATCTGTGCGAGCGAAAGCTTGGGAAAATATCCCCGACATGCCGAAATGGGTTCTGAACATAATAAAACACGGTTACTCGCTTCAATTCACTCGCAGACCACCACGCTTCTCAGCGGTGGTCGAGACGAAAGTGAGAAAAGATGTTTCACATGTTCTACGCACCGAGGTGCTCAAACTGATAGAGAAGGGCGCTATAGAAACTGTTCCTCCCTCTATGAGCGAGGCGGGTTTTTACAGCCGCTATTTTCTCGTCCCGAAGAAGGATGGCGGTCTCCGCCCCATCCTAGATCTCAGACGTCTGAACAAAGCTTTAATGATTCGCTCGTTCAGAATGTTAACAACCAAAAACATCCTCGCGCAAGTTCGCCCAGGGGATTGGTTTCTATCAGTGGATCTGAAAGACGCTTACTTTCACATTCCGATCACATTCATCACAGGCCATTTCTGAGATTCGCTTTCGAGGGACAGTCATACCAGTACACAGTACTACCATTCGGCCTATCACTGGCACCCCGTACATTCACGAAATGTATGGATGCAGCACTTTCCCCCCTGAGACAACGGGGTGTGCGAATACTGAATTATCTCGACGATTGGCTAGTCCTAGCACAATCAGAGAGTCAGTTAATGACGCACAGGTCTTGGATTACCAGCCATCTAGAATGCTTGGGTCTAAGAATCAATTTTGCAAAAAGCACGCTATCTCCCAGCCAGAATATTTCTTTTCTGGGAATAGTGCTAGACTCAGTGCAGATGACGGCGCGCCTCTCATCAGAGCGCGCGCTCACTATCCAGCGCCTTGCAACATCGTTCAGAGCGGGCGCGCGCGCCCCCGTCAAGCGTTTTCAAAGGATGCTCGGTCTCATGGCCTCGGCATCAGCTGTACTCCAGCTAGGATTGTTGCACATGCGTCCTCTCCAGCGCTGGCTCAAGAGCCGTGTCCCCACTCACGCGTGGCGCTCGGGCCATTTTTTAATCAGAGCGAATCACGGCTGCATAAAAGCCCTGACGCCCTGGAAAGCTGCCGACTGGTATCAGTCCGGTGTGAGTTTGGGTGTGAACACAAGGAGAAAAATGATCACGACAGATGCCTCCAAAATAGGTTGGGGGGCCCTTTACGAGGGCAGGCCTGTCTCCGGCTTGTGGTCAAACCCGGAGAAGCGCCTACATATAAACTGTCTGGAACTGAAAGCGGTCGCTTTGGCTCTCAGAGCCCTGCTTCCGTACCTAAAAGACGAGCACGTCCTGGTCCGTACGGACAACATGACGGTAGTCTCATATATAATTCGCCAGGGTGGACTCAGATCGAGCTCCCTGCACTCGATGGCCAGGGAACTCATCTTATGGTCCCAGAGCAACCTGCGCTCGCTGAGGGCAGCGCATGTGCCGGGTGCCCTGAACCAGGGAGCGGACATGCTGTCCAGAGACAAAGTTCTCCCAGGAGAATGGTCTCTCCACCCCCTGACGATCCAGTGGTTATGGCAGACCTTTGGCAGAGCAGAGGTCGACCTCTTTGCCTCCAAGGAAAATGCGCACTGCCCCCTCTTCTTTTTTAAAGAGCACAGACGCGCTCGCCGAAATCTGGCCGAACCGCCCGCTGTATGCCTTCCCCCCGATCGCGATGCTACCTCAGGTCATCAGTCGGGTCAAGGAAGAGAAATGTGCAGTGCTCCTAGTAGCCCCACTCTGGAAGAACCAGACGTGGTTTCCGGAGCTGATGCAGATGATGCAATCTGCCCCATGGCCGATTCCGCTGAGGCTAGACCCCCTCAGGCAGGCCAACGGGATGATCCTCCATCCCCGCCCCGATCTGTGGGCCATCCATGCATGGCCCCTCAACGGGTTCCCGGGGACCTCCCCAGTGGAGTGTTGAGAACCATCACGGAGGCACGAGCGCCCTCTACGAGGCGCTTATATGCCCAGAAATGGACGGTGTTCAGTGTCTGGTGTAAGACCAGGAACCTGAACCCTGAGACATGCGAGGTACCGAGCGTGCTCGCCTTCTTACAAGAGCTGTTGGAGGCAGGCCGCACCCCCTCCACGCTTAAAGTATATGTGGCTGCCATAGCGGCGTCACATGATCCTGTGGCAGGACGCACACTAGGGAAAAACCACCTAGTTGTTCGTTTCCTGAGAGGCGCCAGGAGGATGAATCCCCCACGCCCCCCCTCAGTGCCGATCTGGGACCTGGCCACGGTCCTGGACGCACTCAAAAGTGCCCCGTTCGAACCTCTACGAACTGTGCACCTTAAACAGCTCTCGCTCAAAACCGCTCTCTTGCTGGCTCTCGCCTCAGTCAAAAGAGTGGGCGACCTGCATGCGCTGTCATCAAGCGCTGCCTGCCTGGAATTTGGACCTAACGACAGTAGAGTTGTCCTTAGACCAAAACACGGGTATATTCCTAAAGTGCTCTCCACACCCTTCAGAGCACAGGTGATATCTCTGGCTGCGCTATCGTCTCCAGCAGACGAAAGCGACGCTAATTTACTCTGCCCAGTCAGGGCGCTCAGAGTATATTTGGAACGTTCTGCCCTGTTCAGACAGACAGAGCAATTATTCGTATGCTTTGGCGGCCGCACCAAAGGTCACGCTGTTTCAAAGCAGAGAATATCGCGCTGGGTAGTTGATGCTATAGCGCTGGCTTATGAAGCCAAGGGCCTTCAGTGCCCCTTGGGCATCAGAGCTCACTCTACGAGAGGCATGGCTTCCTTGTGGGCGTGGTCGAGTGGGATACCCATTCAGGATATTTGTGCGGCAGCAGGCTGGGCCTCGCCGTCAACATTTATCAGGTTTTATAACCTACAGGTCCCCTCATTACATTCCAACATACTGTCAGTCTAACTATAAAAAAAGTATAGACTGGAGTGTGTACATGCTGAGCATTATCTCCTCCCTTATAGGGTCCGTCTCTGACTGACTTAGAGGGTTTTTTATGCATATCAGTACATAAAGGTGCTTGTGTGTTTTTCCACTGGACGGCCATTGGGCCGTTCTACATTGTCCCGTATAAAGCCCGCCTTCGGCCGGCTCGCTGGATAATTACTTTGCTTAAAGGCTCAGGCATCTGCCTCTGGCTATAATAGAGCGAAGTCAGCATGCACGGCGTTTTACATGGTGTTCCCATAACGTAAGCTACTTACGCAATAGGAGAGACCTCTCGAAAGGGAACGACTCGGTTACTAACGTAACCTCGGTTCCCTGAGAGGAGGGAACGAGTATTGCGTAAGCTGCCGTGCTTGTGCTTGGTCAGTTCGCTTCAGTCGATTGAACCTAAAGGACTCAGATGACGCGGCGCCCAATATATAGCCCTTAGCCACGCCCATCTTGGCGGGCTCTGACGCGTGCGGGCGCGAAGCACGCTCATTGGAAGCGGGTTCAGAGTCGCCCCGTCATAGGTTCGTGCAGTTGCCGCAGCACAGCCAATGACCGAGCTGCCTCGCTCACTGCTGTATGCTGTGCAGCTGCAATGCGTTTTACATAAAGACTTCAATATTTCTCGAGAAAAGGAGTTTTCCCATAGCGTAAGCTACTTACGCAATACTCGTTCCCTCCTCTCAGGGAACTGAGGTTACGTTAGTAACCGAGTCGTTTTGGTATGTATTCAAGTGCATTATTTGCTAACAGAGACTGAGAGTCCATTGATTGCTTTTATTGTTTTTGGTTGTTTTGTTCATTTATTGTGGATATTTAAAATGTTTTCCATTTTCAGTGTTAAATAGTCTTTAGACATACAAGTTTATTGATCTTCGAAAAGGTGTACCTGCATTATTATGCCATTATCATGCCATTATCATTATTTTAGATGTAAATGGTCTCGGAACGACAATATTATCGTTTATCGCAATAATTTCTTGGACAAATCGTCCAGAAAAATTTGTTATCGTGACAGGCCTAAGAATGTATTGAGTATAAATGCCTCAGCTTCAGCAAAGTCACTTTGAGGCAAATCAGTGAACTAGGGTAGCTATTTCTATTCACTCTCGTACAGATCCTGCCTATGAATGAGGAAAGGCTGAAATCTCTGAAAAATGTTGTTCATTATGTTCCAATAATACATTTCATATCATTAAAGGGGTCACGACATGAGAAACCAAATTTGCCTTGATCTTTTGGTATATAAGAGATCTATGTACTATTAAAACTTCCTGCAAGTTTCACAGCTTAAGACGTCCTCCCCATTATAAACGAAGCATTTATTTAAAGCTGCAGTCCGGCGTTTTTCCTATTTGTCGCCATCTCTGTTTGAAATCTTTAATTGCAGTTATTCGCGGAATTATTAACTTTGCGTGAGTTGTACATCGGCATGACACAGCGCGGATGAACACTGTTTTGAGGAGACTGCATGCGTGTCTGTCCGTCACCGCGACGGTGTCGATACTGACAAGTAGTCATAGTGCTATGAAATAAACGGTTTATGAACTGAATCCCTGTTATGCATAAACGTGTTTTACATAATATAACTCTAATATTTTTTTGGGAAAAGAATCATTTTCACTTTACCGATCTGATTCAGATCCAATGCTTGACAATGGAGGAGGCGCGTTTGGTTTTCTTGGAGTAGAGTGATTTGCTCCCTCTCATAGCTAGCACACAATAATTCATATTTACCATAATAGCAAAACGAAAAAAGCCACAACAAAGAAAACTCCGTAACTGTGTGAATTAAGCGAACAAGTGTGCTACTGTTACACGGTTGAACTATTGAAATGTCTTACCTGTCCAACAGAAAAAAAGCCGTTTCTGCGTCCGTTTTGAACCCCTTCAAATATCACGGAGTTCACGCCACCTTTCAAAAGCCCTGCCAATGTTAATCCTTGTTTTCGCGTGGGCCCGGTTGCAATCTCATTTTTTCTCTACCCACTCCGAAGTCCGAATTCTCCTGCGTTTTACCCATGGTTTTACCACGGGTGAATCTCCAGTTGTCACTGGTGGTTGTCGTTTGAATCTTTCTGGATCCGCCATGAGTTTAATTATTTGAAGAGCTGTGAGAAAAGGCTAAAAGCTTCCAACTCCAACATCCGCTCACGCAATATACCCTACTTGCCGGGACTCCTTCTTTATGTGTACAGATGTGACGTTATGACGCAAAGACATGCTCGAATTTCCCGCGGAAATCCACCAGTACCACTGGAATTAAAATCATTATTACAAGCTTACCGTTTTGAATCGAGCAAAGGTAAGCAGATATTTTTGAACACTGGCTGGTTATGTTTTTTTTTATTATTATTATTTTGGATCATTTTTAACCCAAAAAAGTTACGGACAGCAGATTTAATCAAGCTCTAAATACAGCTCGTTCTAGATCCTTCGTTCTTAGTGACGTCACGGTACGAAGTGACGTACCAGTCGTTTGCATATGGCCGCCTCCAGCGCAGGACAACTACGCCTCATTTCGCATCATGGCATGCGCTGTCGTGCAGCGAGTGGGTCTGTTTACAAGATGACTGCGATGCCACGCAGAAGTGCTGTTCCTGCTGTGGACAAACAACATGTTTGAATGCTGCCGAACGATCCAGACGTCAGGGAAAGCAGTTGGATGCAGTTTATTTGCAGCATATGCAGCGCGCCAAAGCTTTATCTTATCGGTAAGTGATGTAGATGAGTGTGACAGGGCAGGTTACTGAAAGAGCGAGCAGAGAGAGAGAGAGAGAGCCACGGCCACGTGCGCGCCTTCAAACTGTTCTGCTCTCTCTCTCTCTCTCCCTCCCTCCCTCGCGCATATGAATCAAAATCAATTGAGAATTGACACGATGGTAAAAGATCGAAGACCGAAGTTTCATGTGATGGAGCATTGTGTAGCCTACATGTGATACAAAATGATTAACGTTAATAATTTATGCATAAGCAGTACTGACGTTAGCCAATCATAATCATAGGCGTTAACACTGAACTCTTAAAGGGGAAACACCTCCAAAACAGACTGTTTGAATCAGAGGCTGAGAAATAGGGTGGGAAAAGGTCATAAATCACTACATTTTTTAAAGTGTTTTTGTACAAACAACTATAGTAATACTATAATTGCACCTAAGGGAACATAATAAAACAAAACAAAAAACCATGTCATGACCCCTTTAATATAATTTGCCAACATTTATATGATTGATTAATTTATTGGTTGATCCATTTGACCAACCAACCGACTGGCCATTGTCTGGTAACAGGTTAATTTAATTTAATTTGTAAAGAGAAACAAAGTACTTACATTTTCTAAATGAAAACATGACACACAATATTTATATTACATTCAATAGCGCCCATTAGTCACAACTAAATTGCTATTGCTATTCTGCAGTCCTTTATTTAACTTTGATTTGTTCATAACTTGATCTATATTTATACTATAATATGACTGAATCTTTTGTTTCCCCATTCTCAGTCAACCTGCGTGAAATCATTGCAGAATTCTTTCATTCTTTATCCTCAGTCTTGTCGTATATGTATTTCTCTGCAAAGAGAGCCTATTGATTAAAAGCATAAAAACACTAGATTTGACATATGAAGTAACTGAGATGAACCTCTTGAAATCTATGCATTGTGAATGAATCGTTATTTTGATGAATTGGCCCTCTGGCTGGAGCGATCGAGATCTGAGTTTACCGCTGTTGGGCAGAGAGCCGGCGTTAGTGTGAGTGTTTTTGTAGCATAATGAACCGAGCCGTGCAGTCGCTGCAAGGTCATTGATGCACCACGGAGAATAAAGAGGAACTCTTGGCATCCTGTCCTCCAACACTGCAAGGGTACAAACCTCCATAATTTAGCTGTCTATGCTGCAACTTTGGTCCGTAAGCTCTCTGGGGTTCTTTAGACCACCTGTCCCCCCTTAAAGCTTTTGATGCTGACTGGCATTCTTACATGTGAAAGTCAAGCATTGGAATCCATAAGGACATCACAGGGGTTGATGGACATGATTAAAATTCATGAATCTTATTTCCTTCTCACATGCAATGTACTTTGAGCTTAAAACTCCATCAACTGCAAGATGCTATCCTATCAATATGGGCCAACATTTCTAGAGAATGCTTTCAGCACCTTGTTGAATCAATGCCACGTAGAATTAAGGCAGTTCTGAAGGCGAAAGGGGGTCAAATACAGTATTAGTATGGTGTTCCTAATAATCCTTTAGGTGAGTGTATGTCTCCTGAACACATTTTCACCAAACTAAAGAATAAATAAAAAACTGTGGTTTATTCAGACATTTATCATATGGAGAAAAGTTGTTAGTGCTTCTATTTGAACTAGTTCCAAATACGAATTATGAGAGGCTGAGAGTCCATATTAAGATAAAATAGAATAGTAGCATGCCACTTTCATTTGATATATTTTTATTCCACAGCAAAGGCTACAAAGGAGTGATCAATCAAACGGGGGAAGTAAAACATACCCTTACATAGAAATTAACAAATGTTGTGGGACTGCTTTTTTATACTTTTTTTCCCTGTGTGAATATCCTGAAAATCATGTGTTCAGAGGAAGAACGAGAGCAAATATATTGATAAAACAACATATACTGTAGCAGTAAGAGTAAGTTTCATTTTAATTATGTTTTTAGTCTTTGTTGGGTTGGTCCGAACCAGAGTTTGATTAGATCCTCTCACCCCACAGGTCTCTGTTCACATTGTACTGTTTGGTTTTTACTGTATGTTTGCATAATTAAAGTGAGTACCATCATGAGTACTAGCTGCAGCTGTTCATCACAGTAGCTAGGTAACGACTCAGTAGGGAAAATGTCAGTTTCACTGTTAGTGAACTATTTGTCCCTTTGGATTAGCCAACAAAACCTTACACGCAGAGAACAGCATTTGCGTTTATCAGCGGATTCATTGCAAGAGGTGCAAAGATTGAGAGCTTCTCCAATGAATTCAATTGAATTTTTACATCTTCGCATACTCCTGGTCACATTTATTAAATAGTTCTTTAGTGTAGACTCAAGTCTGTTTGGCATCAGTTTGGTTTGTATTCTTGGCGTGAAAGCATTTCCTCCCCTCTAAACTCACTGTCAAAGACAAAGTGTCTTGTAACTGGTGCAATACCCTCAAAAATACTTCATAGTATGTTATCTACCATTCAAAGTTTTAGGGTTCAACATTGATTAATGGTAAGAAATGTTTCTTGAGCAGCAAATCAGCCAATTAGAATGATTTTTGAAGGATCACGTGACACTAAAGACAGCTTTGCCATCATATTATTAAAACAATAATAATAATTAAATAGAAAACACTTATTTTAAATTAAACAATATTGCTGTATTTTTGATCAAATAAATGTAGCCTTGGTGAGACTACTTTTAAAAACATTAAAAAATGTAGTGTACCTCTAAAAGGTATTACCTATTGCGTAATTTGTACAAAATACTTTTAAATAGACTTCTGAAAACAACTGTATGTTTTCTAGCAGAGCAGTAATATCTGGAAATATCTGTACATTTATGCACAATGAAACTATACCAGTGTGAAAATTTTACATTTAGCATTCATAATGTGAGTATTGCACAGCTGATCAGATAGCTAGATATTAACTCTCAAATGTTTGCTCTAGGTTTTAACATTATGCCTAATGTCTACAATCAGCTCTAAACAATTGAAAGCTCTTTGAACATCTTTGCTGTGTTTGCATACTCAAGCTGATTTTTATTTCTTAAAAATAATGAGATGATTAAATACGGAGAAAAAAAATGGTAATAGTGTTTTTTTCCCTTCTAATTGTGAGAATTTCAGCTGCCCTGACAGCTGTTTGTGAAGTTTAGCACTATTATCTTTTGGCAAGGGGAATCTTGTGAAAAAAAAAAAAAAAGAAACATGATTTATATAAAAAACACTTTATATAGGCTAAGAAACAAAGCAAAAAACTGTTGCAAGTCTTAGCTTTCAAATTATTCCAGTTGTATTACGAAATTCAAACGATACATTTTGAGTTTGACACTCCATAATGTGGTGTGATAGATCGTGGTGCACATTTGTTTTTCTTTTATGCTTTTGTATGAATACAATTGTACAAATTCTTTAAAAATCGGCAACTTTGTAAACAGTTCTGTTTTCCCGTGAGATCGGGTTGGTTCGTGCAGCAGCATGAAGTGAGCGTGAAATGACCATTGCTTTCTTAGAATGAAGTAAACATGAATGACTCCAGTGTGTAGGCCTATGTTGAATGATGCATGTTTGATCTCGCATAATTGCCCCAATCAGTGTTTCAACTGCTTCATTTAAAAACAAAACAAAAAAATAGTAATAGCATAACGTTTGTTTAAAATAGAGATCACAATTCTCCCATGATTGTGAACAGAACTAAACAAAATAACATGTAATTTACTAGGTTCTGACAAAATGATAATTGCTTCATTCTATTAAAAAATGTTTAATTAATTTGAATGTATTATTTAATTCAATGACTCACTGATAAGTAGGCTACTTGAATCAGCGTTTAACAGTCACTTTTCACTACCTAGGCCTACTGGTGTAATGATAATTGATACAATCGTTATTTGATCTGTCAAGTTTCTTTCAAAATGTGATTTATTCTATTTTAATCACAACAACCAAGCAAATATTTGGACGTTTAATGAACCTTTGAAAAGACATCCGTCCGAGCCTTTTTATCCAAGTAGCCTACTTCTGTTATGATTTGAATTATTGTAAAACAGAAATAATAATACTGTGTGGTTAAAAGAGCAAGTGTTTGTAAAGCTGTTTCATAAGTGACAACTGCTCTCTCTGTCAGTGGCAGTGACGAAGCAGATTTGAATGTTCGCTGTGATCGTACTTGTCAAAGTAGACAATGATTTAATGATTAATCGTGCAGCTCTAGTCCACATATAAATGTTTCCCCACACTTGATTTGCAACGGGTTCAAGTGGTCGTGTGGATTTGCCACGCTGACCAACATAAAGTGAAAGGGTCTGCTGGCACTCCAATGCATTGTACCTAACAACATCCATTAGCCTTGACTTTATACTGGACAGTATATCACGGCCTCTAATAAATTATTACTTAATTGTTTTGTTTGTCTGGCTAAAACCAAATAGATTGCTTACTGTCCAGGGTTTAACCAAGCAAATGTTTTTGGTTCTCTGCATTCCTCTCATCTCAAGTTTAGCTGTGACCCATGCAGAACAGTCCTTGCTGTCAAGCTGACACTGTCCTCTTGCTTTCACCCTTTAATCTCTGCTCCAGGTCTCTGTGCCAAATTGGATTCCACCTACGCAGACCCACCACCTGTTCTGGCCAGCCATGATGTTGTCCTCCAACACCTGCTGACCCCTCCAAGCACTCAGGTCTGTCTTCAGATTCATTTCTGCCCCATTACTGCACTAAAACTATGGCGCATTTCCACCCTCAGAGTGTCAATAATATCTCCCATGAGTATTTCAAGTTAACATTTTGTTTATGTTTTTTAAAAGAAGGCACATTTGCATTTGACAGAATCAGCAAACGTATCGTTACGCAAACATCACTGTTAAGAGTCTCAAATATTGTAATGTTTTGACAGGTTTGTTATAGAAATGCAGATTGCGTGGAGCATGCCATTGGGAAACACAGATTTACTGTAGCAACAACATGGAACCGAAAAAAGCATGTTTTTACCTTGTTAGTCAGCTTTTTATGATATATGAATCATGAATATATGAATATGTAGCCGAGTTTCACCCAAGAATATGCAAACTCCAGTGTTGAGACGAGATGTAGAGAACATCTTTGTCATTATAAATCTACCCCTGTGAGATCTGTGTATCGCTTGTATATTATTACAACTCAATTGTAGGATGGAACAAGCAACATTTACAATAACCCTGAAATGTCAGCTTCACTGCATGTTAAAACTGGCCATGCAGCTAATCATATGCATGCTGCAAGATTCAGGCACACATTTTCCGCATCTCAAATCTGTTAATTTGTCAATGTTGAACAGCAGTGTTAAGAAGGATGTTTATCAGCTGAGGGGTTTATATCATGCAGGTAATGAACCATGCAGTGTGATCATCAAACACATAGTGCTGCCTGGCAATTTTCAAGTCAGACTCACTGTGTTACTGGAATACCACTAAAGAGCCTTGGATCATGCTTGAAATATACTATAAGATGTTCATGCTTGTTCCACTCAGGTACATTGCAGTAGTTATCCATCAGTGTTGCATTATAATGTCCAGTAGCCTTCTGCCATTTGATGTAATCACTGTGTAATGGACCTCCGGCTACTGCTGCCTGGCCATCGCATGCTAACTTTATCACCAGAAATGTTGTTTAACGTGCTCTGGTGTGACAGCTGGTGTGACAGTTTTGGAGGGAACTTTATGGAACTACTGCAACATTTCTTGCACTGTGTGGTCAGTTTTACAGTGTTGCCTTTGACAGGTCATTTTCAGAAATATTTGACTGCTGAATGCTGCAATTGATCACCAAGAATCCACTATTCTAGAGAGCTGTGTTATATTTAAAAAGTTATACTTCCATTTCTTGAATTTGATTGGCCAAGCTGTGGGACTTTTTACTATCACTTCACTTTTCTGTGTTCACATGCTTCGGACACTGCGTATTTCAGGGTTCCCGCGGATCCTTAAAAAGTCTTAAAAAGTCTTAAATTAGATTTTTAAAATATAAGGCCATACAAAGTCTTAAAAAGTCTTATTTTTACTTATGAAAGGTCTTAAATTTTAGATGACACTTCGACTTAGACATATCTAAATGTTTTCCAAATTAAAACTATCTAATTAGCGTAGTATTATTTTTTATTATTCTATCTTTGTGGATTTGCTTGTTCACGTGACAATTCGCATCACATTCGCGGCAGAATAACGTCTGTCTCCTGCACGCGAGAGAGGAGAGAAGAAGAAAGTTGGCAATGTCAGTTCAGTCGTAAGTTCATTCTTTATGTCCTTAGGGGTGTGCGATGTGTATTGTCTATAATGATATTGTGATCATTGTTTTAACGATGTATGAGGCACTGTGAGCTAGGGCTGGGCGATATGGCCCAAAAAAATTATCACGATAATTTTTTTTATATCAGTCGATATCGATAATTATCACGATAAATGTCAAATCTTTAAAAGTTCAAAGATTATGAAATGTCAAAAGTTTAAAGGCAGATTTTTGCTCCTAAGTGAAAGTTGTAGAAACCAGAGCGTTAATTGTGGTTTTAAACTACTCTTTATTGTCAGAACATATCATGACAAACACTTGCCAAACATATATTTCTTAGCATGTGCTAATGGGGGATGTTGTTTCAAGTCTTGAAACAAATTCTGTTGCCTGACTTTGATGGCACGTATCTTCAGCACAGTTTACAGTGCAGGCTGCAATATTAATATTACATGTTGTATCTCGAAACGCATTTTTGACAGTGAGTTGACAGTAAATCTGCATCCTAACTCAAGCTAATACTACTATGTTAAATTTATGTTCATTCTATTCTATCATTACGTTAATCTATTAAAAACAATTTAACAACCACATTTTTATTTGGTAAATGTAACATTCTGACTGTTTGAGTTTTATTCAAATTAACCATTGGTTATCCAGTATCATGCATTTAGATCATGATAACCACAGATAAAACCAGGCATAGCCTATAGCACCTCACTATCATGGCAAAATGTAACTTTATGGTTTCTATGGTATTTGTATGAAAATCTTTAGCCTAAATACATTATTATATACTGTAATTATATTCCATTAGTTCTTTAATACATTGTCTACATTAAAAATAATACAATTCAATATGTATATCCCACATTTCATGGTGCAGTTAATATTACTTGGCTAACGTTACATTAAATCCATGGTAAATGGATTCAGTATCAATTCAGATTCTGACTGTATCGTTGCGCACAGTGTTTCTCCTGTTTGTCAGCGCTGTTTCATCTGCCTTTAAACTGGTTTAAATCAACGAGTCAGACTCATTAGTGTTCTTCGCTGAATTCAATCGCTTCTCACTGGATGTCGTGACCGAGGCCGATCAGAGTAAACGCTGCACCAGTAAGCTCGCGCGCGCTGCCGTTTGGACTTTGAGCCGAGCGGATAAACAGTCCGTGAGGCGCGCGCGGCTCATGAGTTTCGTTCCACTATTGGCGCATAATAACATTATCGAACATTTATCGAACTCTTGATATCGTTTTATCGAGAAAAATGATATCGCGATAATTATCGTTATCGTTTTATCGCCCAGCCCTACTGTGAGCTGACATCGCATTTGTCTCTCGTGCTTTCACTGCGTGATGTGTCAGTGCAGTTGTAGGCCTATGTCCCCAAATTAGTTTTTGTCTTATATTTATATCATATTCTGTTCTTATATTAGAATATCACATCAGTAAGAGTGCCGTTTTCCCGTGCACAAGTGTGATATATTTATGTTATACAATAGTTAAATTAAAAATAAATTAACATGAGTTACTTTTTAGACACCATATTGTCAATATAGAGGGAATGCATTAACGTCACTTCCCCGCCGGAACACGCCCCCCTCAGCGGGACTGAGTGGCAGAAGAGCTGCTGCGTGACTGGAGTTAATAGGGGAAACTGCGTTAACGCGAGTAAAACAAACTATTATCAGTTTAAACTAAAAGTTGGACTCGCAGTGATCCATGGATATTGACATGCAGCCAGGAATCGTGTTTCCTGACATTTATATGTGCCTGATTTTGACGCCGGGGAAATAAATGAAGAAAATTTGCCTGTAAACGTTTTATATAAATACAATATAGATAGGTCTAAATCCGAGTGATCACTTACATTAATGTTATACTGTATATCATCATATCGTCCAGCCCTAAAACTTGTATAGTTTTTTGTCAGTGTTTATTTAAAAACATCCAATTATGCAGAATATAGTCTGTTCTGTAGCTTTTTGCAGTCTGTAAAAATATACAGTACCTCAGATTTCTGGTCAAATCTAGTTGTACAGTCAATCGCAAAGCTCTTTCCCGTTTTAGATGTGTTTTGTGTGATTTTCACGGCATTCACGCTGAAAACAAATGCTGCCGCTCAGTCTTTTTGCCACTTGTGGGCGTGACCGCATTCACTCCGGCCGACGGTGACGTCATGCGCATACCCTCTATTGTTTGTTTTCCCTTTATTTCGCCGACTAGAATTTCAAAATGAAACCGTAGCAGAGTCTCAATGCAACAGACAGCGATGTTTTCTTGACTGAAATCCACGTTTTGAATGAGTAATTTTAATGATTCAATGTACAATCACTTGTTTCTTTCCCGAATGAATCAGCCGTTTGAACAAATCGGTTGAATGAATGAATCCCTCAACTCGCTTACGGTATTAGGACAGTGACTTGCCGCCGCCTACTGGCGGTTTTAGTTTCATATTTAAAGTACCCTTTAATTAAAGCATTAAAATTAGAAATCATTTCATATTTAAATATTGAATATTGATTTAAAAAAAAACTCTCATAGCTTTATTTATGCAATTGTAAATGGAGTGTAAATATTAATGCCACTTCTGATGCCGCTTCTGTGTCACCTCTGCACTGCAAAGATGAATTTTGATTGAATGATTTAATTTGACTGGTGACGGTGGTACTGTATAATTATTGTGTAATTAAGTATTATTGTATAAATAAGTATAATTACTGTACAATTTAATTTGAATAATTTGAATGTTAGTAGGCTATTTGACATAAAAGGTGATGCATAACTCTAAATAAGTTTAGAAAAAATGTCCACATATAGGTGAAAATGCCCCTGGAAATCAATTTAAGGTGGCAAATATTGCACATTAATTAATCATTTCTGTCACTACTGTGAACTGACCACTGCATAGAATATGAAAAATATGAATATCTTCGAGAGTCTGCTGTCAACAACAGGCCTAAACCAGCCAATGCACCAGCACAAAAACACAATCAGTAAAATATCATCTAATTATTATCAACAAAACGTTTAAAATATCGAGATATATTTTTGTCAATATTGCACACCCCTAATGTACGGTATTAATTTTGATTTCTTCAGGTCTTAAAAAGGTCTTAAAAAGCCTTAAATTTGACTTTAAAAAGTGTGCAGGAACCCTGTATTTGTAGTTAGGATTTTTCAGTGACACTTTCTGCAGGTTACATTGTTTGTAGGTGACAACAAATGACTTTCTTTATGAAAGTCATTGATTCAGATCCTCAGTCAATTTGTTCAAACACACTGATTCATTTAGGAATGTAACAAGTAACTCTCCTTGTGAGTGAGTGGTTGAATCATTCGCTCAACTGCTTGGTTCAAAAACACTGATTCATTCAGAAATAAAACACCACAACTGTGTTGCACTATTAATTGCATGTGATCAAATAAGATTTGCGTGTCCAGACATAACCAACCTATCTGCATAGGTTGCTTTGGTAATGATGTAGGCGTACCCACGTACTGTATGTTTTCAGAAACGGCGTTCAAAACGGATGCAGGGAAAACGGAGGTGCATCATCTCTCTCTCCAGATAAGCGCACTGTTGATTGGGGGTGCAGAACTCCTTCGTTGCACAGGAAAATGCATAAAAGTTTAGACATACCATTTGAATAGTTCCGGCATTTCCGTCACCAGTTTTGACATTATCGTTAAGTGATGCAAAAGACAGTTTGAAATTCGATTTGAACAGTCTGGACGGAGATGCATCTGTAAAAATTTTATCGCATTTCAAACCACTTCCATATGTGGTTTGAATCAGATTTGAAAAAAAAAATATATGTATATATATATATATATTCAGATTTCGTGTTTTTGTTTAAAGGTATTGTAGGTAGGAATTTTATAAAAACTTTTTTCCAAATTTGTTTAAACTTTCTGTATATATCAATGCATAATTAAAATGTAAGTACTCTGATAAAAACAGTATAAAAATCGAGTGACTCTAGACCGTTTAATCTGCTCTAAACACAGCTCATTATTTACATTCGGGACGAAACAAAGGATTGGCTTAGGCGACTGTCACTCTCTCGCAACCATGGCAACCACCCTTTTGCCACACAGGACCTGCCCACTTGCGCGCGCATCCATTTGATTTGAGGAATTCAAGAGGCACGGAACCTAGGAATAGCAAAACAATGGCAGAGATTAGAAAGACTAATCAAAATTCACATATGCAGTTCGCGAAGGCAAACCAGGCAAAAAAAGGAAGACAGTAACGTTACTAGAAAAGGTAATGAACAAAAAGTATTTGGATAAACAACAAAATAAAACGCATGCCAATTCGGCGTGGCTTTCCAGCGATGGCGAGAACTGAGAGACCTCAAGGGGCTGAAAAGTGACGCCTGGATGGCTATATTTCTGCTGGACAGGTAAATCTTTCTTTTTGTATTTTGAGCATACATATTTTTTTCTTTATGTTTTCATGAAGCATGTGTCATTAGCACACGTAGCTGCCTAATATAGCTAACATAACATTACTTAGCGATCCGTAGTAGAGAGATGATAAATAATATATATGCCTAGCTCAAGATGATAGCTATAGTGTTGAATTGTGCATAATTTTGCTTTAGATAACTAAATATATGTTTAACAGATAGTAGGCTGATCCGCATCCAGGAACTTTTCTTAGAATTATATTTACCCTCTGTCTAACTCTTTTACCATGTTCACCTGGAAGTTTACCTGCACGTTTTTTTGCCTTTGTTTTGTTTTTAAACAAAAAATCCCTCGACCCCGGATCTGTCCTCGACCTGACGATGCGGTACTTGTCTCCGGAGTGTAGTCCTCATCAGAGTCAACAATGCTTTCATTATAAACTCTTACATGCAGAACACCATATATGTTATGAATGTTACACGAAATTCATCTTCATCACAGTGTAAATGATGGCAATGGAAAAACGTGTATCATGCAACCTGTTTTTAGCTTTGCCTTATAGATAACTAGCTCGTTAGCGAATCAATAAATATATATTTTAATCTTTACCAATATCAATATGCTACTTGATAGTGAGTACTAAAATACATCTTATTTGTTTATCTTCATAATGATAAAGTTAGATTTTTTTATTACATGTGATTCTGACATGATGTCACTACATGCACTGCGCTCCTTCCTCTCCGCTCGTCTCAGGTAAATAATGCGTCTTCAGCTCAGCGGTCGGAGTCACGCGTTCATGTGTTTTGGAGGCGTGGCTTTGGAAGGAGGCCAGAAGGGAGGGGGTGGAGTGAATGGAAATAATGAGCTGTCTTTAAAACAGTCGTGAGAGGTCTACAGACACTCGATTTTTATACTTTCCTTTTCAGAGTACTTACATTTTAATTATGCATCGATAAATACAGAAAGTTTAAACAAATTTGGAAAAAGTTTTTTTATACAATTCCTACCTACAATACCTTTAATTGTTTTTTGCTGTCCAGACTTTCAAAAACCCACCTGGATAAAATCTGGATATAAAAAATAATCAGATTTTTGCTGGTAGTCTGAACATGGTCCAAGATCTGAAAGTCATCATGAAGTTATGTGAGATACAAATCTTTCACCCCGTGTTCAAAATATAGCCTTGAGCATCCAGTATTTCTGAATTGGACATATGGTTATGAAAAAAGAAAAAAAAGAGAAAAGTTGAGGCCTTTTTAATTTATCAGGATTTCTGCATGAATGGATTCTAAAATATTAACTGCTTTTCATCATTTTATATCAGAATTTTCCCTCAGGGAGTAAGGCCTGTCTGTCTGTCAATCTGTCTAGCACAGATACATCTTTATTGAGATAAAAGAGAGGAAAAAAACAAGACACAAAAACAACCAAGGTCATTGGTGATAAAGGTAACCTAGTATTACAAATTAGTAACTAGCTGCTTCAGATTCTGTTATTCCATTTCAATGTGACATTGTAACTACATAACGGTAAATCCCTTATTTCCGTTTGTGTTATTTTATAGTTTTGATAACTTTACTATTATTCTGAAATGTGAAAAATAGACATACAGATTAAGGAATGAGAAGATGTGTTCAGGCTCTTGGCTGGTACTGTAGATAACCTGTTCAATATTTAAGCCAGAAGTTCTCAGACCTGCTTCTGTTCTGAAGTTCTTGACGTTCTTCTCTTCCAATTCGTTCAAACATTCCTAAGTAGATTGTGAAGGATTTTGGGTTTGTTTTAAAATGGCAGGCGGTTGTGTTAGAGCAGGGTCATAACTGAGCTCTGAAGGAATGTAGAAGCAGAACTGTAGTATAATAGTGTGCTATTTCCACCATTGCCCATTATAGTTTCATCACCATAGATGCCCCCACACACACGCAACTGTTTTAGTGTGAATCATGTGCTTAATGTGTATATACGACTTGAGCTAGCTAAGTCATGTAGATTTATGGTATCTTTAAGTACTAACATACAAACTATTATTAGACAAGCAATTCTTTATAGTTTCTTTCTCTCTATTAAATATTCATTTTTAAGACAGCTAAGGGATTGAACTCGAGTTCTTTATTATTTCACACATTGACAGCACAATGCTCGTTTTTTGCTCTGGGTTGATGGAAAACACTCATGATTGGGAGAACAAAGGAGAGCCAGGAAAGGAAAGGGATTAAAGGCATAATTTATTTTAAAAATGTATGCTTAAAATGTGTTAATCAGGTGTTATATATATTAAAACTCATTCATATCAGTTAAAAATGGGGGCCAAACAATGTATCTGTTGTGCTTGGCATGATACAGTATGTAAATGATCTTGATACATGATGCAATATCCTCTTGAGTGATGCATGTTGTGCCAGTGTCTCTCAGAGACATGAATGCTGTTCTTTCTCTAGTTGTACAATGCTGCCACCTGCTGGTTAAGAAAGGGTATTGCTTGTCAAATAGTTCAATAGCTTTGAGGGGTAACACTTTGAATGAGGCTGCATTTGTTAAAGGTCCCCTGACATTGGGTTATTTTATAATGTTTCCTGGGTTGCCCTTATAATGTTAGTATGTTTTTTAGATCAAACATAGTCATAATTTAGAAATAAAAGGCATTTTTCCTAGCCTGATTTTAGCCTCTGATTTGAACGCTCTGTTTGAAGGGGCGTGTCTGCTATGGGATTCAGTGTAATCAGCCACTGCTGTGATTGGCTAACATGCTTGCATATGAAATAGCCTCATATTACACGTGAAACTCTCTCGAATACTTTTACTACTACAGCTATTATACATTTTTACTATTACAGCTATCGATAACGAATCGTGAGAAGTTTTTAAAGTATTGAGATCAGAGTATTTAGTTCTAACCAGTTTGTTCTAACCAAGTTTGTTATAACCAGTTTGTTCTACCCCCTTGGTTTACCCCCTCAGTTTGTTCTAACCAAGGGTGTAATCCATCAGCCGGAAGTTGAAGCCTCGCGGGAGCCGGCGTTGTAGCAGAACTTCACCTGCTGTTAGCATCCCATTGACTCCCATTCATTTTGGCGTCACTTTGACAGCGAATAACTTTACATCTGAGGCTTAATTTGTCGATTATTTATTTCTAAAGAAACACGCCAATGTATAAAATGCTCCATTACTTTGTATCTTACGTTATGACCCCGTAGAAGCCGTTTTTGTAAAAATAGGCTAAAGATTGCGTCATAACCATGGGACTTTCTGTCGCACAATAGAGACATTACCGTATAGACAGGAGGAGAAGCTCGCGGCAATCTTTTACTGTCTATGAGGCAATCGGGGGGACATGAAGGCACAAAGTCAAGGTAGAAGCCCATAAATAGAGAGTCCATAAAAGCAACGGGACAAAATATTTCAACAACGTTTTTGAGGAATTAGGTGATTCAGATTTGTCTTGGCACAGCTACTAGAAGATTTTCAACTGTCAGACTGTCGTCACGCTCAGTTTGAGCCTGCGCAGTCGCTCAGACATCAGACAGGAAGTGCAATAATCGGGCTTCAAGTCTTCTCCGTTGAAATCAATGGGGTCGCTGTGTCCATTTCTTTTACTGTCTATGGTTCTAACCGAATCCTCGTCCAACGCACGATGGGTTGTGGGCAATATTAGCCGTTAGAGTGTGCAACGATCTGCACTTCGGATTCTGACCGGATATAGCAGACCATCCGGGTCTCTTTGGAACACTCATTTCAACATACTACGATTTGGGATGTACTAATTCTATTTTCGAATACTATTTAGGACGGATAGTATGCGAATTGGGACGCAGCATGAGAGAAAAACATCATGTGAGTGAATTGCGGGAACAGCGACAAAGTCCTTTTAGGCAAGTCATGCCACTCGGCCGCCATCTTGGCAACTCCTCCGGGCAGCTATTTCGGACAAACAAGACCAGGCTCCTATCTAAATGAATGGGCAGAGACTCAGAACTGCACTTTCACTGGTCACCGGGACATAAAAACTGCATGTATACAAACAGTAATAAAATATGATAAAAATCGCTGAAAAAGTTTGATGACTTTGCCCCAAAATAAAGTTTTAAAACGCCTTTTCCCCCACAGGTTATACTTTTAATGCGCATGTGCAAGGGTTCTCTCGCTCTCTGTCGTGCGCGCGCTACTGCTCGCTCGCTCTAGATTCCGGGAGATTTGAACTAATTTGCGGTCATCAGGGAGCCGCTATCAATCTGCGGGAGACTCCCGGTACTTCCGGGAGACTTGGGATGTCTGATATTTACACAACTAACACATATCAAATCTGCCGCCTTTTTAAACAGTAACATATTTTCCGCTGTCGCAAACCTCAACTGTGCGCATGCGTCAGTGGAACCAGACGATAGGCTTAAATGTTTCCCGGCTTGACTGTTAAAAGCAGACGATTGGCTTTCCAGCGGGAGGGGCGGGGCATGTGCATACAACCGCCATCTTTGGTGTTACGGGTTTTCCCTATATAGTTGTATTAAGGATTGAGGAAGTGGCATGTCTCTATATAAATAGTCTCTGACAGCGATCAGGCAGACTTGGGTTCTCACCTCTCCAAGTTTGATGTCCGCACAGAACAGTAAAGTTAAGTTGATGTGCATCTCTCTCTATCTGTCTGTCTAACCAGTCCGATCTCATGAAAGCGCGTATCTATATAGGCCTACCACGACTTTCTCGTGCCATTTTATATACGCCAAAAATAGTTTTTGCGTGCATATGATAGGCCTACGCAGTGTTCGCGTGCATATATTACACACTTTTTGGCGTGCAATATGCACGCACTCCACACCCCTACCCAAGAGATTTACAGTGCGTAGCATATGCACTCAAAAACCATTTTGGGCGTATAAATAGCACGAGAAATTTAATTCGTGGTATAGATACGCACTTTCATGAGATTACCTTTGATAATACAAAGGGCAACGGTGTTTGTTTATAAACTGCAGCTCGGAAAAGATAACTGCGTCGCGCGTTAACATGAGTTCATATGCGCGTGCACGAAATGAAACCCGCACTTTCCAGTAAAACATCTATGGGGACCAGTTACCAATAAAATATGGGAGTGATGGCACTCCTCATTAGGCGCTTTCAAACAAGACAATGATTATAGTCTCCCAGTCAGTTTAGTTACAACTCTGCAATAAAGCAAGATGGAAAGCAATCTATTGACATTGACTATATTGCATTTACAATGTTGATTGGCTGGACATACTGGTCAATATGGATGCACATCCCTCAGTAAATAATAACCATCAAGTATCAATTATTGCTTTTATCATTTAAAACACAGTGACATGCAATGGCAAGCCAATGTAGCTTTTATTAATTCACAGGATGCATTTTTGAAATCAATAATTAAATTTGTACTATTTTACGAGTCAGACCAGTCTGAAGGTCTGAGCAGAGTTTGGTGAAGCATTAAAGTTCTAGGCGGAGTCAATTTCTCATAATAATAATAAATAATAATAATGTTTAAATATATGCTGGCTTTCTCAAGTCAACATAATAAACAGAACTCAGAGAAACATCGACCAATTCAGTATGTAATAAAATTGTATTAGCTTTATAATAAAAAACTAATAACATTTTAAAGGTATGCCGTTCTCTTCAACTGACATGATTTTAATTAATCCCAAACCCTACTAATTTTGTAAGTACGTTCTGTACGTTCACTGATTCTAGCTTCTCTCTTTTCTGTCTCGTTCTTTTCATGTGAACTGAGTAGGCTACACATGCTTACATTTATAAATATAAACTTTATTTCTATTAGATTTTCAAAATTATTTAGGCCTACTGTACATGTCACACACACCTTTTGATGTAAATAAAAGACGAGAGTGGTAAATGTTATGAACATATTATCATGTTACAGTTCAGCCTATTATTGATTTTTATTTCCACTTCCCTTTTATCCAAAGAGACGGAACTATTTGCTCTGTATTTATCAATGGGAAATACATCATGCTAAAATAATCTGTCATATGTAGGGCTAACCTACTGTGGCTCACATTACTGGGGTCACTAGCAAGTCGCAGCAGCACGAGTTACGTAACCAGCAACATATTTCTGCTTCAAATATTGTGCGTAGTTAACAATGAGTGGTGGTTTCAGACATTATTTTATTAAAGCGCATTTGTCAGTGCCGCACTCGTGACTCTTATTCTGCCTGGCAGAAAGAAAAGCACGTACTGAAGGCGGAGCGGTTTGACCAATCAGATGAAAGGGGCGTTTCAGCGCCGCCCACGTGTGCAAATGAAATATCGAACCCATAAACCGATTTGTAAACCACAAACGAAAAATGAAAAATCGAGCCAAAATCTAATTTTTCGTTTTTTAAACTAAACAAAAAAACAACAACGAATAAACGAGCTGGTTTTTATTTCTCGTTTTTCCATTCCAAACAGGAAATCAAATGACCAAAAGATACACGGACCCAAATGGTATTGATTTTTTTAATATTCGAATTGTATTCGAATTTCGGAATTCATTCCAACGGCCCTAATATACACCTAGGATGACTTGAGGGTGAGTAAATCATGGGGAAATTTTAATTTTTGGGTGAACTATCCCTATAACTACAGAAGCTTGTTTCTGCTACAAAATAAATAAAAGGTAGGCCTAATTGCGATTTTTTTTTAAATCTCACAGTTCAGAGTTTTTTGCGAGTTTATTTCTCATAATTCTGAGGGAGGAAAAATCAGCATTGAGAGGTATAAACTTTTCAAGAAAATTGCAAGAAATAAAGTCAGAATAACTCGGAATTGCGAGAAAAAAGTCTGAATTGTGAGTTGCAATTACATTTTTTAATTGTGAGTTTATGGGCCCTATTTTAATATAAGTGCATGGCCTAAAGCGCATGGCGCAAGTGCACTTAGGAAGTGAATTTTTAAAGCGATATAAGATGGACCGAAAATTGCCTGTCGGATATTATAGGTTGTATTTTTAAACAGAATGAATATTTTGGAAGTGAAATCTGAGAGGTTAATATGGATTATTGAATTTTTAATAATGAAAATGTGTGTGAAATGTTTTGAATTAAACTTTTCACAGCTTATATACAACCATGTTGAATTTCAGCCCATAAAAATGCAATCCCTAAAATGACAATGCATTAAAATGCAAGCATGGTTAATGCAATGCATATTTTTTTCAAGTAGTGAAATTCAACAAGCATTTTTGTTTCAAAAACATTTGCCATTATTTTACTTTTAAACATTACAGAATGTCATGTGTTCTGGCTGTGTGAATCTCATTGAAATAAATAACTCTTATTATATCTGATATATTTAAAACAGTATGTGTTAAAAAATATGCTGCTATCTTATTGTCACATGTGATTCTTTTGGCGCTTTTCCACTGCATGGTACGGTACGGTACGGTACGGCTCGCTTCGGCTCGCTTTAAATGGTACCACCTCTGTTGCGGTTCCAAGCGTAGCGTACCGTACTTATACTAAAATGTGACGTGAACACACTGCAGATCACTGGTTGGTCAGACAGAATCATCACTACCAGCGTCATTGTATTTGCGAGACATCAAACCCATAGACTGTAAAAAAGATGGACGACATCCCTTTGCTCTTTTCCATCGGAGAGAACTGAAGCCGCCAGTGTCCCGATATGGCGCTGACATCTTGGAACTTGTGTCTGCGCACTTGCGTTTTCGGGACCAGTCATGCGCAGTCGTGAGCAGAAAGTAAAGCCGCGAAATCAAGGCCCCGCCCTCACTCTCGAAGAATCAATCGCAAGCACACGCCCCTGCACTTTTCTTAAGTGGCCTCTGTCTGCTCCGTTCCTCTCCAATGATGTCTGCTGATTGCAGTACCTCGTTAAAATAAGGTAAATACTCTACTAACCACATAGTCAACATTATGAAAAAAAGTCCGTTGGTGCTTCAGTGACTAATTCGCACAGAGAACCTGTCAATCACAGCTGTCAATCATGTCACAGCACCGTTTTTATAGCATCAAATAACTAACTAAAAACAAACTTATTTTAAAAAACAAACACTTGAAATTACATCAACGTGATAGAAACTACAGTAAATGACAGAAACTATCTTTTGAAAAAGGATATGTGAAGTGTAATTTAATTGTTTAGTTGGTCTCACGTCCCGTTGAATCACATGGGGAGGCGGGGTTTATGACCTATACTAGGACCCGCCTCTGGGGGGCGATCGAGACGCTTTGGCTTCACTTTTGAGGGCTTGTGAGGCACGCTTGATCAAACCCGCTAGATTTAAATAGCCAGTAACAGCCACTGCTTGTAGCACCTGTTTTAAAACTACTTGCTTGACTTGCTTGAAGAAAAAAGAAAGAAAGAAAACTTCCAAAAAAGAAATGGCTAAATCTTGGTCAGTGGACGAAGTGCAAACGTTTCTCTCGTTGGTTGCCGAGGAGAGGATAAACTATAACGGTCAGACTATAATCCCACCCACTTTGAAGCGGTACTAACTGCAGTGGAAAAGCAAACCGAGCTAAAGCGAACCGAACCGTGCCGCGCCGAACTGAACCGTAGGCTACTGAGCCGTACCAGCAGTGGAAAAGCGTGTGGAAACCAGATACTTTTCAGGATTTTTACACAGTTTGAAGAACAGCATTTATTTAAAATTAATTTGTAATGTTGTAAATATATTTATAATATTATAATCAATTTAATGTGTTATTATTTATAAACAAAAGTATTCACTTTGTTCGTTAAAAAGGTCGCAGTGATTCCGAACGGTAATGAATATTAGGTTCATAAACAAATTAACATGGTTAAATAAATGTCAGATAAAAGTTTTTCATAAATGTAGATGCCTTTTTCAAAGGCACTTTAGGCCAAGATTTCCCTTTTCGCAACAGTCACAGCACAAATCCCCCCAATCAGATGATGAGTAAATGAATGAGCATTTCAGGCTGTATCAGAGCTGGTCTGTGCAGCTTATCAAGTACTCATTGGCTGAGTAGGTGTGTCCTGTCAGTCAAAGCACAAAGCTCAGACATATGGCTGCACGGAGGCGGGAACTGACTGAAAACAGCCTTCACCAGTTCCTCTTTTCGGCTAATGAGAAGCTGAATGCACTGCAGTGAGCCGCTTACACACAATAACCACCGTATGCACCTCAAGGGAGGCGTGTCTTTGCCATCTGCAAAACAGAATAGCTTGTGATAAACAAGTACAGCATGGAGCCAGGGCCACTGTTGCTACAGTATATCGTACTATTTCATGCCCTCATTGTATACACTGTAAAAGATAATATGATCAATAAGTCATGGCAACATGTGTTTTTATATTACTTTAACACATCGAAAGCAATTTCAACTTTTTGTATAAATTATATGAGGTTCAATTCAATTTAAGTCAGTGTAATATCATTTAAGTTGAAATGACTTGTACTTGACTTGAAATTATTAAATTTAAAGGGTTAGTTCACCCAAAAATGAAAAATAAGTCATTAATATGGGGGTGAGTAATTAATGACTTATTTTTCATTTTTGGGTGAACTAACCCTTTAAATTTAATAATTTCAAGTCAAGTACAAGTCATTTCAACTTAAATGATATTACACTGACTTAAATTGAATTGAACCTCATATAATTTATACAAAAAGTTGAAATTGCTTTCGATGTGTTAAAGTAATATAAAAACACATGCTGTACCAACCCCGTAAGACCTTCGTTCGTCTTCGGAACACAAATGAAGATATTTTTGATTAAATGTAACAGCTGGATCACTCCTCCATAGGCTGCCTAAGGGAATGAATCCTGACGGCCCAGAAAGTCAATAAAGAAAATGTTTAAATATTCCATGTCACAACAGTGGCTCAACTATAAGTTTATCAAGCGACGAGAATACTTTTTGTGCGGAAATAAAACAAAAATAACGACTTTATTCGACTATTCCTTTTCTTCCTTGTAGGCCTGAAACGAGATTTCAAGAGATTTCCACGACGCATGCGCGAGAATTGCGATCTCCTTCAACTACTTCAGTTAAGTTCTCGCGCGTGCGCGTCGTGGAAATCTCTTGAAGTCTCGTTTCAGGCCTACAAGGAAGAAAAGGAATAGTCGAATAAAGTCGTTATTTTTGTTTGTTTTTTCGCACAAAAAGTATTCTCGTCGCTTGATAAACTTATAGTTGAGCCACTGTTGCGACATGGAATATTTAAACATTTTCTTCATTGACTTTCTGGGCCGTCAGGTTTCAATCCCTTAGGAAGCCTATGGAGGAGTGATCCAGCTGTCACATTTAATCAAAAATATCTTCATTTGTGTTCCGAAGACGAACGAAGGTCTTACGGGGTTGGTACAGCATGGGGGTGAGTAATTAATGACTTAATTTTCATTTTTGGGTGAACTAACCCTTTAAGGCAGCAACTTGAAGTTGAATTTTTTTTTTTTTTTTTTTTACAGATACTGGATTCATTATTAAACTAACCATTTTTTAAAATTGAATTTGTTATTTAGTAGTCTTAGGTTTTAGTTTTTCTTAATAGAAGCATTTCAAGTAAATAATGGTAATCGATTTATATATTTATATTGGCCTATTGGCGTTCAAAAGTTTGGGTTGGTAAAAAAAACCCCAGTAAAACAGAAATATTGTAAATTATTAATACAATTTGAAATAACTTTTCTATTTTAATAATATATTTTAGAAATCAATGGTGTGCAGTGCTGTTTTGAAAGGCAGAGTCCTCACTGCCTCTACAATTTTTTTTTTTTTGTATTCATTTATTTAGTTTTTATAAATAATAATGTTGTTTAATTTTCCTGGAGAAGTCAGAGCCATTAAAAGGAGAAACCAAATACAAATGTATGCTGAATTTTTAACATTAACTATGTAATTAATAATCTATTTATTAAAATCAAGTATATAAATCTCATCAATTTAGTTTGTTTTAAGCATTTCTACATCTATAACTAAAGACAGTAACAATTCTTAAAAAAATTTCCAGACCCCAAACTTTTGAATGTTTGAAGTGTTTTATTATTATTATTATTATAAATGACTATAAATTATTTATTTATTTTTGTTAATGTGTAAATTACAGAAAAATGGCAACACATGTTGCTGTCACTTTAAGTACCAATGAGTTTCTCTTCTGATGTAAGGATAAATGAAAAGATATGTGTAAATGTATTACATTTTCCACAGTCCCATTTGAGTCCCAACCCAGAGCGTCCTTTTATGTGATCCCTCCAATTGTTCTACTTAAAAAAATTAAATTAAATTAAATTAAATTAAATTAAATTAAATTAAATTAAATTAAATTAAGGAGAGGAAAAAAATTTGGCAAATTGACAAAGCAACCCACTTTGAGTCTTGTTCTGCTAGAGGGCCAAACTTATGTCAGTTATGTAAGACTGTTTTTTCTGCACTGGGTATCGCTGCTTTTTAATGCCAAGTGAAGCACCTCATTTTAAAAAGGAATGGAAACTGTCTAAACGTTCAAAAACTGCTTACAATGATTGCCAGTGCGATATGTTCGCTCTCCTGACGCCTGACACTGAAAAAAAAACAAAAAAACTTGTAGACGTGTAACTGTAAGTATTATGCCCTGATCTCTGAAATTGTTGAGAAACGTCTCAGGTTACGTATGTAACCCTGGTTCCCTGAGAGGGAACGAGACGCTGCGTTTGAGACGCGGTGGGGGAACGCTCTGCGTGATTGCGTCATGAAGCACGTGTAAAATCAGTCCAATGGAAGCCCGATACGTCATGGGTGACGTCATAGACCAGGAAACTATAAAGCACCCTTGAAAACAGACCGCGGCAGCTTCTGAAAAAGTCTGAAGCAAGTCGATCAGGGCATGCAGGAAGTATGGCAGGCAAACGCAGCGTCTCGTTCCCTCTCAGGGAACCAGGGTTACATACGTAACCTGAGACGTTCCCTTTCAAGGGAACTTCGAGCTGCGTTTGAGACGCGGTGGGAACCCCATACCCACTACGCCATAGTGACAAATGCCCGTTCTGTGTGAAGTCCTTGCGCACACTAGAAGCAAGCAACCTCGCCCCAGGAGTGGAGAGGTCAAGGTCATAAAACCTGACAAATGTATGTGGAGAGGACCAACCTGCCGCATTACAAATGTCAAGAAGGGAAACACCCGAAATTAAGGCCGTAGAGGCCGCCATACTCCTTGTAGAAAGGGCCCGTACAGCCATAGGTGAAGGCTGACCGGCCGCTTCATAAGCTAGTGAAATAGCCTCGACTATCCACTTGCTCATAACCTGTTTAGATGCAGGGCACCCTCTTCTGAGTGACCCAAAACATACAAATAATTGCTCTGACTTACGCCACAGGGCAGCTCTGTGAACGTAGGCATCCAATGCCCGAACTGGACATAACAGGTTCAATTGTTCCTGATCTGGGGTATTAAAAGGTGGAGGAAAAAGGCCTGCAGCACTATTGGGCCCCCAACATTGAATGGGACCTTAGGAATATAACCTGGTCTAGGGTATAGAAATGCTTTCACCATACCAGGTGCAAATTCCAAACATGACGGAGCAACCGACAGGGCGTGTAAATCTCCAATTCTCTTGATAGATGAAATAGCAAGGAGAAATAAAGCTTTCAAAGTGAGGAATTTTTCTGAAACCTCTTCAATGGGCTCGAACGGAGCCAGAGCCAGACCCTCAAGTACAATGGCTAAATCCCAAGCCGGTGCTCTGGAGTGCAGTGCAGGTCTCAACCTCAATGTACCACGGAGAAAACGAGTAATCAGAGGATCTCTCCCAATAGAAGTACCCCCCAGAGGGGTAGGAGATAATCCAGCAGAGAAACGGTCTTGCAGAAAATCGAGAACTGAACCAACAGGGCAGTTAACAGGATCTAACTGACGCTCACCACACCAGGTGGAGAATAATTTCCATTTCAGCGCATACAGTTTTCTCGTGGAAGGGGCTCTGGAATGGAGAATGGTCTCAACGACCTCAGTCGAGAGACCGGATTCTATGAGCCTGGCCCCCTCAGAGGCCAGGCCCACAGTTTCCACAACTCCGGTCGAGGGTGAAATATCGTGCCCTCTACCTGGGACAGCAGGTCCCTCCTGATTGGAATCTCCATAGGAGAGCCGCTCAGAAGAGACACCAAGTCCGAGAACCAAACTCGAGTCGGCCAGAAAGGGGCTACTAGTAACAGACGGGCCCCTTCCCGGCGAACCCTTTCCAGAACCTCCGGGAGCATAGATATCGGGGGAAATGCGTACAGGTGCAGCCTCGGCCACACCTGCATCATCGCATCCAGTCCGCGAAGAGCTGGCTGCGTGAGGGGGAACCATATAGAGCAATGCGTTGTACAAACGATGTGAAAGGTCGACTTGACTTTAGTTAGACCAAAGTTCTCCCTAAGAAGCTCCACCACCTCGGGGTGAAGTCTCCAATCCCCTGGGCCTCAGCCCCTGCCTCAACAGGATATCTGCTCTGATATACGAGACCATCAGTGTGTTGTCCGCCATTCGCCGAGCAACCACTCATGATCGCCCCCACTTGTGAGGGAAGCATCCGTCGATAGCAATATGCGTCGACAAGAAGCCCCCAACACTGGGCCTGGGCGAGGAACCAAGGTTCTTCCACATGACCGAAGCACGAAGGCATAGCCGCGTGACCTTGATCATGCGAAAACGTATTTCCCCTCGGAGAAAACCCCTTGGTCCTGAGCCACCACTGCAGGGGTCTCATGAACAGAAGGCCAAAAGTAAAACGTTGGACGCAACTGCCATGAGACCCACCCGTCTGAAACTGTTTCACAGTGAGTGACTGGCCTAGATATACCCCATTACGTTTGCTGTAGAATTGCTACACCTAGAAAAGTGGTCCTCAGAGCACACTCTTCTTGGCGTAGAGAGGCAACCCCAACATCCTTAATGAGACAGAACGACATCTCGATGCCGAACTGCCATAAACTCAGATTGAGCTAGGAACAACCAATCATTGATGTAGTATAATACGCGAATGCCCTGGAGTCTCAGAAGAGCCAGAGCTGCATCCACGCATACTGTAAAGGTGTGGGGTAATAAACCTAGGCCGAATGGAAGAACCGAATAATGGTATGCTTCGCCCCCGAAAGCAAACCTCGGGAACCACCTCATCCTCTTTCGGAAACAATGAAGTAATGGCTGTCTGCTGGGAGGAGGAACCCCTTCTACAGCTCCTTTTGCAGAAGTGATAGTACTTCCTGCTCCATAACCAAAGCCTGCTCGGGGTCCACCAATGAAAGGAGGACCCCTAGAAATCTGGGCGAACGAGAACCGAACTGAATTCTGAAACCCTTTTCTATAGTGTGCAGGACCCACTGAGAAATATGTGGCAGTAGTTTCCACGCTGCCAGAAATTTACTAGGGGAACCAGTCTCTCAAGACTGGCCTCTGGATTTATTTGAACAGTCACTACGGCGCCCTGAAGCGGCGAACCGGCAGGGAACAACCGAACTGACCATTCTACGACCCGTATGGGGATGCTGACACCTCGGTGCCCTGAACGGCGAACCGGCAGGGAACAACCGAACTGACAGCGCTGCAACCCTCCTCAGAGAGTTGCACCCCAGAGGAAAAACGATTTCTCAAAACCGTCCCTTGGTTGAACAGTCACTACGGTGCCCTGAAGCGGCGAACCGGCAGGGAACAACCGAACTGACCGCTCTACGATCCTCCTCGGAGGATCGTATGGGGACGCTGACACCTCGGTGCCCTGAACGGCGAACCGGCAGGGAACAACCGAACTGGCAGCGCTGCGACCCTCCTCAGAGAGTCGCACCCCAGAGGTCGCCGAGGAGAAACGATTTCTCAAAACCGTCCCTGCCCCGGAGGAGCCCTCAGAAGCCTGATAGCCTCGTTTTCATGCGACAGGACTTCTTGTCTAAGCTTTATTAGAGATGATGACAGTCTTCAGATCTTGCCTACCTCTAACTAGCTTAGTTCCTACGACCCTCCTCGGAGGATCGTTGAAAAAAGCAGGCACTTCGGCGCCCTGAAACGGCGAACCGGCAGGGAACCCGAACTGACTGCTCTTCTTTTTTTCTTATTTGAAGGCTCGTTTGGGGACACTGACACCTTGGTGCCCTGAAACGGCGAACCGGCAGGGAAACCGAACTGGCAGTACTGCGACCCTCCTCAGAGAGTCGCACCCCAAAGGGCGCTGAGGAGAAACGATTTCTCAAAACCGTCCCTACCCCAGAGGGGACCACCCTTAGAAGCCTGATCGCCTCGGCGTCAGGTGTTCTTCTTTGTCAAAGCTATTTTAGAGATAAAACAGTCCTCAGATCTTGCATGTCTCTAACTGGCTAGACTGCGACCGCCACCCAGGTACCCCTCAATTGCGGAGGAGCCCGAATGGCGACGCTCTGTTTTGCACTTTGTGCTGAGAGGAGCTTAATATCTCAGGAACATTAGATTGGTGAGGAAGAATGATGAAAGGTTTATATCTCAGTTTTCTTGAAAGCGGAGCGTCCAGAAGAACAGACATAATTATATCTTTATTTTCCTTTATCTTTATATCAGAAAAACTTATATATATATATACACATGCATATATCACTCTGTGGCCACCAGCAGGAAACAACCGAACTGGCAGCGCTGCGACCCTCCTCAGAGAGTCGCCCCTCACATTCATCCATGTCCTTACATACTTTACCCACCAGCGCTGCCTAATAAAAAATGTATTCATTATTTAAGATGGCTGGTGGGTAACGTCGGGGTTAATAACGATGACGCCGACTCGGGAGAGAGAAAGCTCGTAAGCGTCTCTTTAACCCGAGGCAATGTCATACTATGATACTTAATACCCAAACATTACTATAGTCAGACATCTGGGGATTAAACACATAAAATACAAACCGGTTTATTCCACGATCTCGACACCTCAGTGTGGAGATAGGGAAAAACCACAGTCCCCGACGAGGAGGCTGAGATACAGAGTTTTCTCTGTTTAAGATACAGTTCATCTTTAACAAACTCTTCTTTATTTTCAATCTCATAATGTTCAGCTGGCCAGTAAATATTTAACTGGCAACAGCACTAGATAAAACCTCCTTTTTTCTTTAAAAAAAAAAAAAACTCCTCTTTATTCAACAGAGTTATGAGCTGGAAAATGTATTCATTGAAAACTCAAACATCTGCCTTTTTATAAAGATTTGTATTTGTTTTGTTCTCCTTCTTTTAAAACAAAACACTAACGATACCAATTCCTCGGAACTGGAAATCGCAGCACACTAGATCTGGCATGTGAAAGCTGAGAAAGGGCGGAGCCCGTCCCAACCCCCGCTGTCAGATCCGTTTACGAACCCCGAAATACGAGCCGTCTCCGAGCCTCGGCAACAGAGAGACCCGCTCGGGGAACGCGAACCGAACCGTCCTCCTCGAAGAACGCCCGGCGGGAGCGGAGCGTCCTCACGGACAGCTTCTCGCAATGCACAGTCAGATCCCTCGAGAAATGACTGTTGCATACTCCACTCCCAAACAGCAACAAAAAGCTGATGTGTGTCCCCACCCGTGATGTAACGAGGGCAGGGAACAACACAACGTCTATAATATTGCTTTGCTCGCCATAATGATAGATAGTGATATATATATATTGGGCTTGACAAACAACAATAAATAGACAAGGACAGAATCACAGAGAGCGCTTGCTGAAGACTACAGAAGCTGCCGCGGTCTGTTTTCAAGGGTGCTTTATAGTTTCCTGGTCTATGACGTCACCCATGACGTATCGGGCTTCCATTGGACTGATTTTACACGTGCTTCATGACGCAATCACGCAGAGCGTTCCCCCACCGCGTCTCAAACGCAGCTCGAAGTTCCCTTGAAAGGGAACACTTTGTTTCATCTTTGTATAATATTGGGTGTTTTCATGCTTTGAATTTGTAATGATTTAAATTATGGACTTGAAGTGTTACTTCTCAGATTTTACTTGTGTCTTTTCAACCTTGTAAAACAACTCAATTGAATAACAGCATTTTAACACAATTCCCCAGTTATCAGAGTTTTACAGCATCCAAGTATTTATTTTTCTCTTGAGAATTTTTCAGAATAAATGTGCCATGTTCAGTATTTGCATTAATTTTGCATTTAATGTCTCTATCTTAAAGACTCTGGGGATCCTAGAACTCCAAATAATTTCAAAGAAGTTCAGAATGTCATATTTTGTAAAGTAGAAGTTTCTTAGTATCCATGAAAATAGAATTGCTGTTAAGCTAATTCATAAGAATGTATCAGTCACTGTTTCTTTAGTAAGATTCTGTTTGCTACTAAAGCTACTATTAAAGTTCTCAGAGCAGTGAGTGATTTTCTCTGCACGGACACCGGCATGGACACGGACACGAACACCGGCATGGACACACAGACACCAGTATGGACACACAGGCACCGGTGCAGACACAAGACACCGGTGCGAACACCGACACCGGCACGGACAGCGGCACGGACACGAACACCGGCATGGACACACAGACACCGGTGCAGACACACAGACACCGGCGTAGACACCGATACCGGCACGGGCACACCGGCACGAACACCAGCACAGACACACCAACATGGACACAGGCGCAGACACCGGCACGGACACACCGGCATGCACACGAACATCGGCACGGACACACCGACATGGCCACCGGAACGGACGCGACACACCAACATGGACACCGGCACAGACACTGGCACGGACACGAACACACCGAAACGGGCACGGCACGGACACAATCAACATGCACACCGGCACATTATACACATTACATATACCCTTTAAGGACAAGCGGCAGCATGTTTAATATTAGGCTACTGTCACTTTAAAGACCGGCACGCATCTAATACACGCATATGACATGCACCCGATTTTCTCTCAAATGTTTGCTTTCACTTTAGACATACAGTAACCAACTGTGTGAACCTTGTGTGTATTTGACAGTATTAACCCAATAAGACTCAAAGATAATTAGTCCAGTTATCATGCTCTGTTTGACAGGCTTTGAAGTGCATGTGCGCTTCGTGGGTAATACGCTCAGAAAAGCGCATGTTAGAACAGGCACGGGCACCGTCACGGACACATCGACACGGACACTGGCACGGACACGTCTGTGTTAACGTGATGTGAATGTACGGAGGTGCCAGAACTGCAAATGATAGATACTACAATATTTCTCCAAAAGCAGATCATGGAGACATTATAATCGTCCAAGATCAAAACTCCTGTCGGTACACATGCATGGACACGAACACCGGCACGGACACACCAACATGGACACCGGCACGGACACACCGACATAGGCACGGACACGAACACTGGCACGGACACCGGCACGGACACACCGACATAGGCACGGACACGAACACTGGCACGGACACCGGCACGGACACTGACACCGGCACGGACACACCAACATGGACACCGGCACGGACACTGACACCGGCACGGACACCGACACGGACACACCAACATGGACACCGGCACGGACACTGACACCGGCACAGACACACCGGCATGGACACGAACACCAGAACGGACATGCATGTTGGCACGGACGGTGTTCGTGTCCACGGACACTGGCACGGGTACGGACACCGGTACAGGCATGGACACGAATACCGGCACGGGCACGGACACCGGCACGGACACCGGCACCGGCACGGACACAGGTATGGACATGGACACCAGCACGCACGGACACTGACACCGGCACGGACACCGACACGGACACACCAACATGGACACCGGCACGGACACTGACACCGGCACAGACACACCGGCATGGACACGAACACCAGAACGGACATGCATGTTGGCACGGACGGTGTTCGTGTCCACGGACACTGGCACGGGTACGGACACCGGTACAGGCATGGACACGAATACCGGCACGGACACCGGCACGGGCACCGGCACGGACACAGGTATGGACATGGACACCAGCACGGACACACCGGCATGGACACGAACACCGACATGGACACACCAACATGGACACTGGCACGGACACACCGACATGGACACCGGCATGGACACACCAACATGGACACTGGCACGGACACACCGACATGGACACCGGCATGGACACGAACACCGGCAGTTCGGCACGGACACCGGCACGGACACGAACACCGGCACGGACATGCATGTTGGATGGCACGGACACCGGTACAGGCATAGAAACTGGCATGAACACGAACACCAGCACGGAAAGCGGCACGGACACACCGACATGGACACTGGCACGGACACTGACACACCGAAACGGGCAGGGCACAGACACGGCACGGACACAACCAACATGTACACTGGCACGGACACCAACACGGTCATACTGAAATGGGCACGGACACCGACATGGACACCGACACGAACACCAGCACGAACACACCGGCATGGACACGAACACCGGCACAGACACACCAACATGCACACTGGCGCGGACACCAACACGGACATACCGAAACGGGCACGGACAACATATGGACATTGTACAGTATGTTGGGACGGAGGCGCCAGAACTGCAACTTGAAGAAATATCGTAGTATCTTGCTACAGTGCATTCTATCAAAGCAGATCGTAGAGACATTTTAGGCAAGGCAAGGCACTTTTATTTATATAGCACATTTCATACACGATAGCAATTCAAAGTGCTTTACAGAAAGGAATTAAAATAATCACAAAATAAAAGCAAGGAAAATTATAACAGTTATAAAAGAAATTAAAATAGATATATGGTACAGTTATAAAATGAATTAAAAGAGTAAAAAGATGATACAGTGATAAACTTCTCATCTGGCAAAACACCGATGTATCATTTTTTCACAACTCCCAGTTTTACTCTGAGATTTTCCACATTACACTGTGTCTGTGGTGTTCTTTCGGCGTGCCTAAGAAATCTATTGGACGTCTCCGGTGGACCCGACTTTCCCCTTAAATCGGACAGGAGGAGCTCTAGGACTGACTCACGGGGTAACCTCGGGTTCTGCCCCATCAGTCCAAACCCCAAAAACCCATTTGTTCAGAAGCTCTAGGAATGGAATCAATCCAGTCCGCACTCCACAGAACCTCGAGTTTAATCACGTCAAACTCCCTACTCAAACACAGACCCAGGTCATCAGCATGGTTGCATCTCTCTTACCCAATTGTCAGTGCTGTTTGAGTTCAGTTTAGAATAAAAAGGATGATGCAAAATAAAGTACAGTGTAATCGGACGTACAGAGGCACAGTACTCATTCAGTAAATGCACAGCTAAACAGATGTGTTTTGAGTCTGGATTTGAATGTCATCCACAATCAAAAAACCTGATATCGCACACCCCTAGTTTGAAATGTCCTAATTTCATGGTATCAGTGTCTGGGTGGAAAGGATAACGCTTCCTTTTACAGTCCTGTTACCCATGTACATACTATGTACTTATTATAGTAATTACAATTATAGGGTAATAACTAGGTACTAACACTGAACCTACCCCTAAACCTACCACTAACTCATGTATTTACCTTATATTAGCCAGTACTTTCTAGGTAAGTACACTGTAAGTACACGTAAGTACTGTACTGTATTTGGAAATGATGTACAGATGAAGTAATGCATACTAAATATGTGTTGTAGCCCCATGTATAGTTGCTTCATGGATAAGAATGGATATAGACATTGTGCATGTGCTCCCTGTGATTTATAAAGTAAACACTATATATTTATAAGCAATGTTTTTTTTTACGCAATAGTGACAGTAATAGAGAACTGCTATTGACAGGTGAGGCAGTGTGAACTATATATGACCTGACAGCAAATTATAATAGTAAGTGTTGTTACTCATTTTATTTTTCAAGAGGTTAGCCATTCATAACCGAGGACATTTACTGTGTGTTTTATTATTTATTATTCGTCCCAATAAAACAGATCAGGTGAATGTCAAACCTTTTTTGTCCTATCTCCTCAGTTTGATTACATTTCTTACCCACAGAACGCGGCAGAGAAATAACTTACTGTCACTTTTAACTAGATAACAGACGACATCACACCACATGACCTAAGTGTCACAGCACAATCCTTCAACAGCTTTTTGACATTCTGACAGCGTTTATTCACACGTCAAACACTGAAATATTGCTGCAATTCTCTACAAACAATTAACAGCATAACAAGCATCCAAGCCATCAGCAAAAAGACCGCAAATCATCATTTGAAACATTTTATTAAATCATATCTAAATTGCAGGTGAAGCATTCAATAGAAAATCTCCCAGAGAGCTCCACCATGACAGTCCTCGATTACTTTTTGACTGACATGATGTTATTGTGTTGAATTTGAGATTTAACACTAGATGGCAGCATGAATCCACTATCGAAGTGTAGATAAACACTGTTCTGACTAACAGATATTGTTAAATTACAGGAGGATAAGGCCATATTTCTTCTGAGATTAGTTTAATTTACAGTACTCATCCTTCAATATGATTTTGTTGATTGTGAAAAGAGGGCACACTGTTGAAACTGTTGGCTTCTATTCACTTTCTGATTTATTGCAGAAAAGGGAGATTTGTTGTTATACAAACTGTATAATATTACAGAGAAAAACAGTAATATACATGAATAAACTTGGACTGGACACAAATAGTTGCTTTTTATGTAGAACATGATGCAGATTCATCATGTGATTTTGTCAGTTTAAGCCCACATACATGGAATTAAATGGATAGTTCACACAAAGATTCTGTCATCATTTACTCACCATCAAGTTGTTCCAAACCTGTATGCATTTATTTCTTCTGCTGAACACAAAAGAAAATATTGTGAAGGATGTCTGTAACCAAATAGTTGATGGGCCTCAAAATACTATAAGTCAATGGGGCCTATTAACTGTTTGGCTGGCTGAAACACTGGCAACTAACTGATAATTTACAACATTCTATTACAAGAGTGTTCTCATAATGTAATGTATATGGCAGATTTGTGCTGCATATCTTGCACTTTACTGTATTTCGATAAAAGTGGTTCCAGCCATCACTGCACGCTTTCAAATACATAGTTTCACTTTATTTTGCCAGTCTCAGTGCTTTAAGTGGCCCAAATGAGGTGCCGGTACTCTATTATTATGTTTTTTTGGGGGGGGGGGGGGGGGGGTTCTGACTCTGGGGTTTTACATACGGGTTTTACATTAGTTTGTGGATGTGCTTGAGCTAGAAAGAGCTACTGAACGTAAATAAAATGTGCAAAAGGGTATTGAAATTTATTTAACAAATTGTATATAAAATAAATTATAAAACATAATAACATAATAACCATAGTGCTTGAGACCAACATTCTGGCCACTCGCTAACGCGGCTGTTGTCATCGGTAGAAGTGGTGTCACTCTCGTCCTCGTCGCCACATGTGAGAACCTCATCGACAGCGGCACAAGAGCTGCTTTCAGTAACTTGCGTCTGACCTGCAGCGATATCATTCTGGCTTGGTGGGGTGTCAGCCAGCGAGTCCTCTGATTCTGACCTAGTTCTTTTATTACTCAGAGTCTGAAGCCAGGAGAGCATATTAAATGTTCAATGTATTTGTATTTTATTTGCATTTATGGTTGCGCGTTTCACACACCCACCGTTGTGTTGACACTGACAGCGCCGCAGCAAAAGCGACGCACGCTTTTCACTTGTAAAACTCAAGGGTGTATGGGTAATGTAGTCTCTGCTTTCGGTGGGACGAATTAGTTAGCGTGCATTGTGAAGGGCGCTCTGAAAAGCGGCAGCGCAGCCAAAGGATTAAAACAGATGTGCAAATGAGCGTACCGGTACGCTAAAAGCACGTTCTGGGCGCACGGAGAGGTGGCGGTACGCTCAAGAGCTATATTTGGAAGTGGCGGTACTGAGTACCGGCGCGTACCGGCCCACTTAAAGCACTGGCCAGTCTGGACTGTATGCTGACCTAACGCTAATCAATCAGACCTCAGGTACCGCCACAAAATACTGCAATAAACAATCGAAAAAAAGAAAGGAGAAAAAATATATATATATATATTTTTAAGTCAAGCCAATCATTGTTTTCATGATCAATAATCAGTCCCGTCGGAATGCTCTAGTACTCATGCACATCCCTAATTTTGACTAATGGGGGATTCATATTGAGGAACGAATCGGTTACCTAACGTAACCTCGGTTCTCTCTAGAAGAGGGAACGAGTATTGCGTAAGCTAGCTTACGCTACGGGAAAGATTCTTCTTTGCTGAGATTTTGAAGCCAAAAAATTATTTCATAATTTGTATCCATGCACAGCGCAGTTCCTCTACGGCAGACCTAGAGCAGGCTAGCTAGCAGCTCATTGGTTCGCTCAGAGAGAACTGCTTAAGCCTATGGGAGAGCGGGGCTGAACCCGCTGCCAATGAGAGGCGCCCGCGCGCTCATTGCGTCATGGCCAGCCAGAATCGGCGTGGCTATGGTGTATATAACAGTCTCTCCCAGGCTTATATGTTGATTTATTTCAGCGTGAAGCGAAACGCTAGTAGCGCAAGCACGGCCGGGAACGCAATACTCGTTCCCTCTTCTAGAGAGAACCGAGGTTACGTTAGGTAACCGATTCGTTCTCTTACGAGAGGTTCTCTCGTATTGCGTAAGCTAGCTTACGCTACGGGAACACCTGGTCAACGCCGTGCGCGCTATGAATCCACTCATGAATCCCAGGGTGATACCGGGGGATTTTTAACGTGGAGTGAATGTAATATGAGGCCAGCAGAGCGGGCACATGAAGTGTATACATAAGTATTTTAGGAGAGCACAAGGGGCGAACCGGTTGTGGGAGGGACTCCCAGTAATGCAGCTTCTAGGGAGCTGGTCTTTTAGACAGCTAGTAATTTTGCCTGCAAGGCGGGAACTTCCAAGTTGTAAAATCTGACAAAAGTGGACGGGGAGGTCCATCCCGCGGCCACACAAATGTCATGAATGGAAATTCCACAGGACCATGCCCACGATGAGGCCATGCCTCTAGTGGAGTGCGCCCTGATGCCCAGAGGGCAGGGCAGGCATTTAGATGCGTAAGCAGAGGCGATAGCGTCCACTATCCATCTAGACAGTGTCTGTTTAGAGGCGGCCAGACCTCTGGTGCGCCCCCCAAACGACACTAAAAACTGCTCAGCGCGTCTGAACGCGGCAGCGCGCGTAGTGTACAACCTCAGAGCCCGCACCGGGCAGAGGAGATTGGCGTCGCGCTCACTATCGGATGAAGGCAGAGCCGATAGGGAAATAATCTGAGCCCTGAACGGGGTACCAATCGCCTTCGGGACATAGCCATGCCTAGGTTTGAGAATGACAACAGAATCATTCGGTCCAAACTCAAGACACGCGGCGCTGGATGAGAGCGCGTGAAGATCCCCCACGCGTTTTACTGAAGACAGAGCCGTCAGAAAAACGGTTTTGAGCGAGAGGTATTTCAGGTCCACAGACTCGAGCGGTTCGAACGGGGGTGCTTTCATAGCTTCGAGGACTATAGAAAGATCCCAGATAGGAACCGAAGGGGGCCGCGGAGGGTTCATCCTCTTAGCTCCTCTGAGGAAGCGGATGACTAACTCGTCTTTGCCCAGGGGCTGAGCGCGTCGGGGTTCAGAGAACGCTGCGACGGCTGCCATGTAAACCTTGAGAGTGGAGGGGGACCTGCCCTTGTCCAGCATCTCTTGAAGGAACATTAGCAAAGACGGCACCTCGCATGACCGTGGGTCCAGATGTTTGTCGGTGCACCATTTTGAGAACACAGACCATTTAGACGCATAGAGCCTTCTCGTGGAAGGTGCTCTAGCCTGTATGATAGTGTTTCTTACTCCCTCTGGCAAATCGCTGAATAGTCGTTGATCACCCATGCATGTAGCGCCCAGCGCTGTGGATGGGGGTGCCAGATCGTGCCGCGAGCCTGAGAGAGGAGATCTGCTCTGACTGGGATGGGCCACGGGGCTGTCTGTGACAGCTGAGTGAGCTCCGGAACCCAATTCTGACTCTCCCAACGCGGAGCTATGAGGAGCACCGAGTGGCGTGTGTCCCTGATCCTCTGAACTACCTGCGGTAACAGAGCGATCGGAGGGAATGCATAGAGCGGGCGGTGAGGCCATTCCTGGGCTAGCGCGTCCTCGCTCTTTGAAAAAAATATTGGGCAGTGAGCGTTCTCTTCTGACGCGAAGAGGTCCACCTCTGCTCTGCCGAATAGTCGCCACAGTATTTGGACCGTTTGTGTGTTCAGGGACCATTCTCCTGTGGAGATGAGGTTCCTGGACAGTATGTCTGGACCGTCGTTCAGATGGCCCGGCACATGCGTCGCTCTGAGCGAGAGCAGGTGGCTCTGAGACCAAACTAAAATGTGGCGTGTCAGTAGAAAGAGATTCTTGGATCTGACACCGCCCTGACGGTTGAGATAGGAGACCACAGCCATGTTGTCCGAACGGATCAAGACGTGGTGTCCCCGAATGAGCGGGAGGAAGCGCGAGAGCGCGTTCTCGACCGCAAGCATTTCCAGACAGTTTATGTGTAAGGGGCTTTCCTGAGTCGACCAATGGCCGAAGGCCGGTGAGCCCTCGCAGACTGCACCCCAACCCGTGTTGGATGCATCTGTCGAGATGACTTTTCTGCGGGAAAAGGTCCCCATCGTGACGCCTTGTTGAAACCATTCTGCTACTGTCCACGGCTGCAGCGCCGTGAGACATGTCTGCGTAACCCTGATCAGCTGGCGGCCAGTGTTTCACGCGCGGTGGGGTACACGGCTGTTTAACCACAGCTGAAGCGGGCGCATGTGCAGAAGGCCCAGCTGAAGCACAGTGGAGGCTGAGGCCATGTAACCCAGCATCTTCTGAAAAGTTTTCAGAGGCGTGCGGGTGCTCATCTGAAACGAGGTGGCTAGACGCTGCACACTGCGCGCGCGCTGTGTGGACAGGCGAGCCGACATCGTGACCGAGTTCAAATCTATTCCTAGAAAGGAAATCGATTGACTGGGTTGAAGGGAGCTCTTTGTCCAGTTGACAGAGAGACCCAGCGTTTTCAGATGGTCGAGGAGAACTGCGCGGTGCGACAGAAGCTCCGTCCGTGATTGGGCCAAAATCAGCCAGTCGTCCAGATAATTCAATATGCGCAGCCCCTGACTCCGCAGGGGGGCGAGCGCCGTATCCATGCACTTCGTGAATGTACGGGGCGCCAGGGATAAGCCGAACGGGAGAACGGCGTATTGATAGACATGACCCTCGAAGGCGAAACGTAGGAATGGCCTGTGACAGGGATTTATCTGGATCTGAAAATAGGCGTCTTTCAGGTCTAGAGAGATGAACCAGTCCCCCTGGCGAACCTGCGCGAGGAGTTTCCTGGTAGTGAGCATCTTGAATGGTCTCTTCATGAGCGCTTTGTTCAAAGACCTGAGATCTAAAATCGGTCTGAGGCCGCCGTCTTTCTTGGGAACCAGAAAATAACGGCCGTAAAACCCCGACTCGGTCATAGATGGCGGGACTCTCTCTATGGCGCCCTTTTGCAACAGCGTCGCAATTTCTGAGCGGAGCGTGCCGGCGGCCAGCGGGCTGACAGTAGATCCGAGCCGAGCGCGCGCACGAGGCGGGCGGCGGCGAAACTGTAGCAGATAGCCGTTCTTTATAATGCTTAACACCCACGGGGAAATGCCTGGAATGGCTTCCCACGCTTTGGAGGATGCGGATAGTGGCCGAATGGCTATATCGCCCTGATTGCTGTACATAGCGGGCTGGACACAGTGTGTGGGCGCGCTTTGAATGTGTGTGGCAACGGGACTTGCACTCAGAGAGGAGTCTATGGGCCGTGAAACAGAGCGAGCAGAGAGGGGACACGCGCACGGGCTCGTGGGCGTGTTTATGTTCTCTGATATTAGAGCGGGCTGTGCCCGTTTCATGTGATGGGGCTCTGAGAGAGACACGGGATATGTTATGCTTGTGTGTATGGGTGAACACATGATTGTGGGCACATTTTCTACACAACCGGCATATTTTCTCTTTTTGAGATTTCTCTGGGTAGCCGTAAAAACGGCTTTTTGACGCTCGCAAGCGGGCAGGGACACCGGCTTGTTTGTGGCGGTCAACACTACAGCAGTCGGCGAAACAACGGGGACTGGCAGAGGGCGAAGCTTTGACAGCGGTCCGGCCGCAGCGGGAGAGTGCCGTCGTTTTCTTAACTTTGCTAGGCAGACTTCTGATGATCAGGCTTCAGCGTGATTTTGGGTCGCGGGCCCCGTGGGGGCGGCGGTCTGCGGCGGCTGTCAGAACGAGAGCGAGGGCGGCCGCCCTGTCTGCGTTGGGCTGTTTGAGTCTGCGGAGGAGGGCGCTGTGGTGGAGCTCTGGCAGGAGGCTCGTGAGAGCGGCCTGCGGCAGAGCTAGCGCGGCGGGGCAGAAACAAATTCATGGCCTGGGTGGCTTTCTGGACCTCGGAAAAGCGATCGACGATTCCCGTGACAGCAGATCCAAAAAGGCCCGTCGGGGAGAGGGGTGCGTTTAGAAATGCGGCACGTTCAGCATCTCCCATGTCGGCGAGCGTGAGCCATAAGTGTCTTTCAGATACACACAGGCTGGCCATGCATCTTCCCAGAGCTTGTGCGGCGGCTTTAGTGGCGCGCAGGGCGAGGTCCGTAGCACTTCTCAGATCTGTGACGGCGGAGGAGGGGTTTCTACCGCTCTCGGCCCACTCACGGAGAATATCGCTCTGTAACACCTGGAGGACGGACATAGAATGAAGCGCTGCGGCGGCCTGACCGGCGGCAGCATAGGCGCGAGCATGAAAACTTGAGGTCGCTCTGCACGCTTTCGACGGAAGCGTGGGGGAAGAACGCCATCTAGCAGAGGGCGGGCAGAGGTGTGTGGCGACCAAGTCCTCAACAGGCGGCATGGCTGAGTATCCCTTTTCGGCTGCTCCGTCCACTGTGCGCAGCGAGGCGGATATATCCGAACGGTTTCTCGCCGAGAGCGGGGCATTCCAGGACTTCGTCAGTTCAGCGGGAAGTTCAGGCAGGAATGGGGTGGCCCGGTTGCACGCGGGGGTCGAGCGCCGATGGAAAAAGCTGCCATCCATCCGGTTCGGGGGCTGCTCGGGTGGAGGAGACCACTCGAGGCCGAGGCGTTCGACGGCCTGTGAGAGGAGGCGCATTAGTTCCTCCTCTATTCCAGCGCGGATCCCCGCCGACTCTCTCGTGGATCCGAGAGATGACCACTCCTCACTGTCTGATGCAAGCAGTGAACATGAGTCCTTCTCCTCCGCGGCGTCATCGGAGGCGACAGAGCGGCCACTCGGCGGCAACTGTATGTCCGGCAGGGGCGGGGAGGGAGAGCGGGAAGCGGGAGGCGGCGGCGGCGGCCCGCATGGTTCCGCAGGGGGCTCCGGCGGCCTCTGGTCGCGGCGTTTCTTTTTCCGCGGCGACGAAGGAGGCGGCGCGGGAGCGGATTGTGCTGCCCGAAGTCGTGCCCGCAGGGACGACAACGGCAGGCTCTCGCAGAAGTCGCATCCTCCATCCGCGAGGGCGAGTTCTGCGTGCTCGAGTCCCAGGCAGAGAGCGCAAATGACATGGCGGTCTCCATCCTCGAGAGGAGCGCGGCAAGAGCCGCAGGAAAGGCGAGGCATCTTTATAAAGACGCTCGGCTCTTTTAGAAATACAGAGAAAAGGATACAGTCGTCGGATGGCGCTAGCTTGCAGGGCGGCTGAAGATGGCGAAGACGGCCGGCTTCTTCAGGGTCCGGGAGCTCGCTAGAGTGATGCCTTCTCGACGGCGACGGCTTTCTCTCAGGACAGCAGAAGCGTGTAGCTCGCTGAAGATGAAATGAATCAACATATAAGCCTGGGAGAGACTGTTATATACACCATAGCCACGCCCATTCTGGCTGGCCATGACGCAATGAGCGCGCGGGCGCCTCTCATTGGCAGCGGGTTCAGCCCCGCTCTCCCATAGGCTTAAGCAGTTCTCTCTGAGCGAACCAATGAGCTGCTAGCTAGCCTGCTCTAGGTCTGCCGCAGAGGAACTGCGTTGTGCATGGATACAAATTATGAAATAATTTTTTGGCTTCAAAATCTCAGCAAAGATGAATCTTTCCCGTAGCGTAAGCTAGCTTACGCAATACGAGAGAACCTCTCGTAAGAGAACTAGTTTCACAAGAACAGACGAGACAAAAAACTAAAAAAAAAGTATATGAAAAGGAAGAGCAGTATCTTGTTTATCATGGAGCTGGTGTCTCCTCGGGTCTCACATCCTGCCCATGGTTATAGCACAACACTGTCTATGAAAAGCTAAAGAGGGAATCTAATCTCCAGAGGCTTGTACCTCACAGACCCAATTATCTGCGCCTTCCTGCCTCTGTGTCCCTCAGCTGCAGATGAGCACAGTGCAGCTGCACTGGAGATGAAGCTCAGGGAAGGACAAAAGAGACAACTGAGCTCTATTCTGATTTTACACTTTCTATTCAGTGTGTTTGAAGCACAATATGATTTTAAATATCATATAAGCCCATTTTTTCCCCTTTGGCTTTCATTGTGTTTGTTTCACTGTTTAATCCGTTCACATGCGTATTGAGCAAAAAACAAACAAAAAAACACTAAATCAGATTCAGCAATTCACACAGAGCAACAGGTAAAATTACAAGCACCTTTCCATAGCTTAAAGGTATAGTTCGCTTCAAAATGACACAAAATGACACACAGCCGTGGCTCGTCTGTAAGGGCATAAATAATATTCATCCAAAACATAGACCTCATAAACTAAATCAATAACAGATTGTAAATATGTTCAGAATTCTGCAACAAATATTTTTCGGATTTTAAAGTTGGAAAGTGAGCAGATATATTAAAATTGAACGCATGGCTTCGGCAGGCGTGCATCATTATACTAAGCACGGCAGCGGGTGCCTGAGCCCTCCCCAGCTCTACAGTGCCCCATGGGTTTCCAATGTAAATCTGTGGTAAAAAAGGAACTGCAGCGCACTCTAATTGAGCGCAATTGGGGCAGATTTCAGACTGCCCCACTAATTTTCATGTTACCATACATAAACCTCACTCCAGACCAAGACGACATCAATTTGTTTCAGCTATGTGCATATTAGAGTGCATCAGGTCAGTAACATGTCTGTTCTTCCTGTGGAGTAGCTTATCAAATTAATGAAAGTATAAATCCTTTAGTTTAAACGTGCTCATGTGAATAGGCTAACCTTTTTATAGTTATGTTGTGTTTGAGAATAGACATGGCTCCTCCACAACTTATAATATTTTAAAACAACATTCAGAGGCAATAAATACATTAAGGCAATTCTAAGATAGCATTTTATGTGTGTGTCATGTGTACTTCAAGCCTGTCAATCAACGTTAGAGTGCCACCCTCAGGCTGAATAACGCAACCTCTGTCATAAGTGTTCTGCGTGTGTTCAGCCATTACAATATAAAGCTTACAAAATGTTTATCATAAACTGCTAAGACCCAAAATCTCCCCCACCTAAATTTAAGGCTGAGAGCCGCTATTGCAATTCAGTCAACATTCACTCACCCGTATGCAGCGACATGCTAAAATCAGTTATTATGATATGGCAATTTATTTATATCCATCTTCCTAGCGTTATTCCTGCTCATTTGCAGGGTCCTCTTCACACACACTTGATTTGGCACAGGTTTTACGCCGGATGCCCTTCCTGACAACCCAGAGAGTGCTGGGACACATTCACACACTCGTACGACAATTTGGCATATCCAATCCATCAGACCTGCATGTCTTTGGAGGAAACCCACGCTGGCACGGGAAGAACATGCAAACTCCATCCAGAAAGGACTCCTGGACTCGAACCGGGGACCTTTTTGCTGTGAGGCAATAGTGCTACCCACTGAGCCACCGCACCCATATATGTATATTACACGGCTCTGTGGAATACTTGATTCTGATTGATCAGTCGCGTCATCCAGTGGTATGTTATTCCCCCGATAACAACCGATAACACATTTTGGTGTGTAGCATGCACTGATAGGAAGGGCTTGATCCTCCTAATGCAAATTTGCAGGACCGGACAGTTCTAGCAATGTGGTCTGTGAAGTTTAACTGATCATCAATCACAACTCTAAGGTTCCTGGCTGTCCTGGGTGTAGTTATGGGTGAACCTAGCTGAATGGAGAAGTTGTGATGAAGTATTGGGTTGGCTGAGAACACAAGCTGTTCTGTCTTTGCAAGATTGAGTTGAAGGTGGTGGTCCTTCATCCAGCAAGAAATGTCAGGCAGGCTGAGATGCGAGGAGCTAGCGTTCGGAGCATCTGGCTGTACTGAGAGGTAGAGTTGTGTGTCATCAGCTTAGCAGTGATAGGAAAAGCAATGTTTCTGAATGACAGATCCTAGTGATGACATGTAAACGAAGAAGAGAAGTGGTCCAAGCACTGAGCCCTGAGGCACCCCAGTAACTAGATGTTGTGACTTAGAGACCTCACCCCTCCAAGACACCCTGAAGGACCTGCCTGAGAGGTTCGACTTGAACCATTGTAGTGCGGTTCCTGAGATGCCCTTTGTCATGAGGGTTGACAGGAGGATCCGGTGGTTACATGTAACTGTGTCAAAAGCAGCGGACATATCCAGCAAGATGAGCACTGAAGATTTGAAAACTGCTCTTGTCAGTTTCAGAGCTTCAATTTCCAGGAGGTTGTTCTGTGTAAGAAAGGTAGAGGCTTTGTTGAACACGACTCGTGTGTTTTAGCAATGAATGGAAGAAAGCATACAGATCTGTAATTTTCTAAAAGTGCTGGATTTAGGGTGGATTTCTTAAGCAGTGGGGTTATCTAAGCCTGCTTAAATGCTGTGGGAATGGTAACAATGTAAAGAGAGGGGTTGATGATGTGAGTGATTGCGGGTACAACTGAAGGTTAAATGACTCGAAGGAGATGAGTGAGGATAGATGGAAAGGACTAGTTTGGACACTTCTGCCTCAAAGAGTGGTGAGAAGGAGGGGAGACTGTGTTTGCTGTTAAGATGTGTGTGTCCATTTGTGGTGTGGAAAATTGGCTGCTGGTGGTGGTAGTTTATTTATGAGAAATGTGGCAAAGTCATCAGCTGTTAGGGTTAATGAAGGAGTGGGAGGAGGCAGATTAAGAAGAGAGGAGATGGTTTTGAAAAGTATGTGAGAATCAGAAGAATTGTTCATTTTGTTGTGGTAGTACGCCATTTTAGCAGTAGAGACATTAGCAGAGAAGGAGGAGAGGAGTGATTGATACAAAGCAAGGTCAGTGGGTTCTTTCAATCTGCACCACTTTCTCTCTGCAGCCCTGAGTTTAGAACAATGCTCTCTGAGAACATCAGATAACCAGGGGGAAGATGGGGTTGCGCGGGCTGGCCTGGATGAGATGGGGCAGACATTTTCTAAACAAGATGTTAGTGTGGAGAAAAGAGTATCTAGCGATGAGAGCTGATTGGGGGAAGAAGTGTGGATGAGAGCAAAGAGCAAAGAGAGAGCCAAAAAAACAAAACAAAAACATCTTATCAACCTCAAATATTTGAACGGTATGCTAAATTGCCGACAAAATTGTACTTATTATAAAAGTGTATTTTATGTTCAAAATAAAGTCATACAGGTTTGGAACAACACCAATGAGTAAAATATACTTTTCACTTCTGGATGAACACAATCTTTTTCAGTTAGGTTCAACATTGATTTGAAATTGTTCTGGTAGTTTGACACAGGGCTGGACTGGCCATCGGGCATACCGGGACTAGTACCATTTGCCCGGTGGGCCGATACAGATCATTCTTTAAAAAAAAAAATATAAAAAAAAATGTTTTGTCTAAACGGCCCATAATACTCGTACATCGGCAGCCCATTCGTTTAGTTTTGCTTAATTGGCGGGATCTTTGTGCCGGTGTAATGCATTGGCCAAATTTTTTTTTTTTTTTTTTTTACAGACTGGCCCATGAAACACGTAGATCAGCGGCCCATTGGTTATTTTCTTGATTGCCACTGGGCTGGTCCAATCACATTTTTAAACTCCTCCCCTTTGGGCTTTTAGCGCATGTGCAGTGTCAGTGTGTATCTGTCACGCTGATGTGGAAGGAGAACCCAGGCGCAGACAAAGTACACTAAATACACGATTTAGTGACAAAAACAGAAAACAAAACCCACGAGGGGGCAAAACAGGACTGGAAAAAGCACACCTTGACTTAGACAAGATGACAAATAAGACTCTGACTTGACAGGAAACAAACTCACAATTCTCATTAAACTGGAAATAGATGAAACACTCACATAGATTAACACGCAATGTTTGACAATGTACCAACACAGGACAGAAGACATGAGGAGATTAAATAGGGAACACTAATGACAAGGACAGGTGAAACTGACTAGACAATAATGACAAGACGGGGATAACAAGGGGGCGGGGTAACGTAACGAGACAACAAGCACATGGCCCAAACAATTGGCCATGCGCTTGTACACAAAACATGGGTCTGTCATGATCCTGCCACAATACTAGGAAAAATCACGGACATGATGGCAGAATCATGACAGTATCTGTCAAAATAGTCAGAGATGGAGAAGAAACGCAAGGAATGTGCAGAGAAATAGCGTGAAAAAAAGAAACGGGCATCAAGTGTCTGATGAGGATACTGAGGAGGATCAGGAGAGAATGAGTGAGTGTAGAGAACGTCTCTGGTTACGTATGTAACCCTAGTTCCCTGAAGGGAACGAGACGCTGCGTGACAACGCATTGGGAACGCCCCTGCGTGAGTCGTCATGAAGCACGTATGAAATCAGTCCAATGGCGAGACGGAACGTCATAGGCGGGTGACGTCATCGACCAGGAAACTATATAAGCACCCCAAAACACAAGCGCGTCAGCTTCTGATAAGACTGAAGCAAGTGCTCACGGGCATGCTGGGAGTATGGCATAGACACGCAGCGTCTCGTTCCCTTCAGGGAACTAGGGTTACATACGTAACCAGAGACGTTCCCTATCAGGGAACTCGAGCTGCGTGACAACGCATTGGGAACGCTAATACCAACGTCGCCATACGAGCAAGTGTCCGTCGTGTGAAATCAGAGCGCACATTCGGACGAAAGCACCTGCGCCCCTGGAGTGGAGCTGAAGTCAAGATGATAAAACTTCACGAATGTGTGCGGTGAGGACCAGCCTGCCGCATCACAAACATCCTGGATAGAAACTCCTGACAGGATAGCCTTAGAGGCAGCCATACTCCTGGTTGAATGAGCCCGGACAGCCAAAGGAGAGGGCTGACCGGCAGACTCATAGGCAAGTGAGATGGCCTCGACCACCCACTTGCTCAACCTCTGCTTAGATACTGGACAGCCCTTCTTAGGGGGTCCAAAGCAAACGAATAGCTGTTCGCACTTCCTCCACAGGGCAGCTCTGTGGACATAAGCATCTAGGGCCCTAACAGGGCAGAGCAGATTTAGTTTCTCTTGGTCTGACGTCAGAAAGGGAGGAGGACAGAAAGCCTGCAGTACAATAGGCCTGATAACATTGGTTGGTACTTTGGGAACGTATCCCGGCCTAGGGAGGGGAAAGCCTTCACCATGCCTGGTGCAAATTCCAAGCACGAGGGAGAAGCCGACAGAGCTTGAATATCTCCTATTCTTTTTAGTGAAGATATAGCCAGAAGAAAGACAGTTTTGAGAGTGAGGAATTTCTCCGAGACTTCTTCAATGGGCTCGAACGGTGCTAGAGAGAGACCTTCTAGAACAACCGCCAGGTCCCAGGTCGGCACCCTCGTGCGAACTGCTGGCCTCAGCCTCAGAATGCCACGAAGGAAACGGGTTACAAGTGGGTGTCTCCCGAGAGAAGCTCCACTCAAAGGGATGTGGTAAGCAGATAAGGCCGCCACATACACCTTCAGTGTGGAGTGGGATAACCCTGTGGAGAAACGCTCCTGAAGGAATTCCAGCACTGCACTGACGGGGCAGTTGACTGGGTCTAACTGGTGTTCTCCACACCAAGAGGTGAACATTTTCCACCTCAAGGCATATAATTTCCTAGTGGCCGGAGCTCTGGAGTGGAGGATGGTCTCCACGACCTCAGTCGAGAGACCAGAATCTATGAGCTGGGCCCCCTCAGAGGCCAAGCCCACAACCTCCATAGATCTGGGCGGGGGTGAAGTATCGACCCGCTCGCCTGAGAGAGAAGGTCCCTCCTCACCGGAATCTCCAGAGGAGAGCCGTCGAGGAGAGAAATTAGGTCCGAAAACCAAACTCGGGCCGGCCAGTACGGGGCTACCAACAGTAGACTGACCCCGTCCCGGCGAACCCTCTCCAGAACTCCTGGGAGCAGAGCAATCGGGGGAAATGCGTACAGGCGTGACCTCGGCCACTCCTGTACCATTGCGTCCAACCCCAGAGGGGCTGGAGGACTTAGGGAAAACCACAGATGGCAGTGTGATGTTTCCCTGGATGCAAATAGGTCTACCTCGGCACGACCGAAATGTTTCCATAGGAGCTCCACCACCTCGGGGTGGAGTCTCCACTCCCCGGGCCTCAGCCCCTGCCTCGACAGGATGTCTGCCCCCTGATTCAAATATCCCGGGATATAAATTGCCCTCAATGAAAGAAGCTTCCCCTGGGACAATAGAAGGATCTGGCGAGCCAGCTTGTATAACGGGCGCGAACGCAGACCCCCCTGATGGTTTATATAAGAGACCACCGATGTGTTGTCTGACCGGACAAGAACATGGTGACCTCTCAGGCCTGGGAGGAAGTGTTTCAGAGCCTGAAACACTGCCATCATTTCTAGACAATTTATGTGCCAATGAAGATGATGGTCCTGCCACAGACCCTGGGCCGAGCGACCACTCATGATCGCCCCCCAGCCTGTGAGAGAAGCGTCCGTCGTTAGTGTTACACGACGACACGGAGCCCCCAACACAGGACCCAGGGACAGGAACCAAGGTTCTTTCCACATAGCCAGAGCACGGAGACACCGTCGCGTGACCCTGATCTTGCGGAGCGGGTTTCCCCTCGGGGAGAACCCCTTGGTCCTGAGCCACCACTGCAGTGGTCTCATGTACAGCAGGCCGCAAGGTATAACGTTGGACGCTGCTGCCATCAGACCCAGAATCCTCTGATATTCTTTCACAGTGAGTGACTGGCCTAGCTTTGCCTGTTTGACGGCTGAGAGAATCGAAGCTATACGAGCAGGAGACAGACGTGCCTGCATCGTCGTCGAATCCCAAACCACGCCCAGAAAAGTGGTCCTCTGTACTGGAGAAAGCACACTCTTTTTGGCGTTGAGCCTCAACCCCAACTTTTTGATATGGGCGAGAACGACATCTCGATGCCGAATCGCCTGATGCTCCGATTGAGCCAGAATCAACCAATCGTCGATATAATTTAAAATGCGGATGCCCTGGAGTCGCAGCGGAGCCAGAGCTGCATCCATACATTTCGTGAAAGTTCGGGGAGAGAGTGCTAGGCCGAACGGAAGAACCCGATACTGGTACGCTTCGCCCCCGAAAGCGAACCTCAGGAACTTCCTGTGTTGTGGAAGGATGGAAATGTGGAAGTATGCGTCTTTTAGATCTATCGTGACAAACCAGTCCTCGGACCTGATCTGTGACACGATCTGCTTGAGAGTAAGCATTTTGAACTTGAGCTTCCCTACTGAGCGATTTAATAGGCGCAGATCTAAAATTGGACGCAACCCCCCATCCTTCTTTGGAACAATGAAATATCGGCTGTAATAGCCCAGCTCTCTGCTGGGAGGAAGAACTCGTTCTATAGCCTCCTTCAGCAGGAGAGTCTTCACCTCCTGTTCCATAACCAGAGCCTGCTCGGGGCCCACCACTGTGGGCAGAACCCCTCTGAAGCGAGGCGGGCATGATCTGAACTGAATCGCGTACCCCTTCTCGATAGTCTGCAGGACCCAATGAGATACATTTGGAAGGCTTTTCCACTCTGCCAAAAATTCTACTAAGGGTACCAGTCTCTCGAGACTGGCCTCTGGAATATTTTGAGTGGCAGACACAGCGCCCTGTAACGGCGCACCGGCAGGGAACAACTGGTCTGACCGCTCTAAACCGCTCCTCAGAGCGGGCGAGCGTCCCTCGGGAAAGCGCTCGCTGGGACCGTCTACGCCCCGGCACGCAGGCGGGGTTGGCAGAACGGGCCCCTGAGGGCACCGAGACAGAACGGGCGCCGTGTACAGCGGCGAACACCTTTCTCTCTCGGTGGGGACCACCCTCAGCACCCTGACACCCTTGGCGTCAGGACTTCTTCGATGAAGCCTTCCTGGCGACAATAACCGTCCTCAGATCGGTTTTGCCCCTGGAAGACCTCGTCTGAGAGCGCCGCGACTCGGCCCAGTTTTGCTGGGGAGGAGCACGAGACGCGACACTCTTCTTTTGCTGCGCCCTATGTGAGGAGCTACTCGACGGCCGGGGCTGCTCCCGCCCAGCAGCCCCGGAGACGTGAACACGGAGGGGGAGAAATTTCTGGAGCGCCGCCGCCTGCTTTTTTTCTTCCTGAAACCTTTCGATGACCGAGTTCACCGAGTCACCGAAAAGGCCAACAGTCGATAGCGGGGCGTCCAGTAAAAAAGATTTATCTTTGTCTTTCATATCAGATAAGTTTAACCACAGGTGCCTCTCCGTAGCCACCATAGCTGACATAGAGCGGCCGACTGACCTGGCTGTCTCTTTGGTGGCACGGAGAGAAAGATCAGCTGCCTGACGTAGTTCACGGATCACATCTGCACCGATTTCACCCCCCTCACTAATGTCTTGCAGCAGGTCTGCCTGATATGCTTGCAGGATGGACATTGTATGTAAACACGCTGCTGCTTGACCTGCCGCCGAGTAAGCTTTGCCCACCAATGCCGAAGTATTTCTTAATGGCTTGGTGGGCAACGCTGGTGTCTTAAAAGATGATGCTGTATTTGGGGACAGATGGCTCGCTAAAATCTCCTCAGCCTGAGGCATCGCCCCATAACCATAACTCTTAGCACCAGAAATATTAGAATAAAGGGATGTTTGTTGCGTAAATATTCTGGCTGACACCGGTCTATTCCATGATCTCGACACCTCGGTGTGGAGATCAGGAAAGAACGGAAGACACCGGCGTGGAGGTGCAGCCCGAGATGGCAGAAATCTCTCATCTAGTTTGCTTTTTGAACGAGATTCATGTCTTTCCGCTGGCCACTCAATGCTTAATCTTTCTACAGCTCGAGTGAGCACCTCCATCAGCTCCTCACTAGCAGGAGACTGAAGTGACGAGTCCCCAGTCTCTGCTGTATCAACACTTTCAACATCCAATTCCTCAGAACTGGATAGTTGAAGTGTTGGTGCCTCAGCCCGGGGGGAAGAAACCGCAGCGCGTGCTTCCACCCCGGGATCTGAGGCACTGGATCTATCAGGTAAAGGCTGAGATAAGGCAGAGCCCGTCTCAATCCCCGCTGATAAATCCATTTGCGATCCCCACGATTGAAGCCTCCGCTGTGCCTCGGCAGCAGCGGGACCCGAACCGCGGGGAGCGCGCACCGAACCACTCTCCTCGAAGAGGGCTCGGCGGGAGCGGAGCGTCTTCATTGACAAACGCTCGCAATGCTCGCAATCAGCTCCCTCGAGAGCTGACTGGGCATGCTGCACTCCCAAACAAGCAACACACAGATTGTGAGTGTCCCCACCCGTGATGTAACGTGGGCAGGGATGCACACACTTTCTGAACTGCTTTTCACTCGCCATAATATATATATATATATATCGTCTCTTTTATAGTTTTTTTATATGTGAAAAACTCCTGCCTAGCAATTTCTAAGGACAGACAAAAACACTTTGAGACAGACTGATATGATCACACATAGAGCGCTTGCTGAAGACTCAGAAGCTGACGCGCTTGTGTTTTGGGGTGCTTATATAGTTTCCTGGTCGATGACGTCACCCGCCTATGACGTTCCGTCTCGCCATTGGACTGATTTCATACGTGCTTCATGACGACTCACGCAGGGGCGTTCCCAATGCGTTGTCACGCAGCTCGAGTTCCCTGATAGGGAACTGTGGTAAGCAGAACTAGGCAACTTTCAGAACACACTGAGGCGATGAGTGTGGGAACCCATCACCCAGCTACGCATTATTTACACATTGGCATAGTTGATGATTACGCATTTTATTAGAATTGTAATGAGACGCGTTTGTAAACCATGTTTTCCGCCAAAATAAAAGATCATGTGTTTATCTCTTTCAAGCATGGAAATTAGTACAAAACTAATTATGAAAGTTCCTTTTATTTTTCAGTGCATTTGTTTTACAATATATGGCTATAACTGTCATGGAATTAATATTATAACTATTATTATGTAGTAGTGTGATGCAGACAGACACTGTATCACAGCTAATAGAGTTTTGAGTTTTTCTTTATTCAATTTGCACACCTATTTTGCGTTGGAGCTCTTAATTTCTAACTCTCAAAGTGCACCAGATTGATGAAGTTAACATTAAAAAGCACAATTTTTTCTTACGGGGGCTCCCCCGAACCCCCCTAAAGGGACAGAGATCCACTCACCACAGATTTACCAAAAATCCTTTGTCAAACACTGGTATTGCTATGCCAATGCAGCTTATATCTTGTTTTAGGATTCATCATTGTGGAGTAGTTCGATTGTATTTTACAATTAGTAGTTATTTCATCTATTAACTATTAATTATCTATTACTCATTCCTACTCACTCATTAGGCTACATGGTATTAGTGGTTTTAATAGGAGGTAGTATACATATTCAGGGGCATGAAAAGATCGGTTGTGTTTATGATTAAATGTAGTGGGCCAGTCTGGGCCAAAATGCCCGGGCCGATTTTTAGTCCCAGTCCAGCCCTGGTTTGACACGGAATAAAGAACCATAAAATGTGTTTTACCTCGTCTGTAATTACACTATGTTTCTATTTGCATATATATAGAAAAGCATTCCAGCATAGGTGTAATAAATTGCACGCAACTTTTAGACAACAATGTTTTTATATATATTTAGTTAGTATGCAAGTCATTTTTTGTTTGATGCACATCAGTTTTTATTGTGGTACTTGCTGCTATGGATTACGCAACCCTCTAATTACAGGTATAGACATCGGTAGAGCAATAATTGCTGTACCAATTACAGTTAACATCTGATAACTGTTTAGTAGACAAGTGCGGTATGATAATTAAATGAGAAGCAGCAATGGACAGTCTTTTCCCTGTTACTCATTAGCAGAGATATTTCCATACAGATTAGACAATCATATGAAATCTAGTTCGAAATTATTCTCCCGATGTGAGTTAGCTATACTATGGCCCTTGTTTAATTGAGTCTCACATACTGTATGATATTACCTGAAAATATGTCCAGAATTAAATTATATGTGTTTGGATACGTGAAAGATTCATTCTCCATGCACAGCAAAGCTCCAACACAGAGCTAAATCTAACCAGCAACACATGCATCATGATATCTACCTGATAATACCTGGAAAATGTTTGGTACAGTCAAAAGTAAAGTGAAAAATTTCATTTTGACGGTACACAGTGTACTCTAGATCAGTAAAAGATTAAGATGCTTCTTAGATTTGACACATTCTGCTCAACTGTTTTCCAATTAAATATATGTCCTATATGAATCCATCTGTGAAACTCTATTAACCGTGTGCATTTCACATCATCAGATTTGCTTACTTAAAACCCCTCTATAGTCAAACTGCTGTGAGCTATGGATGCTGAAAAAGTTGTCATTGCACCGAATAAATTACCTATCAAACCTGGTACATTGCTTCCATAGGCCCTGTCACATCAAATCATCCTCCGATAGACAAATCCCTGAATACACACCTTCTTTCATTCTGATGTGCGGCAGAATGTCCAAAATCTGATTTATTGGTGTAACTAAAGAGATGAATACTTACTGAGCAAGAACAAAGTCTTTTTAAGGAAAGTCAGTTCACTTGGTGACCATCTTGGTAACCCCCCTGGGCACTCGTTTCTTGGTAGCAGACAGTCAAGTAGAGTTTGTATGTACTAGAATGGGAAAGGCCAAAATCTACAAACCTGTTTGTAAATTGTTGCAAAAACATATTTTTAAGACAAGACACTATACCGGCAAATCCATTGTTCTTTCATGTACTCGTCAATTTTGAGATTTTGGGCTATTTTGCTTCCATAATGTATTCTTGGAAAGAAAATATCCAAAATACACATTTATGTATTTTTTTTTTTATTACACTCTATTTGCACCTGTAGTTCCCTTTCGTATGGGAACTCCTACGTCTCGTCGGATGAGTTTCCAATGAATTGGGATCACGCTAGGGAGACCAATTGCCTTCGAGTGAATTAAAACGAGCCAATGAATATTGGCATGCAGGACTTGCATTCCGCATCCCGCCTACTAGTGCGGGTATAAAGCGGAAGCGAGCGCACACACATTTGCTTTTAGCTTTGGAGCCGAACGGTTGTGTCCTCTGAGTGGATGAGCTTCAAGATTAATAATTTATCTTCACGCTCAACGAGTCTGCTGTTTTCTCCGAGACCTCTCTGTGTTGGTGTGACGGCGCTTCAGCGATCTTCGCGATCTCCCGGGTACCAGCTGCTGCTTCACGCGGTCTGCTGTTTTTTCAAAGAGCTGTTGTCACAGCTGGTATTCGGTTGAGTGCGCACAGCGGGCTTGCAGTTTCCCCGCTGTGTTGCCGCGTTTATCCCTGTGTGCTTCAGCACAATAAGAGAGCGTTTTCTGTGAAAAAAGCAACACGGGTGAAGATCGCATCCTTTTCAGGATGACGTTTCACCCGTGTGTTTCTGGATGCGGTCGTTTCCTGTCCTCATTTGACGGCCACGATCACTGTTTCATGTGCCTGGGCTTAAGCATGATGAGACTGCGTTCGTGGGTGGTTTATGTTCTCTCGTGAGAGCTTGACCACGTCGGCGCGTTGGTCGTCTCCCCTTTCTCGTAAGGGCTTGAGCCGCCCAGCGTGCCGTGTGCCGTCGAGCTGCCGGCTGACAGCGCGGGTTGTCACGGAAACCCAGCGCGCGTCATTCGGCGCTCTAGATGCGCGCCTTTGACTGTTCCCCGATCTAGTTCCTCTTCTGGTGGCCAACGGTGGAGGGCTATTTTGGCTAATAGCATTGGTGATTAGAGGATTACAGTGAGTGTTCTCTGACGAGACCACCTCCTCGGAACCCTCACTCGTCTAGCGCATCGCAAACATGCTGAGACTGTGTTCGTGGGTGGTTTATGCTCTCTTACGAGAGCATGACCACGTCGGCACGTTGTTCGCTTGCCTTTCTCGAGGGGTTGAGCGCTCAGCATGCCGTGTGCCATCAGGTATGGCCACGTTCACTGTTTTGCATGCCTGGCAGCCTTCGGGTGGAATCTCTGGTTCTTCTCATGAGGGACCAGCTATTTCATTCAGGGCTCCAGGGGAGGATCAGATGTCGATCGCTGCATCGGAGAGAGGGCTGTTACACTCTGGAAATGATGACGCTGAGTTCCCGCTGTAATGGTGTGTGTGCTCGTGCTGAATCGGATTCAGACTTGACAGCCACACTTCCTGGGCTACTCTGGGGGCGCAGTGCAAGGCTTTTAGCAGTATGGAAGCATGTTGGTGCTGTGGAAAGCCAGACATGCCAAAATCTGCAGAAAGTTTTTTTCCTCTCTCACTACCCTTAGTGGCTGGGGTGGCTTTGACTACACAAGGGTAGTTCTGAGTCGGGGTTGAGCTGTGCAAGTTATAGCACTGGCCCTCGGTCAGACGATGTCCACACTGGTGGTCCAGAAGCATCCCACGGCTAGGCCTTGTGGGGTACGAGACATCGCCAAAGTTCGCTTTCTCGGTGCTCCTATCTCACAGGGTTTGCCATTTTCGGCGACACTGTTGGGGACTGTGCCCAGCGGCTCTCCACAGTTCAGAAGCAGGTTGAGGAGACCAGGAGCTGACCCGATATGAAAAAAGTCGACTCACTCCTGGTTTCTCCTCGGTCTGTTTGTCGCCAAGGGTGTCAGCCCCCTGTGAAAAAGATGTCAGCCAGCTTTATGGTGACGTCTAGCTTTCGCAGGAGGACGGCGCCACCTGTCTCAGCAGCCCTGAGACGGGTGACACAGGGTTGGAGGAAGTTGCTCTCAGGGAGATGGTGTCCTCGCCTCTCCCACCCCCGGAGGAGGGCCGGGTGGAGAATTTGTTCAGTTCCTGTTCCGCTGCTGGCTCCCAGAGTCCAGTGGTACCCACATTTTCAATAGAGCGATTTCTTCCATCTCTGGGTCACAAGAGGTGCGGACTGCAGTGAGTGACGCTCCCATGCCTCGTCACTCCTTTCCCCCTCTTCCAGCGCTCAGATGGCAATGACGCCGCTACGGCCTCGTCACTCTCGTCTGTCACTGGCCAAGGAGGCGCGGAAGCCAGGACTTGACGCCCCCGGGCCTCACTCCTCGTTTCCCCTCCTAGAGGGTGAGAATGACAGTGTGCGCCGCCACGTTGCCTCGCCGCTCTCATTCCCCTCGCCCGAGCGCTCAGATGGCAGTGACGCCGCTACGGCCTCGTCGCTCTCGTCTGTCGCTGGCCAAAGCGCTCAGATGCCAGTGTCGCCGCTACGGCCTCGTCACTTTCATCTGTCCCCTCCTACCTTCGCCTCGGGACAGTCAGCAATCGAACGCCCCAGAGAAAGATGGGCCTTCCCTGCTGCTTGCCCCCCGGTGGAAGCAGGTAAGTGTTGCACCACACACCCAGACCCCTCCTTCGGCCGCAGTAATGCCTCCGGAGGCGGGTCCCTGCCTTCCACCTCGCTGCCCCTCCGCGGGTACGCCGGTGGTCCGGGTGGGCTCGTTGGTACGGTCTCTCGAAGCCTGGCTAGCGCTCCGAGGCCGTCCAGGTGGCTCATCCGCGCCATCCGGTTCGGCTATGCAATTCAGTTTGCCTGCCGGCCTCCCAGGTTCAGGGGCGTCCTATTCACCCAAGTGCAGAGTGGCGACGCCCCTGTCTTGAGAAAAGAGATCGTTGCCCTGCTGGCGAAGGGCGTGATCGAGCCGGTCCCTCCAGCCGAGATGAGGTCTGGGTTCTACAGCCCTTACTTCATTGTACCCAAGAAAGCCAGTGGGTTACGACCAATTCTGGATCTAAGTGTTTTGAATCGGGCTCTTCAAGCTCCCGTTCAAAATGCTTACGCAGAAGTGCATCTTCGAGTGCATCCGTCCCCAGGATTGGTTTGCAGCGATCGACCTGAAGGATGCGTACTTTCGTGTCTCGATTTTGCCTTGACACAGACCGTTTCTTCGGTTTGAGTTCGAGGGTGGGGCATGTCAGTACAAGGTCCTACCCTTCGGCCTGGCCTTGTCGCCCCGCGTCTTTACGAAGGTCGTGGAGGCGGCCATTGTTCCCATGAGAGAACCATGTGTTTCTACAGGCCGCAGTGCCTCTAGTCCAGGTGTCCAGGACGAACGCCTCAGCCATCGGATGGGCGTTCGTAGATCGACTGGTAAAGACTGTATTTCAAAGATGGCTCCTGTCTGTATACGCGAAGTTGACTGTATGTTTAAAATATCTTCTTATTAAACTGTCTGGACACTGACAAAGTTCTCAATGCTTCGGTTTGAAGGTAGGGACCCTCATTATGCTACCGTGTTAGTGTGGGGCTATTTTGAGCCTTGTTAGTGGTATTAACAAGCGATTTTTATTTGTCATTACTCTATGCCCAATATACTAGCGTTATACTAGCTTTATAGGCTAAACTGTTTTTAGAGATAAAACTATTTACATTCGATAATCATGAAAACAAATCTCAGATAACGGTTGACTAGGTAACAATGTGTAATTAGACCAAAGGTTCATTTTGCGCCGGAGTTCTCCTTTAAGAAGTTGCTAGTAGACTGGGTGACCTTCACGATGACTTCCTCGTGGTCATTTTCCACGTTCCTGCTACCCTACGGGCTAGCTCCGTGTCTTGACCTCGACAGACTCACTCTGTCGTCCTTGCTGAGTATGCTCCCCACCCTACGGGCTGGGACTACCTCGAGGACTCCCATATGTTTTACTACCCTACGGGCTAGTTCATATGTGTATTCAGTGCCTCCCTTCGGGCTGGCCGGGGGCTCCGCAACGTTCCCACATGGGCACGTTTCCCCAGTGTTATCCAAATCCACTGAGCGGGTCTTGCGGAACAGCAGTGTGATTTTTTTTCCTAGCTAGCCCCCGCCCTAAAGAAACTAAGAAACTGCTTGGCGGGGAGCTCAGCTGGGCGCTGGAAGGGGCCAGCACCATGGCGTTTTATTTGGGATCCCAATTCGTTGGAAACTCCTCCGACGAGACGTAGGAGTTCCCATACGAAAGGGAACGTCTCGGTTACATATGGTAACCCTCGTTCCCTGAGTAGGGAACGGAGACGTCTCGTCCCGTCGCCATGCTTGCTGTACCTTCGCGGAGGACTGGACACCATCCGGCTCCTCAGCGTAAAGCAAATGTGTGTGCGCTCGCTTCCGCTTTATACCCGCACTAGTAGGCGGGATGCGGAATGCAAGTCCTGCATGCCAATATTCATTGGCTCGTTTTAATTCACTCGAAGGCAATTGGTCTCCCTAGCGTGATCCCAATTCGTTGGAAACTCCTCCGACGAGACGTCTCCGTTCCCTACTCAGGGAACGAGGGTTACCATACGTAACCGAGACGATTTCAGTTACAATACAATTTTCAAGGCCTTTTTTTTTTCAAATGCACTGAGACAGAAATCTCCACTTCAGTAGCATTTACATTTACCAAACTGTCCAGTTTTATTCCTGGAGTGTAACAGAAGGGTTTGTTCGTAAATCATTCACCTGGTTAAAATGTTATTCCTAAAAAAATGTGTTTGTTTGTTTGTTTATCTGTTCTGTATCTTTACATTTCAAAAAACTTGTTTAAAAAAAAAATGGTTTTGTTTTTTGTTTTGTTTTGTTCTGTTTTGTTTTTTTGTTTAGTTTTGTGTTTTTTGTTGTTGTTTTGTTCAAAAACAGAGACACTTCAGCCAAAGATCTGACCTGCATAGTTTATTTTGGATTGCCAGGGTTGTTGTTATAGCAAAGGCTTAAAGATGTTTCTCATTAATTTCTCATTAAAATTCACTGTGGTTTAATGTGTTAATTGTGGGTGTTGATAGCCAAGGGCCTCTTGCTGCTAATTATACAATGGCACTCTTACAAATGTGTATATATAAAGCCTATTCATTTGTAAAAAATAAAAAAATAAAAAACAATAAAAAACAACAACTCGTCAGCTCTTGGAAACCACATCACATTCACCAGCATATGCAAAGTTTGTATACATAGGCACAGATACAAAATCAATAATGCTAGCTAATGTGAAATAGTTTGGTCTCCAGCTGCAAGGGAAGCTGAGGATGCCTGGTTCATGTTATGATGCACATTTGCAAAAAAACAACAACTTTCATCCAGGCTTTAGTCTGGTTTGCGTGTGTGTTGAACAGGTGCTTTCATTACCAGGCCTGTCCTCAAATATCACAGCAGTGCACTCTCTTGTACAAATGTGGCAGGTGCTTTTTTACAGGTCACCCAGAAAGGTCCCACAGTCTAATGGCAAACACAACCGGAATCCAAACACACACAGACATGCAGTTTTAACATGCATTTATGTCCAAAGAACATTTCCTCGGATGTAGAGCCACCTGTTACGGGTTGTAAATATAGTGGAAGACATAAGTAATGCATAGTAAATGAGTAGATTATATTCTTTTCTTTTTTTATTACAGTTTTTGCATAGAAATGGCTCATTTTCACTAAAGTACTTTCACTAAAGTACTAAAGTACTTTCATTTTCACTAAAGCAAAGTACTTTTTATTGATTTCATCTTATTAGCATTTTAGTCCATTTACACTAGCAAAATGTTTCTTGAGAATTAAACATGAAGCAAATATACAGTGTATCAAGTATTTGTTTTGCATAATTATCTCATATCAAGCATATTCATGGTAGATAATGTGAATTGGGCAACGCTCCACTAGCTTGTGTTGTCCTTAATGGAGGGTTTTCAATTTGATGAGTGTTATTGTTGGAGGATAACCCAGACTAAATGTCAAAAACTAAAATTGGAATGTGTTTATTTGTTCTGATGCCTTTGTAGCAGCTGGTGTGTAAAAAACATGAGTAGATTCAGAGAAATATGAGCTGTGAATCATGCAGTAGGTATTATTGAATGTTATCGATTGACAAAGTTAATAGCATAATAATGCATAGCAAACTTAGGAAGTAATAATACATTTTGTATAGAATAGCTTTGTCCAAACAACAAATAAACTGTTAAAACCTGTTAAGCTTCACCAGAGCGCGGGCGCACTGAAGCGTTTTTTTTTTTAAATAGTTCAAAGTTACTATCAGATTTAATGTTATTACCTTGACAAACTATACATCATTAAAAAGATATAAGACTCAAGTTTCAGTATTTGACCACTATTGTATTCTGATAAACTTATAGTGACAGTTATGTCTTAATTTGTGTCAGGAGTTATGTAATTAAAAAATGAGTCGTTACCTTTAATATGAATTATGAGCGTCAGCCGCTTCCATTCAGAAAAAAACGTACTCGGTTACTAACGTAACCTCGGTTCTCTCTAGAGAGGGAACGAGTACTGCGTAATAGCTTACGCTATGGGGAAAACTCTTTTCCGCGAGATATTGAAGCCAAAAATTATCCTTAATTTTTTATTAATGTAAAACGCTTTGCAGCAGCAAGCAAACATAGGCGAAACAGCTTGCGCGCCTATTGGTTGCTCTGCAGCAAATGCAGCAGCCTATCGAGATAGACTCTGCGTGACGTAATGGCCAATGGGGGCAATTCGCGCCCATATCGTCACGTCCCGCCAGAAGGGGCGTGGTCTCGCCCTATAAATATGCTCGTTAGGCTGATACAAGCTGGTTTTTACCGCTGAAGCGAACCAGAGCGTATTCCACGCAAAGCAAGATACGCAGTACTCGTTCCCTCTCTAGAGAGAACCGAGGTTACGTTAGTAACCGAGTACGTTCTCTTACGAGAGTATCTCTTGTACTGCGTAATAGCTTACGCTATGGGGAACACAATGCAACACGCCGTGCGTATAGGGATCCAACACCAAAGTCCCAGGGGCCGAAGCCCAGGGCTCATGTAGTGCATAATCACCATAAACTCACATAGAGTAAAGGAAGAGAGGCTGGAAGCGTCATTCCCTATAAAAAAGCACCCAGCGGGGCTATTATACGACAATCAAACGCGCAGCCATGGTGAAAGCATTCAGCCTGATCTTGGCGGCCATACGTGAGTCAATACTCATGGGGCTGCAGTAAACTCAGCATCTGGGCCGCACAGCGGGGCAGATAGTACTGAATTTAGACCGCCAAAAGCTTAGCTTGTAAGGCGGGTACCTCCAGGTTATAGTATTTTATAAATGTAGACGGCGAGGCCCAGCCCGCGGCCGTACAGATATCTTGCAGGGAAACCCCGCTAGACCATGCCCACGAAGAGGCCACGCCTCTCGTGGAATGCGCCCTGACACCCAAGAGGCACCGTAAGCCCTTCGCAGAGTAAGCGAGCGCGATGGCATCCACTATCCATCTGGATAGGCTCTGTTTTGAGGCGGCGAGTCCCTTGGAACGCCCGCCGAACAAAACAAAAAGCTGCTCCGTCTGCCTGAAAACAGACGAGCGTGCCACATAAGCTCTCAATGCCCTGACGGGACAAAGGAGACTTGCATCCTCCTCCTCACTGAGAACCGGAAGGGCAGACAGGGAAATGACCTGGGCCCTGAACGGCGTATTGAGGGATTTCGGGACGTACCCGTGCTTCGGTTTGAGAATGACCTTTGAGTCATTAGGCCCAAACTCCATACACGACGCGCTTACTGAAAGCGCCTGTAGGTCCCCTATGCGCTTCACTGAAGCGAGAGCCATGAGAAACACTGTCTTGAACGACAGGTGTTTCATGTCCACCAGCTGGATCGGCTCGAACGGGGCGCCTTTCATGGCCTCCAGGACCGTGGAAAGGTCCCACGTCGGGACTGAAGGGGGCCTTGGAGGGTTCAGCCTCCGAGCTCCCCTAAGGAAACGCACGACTAAGTCGTTTTTCCCAAGCGACTGGCCAGACACCGGTTTTGCAAACGTTGCTATGGCCGCCACATATACTTTGAGCGTGGATGGGGTCCTGCCCTTATCCAGTAGCTCTTGAAGGAAGGAAAGCACTTCCGAAACCCCGCACTCCACAGGTGAAAGGCTCTGGGCTTGACACCATGCAGAGAAAACAGACCATTTCGAGGAGTAGAGCCGCCTGGTAGACGGAGCTCTAGTCTGCGCGATCGTGTTTAACACTCCCTCTGGGAGGCTAGCGGGTACCCGTTGATGGCCCATGCGTGCAGGGACCATAACTCCGGGCGAGGGTGCCAGATCGAGCCCTCCGCCTGAGAGAGGAGGTCTCTCCTCAATGGTACAGGCCATGGGGCAGTGCTGTTCATCTGCATCAGGGCAGGGAACCACGTCTGGTTCGTCCAGAGCGGGGCTACAAGCAGCACTGGGCATCCGTTTTTCCTGATTCGTTCCAACACCTGAGGCAGGAGCGAGACAGGGGGAAAAGCATATAGGGGGCAGCGGGGCCAAACATGAGCCAGCGCGTCCTTGCTTTTCGAGAAAAACTCCGGGCAATGAGCGTTTTCGTGGGACGCGAATAGGTCCACCTGAGCTCTGCCGAACGTCTTCCACAGCAGCTGGACCGTCTGCGGGTGCAGCGACCATTCCCCTGCTGGAACATTGTTCCTGGACAGTCTGTCTGGTCCCACGTTCAGGAGACCAGGCACGTGCGCTGCTCTCAGTGAGAGCAGGTTGTGCTGAGCCCAGACCAGGAGGCTTTCCGTCAACCTGTAAAGGTTTCGTGACCTGACGCCGCCCTGGTGATTTATGTATGCCACCACCGACATGTTGTCCGACCGGACCAAGACGTGGTGGCCTGTTATCTGGGGACAAAAACGCCGTAGCGCTTTGTCGACTGCTATCATCTCCAAGCAGTTTATGTGAAGGAGCTTTCCCCGTTCTGACCACAGGCCAGCTAGCGGTCTGCCCTCGAGCAGTGCTCCCCACCCCGAGGTGGAGGCGTCCGTAGACACCACCTTCACGCTCGAAGCGGTCCCCAGACTTACACCTGACTGATACCAGTCGGTCTCTTTCCAAGGTTTCAGAGCTGAAACACACCGAAGGTCGACCCTGAGGCGAAACAGACCCGCTGTCCATGCCCTGGGTGGAACCCGCGTCTTCAGCCACATCTGCAGTGGGCGCATGCGGAGCAGGCCCAACTGGAGTACAGAGGCTGCTGAGGCCATCAGCCCCAGCATTTTCTGAAACCTTTTGAGCGGAACTATCGCGCCGTGGCGGAAGGATTTCGCGCCGCGCTGAATATTTAGCCCGCGCTCTGGTGACAGGCGTGCTGTCATGGACAGCGAGTCCAACACGGTTCCCAGAAAGGAAATTTTCTGACTGGGAGACAGTGAGCTCTTCGCCCAATTGACTGTGAGGCCCAGCTCCTCGAGGTGCTCGAGTAATGCGGCCCTGTGTTCTATGAGCTCCGATCGTGATCGAGCTAGAATCAGCCAATCGTCCAAGTAGTTCAGGACTCGCATGCCCTGAAGTCTCAGGGGTGCGAGCGCCACGTCCATGCACTTCGTAAATGTACGAGGTGCTACGGACAGGCCGAACGGCAGGACTGCGTATTGATATGCCTGGCCCTCGAAAGCGAATCTCAAGAATCGCCTGTGATGGGACGCCATTTGTATTTGGAAATAGGCGTCTTTCAGATCTATTGACATAAACCAGTCCCCGTGGCGCACTTGCGCGAGGATTTTACTGGTCGTAAGCATTCTGAACTGGCGCTTCACAAGTGCTCTGTTCAGCTGTCGCAGATCTAAAATGGGTCTGTGACCTCCATCTTTTTTCGGTACCAGAAAATATCTGCTGTGTAGGCCCCCTTTGCTCTGTGCTTGAGATAAAGGTTCTATAGCACCTTTGCTCAGTAGTTTCGCTATCTCGGCTCGAAGTAGATGAGATACTTCGTTTTCCACCGTTGTCTCGACGCGCGCCATATAACGGCGGGGACGTCGAGCGAACTGTAGCGAATAGCCTCTATTTATAGTGTTCAGCACCCATTCTGATACCCCAGGAAGCTGTGTCCACACTTTCGCGTGAATAGCTAGGGGTAGAATGAGATCTGGGCTCTGGCCGAGACATAGTGACGGGAAGAGAGCTCCGGCGTGCTGTAACGCAGTGTGTGAGGCGGGGGGCGCGCCGATCGCGGCGGGCAGCCTGGCCGCGCTCAAAACCCTTATAGCAGTCTGCTGAGGGAGAGAGAGCGGGGCGAGCCCCGTGGGGCTTAACATGTCTGTGAGTGAATGTGGGCGCAGGACAGCGGGCACATTTACTGCACTGAAAAACACCGTCGGCCTGAGCTGACTGAATGTGTGTTGGTTTCGTTTTCACAGAACCCGTGGGACATGTGGTGTGTAGTGTTTGTGGGCACTGAGACGTAGGCACATTCACTACATTTAGTGCACAATCGACATGAGGCGATTTTGTTTGTGCGAGCCCTGCATTTTAGCGGGCTGTGTTTGTGTGTAGAAATGAGCCCTGGGTTGTAGGCATTTTCAATACACTCATAACACCATCGGCTGTGGTCGGAATACCAGAAAATACACCATTTATGTGATTTATCTGGGTCGCCGTGGGAACAGCATTTGTGTGCAGGCAAGCGGGCATGGTACTGGCTTGCTTACTGCAAAATACACTGGAACAGTCACATTTTCTGGAACTGAACGAGCGAAAATTTCAGTGGAAGTCTGGCCACGGCGAGACTGAAACACCGTCGATTTCCTAGGAGGCTAGGAAGACTTGTGTTGGTTTCGTTTTACAGAAACCGTGGTAGTGTTTGTGGGCTCTGGGTTGTGGGCACATTTACTATATTTAATGCACAATTGACATGCGTCGATTTCATTTGTGCGAGCCCTGTACCGTGGCGGGCTGTGTTTTTGTGTAGAAATGAACACTGGGCTGTGAGCATTTTATTACACTCATAACACCATCGGCTGTGGCCGGAAAACCAGAAATACAATGAATACATGATTTTTCTGGGTCGCCGTGGAAACGGCCTTTATGTGCAGGCAAGCGGGCCGTGGTACCAGCTTGTTTACTGCAAAATACACTGGAACAGTCGCATTTTCTGGAACTGAACGAGCGAAAAGTTTTTGGTGGAAGTCTGGCCGCGGCGAGACTAAATTTTTATTTGCAGCGAGAGCCGGGATCGAACACGGGTCTCTCGCGTGAAAGCTACGGGTTCCGCCTTGGGTTCGTCAAACTCGTGGATGGACGCGGCGGCAGGCGGCGGCCGTTGTCCGTCAGTGAGCGACTCGAGGCCGAAGCCGGCGAAGCTGGCGGGCGAACCGGCGAGCTTTGGCGGGCTGGAGAAAGCTCGGGAGCGCGCTGGGCGCGCCGCTTCTTGCGGCGCGGCACCACGGCGGGCTGCGGTGAAGGCTCGGAGAATGATGCCAGGCGCGTCCTCAGAGTCACCATGGGCAAAAGCTCGCAATGAGGGCATCCGCCGTCAGCGAGCGCGATAGCCGCGTGATCCTCACCCAGACAGGCAACACAGATGACGTGTCGATCTCCATCGCTGAGCGGGGCGCGGCACGAGCCACATGAAGGCATCTTTAAAAAGACGCTGCTCTTTTGTGAGGAAATGCAAGTCGCGTCAAGTAAGCGACAAACACTTCATACAGAGAAATACACACAGAGTATTGAAAGGATATATAACGCCGGAAAGCGCAGCAGGTACGGCAGTTGAAGGCGGCGAGGCCAGCGACTCCAGAGCTCGTCCCGCTGAAAAGCTTGCTTCGACGGCGCGGCTTCTCACTCCGGATCCAGCGATGCAAGAGCTTCGCTGAAGAGGTAAAAATCAGCTTGTATCAGCCTAACGAGCATATTTATAGGGCGAGACCACGCCCCTTCTGGCGGGACGTGACGATATGGGCGCGAATTGCCCCCATTGGTCATTACGTCACGCAGAGTCTATCTCGATAGGCTGCTGCATTTGCTGCAGAGCAACCAATAGGCGCGCGAGCTGTTTCGCCTATGTTTGCTTGCTGCTGCAAAGCGTTTTACATTAATAAAAAATTAAGGATAATTTTTGGCTTCAATATCTCGCGGAAAAGAGTTTTCCCCATAGCGTAAGCTATTACGCAGTACGAGAGATACTCTCGTAAGAGAACTCCTGTGCGATCGTCATGACAGAGCTTGACAAAACAACGTCCCTCAGGGCTTTTAGCTCAAACATGTGCAGATTTGGAGAAATATTGACATATTCTCATAGGTTTACATCAGATATCTATAGACAGGAATAATATTTATTGAATTTATACCCAAATGCGTCGATGTAATCATGAGCGCTGGATACTCTGATGTACTGTGTTTTCAATCCATACTGGCCGCCTGCCGGCGCTCTATGCACAGGAATAGTCCATATATGGAACACACGAAGAAGTGGCATAATCATGTGACATTCCAGGAAGTCCCGGACACAAACAAAGCTTCCAGAGATCGCTGTAACATGCAGATAAAGATGTTTTGAAGACAATAAACATGATTGCAATGATATTCGATTTACCTGTGTTCTTCGAGCCATGTCAGGTATTTTCATAATAATAGATTATATTTATAATGTAATGCTAATCGATATAGAGTTTATCATTGCAGAATACTATAAATTAATATATTTTCTGTCTTATTTTTTCATCTGAAGCCAAATCAGATCACAGAAGGTTATTTAAAACACTCGACTTGCGTTATAAAGTAAGTTTGGAGCACAAACATGGTTTTAATCACATAAATTGTCGTGTATTGATGGTGTGCTAAGCTAACATGCTAGCTAACTCTGTGCACCTGCCAGCACATTAGCTGTTATTTTTATGAATTTTTCTAAATAGGAATGCTTACTGAAATTTTTCGTTTTTCAAAAAGGGCATTTGATACAGTTTCAAATGTGAAGTGAGAACTTTGATAAAAGAAAAAGGGATTGAAACAGTGTGAATAGCCAGTCGTTAGTGATTATAATGCAGACAAAAGAAAAGCATATTTAGACCCATAACCAGGCCGGAGAGGTGTGAATGTGTACAGGGGAGACTGACACTGAATGGGGCTCGTTTGCACCACAAAACAATAGAGAAAATAGTCTAAATAGATGCTAGAAGATGACAATAAACACCAGTTTGCATTTTAGAGTCTAATCAAAATAAATTCATATGACATGATCTTGAAAAACATTTAACTAAATGCAGAGTTTTAAACTTATCTTCTTCAAATTTTAAATATAACATGGTCAGACATGTGGCTTTAGCTGCAGTGCATTTCTAGATTGATACAATGCCAACTTCAATTTTATTTTCATGAAGATGTTTCATAAAAATACATTTCTAATAACTTTACAAAACTTTGAAGACATTTTTCATAATTTTTTTTCAGTATCACTAATTAATTCCACATTTACAATAAACTGCCAGGTGTCAGCTTTCAAATGAGATCTTACTTGTGCTTTTAGTACACAGGGTTCATGAACTGTATCTGTTTCAGTTTGGGTATGCCATTTCTGGGGATTTTTCAAAAGTGGGGTTGAAGCTTAACAGGTTAAATAAAAGCAATATAGGCATTACAAGCATTCTCTTGCAATTCAAAATTCACAAGCAACTGTATAATGTTATTGTGGTAGAAATTATTGACTGACCTTGGAAACAATCAATGAACCATGATGATAACAATGAGCGAAAGTTCAATAATGATCCACCGACACAAAAATAGGATGCCAAACAATCTGATGTTTTCAGTTAAGTAAAAGGACAAAAAGGGGTCAGTGAATACATCACTTTTAGATGAATGCCTGTCTACCCCAATTATCTTCCTGAACAGATTCATATCTGTGAGTGTAAAGGTGATGTTTATATTCAGATAGCAATAACACAATATAGATGCTTATAGGGGTATATTATTAGGTAGGCATTTAAACAAGGTTTATCCACAGACTGTTTTACACATAACTCTAAAATACATGCTGAAAACAAACATCACCTCATTATAAAAACTGGACTGCGTAAAAAAAATTTTTGTTTTCTGTATGTATTGAGAACTGTCATAATCTTTGTCAAATAATTTGTTGTTAAGTTTACAAGAAGCTTCAATTTATTAACATTATTAATGCATTAGGTTTTTCTAATAATACATTTTTGCAGTATTTATTAGATTAATATTAATTTATAAATTATTTATAATTTATAAAAGGTAATTTTGTTCATTTGTTATTTCATGTTTGTTTATAATATATTCGTATTAATTTATACAACTTAAAATGTTAAAAAATGTATATGTGGAAATGAACACCAAATTAATCAATTCTGTAAATGCATTGATATTGTCATTGATTATCATTATCATCACATTAGCTAATTGAACTTTGAGGTGTTACTGAATTATTCATGACTTTTGCTTGGTTAAAGAACACACTTTAAGGCATTTATAGTTGTCATTTAGTTATTAAGATTTATAAATTATGTTATTGTATACCAGGACATATGTTTGAATACTTCTATATCATGCACAGCTGTATGCTAGCATCAGTAATTGCAGTATCTTGGAGTGCATGCTTGCAGCAAAAGCGTTATATTTCATCAAAGAGACGTGCGGTTTATGAATAGAGTCCAATTAATTACTTTCATATTATTTCATTTATTTCATAAACCCACCCCCCAGCCCCCCTTGGTTAGTTAAATAATTTGCACAGACGATGATGATATGCTTTTCATATCAAGGAATGGCTAAATTGGATCTCTTCTCTAAAAGGTTTCTGGATCCAAACTCATTTGTGTGGAGGGGAGGACAGAAAGAGGGAGTGTAATATCTAATATAGATTCATGGGTCTCATTCTCCTGATACGCACTGTAAAACTCACAATACCGTGTCCAGTCAACACACTCGTGACATTCACAGGGAAGTGATATTCATTGTGGAAATCGTGGCAAAAAAAAAAAAAAACTTTGTCTTTTAACAAATGAGCAATACAGGCTGGGTTATGAGTTTTAGGATTTTCACATATTTTGACCTCTAGGAGAGAGAAACACATGATGTTCGGTTGTTATAATGAGAATGAGAATGAAAAATTATGTCGGGTGGTACAACCAAATATTTGTAAATATATAGATTCCTGTGTAATCTTAGCAAAGAGTGTCAGTGACTAACACTGTTATTTTGGGGTTGTATTTTATTCATATTAATTTATAATTATTGCATACCAGGTATATATTATTTTTAGCATCCAATTTTACTTTTAAGGACAGAAAAAAATCATATACCAGTAAATGCATTCAATAACATAACTCGCAATCTAGTTTTCAGCCATTTGTTCACTTTGACCTATTATTTGTTGGTTTAAATCAATAATTTACATGGTTCCACCACCTGATGGTTATCAGTTGTGCCAGATGATTACATTAATAATGACAAGGAATATGCTGAAATCTGGATCCCCCCCCCCCCCCCCCCCCCCCCCCCCCATTTCAATTACATATGAAAAAAAGTCTTAAATGTCACCGAAGACGAACGAAGGTCTTACGGGGTTGGTACAGCATGGGGGTGAGTAATTAATGACTTAATTTTCATTTTTGGGTGAACTAACCCTTTAAATAGTTTTTCTATTTAAATATGACCAAGATGATCATATTTGACTGTTGCGCCATGTCTCGCAGCTTTTTCAACGTGTCGCGCCCGAGACCCAGCCTTCTTTTCCATTCATCAGCGTTGCGGCTTTGCAGTAGGATACTATTAAGCGCCTTTAAAAAAGCTTACTGTAAACTGCGCTGAGTAATCACGTCATCTCCATAAGAACTTTATGATTGGCCCAAAGCAGACTTCTTACGTCAGCACGTGCTGACATTGTACATGATCATACCTGTAGTCTTCATTCCACGTTTACACAGAGCAGATCACCGGTAATTTACTGGTAATGTTACAACTTCCCTTACTGGTAAATTGACGGAACCAATTTACCGGTATTTTTTCAAAGGTCCCGTTCACACATGATCTCTTACCAGTAATTTACCGGCAAAGACTGTGTGTGTCAAAGGGGCTATTAAAAACATATAACTTTAATGGAACACTATAATTACTAAACAAGATTCATCGCCTCTCTTTTCTTTTTGGAAGAATTATTGGATTACATTTTTAAATAAGTAAGTTTGATAAAATAGCATTTTCCTTAACATTCCAAGTTTGCAGTTGTGCCACCCTGACATTTGAGAATACACAAATTTAAAGCTACTGATAATTATAAAAAATTGTATGAAAGGTCTCAAACATAAAACGATGCTATAGTATTTTATTTAGAATTTCTTATTATTATCTTATTATCTTATTATTATTTTCTTATTATTTTAAATGGTTCTCTTAGTCTGTTAATTTGTGTGGGCGGTTGCACCATCTGACATTTTGGGGATTTAAGATACCAAAACATCAAATAATATATATTATTTGAATTTACTGAAAATTAATTCAAACTAAATATGTTTTATAGAATAAAGTGATGAATGTCATGAATTGTTCAAATTATTTTAAAAGGAAATAATAATACACTTGGACACAAAAATATGCACATCATGTCATTGACCCAAGCACACTAGCAAAGAGTTATAAGTAAAGGTCAGGGAATTGCAACCAGTGGCATTTTTTCAGATTTTTTTTCCCACTAGGTTGCAGTGTGACTTTTGTAAAGCAATCATCTTTTCCTAAACGTCCATTTTGAATGGACATAGTTTGCAACCAAAAAAAACCTTTTGGCTCAAAGCACCTGAGCAGAATATATAGGAATACAAAGGTCCAAAAGAGCTTACAAAGTAATGACTTGTGAAAGTCTTCAAAAGGTTACAGTGTTAAAAAAAGAAACACAAAATGGCACTTATTTAGGCTGACTGGTGCTGTCTGAGCCCAGAAATGGTCTGAACTCACTCAAGTGTAAAATAGCACAGGTAGGATTTCAAAATTGACTGAGAGAAACTCTCCTGTAAGAGCTGAGTGGAAGAGAAAAGTGCTCTTAAATTACACGTGTTTGCATGAAGAGTTAGTGAAGTGCTTGATGTCTCACTAGATATTGATTGTCAACTGTAATTGTGGGTCTTGTTGGAGATTTGGGGGCCTTGTACTTGTGGTTTGGGACTTGTTCAGGTGGGTCAATTGGCATAATGCTAATTTATAAAAGAAATTTGAATGAAAGTTACCCATGGTTTATTTGAAATTGAGAGTTCAACCCATTTACACTTATGGCCTGTTCATTACTGTAGATCACTTCCAGGTCAAAGGTTAAATATGATCATGAGAATTGTATAATGTCAAAATATGCACAGTAAAATACATATTTTCTAAAATCCCTTTCATTTTTTTTTTCATTTATTGCATATATTCAGAAGGAGGAGGAGGTTACTGTCTGCTTTGCTTCCTCAGCAAAAACTCCTGCGGTTGTAATGGTAATTAATTACTGTTAGCTATTTCCCAAATGTCTAGTATCCAAAAAAATTACTTGCTAAACTAAAAAGGTGAAACAGCTTTGTTATCTTAGAGAGAATTATCTATCTCAAACACAATCAATCAGCTTTATCTCTGACAGGGAAGTCAGGATGGATTTTTAGTCCTATTGCAGTTATTTTTGGCTATTCTTGAAACTATGGTTATAAAAGTAGATTAGCTATTTAACTCTTCCACTTCAGTTAATAATAATAATAATTAAAGCTGCTAGCAGCATTTAGCGGTGTTCAAGCAGTTAAGGCCGTTAAGCACAAAAGCATCAAAAGACATTAAGTTGTATGTAGCAAGCATTTAACCATTGACATCATAGATGGAATAGACCATGTTTTAGCATGATTTACCATGATATACCACATTTCATTGTGATTGTTCATGATTTACCATGTTCCAGTATGATTTACCATGAATCTAGCATGATTTGCCATAGTTTACCATGATATACCAAGTTCTAGTATGATTCACCATGATTTACCCTGTTCTAGCATGGTTTACCACAATTGAACACATTCTAGTATGATTTAATATGATTCTAGCATGATTTACCATAGTTTACCATGATTTACCATGTTATAGGATGATTTACCATGATATACCACATTCTAGAATGAATTACCATGTTATAGCATTAATTACCATGATTCATCACATTGCTAGCATGATTTACATTTACATTTACATTTAGTCATTTAGCAGACGCTTTTATCCAAAGCGACTTACAATTGAGGACTAAACCAAGCGAGTCATTGTGAAGAGGCAAAAACAACGCAAGAAGTGCTCAAAATACAAAGTTCAGACATTGCTCGGAGTAGCATAAGCCAGGCAAGCGAGTATTTAAAGGAAAGGATTTTTTTTTTTTTTTATGTTAAGTGCTCCCGGAAGAGATGAGTTTTCAGTTGCCTTTTGAATGCTGTCAGGGATTCTGCATTCCGGATGACGGTGGGGAGATCATTCCACCAGGATGGAACCGTGAATGAGAATGTTCTGGAGAGTGATTTTGTGCCCCGCTGTGATGGTACCACGAGCCGTCGCTCATTGACCGATCGTAGGCTTCTGGTAGGGATGTACACTTGTAGTAGTGAGTGGAAGTAGGAGGGAGCTGAACCTGTGGTCAATCTGTAAGCAAGCGTCAAAGCCTTGAACTTGATGCGAGCAGCGAGTGGTAGCCAGTGCAGAGAGATGAACAGAGGAGTGACGTGGGCCCTTTTGGGCTCGTTGAAGATGAGACGAGCTGCAGCATTCTGGATCATTTGTAGAGGTTTAGTTGCACATGATGGAAGTCCAGCCAGAAGAGCATTGCAGTAATCAAGCCTAGAAATGACCAGGGCCTGGACGAGAAGTTGTGTTGCATGCTCAGTTAGGAAAGGCCAGATCTTCCTGATGTTGTGCATAGCAAACCTGCATGATCGAGTTGTCTTTGTAATGTGGTCAGTGAAGGTCAGCTGATCATCAAAGATTACTCCAAGATTTCTGACCGACCTTGATGGGGTGATTGAGGATGAATCTAGCTGGATAGTGAGGTCGTGATGTAGAGACTGATTGGCAGGGAGGACGAGAAGCTCAGTCTTTGCCAGGTTGAGCTGCAGGTGATGTTCCTTCATCCATGCCGAGATGTCCGCCAGACAGCTTGAGATCCGTACAGCTACTGTGGGATCATCTGGTTGAAATGAGAGGTAGAGTTGGGTGTCATCAGCATAGCAATGGTAAGAGAAACCATGTGCCTATATGATGGGTCCCAGTGATGTGGTGTAAATGGAGAAGAGGAGCGGTCCAAGAACTGAACCCTGGGGAACCCCTGTGGTCAGCTGATGTGCTTTGGATATCTCACCTCTCCATGCGACCTTGAAGGACCTACCTGTGAGATAGGACTCAAACCAGTTGAGGGAGGTTCCAGTGATGCCCAGTGATGAGAGGGCGGACAAGAGGATCTGATGATTCACTGTGTCGAAAGCAGCAGACAGGTCCAGTAGAATGAGAACTGATGATTTGGAAGCAGCTTTTGCGATCCGCAGGGCTTCCGTGACTTACAGCAATGCAGTCTCAGTTGAATGTCCTTTCTTGAAGCCAGATTGGTTGACATCCAGCTGGTTGTTCAGAGACAGGAAAGATGATACTTGGTTAAAAGCAACTCGTTCAAGTGTTTTCGCAATGAATGGTAGGAGAGAGACAGGTCTGTAGTTCTCTAGAAGTGATGTGTTTAATGTTGGTTTTTTTAAGCAGAGGAGTTACCCGAGCCTGCTTAAATGCTGTAGGGAAAATGCCAGTGTGGAGGGATGAGTTGATGATGAATGTGAGAGCTGGAAGAAGTGTGGGAGAGATGGCTTGTAGAAGGTGTGAAGGGATGGGGTCTAGAGGGCAGGTGGTAGGATGACTGGAGAGGAGAAGTTTAGATACTTCTTCCTCGGTTAGTGGAGTGAAGGAGGAGAGAAGGTTGTTGGCTGTGGGAGAGGTTAGTTTGGGTTCCTGTGTGTGTGAAGCTGAGAACTGACTGCTGATAGTTGTAGTTTTGTTAGTGAAGAAGTTAGCAAAATCATCAGCAGTTAGCGAGGAGGTGGGTGGTGGTGGAGGTGGACAGAGGAGAGAGTTGAATGTCTTGAACAGTGAACGTGTGTTAGAGGCGCTGTTGATCTTGTTGTGGAAATATGAAGATTTTGCGGTGTGAACATCAACAGAGAAGGCAGAGAGCAGAGATTGATACCTACTGAGGTCAGATGTGTCTTTTGATTTGCACCATTTCCTCTCCGCTGCCCTGAGCTTGGTCCGGTGTTCACGAAGAACCTCAGATAACCAGGGGTTAGAGGGAGTAGTGCGTGCTGGCCTGGAGGAGAGAGGGCAGATGTTGTCTAAAGAGGAGGTTAGGATGGAGCATAAAGTATCCGTGGCAGTATTCACATCCAGAGATGAGAAATGTGAGGGTGAGGGAAGAGAAGATGACACAGCAGAGGAAAGATGGGACGGAGAAAGTGAGCGCAGGTTTCGTCTGAAAGTAAATGGTAGGGAGGTTGGTGGAGCATGGGTAGTGAGTTGTAGATTGAAAGTAATGAGGAAATGATCTGAAACTTGGAGAGGTTTCACCAAAATGTTGTCTGTGATACAGTTGTGTGTGTAAACCAGGTCCAGTTGGTTGCCTGACTTGTGAGTACCGGTGGTGATGAGGCGTTTGAGATCGAAAGAGGCTAGGAGAGAGATGAAGTCTGTTGCATACGGTTTCGCTAGGTGGATGTTGAAATCGCAAAAGACTACGAGTGGGATGCCATCCTCAGGGAAAGAGGACAGCAACACATCCAGCTCCTCTACAAAACTTCCCAGTTGACCTGGGGGGCGATAAATAACTACAATATGGATCTTCATGGGAGTTGTAAGTGTAATAGCATGATATCCAAATGATTTGTTATTGCATAGAGAAGAGAGAGTTGAAAATTTCCAAGTGTTAGAAATGAGAAGACCAGTGCCCCCACCTCTCCCCGACTGGCGAGGGGTGCGAGAGAAAGAGAAGCCATGATACACCATGCAATAGTATTTTTTACTATGATTTACCATGTTTCTATCTTGATTTACCATGATTTACCACATTGCTGCATTGATGTGAAGTGTCAATAAAAATGAAGTGATAAACTCTGACAAAAAATTATTGTTATAATAGTTAACATGGAAAAACTGGTTCCCTTTCGTAGTCACTCCGAGTTACGTCGGATGACGGAGAATGGGGGTTTCGCCTAGAAAGCCAGTCCTCTTCGAGTATTAAAAAACGAGCCAATGGCAAAGAAATGCCATGGGTCTGCGGAATTTGCATAGCGTATCCCCGCCCATCACGTGGGTATAAAAGGAGGATGCGGACGCAAACGCAGTATGTTTTCGCTTCAGAGCCAAGAGAACTTCTTCACTCCACAGCCACAAGAGTTTACAAGTTACTCACCTCTTCGAGACAAGCGAACTCTCCAGTGTTGGTGTGACGGCGGTACCCAGCGAGTCTTCACATTGCCTGCGATGTACATTGTCTGTGCAGTGGTCTGCCAGACTTTGTGTTTTCTCCCTGGTCGCCTCAGCATTGCAGAGTTTTTCCTCTCCTAAAAGAGCTGCACGTGGCACGTCTTTTTAAAGATGTCTCGCCCGTGTTCTTCTGGTTGCGGTTGATATCTGTCATCTTCTGATGGGCACGAGCGCTGCTTTGTGTGTCTGGGCTTTGAGCATGCTAAAGCAGCGCTCGTGGATGACTCATGTTCCTTCTGAGGGAACATGGCCATCGCAACACTTAGATCGAGACTCAATGATCTAACAGTGAGAGTCCCCGCGTCCACCACGAGAGGTGGTAGTTCGGCTGGGGGACAGGGTGATCTGAGGGTGACGGTGTGGAGTAATCCGACGATGCGTCCTCGGACCACGCCCCCCTCTGCTGTGTTGCAACCCGCGAGTGCCGCGGTGATTCAGGCGGGCACTTCTTCGGAGGTCCCGTGTGTTTCATTCGGCGCTCCAGAGGAGGACGCGATGACGATCGCGGCATCACAAGGTGGGCTAGAGTCTTCGGGAAGTGATGATACGGCTGCGTTGCCTCCCTCGGGAGTCCCAGCGTTGTCCGTGTCGGATCCCGAGATGACGGCCATGCTGTCCCGGGCAGCCGTGAGCATCGGGCTAGAGTGGAACCCTCCGCCCTGCCCCGAGCGCTCGCGGCTGGACGATTGGTTTTTGGGTGCCGCTGCCGCTTCACGGCCTCAGCCAACCCCAATTCCTTTCTTCCCGGAGCTGCATGAGGAGCTGTCGAGATCATGGAAGGCTCCTTTGACCTCCCGTGAACGCTCGTCAGCTTTCTACGCCTTTCCTTCCCTCGATGGCGCAGCTGCCCATGGGTACACTGGGATTCCCCTGGTGGAGCGCTCTGTTGCGATGCAACTGTGTCCTCAGAGCGCCTCCTCTCGCGGTAATCCTAAGCACCCGTCCAAGGCCTGTAGATTCTCGTCATCTATGGTGGCGAGGTCTCACAGAGCTGCAGGACAGGCGGCTGCTGCTCTGCATGCTATGAGCACCTTGCAGGTCTACCAGGCCCAGCTGCTCAGAGACATGCACGAGGGCAGGACTGACCCAGGGACGTTTGACGAACTGCGTGCCGCCACTGACCTCGCTCTCCTCGCGACGAAAGTGGCCTCACGCTCCCTGGGTCAGGTGATGGCCACTAACTTGGTCCAGGAGCGTCACCTATGGCTTAACCTGGCCGATATGCGGGATACCGAGCGGACTCGTCTGCTCGATGCCCCCATATCCCAGGCTGGCCTCTTCGGCGGTGCGGTTGAGGACTTCGCCCAGCAGTTCTCAACCGCCCAGAAGCAGTCTGAGGCTATTAAACATATTCTGCCCCGACGGCCAGCTGCTGCCTCCACCCAGCCGTCGGTACAGACGCCTCAGCCGCCCTCCTACGGCTCCCGCCCCTCCCACACGGCCCCAGCAGCAGCCTTCACCCGGGCCACGTCGTGGAGGAAGCCGCAGGAAGGCGCCGCAGCACCCTCAGGCCCCGCGCCCTGCTAAACGCCAGGCCAAGCGGCGTTCCTGAGACGGGCTGCTCAGTGATGGCATCGGATCTTTCTCAGGAGGCAGTAGCAGGCCCCCTCCTTCCCCCGGTGGAGGGCCGGGGGAGAATCTTTTGTTCTCGGGTGGCAGCACCCTAAATTGGTTAAAGAAAGATTTGACACCATCACTGAGCACACAGAGCAGGATGGCAGTGCACGACGCCCCCGTGCCTCGCCACTCTCGTCCTCCTCTGTCCCTGAGTGCGCGGATGTCAGTGCGTGCCGTCCCCGGACCACACCGCTCTCATCCCCCTCTATCGCCAGACCCCTGGCAGAGCAGACCCCCGTGGAACTCTGGTCCTTCCCTGGTCTCCTCTGTCAGGGCGCGGAGCATGACTGTGCACACGCGCAGGGTCGCTATGCCACCCTCGCCTGTGCCGGTCACTCCGCTCCGCTGCCCCTCCGGGGGGACGCCTGTGGCTCGGATGATTCCACTGGATCAGTTTTTGGAGGCTTGGTTAGAGCTCCCCAGTCTGTCCCGTTGGGTCGCCCGAACTATCAGGCTCGGCTATGCGATTCAGTTCGCACGGTCTCTTCCCCGCTTCAGGTGAGTCCGCTTTACTATGGTCGGTGGGAATGCCCCGATCATGAGAGCGGAGGTTGCTACCCTGCTGGCGAAGGGTGCAATCGAGGCTGTCCCTCCAGCCGAGATGAAGTCAGGGTTCTACAGCCCTTACTTCATTGTCCCCAAGAAAACCGGTGGGTTACGGCCAATCCTGTACCTGCGCGTCTTGAACCGCTCCTTTCACAGGCTGCCGTTCAAGATGCTCACGGCCAAACGCATTTTCGAATGCGTGCGGCCACAGGATTGGTTTGCAGTGATAGACCCGAAGGATGCCTACTTTCATGTCTCCATTTTACCTCGACATAGACCGTTTCTTCGGTTTTCTTTCGAGGGGTAGGCATACCAGTACGCGGTTCTCCCATTCGGGTTGGCTCTGTCTCCTCGCGTCTTTACGAAGGTCGTCGAGGCAGCCCTTGTTCCCCTACGCGAAAACGGGGTTCGCATCCTGAATTATTTCGACGACTGGCTAATATTAGCTCACTCTGGAGTCCAGGTTTGCGAACACAGAGACCTAGTGCTCCGGCACCTAGCCCGTCTGGGCCTTCAGGTCAACTGGGAGAAGAGCAAACTTTGCCCCGTGCAGAGGATCTCTTTTCTCGGTATGGAGATAGACTCGGTCGCCATGTCCGCGCAGCTTACGAGCGAGCGCGCACACTCACTGCTGACTTGTCTTCGACAGTTCGAGGGCAAGAATGCGGTCCCACTGAAACTTTTTCAGAGGCTCCTGGGGCATATGGCATCCGTAGCCGCAGCAACGCCACTCGGATTGCTTCATATGAGACCACTTCAGCTGTGGCTTCGCGATCGAGTCCCGAGGTGGGCATGGCATCGCGGTACGCTCAGAGTTCCAGTAACCTTCACCCCGTGACGGAACCTCAGCTTTCTATGGGCCGGAGTTCCCCTAGAATGAGTTTCCAGGCATGTTGTTGTCTCCACAGATGCCTCTGCCACGGGCTGGGGTGCCATGTGCAATGGACATGCAGCCGAGGGCACGCTCGGCACGGACGCACTGGCGCACAGCTGGCCGAAGGGCCTACGCAAGTATGCGTTTCCCCCAGTCAGCCTTCTCGCACGGACAAGATCAAGGAGGACGAGGAGCAGGTCATTTTGGTCGCCCCATACTGGCCCACCAAGACCTGGTTCTCCGAACTGATACTCCTCGCGACAGCACCTCCTTGGCCAATTCCTCTGAGGAAGGACCTACTTTTCTCAGGCACCCTATGGCACCCTCGTCCTGATCTTTGGAGACTCCACGTGTGGCTCCTGGACGGGACACCTGCGGTGGCGGCTACCATCACTTCCGCTAGAGCACTGTCCACGAGACACTCTTGAAGAGGAACCTCTTCGTCAACTGGTGCTCTTCTCGCCGAGAAGACCCCAGGAGATGCTCGATCAGTGTCGTGCTTTCCTTCCTGCAAGACGGGTTGGAGCGAAGGCTGTCTCCCTCCACCCTGAAGGTATATGTGGCCGCTATCGCCGCTTATCATGATGCAGTTGAAGGTAAGTCTCTGGGAAAGCACGACCTGATCATCAGGTTCCTGAGAAGGAGCAAGGAGACTGAATCCTCCTCGCCCTCCTCTCGTACCCTCTTGGGACCTCTCAGTGGTCTTAAATGCCCTGCAGAGACCTCCCTTTGAGCCTCTGCAATCAGTTGAGATTAAATTCCTGTCAATGAAGACAGCGCTTCTGGTTGCACTGGCCTCCATCAAGAGGGTGGGGGACCTGCACGCATTCTCCGTTAACGAAGCGTGCCTGGAATTCGGGCCGGCCTATTCTCACGTGATCCTGAGACCCCGGCCTGGACATGTGCCTAAGGTTCCTACAACTCCCTTCCGGGACCAGGTGGTGAACCTGCAAGCGCTGCCCCTGGAGGAGGCAGACCCAGCCTTGGCACTGCTCTGTCCAGTACGCGCCCTCCGTGCTTACGTAGACAGAACACAGTGTTTCAGGACCTCAGACCAGCTCTTTGTCTGTTATGGTGGGAGCCAGAAGGGAAGGGCTCTCTCAAAGCAGAGGTTGTCTCACTGGATAGTGGACACCATTGCTTTGGCTTACCAACAGCAAGGTCGACCGTGCCCCCTTGGTGTGACAGCGCACTCCACCCGGAGTGTGGCTTCTTCTTGGGCTCTAGCGCATGGCGCCTCGCTGGCAGACATCTGCAGAGCTGCAGGCTGGGCGAAACCCAACACATTCGCCAGATTCTATCATCTCCGAGTGGAGCCTGTGTCCTCTCTTGTACTCGCTCACCCGGCCAGTACTGGACCCGCTCAGGTGTCTTCGCTTGCTCGCCATTCCACTCCACGGACTGGATAAGTGCTATTATTCCTCAGCTGAGCCTTCTATTGAAGCCCTGAGTTCCTCCAGCACTGTTGATGCTGGCGCCAGTGTTATTGCGTCGGCTAGGTCCCTCCGTAAATTCATAACATTTTTAAATCAAATCGTTTTCTGCAAATTCCACCAGCATATTGTTCTTCATCTCACAGACTACCACTGTGGTGAATTTCATGTTGTTCTACTGTTTTATTATTTAATAATTAAATGCCAACATCCTATACTGTATACCTTGTTATACAGCAATATTTAATAAATTCATAAAAATTGAAAATCAAATTGTTTTCTGCACATTCCACCAGAATATTGTTCTACATCTCACAGACTACCACTGTGGTGGTTTTCATGTTGATCTACTGTTTTATTATTTAATAATTAACTGCCAATGTTCTATACTGTATACCTTGTTTTACAGCAATATTGAATAAATTCATAAAATTTTTAAATCAAAATGTTTTCTGCAAATTCCACCAGAATAATGTTCTTCATCTCACTGACTACCACTGTGGTGATTTTCATGTTGATCTACTTCTTTATTATTTAATAATCAACTGCCAAATTCCTATACTGTATACCTTGTCATACAGCAATATTTAATAAATTCATAAAAATGTTAAATCTAATTGTTTTCTGCAAATTCCACCAGATTCCTGTTTTACATCTCACAGACTACCACTGTGGTGATTTTCATGTTGATCTACTGTTTTATTATTTAATAATTGTCTGTCAAAGTTCTAAACTGTATACCTTGTTATACAGCAATATTTAATAAATTCATAAAAATTGAAAATCACATTGTTTTCTGCACATTCCACCAGAATATTGTTCTTCATCTCACTGACTACCACTGTGGTGATTTTCATGTTGATCTACTGTTTTATTATTTAATAATTAACTGCCAATGTCCTATACTGTATACCTTGTTATACAGCAATATTGAATAAATTCATAACATTTTTAAATCAAAATGTTTTCTGCAAATTCCACCAGAATATTGTTCTTTATCTCACTGACTACCACTGTGGTGATTTTCATGTTGATCTACTGTTTTATTATTTAATAATGAACTGCCAAATTCCTATACTGTATACCTTGTTAAACAGCAATATTTAATAAATTCATAAAAATTTAAATCTAATTGTTTTCTGCACATTCCACCAGAATATTGTTCTACATCTCACTGACTACCACTGTGGTGATTTTCATGTTGATCTACTGTTTTATTACTTAATAATTAACTGCCAATGTCCTATACTGTATACCTTGTTATACAGCAATATTTAATAAATTCATAACATTTTTAAATCAAAATGTTTTCTGCAAATTCCACCAGAATATTGTTCTTCATCTCACTGACTACCACTGTGGTGATTTTCATGTTGATCTACTGTTTTATTATTTAATCATTAACTTCCAAATTCCTATACTGTATACCTTGTTAAACAGCAATATTTAATAAATTCATAAAAATTTAAATCTAATTGTTTTCTGCAAATTCCACCAGAATATTGTTCTACATCTCACTGACTACCACTGTGGTGATTTTCATGTTGATCTACTGTTTTATTACTTAATAATTAACTGCCAATGTCCTATACTGTATACCTTGTTATACAGCAATATTTAATAAATTCATAACATTTTTAAATCAAAATGTTTTCTGCAAATTCCACCAGAATATTGTTCTTCATCTCACTGACTACCACTGTGGTGATTTTCATGTTGATCTACTGTTTTATTATTTAATCATTAACTTCCAAATTCCTATACTGTATACCTTGTTAAACAGCAATATTTAATAAATTCATAAAAATTTAAATCTAATTGTTTTCTGCAAATTCCACCAGAATATTGTTCTACATCTCACTGACTACCACTGTGGTGATTTTCATGTTGATCTACTGTTTTATTACTTAATAATTAACTGCCAATGTCCTATACTGTATACCTTGTTATACAGCAATATTTAATAAATTCATAACATTTTTAAATCAAATTGTTTTCTGCAAATTCCACCAGAATATTGTTCTTCATCTCACTGACTACCACTGTGGTGATTTTCATGTTGATCTACTGTTTTATTATTTAATAATCAACTGATTAAACCCTGATTACACGTTTCCTTCTTTGAGGCTGAGGCCTGCAACTCGCACTAAGGTGCCAGCATGGGATCTTGCTATAGTACTAGAAGGCCTGTCTAGGGCTCCGTTCGAGCCCTTAGATTCGGTTTCAGAGAAATTTCTTACCCTCAAGACTATCTTTCTGCTAGCTATTTCTTCCCTTAAGAGAGTTGGAGACCTTCAGGCCCTTTCGGTTTCCCCCACCTGCCTTGAGTTTGCACCGGGGATGGTCAAGGCATTCTTATATCCGAAACAGGGATACGTCCCTAAGGTGCCGACCTTGATTCCGAGGCCTATTGTGCTGCAGGCTTTCTGTCCTCCTCCTTTTACATCTGCGGACCAGGAAAGGCTGAACCTCTTGTGTCCAGTGCGAGCACTGGATACTTATGTTCATCGGACATCTTCAATGAGGAAGTCCGACCAGTTATTTATTTGCTTTGGATCACCTAAGAAGGATCTTCCTGCTTCTAAACAGACGGTTAGTAAGTGGATAGCCGAGGCTATTTCACTTGCATACGAGTACTCTGACCATCCGTGTCCCTTGGTGGTCAGAGCTCACTCTACGAGGGGTATGGCGGCCTCTAAAGCCTTGTTATGTGGGGTTTCTCTCCAAGACGTTTGTGATGCGGCAGGCTGGTCCTCACCGCTCACGTTCGTCAGGTTTTACAGTTTGGACCTGGATGCTGCCCCAGGTTCTCAGGTGCTTAGTGTTTAGCTACGACAGTCTGACACTCAGGTACTTGGAATTCTGGCGTTTTGGGCATTCTCGTTCCCAAGGCGTCGATGACGCATCGCGAGTTCCCTCGAAAGGGAACGTCTCAGGTTACGACTGTAACCATAGTTCCCTGAGATAGGGAACGAGACGATGCGTCACCCTGCCATACTTCCTGCATCCCTGTGATCGGCTTGCTTCGACTTTTGGAAGCTAATGCCGCGTTTCACCGGATGTGCTCTTATGCCTTCCTGGTCATGAGTCACCCGCCCGTGACGCTCATTCTTTCCATTGGACTAGTTGACATTGATGCTCAGACGCATTCACGCTGGGGGCGTTCCCAAGGCGTCGATGACGCATCGTCTCGTTCCCTATCTCAGGGAACTATGGTTACAGTCGTAACCTGAGACGTTTTCTCTTTAATAATTGCCTATGCTTTTTAATTTGATTTAAAAATTTTATGAATTTATTAAATATTGCTGTACAACAAGGTATACAGTATAGGACTTTGACAGACAATTATTAAATAATAATAAAGTAGAACAACATGAAAATCACCACAGTGGTAGTCATTGAGATGTAGAACAAGAATCTGGTGGAATTTGCAGAAAATAATTTGATTTAAAATTGTTATGAATTTATTAAATATTGCTGTATAATAACAAGGTATACAGTATAGAACTTTGACAGACAATTATTAAATAATAAAACAGTAGATCAACATGATAATCACCTTACAGTCGTAGTCTGTGAAAGAATCTGGTGGAGTTTGCTAAAAAACAATTAGATTTTATTTATTTTATTATGAATATTTTTTTCAAAGTCAGCCGACACCAAGCACATACACCTTGAGCCTACCACGCAACCTCGTGTAGACGCGCAATATAATTTTAAGCGTAGGTGGCGTGACCGCGCTTTTCTGAAGCACAGATGGCGTGACCGCAGTCAGAAATCACTGATCACAGATTAGGCAGTAGAATTAAAACAGTACATATTGTTGCATTTTAGGCACCATTCACATATAGCGCCTAAAAACGCGTAGAAAACGCTAGGCGTGCGGCATTCTCCTTTTTCCAAAGCGCTAGGGCGGTTGCGCTCCGGTTGGTTCTTGTCACGTGACCTACGGTGCGCTTGCGGCATTCTGAAAAGTTGAGATGTTTTATCTCGATGCGGCGCGGACACGCTTGGAAAAAACGAGCGCGTCGCACCACAACCGCGTCGCTTCCATTATGAGCACGCATACCGCGCACCTAGCCTACATTTGAAACAACAGACTTGACCGCGCAAAAGACGCGATATGTGAGCATGCCCTTACTGTGCATATCGTAAAAGATTATTTGTCGACATTGTGACTGATTTGCCAGAGAATCCACAGTGAAATGTACCAACCAAACAAATTATGCTCAACTGTGCAAGTTTTTACTATTGTTAATGTTAATAAATAAATAACCACAATCCTAGCATGAGAATCCTTAGGAAGTATCCTTCGCGCAAAAGACGCGATATGTGAATCGGGCCTTATTTTTTAGTCCAGTGATCCTGCACTTCTCTCCTCGTCATCTCACTAACGGTACTGATCCACTTTTGCACACGACTGAAGCGTGGTGTCGCACGCCTCTCCACATTTGTAAGTTGATGGGCGTTCCTCAAGTTTACCGCTATGGGCGTGGTTTTGACCCAGCGGCCAGTCTAGAACATAGGCCCCTCGACAGACTCCTTCTATTGGATAGACGCGCCGCGTTTGACTGGATTCATTTGCATAAAGATGGGCATCGGCCAGCTTTTTGACGCGCAGCATTTTTCCAAATGAAGCACCGCCTTCCCAGGATGCTTTGCGGGCGCGTTAAAGTCGCGTGACGTCACCCATAGGAATAAAGTGGAGTGCAGCGCGACTGAAGTGTCGCACGGACAAGTGGATCACCAGTGGGTGTGGCAAAAGTTGTTGTTGATTGGGGGGGCTCTTTCATGTATTCCCTGTGTTTGTGGACTCTATGGTTATTTCCTGTCTTGTGCCATGTTTTGTAGTTCTTTGTAGTTGTTCATGGTGATTAGTTTCTCCAGGTGTTTCCTATTAGCCACTCCTCCTTGTTAAGCTTGTTTCCCTGTGTGTATATAGCCCTTGTGTTTCTCTTGTGCTTTGTCAGTTGTTGATGGTGTTCGGTCTGGGATGTTCTGACTTTGTGTGTTCTTTGGATTGCTGCTGTTATTCTCGTGTGGACGATTTACCCATTTCCCAGTCTGGATTACCAAAGTTTTTGTCTTTTATTATTAAAACTGCGCGCAATTGGATTCTCTTTCTGCCTCATCCTTATGCACCTGTTACAAATAGAATATAATTTAAATAGGAAGTTAATGTAATTTAAATTTTGCTCATCCTTCCACCATCTTGGATTCATTTTTTCCTGTAGCTTGTTGCAGTGCATTACGAGATTCCTTTACCGTGAAGATTTTATGCCATAATAAAATTGGGTATTTTAATAGGCAGCTTAATTAAGATGCCTAAGTTTTGGAAGAGTTTTCACACAAGAAGCGGATTTCCATAGGCAGCTCGTGAAATTTTGAAACCGAGCATATGTGTGTTCTACTAGAAAAGCAGGAAGTTGAGAAAGTGTCTGGGTGAAATTCTATGAAATGTTGATCAAATCCCAGAGTAGCCCTCCAGCCCGGAGAAGGGAAATAAGCAAGGTTTTTGCCTTGAACCAGCCATCTCTTGAGTAATGACTCTGTCTTATTTGTAGCAGTGGTAAAAAGGATTCGCTGCAGGGCTCACGGTTAGCAGGGCAGAGGTTTTCTGTTGGGAATTTGTGCAAATGAATGTATATTATGATAATTCTTGAAGCTTTACTGTGTGCAGAGTTCTCACAGAAAGCTTGTCATTTGGAGGGATGATATCCAGCTGACTTCAATCGACTCTGTGTCAGCTTGCTGAATGTATTGTGAAAATTTTAAATAATCAATGTTTGCATGCTTTTTTTTCTTGGTGATGTGCTCAATTTCCTGTTGAGTCATGGACACAAAATGTATGTGAGGCAGCATTATTCTCATGAAATGTGGTCAGATCAGGTCAGCCCAGGTCAGATGACCTCAAAAATACCCAACAGAACCCATTGCTATACTTGTGGGTTTCTGAGTACCCAAGTGAGCAAAGTGATTGAACTTTCTGAGGCTTTGATAAATTGCTAACCATTCTTTTCCAGGAAAACCACCTAGTAAAAGCACCATCTGTTTCAGGTGGGCTGCACAAAATCCTAAAATATGTGGACAGCTTCTTGGACGTCAAAAATTACAGATTTACTTGATTTAACCAAACAATAACCAAAAAAAGAGATAAAATGAAGTAAGCACCCAGATATGTTGGAGGAGTTAATAGACAGTTGGAGATAATATAAGCCAAGGGAGATTTTGGCATAGGAAAAATTCTGAAAATTTAGTGGAATATTATTAGGGGAAAAAAACTCATACATTTCTCATAAATAAAATTTAAGACGCATATTGTATAAAAATATGGCATATTGTGTATATATATATATATATATTATTGAAAGTTTTCACAGTAAACACGCATTGCAATTGTAAGAAAATACTTGAGACAGCGATAGAGAGATTCTTTGTCTGCCTATTGCATAATGTATGACATTTCTAATTCAGTTTAAGTGCACTTGGCTGAATTGGCTGCGTTTTCGGCTCAAATCCGCCATCTTCTCCTACTTGAATCTCTCACACCTTGACTGCAACAGATTTTTATGACTTATGATTAAGATTTATGTGACCACTGAAGGGAGACGAACCAATACCGAATCCAAAACCAAGGTCAAGCCTTGCCAATCACACCAAGTTAAGCCAGAGGTTAGAGGTCTGTTTGCTGGGTTTTTTTTTTTCAGTGCACTGACATCCATAATGTTTAGAACAGTTGCTTTAAATCACTTCATCCAGCATGAGGAATATTCTGCTTTCGTCGCTACCATACATTATCTGGTTCTGCGTGGAAAGCTTTATCATGTCTACATGGTGGGTTGTTTGAAGTGAAAACACCTTGGAGAGAATTGTTTGTGATAACTCAGTGTTGAATAGATGTTTCCTTCCAGAATGATCTATTCACATGACCTCCTGAAGTGAGGTTTACCGATGGTTTATCAGGCTCGGCTAGGAATACATTCAATGTCTTTGAATGCGGAAAGGGATACGCGACCACCACAATAAATAAACATGGACATAGTTTCGGACATTTATCTTGCTATGTTAGACTTCATTTCCTAAACTCCCCTCCACTTCTGCAAGAAATATTGTGGAATATTCTACAGTGTCTTTGTCAAAAATGAATGTGAACTTCAAGTAATCTTATCTTGGCTCTGAAGATTTCCGTCCAGTGTTTGCTTTTGCGAGGTGAGATTACTGAGTGTACTGGTTCCTTGAAATGCAAACCCATTTAAACTTTGTATTTCAAAGATCTGGAGAGCAGATATCTTGCGGATCTGGGGTAAATATTCTGCCTCCAGTTACTGTGGCTTTGGACTAACAGTATTTTTCTCAGTATGTTCACTCAACTTCACTACAAGAAGAACAAGAAGAATCATTTTACTTGTAAATAAATATGAATCAGTTTGGCTTGTTTTTGTTAATGCCCTATGCTGATGTCATAACAATAAATTTTGTAGATTTAATATAGTTTGTATTAACAACTCCATTCAAAGACCCTTATGATTTATTGATAAGGAGATAGTCTACCTCTTATCTGGTGCAGTTATTAGTTTGTTAACCTTAGTTAATGCATTAAGAATTATGAACACAATTTATGGATGCTGAAAATTGCTTTGCCATCACAGGAATAAATAACATTTTAAATGCACACACACACACACACACACATTTAACCTTATTTTGGAGTGTCAACTGTTGTTGTTATTGGTCATGTAATAACTATGATGTTTGAAATTAACCCATTTAATGTCAAAATAATTTGCTACTTGAAGTTTCACTGACATGGATGCACATTATCCTGTTACCATGGTTACACCATGTCCTTTTTATTCTAATGGCCATGGGATGGCCCATGAATTCTTTGTGAATTCTGGTGGTCAGTAGTTGACCAGCAGTGAGTTTAATCTAACAGCCCACAGGAGTAGAGCTTGAATGTCATCAAAAACACCTAACTCACCAGATGACAGCAATTGCCCTTCTGTGACCTTTTCCAACATTGATTCCTGCGTAACTTTCTTTAGACAGGTTTTTATCACTCTGGCTTTGAGGCATGTGCTATCTCGCTATACTCTCTCACAAGCTGATCAATACAGAGATATATATTTTTGGTTCAGTGAGGAAAAGAGCTTGTGGGCACAAAGAATATGTCAGACAAAGTACCATTTGAATAAGAGAAATGTGTGGTTGCAGTTATAATTTTCCAAATCCATGATTAGACTTAAACATAATTATAACATGGACTGGGTAAATTATAGGACAATAAGAAATAATTGTACAAAATTGGTAAAAAAAAAAATCTAAATGTGATTATTACATAAAAATGATGAATGAAAATTTGAACAATCCGACTAATTTCTGGAAGTTGACTAAATCTGTTTGTGGTAAAAAAAAAACCTCCACCAGTCTGCCGGATTGTTTGAAATTAAATGAGAGTGTAATCCGGGACAAAGAAAATATTGTAAAAGCCTTTAATAGCCATTTTATCTCTGCTGATTTAATATCAGATTTTGGCAATTTAAAGGAACATAATATAGAAGGCAATGTGGAAAACGTTTCATGTCGTTCCCAGCGGTTCATGCTTACTCCTATTTTAGCTACACAAGTTTATAAAGCCTTATCAAACTTGGATTGCAAAAAAACAGTGGGGTCTGATAAAATAGAGCCTTATTTTTTTAAAATTGCTGCAGATCTTATAACAGAGCCCATCACTTCTATTTTAAATTTAAGTTTAAATTCTAATGTTATTCCCCGTGCATGGAAATCGGCTATGATTCTACCTTTGTTAAAAGGTGGTGATCCATCTGAGATGAATAACTATCGTCCAATTTCAAGGTTGTCGGTGATGGCAAAAGTATTTGAATCTTTTGTAAATCATCAAGTAAAACAGTTTTTAACTGAAAATAAAATTTTGAATGAATTCCAGTCAGGCTTTAGATCAGGTCACAGTACTATAACAGCAGCCATGCTGGTCACAAATGATATTATTGAATGTTTGGATAGTAAACAGCATTGTGCAGCCTTATTTGTAGATCTCTCCAAAGCATTTGATTCTGTAGATCATAAACTTTTGTTGCAGAGACTTAGCTGTGTGGGTTTTAGTGAAACAGCTTTAAATTGGTTTAATAACTACTTATCAGAAAGAACTCAGTGTGTCTCAGTTGAAAATTTTACTTCAGCAGAACAAACAATTAAAAAAGGTGTCCCACAGGGCTCTGTTTTAGCACCAATTTTATTTTCTATTTATATCAATGACCTAGGTTGTGGGATAACTCCAGCTAGAATTCATCTATATGCTGATGACACAATCATTTATACAGTAGCACACTCTCTGAATCAAGCCATAGAGCTTCTGCAAGATTCTTTTCGGTCTTTGCAACTGTCATTGTCAAGTTTGAAACTGGTTTTAAACACGAAAAAAACTAATTATATGCTTTTCACCCGTTGTTCTATCAACACAGATCGCTCAATTTTAAGTTTAGAGGGGGACTGTATAGAAAGAGTAAATTGTTATAAATACTTAGGCATATGGTTAGATGAAAAATTAGGTTTTAATGTACATATTGAAAATCTCTTGAAAAAGCTTAGACCAAAACTGGGTTTCCTCTTTCGTTTAAAGAAATGTTTTCCTTTTGAAGCAAGAAAGAGAATTATTCAAAGCTGTTTCCTCTCAGTATTGGATTACGGTGATGTGATTTATATGCATGCAGGTTCATCGTCGCTAAAAAGATTGGATTGTGTTTACCATGCTGCCTTACGCTTTGTGACGAGTGCCTCCTCACGTACTTTATCATTTTATCTCATCATTGTACTTTATATGAATTGGTGGGTTGGACTTCTTTGTTTCAAAGGAGAAAAATACACATGTTGATGTTTATTGCTAAGGCATTGTTAGGCAAATTACCAATTTATATCTGTCGTCTATCTTGTCAGATCGTTGTTTGATGTCGTCTGTGTTGGTGTACGGTGTCCAGTTCCTGCCTTGTGTTCCTGTTCTTCGTCGTCGTCGTCAAGGAGTGTCAACTGTCTTCACCGTCATCTCATCACCGCACTTCTCACGGATCCTGACCATCTGGAAATGGAAGCAGCGAGTGCAGCGCCAAGATCAATGGAGGAGTTTATCCACCACAGTATCCGGAGAATGGATTCCCAGCAGAGAGAGATCAGTGACACGGTTCGCGCAGTGCAAGCCTTGGTGACGCAGGTGTCCGAGCTCACCCAGCAGATCCAACGCCTACAGGGTCCCACTGCGCCGCCCACACTGGCCGTTCCTCCCCCACCTCCAGAGAGGCCCTCCCAGTCAGAGCCCCGCCTCCCAGCACCAGAGCATTATTCAGGTGAACCAACATTTTGCAGAGCATTCCTGACCCGTTGTTTGATGCATTTCGCTCTGCAACCCCATACGTTCAACACTGAACAGGCTAAAGTGGCGTTTGTTCTGACTTTGTTGACTGAGAGGGCGGCGCTTTGGGGAACGGCGGTGTGCATCCCTGCGCGTTTTTATCTCACCTTTTATCTCCAGCCGAACGTAATTACGACATTGGTAACAGAGAATTGTTGGCAGTTAAGTTAGCGTTGGAGGAATGGCGCCACTCGTTAGAAGGGTCGGGGGTACCTTTTATCGTCTGGACTGATCACAAGAACTTAGAATACATTAGAACCGCCAAAAGATTGAACTCCAGGCAGGCTCGGTGGGCATTATTTTTCGGTCGCTTTGATTTTTCTCTGTCTTACCGCCCGGGTTCCAAGAACATCAAACCCGATTCATTATCTCGCATATTTGATTTTTCCGAACGCCCGTCTACTCCCGAGTGCATTTTGCCCGAAACGCTATTCGTTTCTACACTCTTATGGGAGGTCGAATCGAGGGTCAAGAAGGCCTTAGAAGGGGTAACGCCTCCGCCCGGTTGCCCACCGAATCGCTTGTTTGTGCCGGAGGGATTACGGTCTGACGTGATTCAGTGGGGTCATAGCTCCAACGTGGCTTGCCATCCAGGAGTAAATCGTACTAGTTTTTTAGTCAAGCAACGATTCTGGTGGCCACTTATGGCTCGTGACATTCACGATTTTGTTTTGGCCTGCTTGGTTTGTGCCACTGGTAAGACTTCTAATCGACCTCCAGACGGGTTACTTCAGCCGCTGTCGGTTCCTTCGAGACCCTGGTCACACATCGCTCTAGATTTTGTCACCGCCCTCCCGCCCTCTCAGGGTAACACAGTCGTTATGACTGTAGTGGACCGGTTCTCGAAGTCAGCCCATTTTATTCCCTTACCCAAATTGCCCTCAGCTAAGGAGACAGCGGTAACGGTCATAGATCACGTCTTTCGTTTACATGGCCTTCCGATGGACGTGGTCTCCGACAGGGGACCCCAGTTCGTATCCAAATTTTGGCGAGAGTTTTGCAGATTACTGGGGGCGACGGTTAGTCTGTCCTCTGGGTTTCACCCCCAGGGCAATGGCCAAACCGAGAGGGCCAACCAGGATTTGGAGAGAGTGTTGCGATGTTTGGTTTCCAGGAATCCTTCCTCTTGGAGTCAACAATTGTCTATGGTGGAGTACGCCCACAACACGTTGCCAGTGTCAGCTACGGGCCTATCTCCGTTTGAATGTAGCGTAGGGTACCAGCCACCAATTTTTCCCAGTCTGGAATCCGAGGTTGCGGTTCCCTCCGCTCACGCCTTCGTTCAGAGGTGTCATCGCACTTGGACTAGAGCCCGTGAGACTCTACTCCAGGTGGGGGCGCGCACCAAGGCCAAGGCCGATCGCCACAGGTCAAAGCCTCCCGTATACGTCGTTGGTCAAAAAGTGTGGCTTTCAACCAGAAACATTCCTCTCCGCACCGTCTCTAATAAACTTGCTCCTAAATTTATTGGCCCGTTTACTGTCACCAAGATCATAAGTCCGGTGGCAGTCCGCCTCAAGTTACCTCCCGCGTACAGTAGGATCCATTCCGCCTTTCATGTATCAAAGATCAAGCCCGTGTTCCATTCTCACATTAATCCGCTTGCCCCGGTTCCTCCCCCACGGCGACTCGTAGATGGGGAGACCACCTATTCGGTTAACCGTATTCTGGACTCTAGGCGGAGGGGACGCGGATTAACAGTACTTGGTGGACTGGGAAGGGAGGAGAGAAGGAGGAGAGAAGTTGGGTGCCTGCTAGAGACATACTGGATCACTCCCTTATCGATGATTACAATCAGCAGGAAAAGGAGTCTGGGAACGCCAGGAGGCGTTCTTAGGAGGAGGGGTACTGTCACGGTAGACGCATTCTCTGTTCCTTCTAGTCTTGTGTTTATGTTGTTGTATGAATGCACGTGTGTAATGGGCGTAAGTGTATGACATCACCTGATCCGCTCCAGCTGATCATCATCACTTCACCAGCTGTAATCACTCTCACCACGCTATTTATACTTACCGCTGTTCTATCATCCTTGTCAGATCGTTGTTTGATGTCGTCTGTGTTGGTGTACGGTGTCCAGTTCCTGCCTTGTGTTCCTGTTCTTCGTCGTCGTCGTCAAGGAGTGTCAACTGTCTTCACCGTCATCTCATCACCGCACTTCTCACGGATCCTGACCATCTGAGTCCCTGCGTCACTATTATCATCTGCTTGCACTGCCAACCTTATTATTCATTAAAAACTGTTACTTGCATCTTGCTTCCTGCCGTTCATAAAGGAGTATGACAAGCAGTTTATGCCAGAGTATTTCGACTAAAGAGTTATACGACTGTGTTTTGTAAGTGTGTGTCTTGGTTAGTTTCAGTTTCTGTATAGATTAAAGTATAACTCTTACCCCTGGTTTCACAGACAAGGCTTAGAGGATTTGTTCACTTCAGAATTACAATTTCCTGATAATTTACTCTCCCTCACGTCATCCAAGATATTCATGTCTTTCTTTCTTCAGTCGGAAAGAAATAAAGGTTTTTGAGGAAAACATTCCAGGATTTTTCTCCATACAGTGACTTCAGTGGGGTAAAGGCTTCAAATGGTTTAAAGGTCCACATTGCAGTTTCAATGCCGCTTTAAAGAGCTCTACACGATCCCAGCTGAGGAATAAGAGTCTTATCTAGCGAAACGATCTGTCATTTTCTAAACAAACATTTATATACTTTTTAACCACAAATGCTCGTCTTGCACTAGCTCTGTGATGTGGCGGACCGGGATGAGTCAGGGTTTTTGTGGAGCTTTTTGCTTTACACTGTGATAAATGTATAATTACACTAGAACAAATATATAATTACACTGTAACTAATGTGTAATTACACTTTGACAAATAAATGTATAATAACACTTTAATAAATGTAAAATTACACTCTAATAAATAAATGTATAATTACACTGTAACTAATGTGTAATTACACTTTCACAAATAAATGTATAATAACACTGTAAATTACACATCTATATATACATATATATATATATATATTAACAAATATATATTTAAACTGTAACTAACGTATAATAACATTGTAGTACATATATAATTACACTAATAAATGTATAATTAAACTAACAATGTCTAATTACACTAACAAATACATGTATATTTACACTGCAATGTATAATTGAACTGTAACAGACTAATTACACTTTAAGAAATAATTGAATAATTACATTGTAACTAACATATTATTACACTTTAACAAATAAATGTATAATTACACTGTAAAAAATGTATAGTTACACTGTAACTAATGTAAAATTACACTGTAATTAACGTGTGATACACTTTAACAAATGTAGGGGAGCGCGGGGCACAAACTAACACATTTTGGTTTTGGCTCAATTATTAAAAAAATAATTAAGTTAGATTAATCTTTTTTGTTTTTACACAACATACACATCTCTGCTTCAAATTAACACTTGAAGTTTTTTTCTAGGACCTACCATTTTCGTACAGTTGCACTGAAAGTGACAGAAGTGCAAATGTTACAACTTACCCCATATGCAGGGTTAAATGTAACAGACAGAGGGATTAGTTGTAACACTTGTGTGTAGCACACATAATTCAGTACTATTTTATCTATATAGTTTGATATTGTTTGCACATTTGTATAGATAGATATCCATCCATCTAGCCTTGATGCCAGCCGAACTTAGCCCCGCCCACAACATTTGAGGATGAGAAGCAAGTATGCCCGAACCAAAGCTGTTCAGACCAATCAAATTGTCAGGGCAGGCTTTATATGATGATGGACAGATGATCACAGTAACGTAATCATCCACGTCACTAAAGAGCGCTTGGGTTGAATTCGTTTACAACAAAGAATGGCTGCCGCTGGATAATTTAGACGTGTAGATTCAGCCATCGCATCTGTTATAGAAGATGTAGACAGCGCATGCATTTTAAAAGAGGAACAGAGAACCGCGATCAAGGCATTTGTCGATCGGAAAGATGTTTTTGCCGTCCTTCCTACGGGATTCGGTCTATCCAATTGAGTGTAGAGGCATATTTTTTTCTGGTTTGGTTGAAACACGCCCCATAATCACAGCCCAATTTATAATTACTATAGATGCACGATACTAAATTTATCCGCCGATACCAATAGACAATTATTCAGAATGATATCGGCAGATGTCGATGCCGATACTGAAAGTATGTTTTTTCCTTAGGAAAAAAAAATCTCTCCCAAATTATGCTGCAAACAATACAGGGAACCCTCTCATGTGGTACATTGTAATATTAGAGGTTAAAATTAACAACAGAGTTATTATATTCAACTGCTATTTATTTCCAGATAAAAAATGTACACTCAAATAAAAGATGAAATTTTTGTGTACAACTCAGTTGCACATAAGGTAGTTTTCATAAACCGTTCTTCGTGGCAAATTTATTTAAACATTCATATATAATTACCAGTAAATAAGCTTTCCTCATCTCTCGATACAGCGATCTGTCACGTCACATTTAAGAGCGTCAAAACGCCATTTATTGTTTAAATTTGGTGATAAAATGTACAGAATCTGAAAGCTGAGACTTTGTTTCTTATTAGAAGTAACAGAGCACAAAGCTCTTTGCAATTATTGGATGGAAGGCGCTGCATATAATGTTTGATGTAGGTAAAAACTGCAGATCTGGCAACCCTGACTTGAACTACGTGTGATTTATAGGGTCAAATAAACCCTGCATTAACGTCGCTATTTTTTAACTGTTAAAGAGTTATTGTCGCATTAACTTGCCCTTAATTCAACAGAAGAGAGATTTTCTTCACACACAGTATGAGTTGCAGTCTGGCACATTTGTACGCACCCTTTTGATTGACAGGATATAATTGGCACTGATCACCAGCAGTTTTTAAACAATCGGTCAATGGCCAATGGATGATAACAAAAATAATTGCTTTAATTGGTATCGCTTTAAAACGATACATCAGTGCATCTCTGTTTAAAAAATCAGTTTTTTTATTTGAAGATATTTTGCTGTTTATTTTTTACTGTGATGCAATGCTGAATTTTCAGCATCTTTACTCCAGTCTTCAGTATCACATGATCCTTCAGAAATTCTAATATGCTGATTTGCTGCTCAAGAAGCACCTTTTTTAATGTAAACTGTAAATGTAATGTAAAAAGAAGTTGAATATATTTTTATTCTTTAATAAACAGAAAGTTCAAAGGAACAGCAATTATTTGAAATAAAAGTCTTTTGTAACATTGATAATGTCTTTATGTCACAGAGTCAACACCATTAACACCAAACCCTTCAGCTCCACCCAATGCATCACACCTGTCACCATCACAGTATTTAAGCAGTCACTGTCACGATCCACACCAGGAAACACAGGAAAAGATCCAATTGCAGAAAGTATGTTTTATTAGGGAAATCCGTTACTCAAAATCCAGTCCAGGCAATAGTCAATATCATAATCCATCCAAAATCAGAACATAAACAGGAACACAAAAGTGGCGTGATAAATACAAGGACTCCGTGACACACACTGAACCAAACAGGGTTATATACACAGGGAATTGACAATGCTAATGGGGAACAGGCTGAGTGCAATGATCAGTGATAAGAGACAGCTGAGTGCAATGAAAAGACAAGGATCATGGGGAATGTAGTTCAATAGAGTGATGGACACCGTGAGGAAGGAGGACATCTAGTGGTGACCCAAGGAACATAAACCAGACACTGTGACAGTCACTCTCCACACAATCACTGTCTGGTCTTGTTGATCTCTCGCTCAACTTGCCCAACTAGTCCGCTGTCACTTTACTGTAATATTTGGTTAATTTAATGCGTTCTTGCTGAATTAATAAAATAAATGTACTTTTTTTTGTTTTACTTTATATAGACTACTTTTCAAAAGTTTATCCATATGTCAGATGCTTCTATCTGAAGAAAATGAGAAAAAAAAATCTTCCAATTGCGACTTTATATCTCATAATACAATGTGAATTTATATCTCTTTCTGACAGTGGTGACAATTTCACACAACATGGTGACCATGTAACACTTTTCCCCCCAGATGGGAATATGTAGCTATGTTGTGAAACAGGCCTTAAACATGTCAAGGTTTCTGCTCATCCTTGGATTGACAGAGTGGCTGTCAGGAGGCTGCATGAGCAGTAATCAAACAGACTGCTCCTCTAGCTTTTAATTCACATCTTTTTACCATATCTCAATGCCGCACTGTCCTTCCCAACCCTTAAACTGTGTATGTGCCCTTAGGTAAAGAAGATATCAGCTCTTCTCCTCTGTAACATTCTCATAGTCTGCTGTCACAAACACACGCACACACACATGCAACCTGAGTCTTCACCCTCCTCCACTCTCAGAGAGAGATGCTTGTTTATTGCGCGTTGCCAACTTGTCCGTGAAAGACTCTGTTGGGAGTTTGCTGTAAATATGGTGACAGGCTGGAAGCACTTCCCCAAGAGCTGCTCTGAAAAAAGGGTAAAAAAGGTTGCAGTGGGTGTGGACAGAAAACAAGGCGAAGCCTACCCTTTTAGGGGGTTCATGGAGTGTATCCTTGGATGTTTTGCTATATACTGCAGTTTGTTTATTTATTTAGCATATTACTTATGCTAAGGAAAGCATCACTAAGTATTGCTTGTACTGAGGGCATCCTTCATATTACTCAAATAGCCTCACAGTTGAGTCCTGACTCGTCCTTTCCTATCTGTCACGATTTGGGTTTGTTTCATGTTCTTGTTTCATGTCTGTCAAGTGATCCCGTTTTAGCCATGTGATCTTGCCATGTGTTCTGTGTTGTCATGTTGTCATTGGTTCATTGTTTCATTGTCCACAGATGCCCCTTGTCTAGTCATTAGTCTAGTGTATTTAAGGCCATCGTGTTTGCCATGTTTCGTTGTCAAGTATTGTTACCTGTTGGTCTTGCTTTGTAAACTGCACTTGAGTTCTACAGCTTGCTTTCAGTGGACTAACTTACACCATCCCAACCCTCTCTTTCTCTCTCACATTGCTGCCTGTTCACTCTATTCTCTACTATCTAAATAAAGGTTAAAATGGCAACAACAACAAAAATCATATAATTCAATGCTGTATATACAAAGACATGCAGAAAACAAGATTTTATTCTACCAACTGAACTGCCCTGCCAACCACACATAAAAACAATATTATTGTCGTTTTGAATGGACAAGCCAAGCAACACTCACTTTTTTTTTTTTTATCTCTTTTTTTATTATTGTATGATTTCAAATGAAGTACATACCTGTTCTTCTCTCATGACTGTAGCATTGGGTAGCAAATGTGCATGTAATGATTGAAGACAATGACTCTTTCAATCTGCGCGCTGAATCAGTTGCACTGAGCACTGAAAACAAATCACAGCAGGTGTGGCAGACACTGGTTTATGAAGAAATGTCTAAAATATGTTTGTGAAATATGCAGGCTCCTAGTGGTAATATTTCACTGACAGTCGATGAGACGGCAGGGAATGTTAATAGAATTTTCAATAGAGAATAGACTATATAGGAAATAGAGAAAAGACAAACACCTCATTGGGCAGGGTGTAGACTGGCAGCTAGACTGGGCTTTATAGCTAGATTCGTGATGTTTATTTTAGCCTTTTAATATGCATTTTCATACTTATGTATTTGCTCTGAAACTGTTTTATGCAAAGTTTAAAAATATAGTTTAAAATGTCCAAACGCATGTAACATAGGAATTGATGAATCCTTTAATTATATTATAGATCAACAAACTGCTGTATTTACAGAAAAATATATTTCACTAAAAAATTATAATGCACATTTTTGAGTGATGACACATTTGAATGTGTTATTCAAATGTTTTGAATCGATTCATTGAATACTTGAAGTTAAACCAAACCAACCATCTCTTAAGCCATGTTTGCAACTTAAGCTGAAATCAAAGATGCTATTAACATTCCAGTGCCTAGAGAAAACATGTTTAATGGCTTTTGTAGGGTTTTTTTTTTTTTTTTTGGTACTTTAGTTTTACCTTAAATTGCACTATTCACAGTGTTGTTCAATATGTCACTAGCAAAATAAGCTCTAGAAGGACAAATAAGCAGTTTCTTCTTTCTGATTTCACTTATGTTTGGTTGTACCCCTTTCTGGGAGATATCCTGCAAACAAAATCAGACACTTGGCCATAGGAAATCTTGTATCTCACATTGCTGTGTGTCTTTATTGCCTCTCAAGTTCACTCATATATCTTGGTCCACTCCTACATGGCTCCACAAGGTATCCATGTCAGTTCAGGACTCATCATGGAATTTAAGTTTCGCATTAATGCTTTAGCTTATAAAGCCATTCTAGATAGAGATAAACAATAGTACAGTTCTTTTTAATATATTTTTTGGTATGTATCACTCAACAACTTGAGATTCTGAGCATGTAGTTGCCCAACAGTAGATTAGTAAACAAAGTTTTGCCTTCTATTTGTTTATGTACTTGCAGTTTCAGCACACTGTCTGTACTGACCTGTGTCTGATTACTGCACATTTCTACTCCACTAATTTGAAAAATAATGGCATTTTACAGCCTACTCTGGGTACAGTTGATGAAATTCCAACCATATTATTTCATGTAATATGTAATATTTCCTAACATAAATACTGTTTATTGGTAATTGTAAATTCAACATCACATTATGTTTGTTATAATTATAATTATATGCATATAAATGAGACTAAATATGTTCCAGAACGTGATGCATAATCAAGGTGATTCAATTTGCATTTCATCATGGGAGTTTGTGACAGCACAACATTGTCGATTTTTTCCTCCATTGTGGCAGCTAGCGTTCAAATGGCTGTTGGCGGTCAGTGTTGCTCATTATATCAGAGTAAGCAATAACTGTAATGGAGTGTTAGAAACAAACAATTGGCCAAAGCGAAATGTGTGTCGGCAGTGAGCATTGCATCCAAATCCTGCAGAGCTATCATGTTAACTGCATTGCGCCAGACAATGAAAGCTCTGACTGGGCTCAAATTGTACAATCTCATTTTAAAACATCCCGAATGCATGCCAGTAGTTTTATGGAACAATTCCCCAACTATTTTGATAGTTGCCGCTCCTCTTCGCATAAAACAACAACAATCGTCAGCAGGTTTGGTGTAGCTTTAAACTTTATATGCATCAGTGGACTGGTAAAGGCAGAAATAGTCGTCTTAATCACTTACATTATCAGTTATTAATTCTGCTAATTGAGCTAGATTGAGTTGATGATATAATATAGCCTGGTGCCCAAGGCCTGACCGCTGAATGTTTACCGCTGCTTCAATGTTAATGCATGATCCCTTGTGAGCTCCTCAGCTCTGCTTAGATCCATCACTCTGCAGGAGCACCACAGACCTGGAGTTGTTCCATGGAAACTCTGTGCTTCATCTACCATGCGCTGCGTCAGTTTTGAAGTCATTGCAGCAAACAAGGTATTTACGTAATTGTTCCAAATTATATAGGCAATTTACCTGTAACTAACTTTTCCCTGTACATTTGTCTGACTCTGCCTAGACCAGCACCAGATAGAGTTTACTCAAAGTTCTGACCCACTCAGTAAAAGGCAAAATGCTCTGCAGTGTTTAATTAAGTCTGCCATTAAATGTTGAGCTCCTAATATAAATCACATTCTTGTTTCATTTGGGAAAAATTCTAGCTTCCTCATGCTTACAACTCATAAATGTAGGGTCAAATCTCTGAAGTCTTCCTTTGCTTTTGTTTAAGCCAGGAATATGTTGCTAAGTCGCTATAATTCTTGAATCTCAAAAGATTTTAAACTTTGCATTAGTTTCATCATGAGTTGTGACATGTTAAACAGCTTTCGGAATTTCATCAGATGTCGTGGGCAGATAAAATGGCTCATTAATCAGTCAATATAAGATGTAAGATGCAACAAATGAGGCAATACGGAGGCCATGCAAACTCCACTGATTGCTATCCAGCTGAGTCGCATTACAAAAACTCCTGCAGTCTTATTGCAACCTGTTATTAGTTTTGGATGGGGTTTCCCTCTAGCCTCACGTTGAAATGAATTGGAAAACGATCCAGATATCTCTCTGAAAATTCTGAGGCTTCTTCTTTGTGTCCTTAAAGGTAAAGTGGGTCATTTTTTGAGCTATCAAGTTAATATGGACAGACAGCAACAAAGAACCTTTTGTAGGTTGATTTTCCTTGAAGGTTGTAGTCACCAGTGTCACTATACGTTTTTTTTTTTTTTGACAAATAGTGTGAGTTAGGGGCAGGACTATCAAAGCTCTCTTAGTTTCTTTTGTATGTGGGACACAAAAAAATGAAGCTATTTTGAAGAATGTTTTAACTGTTTTTGGTCCATACAATGAAGGTCAATGGGTCCAATGTTGTTCATCATTTTATAGACAAAAACATTCTTCTAAATATCTTCTTTGTGTGTCACAGATGCAGGAATAGGGTATCTTGAAAAATGTTAGCCATGGTTACAATCCTCAACAGCAAAGCAAATAAACATTTGCTAATCTGCTATTAAATTCATCTAAATATTGTATTTTGGGTTAAAATGTTGTCATACATGTCTTGCTTCACCTATTCTTTCACTAAAATGAGGACTTCTGAGTAACATAAGAAAACCTTGTAGTAATTTATTCTGAAGTGGCTGTATTGAAGAAGCCACACTTCACTGATCTCTACTTTCAGACTATGGAGGGGGTTCCCTGGTGTTCCTGGATGTGCTTCATGTTGAGGATGGGATTACACTCAAGTCTGATGAACGGGCCCACTGGGACCAGGAACTTGAGACATCTGGCGGCGGGGGTGGGGTCGTCGTGTGGAGTAGTCCCACCCCCCCATCAGGCACCCTGACAGCCCACTGACAGATAACAGCTGCGGGGAAAGCCTCCCACCGCTTCAAGCTACTGTTCCGTGAGTCTGCAGTGTCATTTCTTCAGCATCAAACTTCCTCTTTTTCAGAAAGCTGTTATCCTGATGCAAGAATAGTCTCAGTACAAAAATAAATTTGCTCATTTCTTTCATTGCAGTCATTATGTTGATGACATGGGGGTCACTAACAATGGTTTTAAAATGCATTTTATTTATTCAATGTGCATTCATTTTGTCACGGCTATTTTTTGCTGTTAGAGGAGGAAGGGTAGTATATGGACCACCTTTATTTAGATGAGTTTATGATTTCACTTTATGATTTGATTCCTCAAGTTCGATTAGCCTTGTTCCAAGAATGCTAATATGTAGCATAACAGCACTGGGATGCTTCACTGTTTGGATCACTCTGCTTTTCTGGGTTTGCAGCTTTCCAGACCAGAGTATGTGATCAGTGAAGAGTGGACACAGTGCCAAGAATGTGTTTTTTGGAAGTCCTGTGTCTGTTTTTCCCCCTGCAAAGTTTCTCTTACCAGTGAAGATAGATGCAATGGAACACCTGGAGTGGATATTGAGCGATTACAGAGTGCTTTGGGTGGAGAGATGAAATATATAAACTAAGTAACTAGCCAATTTTTGTCTAAAATGTATATGTCTTTTTAAAAGTTTAGAGTCGGTAAGATTGAAAAACAAATAATATTTGATCAAGGCAGTAGACTTTTGATTTGATACAAAGGATTTCTATTTCAAATAAATGCTGTTCTTTTGAGATTTCTTTTCATTAACGAATACTAAATAATTGTCAAGATATCCACAAAAATATTAAGCAGCACAACTTTTTTTCAGCCTTGATGTTTCTTGAGCACCAAATCAGCAAATCGGTATGATTTCTAAAGGATCTGGAGTTATGGTTGCTGAAAACTTAGCTTTGCCATCACAGGGAAAAAAAAGTTACATTCAAAAATAGAAAATGATTATAACAGCTTTAAATTGTAGTACTATTTCACATTATTAATGTTTTTACTGTAATTTAATCAAACAGATGCAGCCTGGCTATGCATAAAAGACTTCTTTCAAAAACATTAAAAAAAAAAAACTTACCCAAACTTTTGAACAGTAGTGTAAGTTGCTGGATGATTATGCTTAATCAGTTTATTTAACTGCTGTAAGACTGTTGTACAGTATAAAAGCAAAATCACGTCCTCAACTGGGCTACTGTACTTTTCAATAGTACAGCTGTTATTCAGGTGCAGGCCCAATAATGCAGGCTGAGTGCTGCAGGTAATCGCAGGCCTACTAATATTAAAGCCTTCTTTCTATGTGACACTGCTTCAATGTATCTCTTGTTGTTCTATTCTAGTCCTATCTGGTTATGGGTGTAGTGCCTTTGGAGATACTGGAGCCTCTGGAGATATAAACCTGTAGCTGCCAGCTATCTTTTTCCTGCTTTGTAACAAGTGAGTTTTGTTGAATGTGTAGCTAAAATCAACTCTGAAACCACTAAACTGGAAAAAACTACAAAACTTGAAACCGTAATGCAGTATAAAGCTGTACAATCTAACAAAGGGACTGACAAGTTATTGTAAATCCATTCTATTTGTTGTGTATATTATTTTTTGGCAAGCAGGACGAGGCCGAGGGCCGTGAGAGAACAGCGCAAGGCCGGTTGCGTGACTGATGATGAGCGACACCTGTGCGACGCACCGGTCTCGTATCTCTCACAAAGGAGTGGAAGCATAAAAGGAGGACCAACGACAGTGACGGATGAGAGAGGACCAGGCCTGGACTATTTATGTTATGTTTTGTTTATGTGTGGCGGCAGTTGTCCGTGAGGGGCTGCCCTCGCCGCAGTGGGGAATCTGCGGTGACATCGAGCATGGCTGTGCAGAGTCTGTCGCCATGGATGCTGGAGTTGCCAGGGGGACGGACGAGCTCGCTGTCGGCCGCCTGGGTGCTGGAGGGGTGGCTGCCGTCCGAGAAGGAGCGGAGTCGCTGCTGCCGTTTGCCTGAGCCCGGAGCCTGCTACCGTCCGTCATGATGGGGAGGAGCAGGGAATGGGGGACTCCTTCCGACTGCCTGTGTCCGGAGGAACCGTCGCCGTCCACCAGGCGGCGGAGGAGTGTCGAGCCATCCACCGAGGGCTATCCAGTGCCAACGCCAGGCACCGTGGAGATGTTCACCCAGCTGGTGGAGGACCAGATGGCAGTGCGTTTTGGGAACCGGACAAAGTTGTTTTTTTTAGTTCCTCTCTCGTCTCTGTCACTCCTCATGCTTCCGTCTGCTTTTCTCTCGCCTCGTCTGTCCATACCCCCAGGTGCCACGGCTGCCGTGACTGGGGAGAGTAGAGCGCAGTCTCGGGAGTACCCCCCGGCCTGCGAGGGATGATGGGGGTATGTGGCAAGCAAGGCGAGGCTGAGCGCTGTGAGATAACGGCGCAAGGCCGGTTGCATGACTGATGATGAGCGACACTTGCACGCTGCACCGGTCTCATATCTCTCACGGAGGAGCTTCGGAAGCATAAGGAGGAGAGACGACAGTGAAGGACGAGAGGGGACCAGGGCTGAACTATTTGTTATGTTAATGTTTATATGTGCCGGCAGTCGTCCGTGAGGGGTTGCCGCCTTTACTTTAGTTTGGTTGTTTGTTTTTACATTAATAAAGTCTATAAAATGTCAAATTAATAAAGCCAGTTCCCGCCTCCTCCTTCCCACAACAACATACCTTGCTACATAATCATCATTCAAATTAAGCGCTTTTAATTGATTTTTATTTTTTTACCTCATTGGTCAGAATTTGTTTGGTTTCATGGGATTTGATGAATATACCCTCATAAAAGTAATAAAAAAAAAAAACATCAGAAGGTCAAAAATGAGAGAATTCTAATGCTACTTCTATAACCAGAAAGGGCTGTATATACAGAGTATGTAGAATTAATGGTAGAATTCATATCCAGTTTCAGATATACTCTGATAATATATTTTTCTGAGATGGTCAAACTCATATCTGTCAGGATCCTCAAACTTTAATTTCCTGCTTAGTGAGAGCAATGCTCTAGAGCCTAGACTAAACCAGCCCCCTAAAGTTAATTTATGGGTTATGTAAAACATCCTCTCAGCTCCTCCTTAAATTCACTTTAAAGTCTCTGATTTATTCTTTTGAGACCCCCAGAATTGAGACCTCCACTCGTGTGCTATGGCCGTTGTCCCTCTCCATCCATCTTCTGAAGAAGTTCATTCATTACTTCTGATGATTTGATGTCTTCCAGAATAAAACCAGCATCTGGATTTATGTGTCTGCTGGAAGTATAGAGTACGCTTTTTCATCATACCTGCGCTGTGAGCGGCTGCAAAAAGTACTATAATTCTAGTTCATTTATTGTTTATGGTCATTATAAATAAATGAGACTCTTCCTCATGCGAGTTCTGCATAACTCTAGACTATGAAATGTGCTATGTGCTTCGAGCGGATTATAAAGGCCTTTTTCCTCGGCGAGACAGGGTGCTTTCATCAATGATCGGCCATTTAATAAACATGCCATTCATATTATTTCAGTTAGCTTAACAAGAGGCACGCTCGGTCTGTAGCCTTTTGCCGGACCCGGCGGATGTCCACAGAAGCAGAGCTTTATATGAAGCCAAAACTTGTGAACCGGAGTATTATCCCGCAAAGCCAAACACAGTTCACTACACCAAGCGGAAAATTTCAATGCTCAGTTGTACCAGATTACAACAAAACAGATGCCACCAGCCATTCAAGACACCGATAAATGCGTTCATAATTACCGAAGTGACATACAAATGCCACGATGCTCAAGTGTGAGGATTATGGGGTAGAATCCCTGGCAGAGTGTTCTGGGATAGAGAACATTAGTGACAAAGGAATCGATGGGTATGGGGTAGACACTCTGCAGCCTGGGAATGCAGTCAGATGGCTCTGATTTCACAGCCCAGTGAGCAGGTTCCCAACAAACATACACAAAGTCGGTGTAAGCAGGCTCAGAGAAACTGCTGTCCCCCCATAATTCATTCTAATTACCACACTGTCAGGGATGGTTACTTATCAGTACAGTGAAAGCTTATTATTGCCTTTCTCTTTTATCTATTTCCCACTGGCATACTGATAGTCTTTAGAACATTTTTAGGAGTTTAGAAGCCTCACTGGCTAACACCCTCTGCTGATTTCTGTGTGACAGGTAATTAGTATATAAAGCGCTTTATTTGAGGGACCGGGTTGTGCTGCATTTTTCATTTTAAATGGGTGTTAATTGGGAAAATTGCCAATGGTCGATTTAAAGCCTGATTAACAGGCTCTTGGTCTAATAGAACGTTTAGCAGAGCTTGGTGAGGCAGGCCAAGTTGCACCAATATAGGCTGCATTGTTTTTTGCTGTCCTTGTAACATGTCTGTGGGTGCAATAACTAAAAATGCTAATAAAAATAGCCTAATACTTAGACCCATGAGAGAAAATTTTGCTTTTGGTTTGGAAAGTGTTGTTTTTGGATGGATGGAGGGATGGGTATTTAGAGATACACAGACAGACTGATAAACAAGTACAGTAGGTAGATGGGTAGGTAGGCACTGTATACTGTATATTTATAGACAGATAGAGAGGTAGATAGATATAGATGGATAGGTAGATATGTATTTGTTGATAGATCGGTAGATATTTATAGAGAAATATAAGATGGATGGATGGATGGATGGGTATTTATTGATAGACAGACTGATAGGTAGGTAGGTAAGTATTTATAGACAGAGAAGTAGATATAGATGGAAAGGTATATGTATTTGGATGGAAGGATAGATAGATAGATAGATAGATAGATAGATAGATAGATAGATAGATAGATAGATAGATAGATAGATAGATAGATAGATAGATAGATAGATAGATAGATAGATAGATAGATAGATAGATAGATAGATAGAAAGATAGATAGATAGATAGAAAGATAGATAGATAGATAGATAGATAGATAGATAGATAGATAGATACATAGATAGATAGATAGATAGATAGAAAGATAGATAGATAGATAGATAGATAGATAGATAGATAGATAGATAGATAGATAGATAGATAGATAGATAGATAGATAGATAGATAGATAGATAGATAGATAGATAGATAGACAGACTGATAGATAGATAGACAGACTGATAGATAGATAGACTGATAGATATATAGACTGATAGGTATGGTATTTATAGACACATCGAAAGGTATGTATTTATAGAGAAATAACTAAGAGATGGATAGATAGATGGGTGGATGGATAGATATTCATGGACAGACAGACAGAGAGACAGAGTGATAGACAGAAATGTTAATATTTCATCTGCACATGTGAAAGTTGTATGCATGATGGACAAGAGAGCCACACATGTGTGAAAACACCTCAATCCAAACTGATTTTTTTTTTTTGTGTGTGACTATGTGGGGAAATTCACTGCTAAATTGCAAAAGACAGATCAGGGTAAACATTTGTATACCACTACAATGGAATTTAGTCATTTTGAAGAGGTGCGTGCATTCAAGATATGGGTCCTTGAGCATTTCTTTAAGTTTGTACTTGCTGAAATCTTGTTAATGACTTGCAAGTATAATGATGTTTTCACATGCTGTGTCTTCACATGTTAGTGTTAGACTTTAAAGCAGATCCACTTATGAATGATGAACAAAAAACGAAATGAGATGATGGACTGTGATGTGAGTGATGTTACACAAATGGATTTAGGAACATGCATAAAATCTATCCATCCATCCATCGATTTGTCTGTCTTTCTGACCATAAATATCTATCTACCTCTCCGTCCATCTATCTATAGGCTAGTTAAGATAAATTGTTTTTCTTGTAAATAGTTTCTATTTTGTAAGCCTACTAAATGCTTTTTGGCTTTGGGTTAAACTACATGTACAGTTATATATAGCATGCTAAATTAATCAAAGCTACATTTAAGTTCTTAGTGTCACAAAAATAAAGCTGTGTTGCTCGGTGCCATTTGGCACAGCTCAAGCATTTTAACATTAAGCATTTATGATCATACAGGGACTTGGAGCGCATGCCACAATGGTTTAGTGCATTATTACATGTGTAATTTAGCAGTTCAGAGTAATTAGATGAGCCAGAATATAATGCCTTGCCCCCATCTGCTCAACAGCCTGAAAACTTCAGTGCTTAACTCATTTGCTTAACTATGAGTTGGAACTGAGGTATACATATGTTTTCAATAGCACTGAAATCTGTTACCAGCAACTTTCTGCACATTAATGTTGTTAACAAGGATTTTTATTGTTTATGAATAAATGCTTTTATTGACATGAATGAGAAATTAGAAAGCTATATGTCTGTGATGGAAGGCATGATTAGAAAATCATTTGTTGTGAGAGTACTGTACAAGGTTAAACTTTGATTATGCTCAAGTCTATTCAGCTGGTTGGCCATTGTACTTAAGACTCAAGGCCTTGTTAGCTCTGAGAGACGAGCAAAGATTGTGAGAAACAAAAGTAGCTCCATCATTCAGCCCCTCAGTAGCTCTCATCTTGAAACGTCCCCTGCAGGATGTGCCTTCAAACACCATGTGCCTTGTTTATTGAGAAAGGGACAAGTTTGAAATGACAAACAGAGGGGAACAAATAGGATCTCAGAGAAGAGCAGAGATTAATCTTTACATCTGTGTTAGAGCACGAAATAAATCGAGCAATGACTTGATGGAGGGAGGCACAAGGAAGTGCATCTTTCAGTCATCTGTCCTGAGCATAGTGGAATCATTCTCAGGATTAAGCGTGCTATTAAAAGATATTGTGAATACTCAGACAGTTTCATTGCCTGTCTTTACACTGCCATTAGCTATAAATAAACCGTATACATAGTTCACGGCCTCTTCTAGTGAATGAGATTTGAGGTTAATGAGATTTTCCTTGGGTAGTGGTTTGTTAAATGTCACATTAAGGAATAAGACACGCATATGTATAAGGTGAGCATGCTATTTTTGTTCTTTATTTCAGTATCAGAATTTACAAAATAAATATCAAGTAAACATAAAATAAAAATAAATAAAAGGAGTAACTGAGATGAAATGCGATGGTTATTCAACAAATATGTCTGTCTCTCTGTCTGTCTGTCTGTCCGTCTGCTTAAGCATTCATGTTTAAATAACTCAATAACATATCTTATGCTTAAATTATACATTTATTTGATCAAATATACAGTAAGAACCATAATGTGAACTATTAATATAAGTGTGAATTTTATAAAAAAAAAATTAAATAAAAAAAATTATTGCTGTGGTGGCAAAGCTGTATTTTCAGCAGCAATTACTCCAGTCTTCAGTGTCACATGATCCTTCAGAAATCATTCTTATATGCTAAATTGCCTTTTCCTCGCTGGGTAGTGTTCTGAAAATATTGATTCCTCGTCATTTATATAGAGGAACTGTACATCACACTGAAGTATAAACAGTATGTTTATTTTCTTAAAAACTGCCCTTAATGAGACGTTCTGAAGTTTAAAACATAAACAAATATTTCCACTGAAGAGCTGTAAACTCAGGCTGCTGTTTTCCTCCCCATCACTCTCTGTGATGAAAGAGGCTAACTATGTCTGCATATTTCTCTTTTCTCTAGCGTGCAGATGGGCAATTTAAGTTCCCTTTCCTTAAAAGGCTCATTTTATAGTGCATGTTGATCCACCATAGCAGTGTGTGGAATAATTTGCAATGCTTTCACCTCGCTGGGAAGAATTCTGATTGAAAACGGAGATGGAGGAGCCCTCTTCTCGTTCTCACTATCCTCTGACAGTTCATGGAATGCAGCTTCACACTCGGCTACAATATGTCCGAAACAATGCTTTCCTCATGCAACTCCTGTCTTGTCTGTAGGGAGTTATTGTTATTGACCTTTTCACGGGACAAAATCAGGACATTGGCAAATCACAAACCATCTATCTTTACTTTCACCTCTATCACCAAAAAGAGATCTGAATCCAACAATAAGAACATTGAGAGTTTAGATTTCTTCAGACTCATGTATTCTATTCACATAAAGAAAGAAAGAAAGAAAGAAAGAAAGAAAGAAAGAAAGAAAAGAAAGAAAGAAAGAAAGAAAGAAAGAAAGAAAGAAAGAAAGAAAGAAAGAAAGAAAGAAAGAAAGAAAGAAAGAAAGAAAGCAAAGTCAAATGAGATTAAATATTAAAACAAAATAAAGAAAAATAAATGTCATACTCTTATGGTTGGGTTAATCAGTTTGCCAATTTTCTTTTTTAATTGGCCTCGTTAAATAATATAATATTATATTATTGTTTAAATGTTCATTTTCTTAAGATTCTACTGCCCAGCCTATTCAGATTTTTTTTCATCAAAATATTTTCTTTTTTGTTTTACAGAAATAAGAAAGTAGGCTAAGTCATATGGGTTTGGAACAACATGAGTGAGTCAATTATGACAGAATTTCCTTTTTTTTAATTATTTATATATAATAACTATCTCTATATTTTCACTATCAGAATTTAATACAGTTTATTAAGCACCAGCTTAAAATCAATTTGTTAAACTTCCACGCAATATTTTGAACGTAGGCTATTTTTTTATTATTCTTATAAAAACAAAAATGCAGTAAATCAAATTTAAGAGCGAAATAGGTTGCATTCTATTTTTTTACCTATTTTTCTCTTGTTGCAGTTGCTTGAGGACGCTTAATAGGTGAACATATTGTGATTAAAAATAGTAGGCTACTACCAGCAGCTCACATTCTCTCATTATATCTCATTAAATGAGTCTGGTTAGGGGAAACAAAACCCGCATTTAAATACCGGTAACCATTGTCAAGTTTATAAGAATGCTTAATCCAAATAACCCCTGCAGTCCATGACGAGGTTTTCCGAGCGCACCATCTGCTGTTTGCGATTTGCAGCGGCACCACAGCGAATAAAGTGCGCGCACTAGTTTATGCCTGTGTATCCAGCGCGCTCCATACGCTCGCGCCGGCGGATGAATTCGTGTTGCGTGTGCTGCGACTCTTGTCACTCATTCGCTGTGCCGCTCTGAGCGCATTCTGTGTCAACGGCTGAGGAGCAATTCATGATATCACAGCAACCTGAAACAGGGACAAAGCATCGTAGTCATTTAGATAATTACTGAACCAAACTCTCCTTACATATTCTACACGGAGCCTACCTTTGGAAGAGATTGCAATGCTTCAGATAAGGGATCTCATTTGGACACTGCTTTTCTTTGGTTATGCAGGTAAGATGCACTTGTTTCAGTTGCACTGTTAGACTGTATCCTTTCGCATCCTTGTTTCCCCCGCTATCGTTGCTGAGGATGCAAGGTAGTTCGCGCTGGTTCATTCAGTGATACAGCTTTACGAACTGCCTCGGTTTATATCTAGCCGCCCGTTTCAATAACTCTGTTATTATCATCCCTGCCAAACTAGTACATGTTTCCAAACTGGCTCCAGTTATGTGGGATGTGATGTCTCGTATCTCTGCGTAAAAAGAATAATACTTTTAAGGGGTGATTATTGACATCCTAAGTGCGCGAAATCGTGTTGTTTGTATGGTTGGGTGGACATTATTGCGCACTGGCTCCTTTGAAATTTGTGTTGGGGAGACAGAAAAAGAAAGAAAGAAAAAAACACAGCTGGTGTGTTGTATAAACATATCGCCATCAAGCCGTCTCAATAGCCGGTCGAAGTTTATTGTTTGGTATGTTAATGTGTGTTTGTGTGTTTACATTTGGGATGGTCGCGGTGGTGCTGAGGCGCAGTTGAGAGCGCTCGTGTTAACTTGAGCGACTTGACCATCTCTGCATTACCCTTGGATGAGTATCCTTGTTATAGTAAAATAAAAACATTTAGAAAATTATGTTATTGATTCACCCTCAACTTGTTCCAAACTAGCTTAATTTCTTCAATCGAACCATATGGAGATATGAGGCAGAGTAACAGTCTTAGTCACTATTCAGTCTTATTGTATGGAAAAATATGCGATGTAAGTGAACGGTGACTGAGGCTGTCAGGTCAAAAAACAAATTCCTAACCTCCCCTTTTGTGTCCTTCTGCAGAAAGTAAGTAGCCTAAGTCGAACGGGTTTGAAATAACATGAGGATGAGTAAATGGGTGAACTGTCCCTTTAAAGACTGAAGTTACACTAAATATCCAGGCTGTTTATAAGCAGGCCAGACAACCAATTAGAAAACCAAGTGAAAGTTTAATTTATGAGTGCATGCATAAAGAAGAATGAAAATCTGTAAATGTTTTAAAAGCATGGATGATCATTTCCAGCCAATCAGACACTAAGGCTTGGGCGGGAATGAATGATACTGTTACCCCTCCCCCTTCCCTCCTTCCCCAACCTCCTCTCCTCCCCCAACCTCCCCGCTCTCTTTCTCATGGCCAAACAGAAGCTTTACATTGCCAAATGATTGGCATTATGCACAGATATTTGCACACATATGCACAGCATTTAAAAATAATAATGTGGCAGTCATTTATCCTAATATTTGCCCAGATATTTCATCAACAACAACATTCAGTACCTATAGTGCAGTGGTTTTGTGACAGATATGGAATATAGATTTTACAATATAGTATAATATAATGTACAATGCAAGTCCATTATATATTTAGTCAAGTGCATGGTGAAATGGAATGGGGTTGTACAGTTGTAGCCATTAGTGTTATGTGTTTATGATTTGTATGCATGATGCACAGGGATGATGTTATTTTTCAGTTAGTGGTCCTGTCCCACTGGTTGCCCTTTTGTCATGGCAGGACTTCACAAACCTCGCAGCAGGTTTGAGGTTCCTCCTAGCAGCTGTGGGACTTTGTCCTGGTGTGTTTGGCGTGTTATAGAAGGTGTCCTTAATTTGTGTGTAATTAGGACAGGATGTTAAATGCAGTTCTGTATATTGTTGTACTCCTCTCCTTTTTTTAAAACATGTGTCCTATTTGAAGAATGATTGAGTTTAGGAATTTACCATTAATGACTATTGTGTTTTACTTTTATTTACTGTGATCGCATGTGTGGATTTAAACAATGCTGTTTTGAGGTGTAACGGTACTGAACACCTGCATCTGTCATTCTTTTTTTTTTCTCTCCCTCTATGCCACTCCTTATCTTTACATATCACTAAGGGATTGTTGTAGTGTAGACTAGAGGCACATACTGTTGGATGGTGCTGACATGTTGATGTTGACAGAGAGCTGTTTGTGTGTCTAGAATACAGATAAATATCCATAAACCCACATCACAAATAACTGTTTCTTCAGGCTGTGCTTCAGCATATTAAAAGTATAAAGAGCCAAATAGGGAGTCTTAAACGTCAGCCTCTGAAGTACTTTAAAAAGAAATAAATGAAGTTTGGTGAGCTTTAAATATTGCACATGCCCCTGACCTCAAGAGGAGGGCAAAGTAGAAGATTAGTTAACACTTGAAGAAAAATAAAGAAACAATTGCAAGATGGTGAACATCTGGAACTCCTTTTTCTGTGGCAAGTTCAAAGCTAATATGAAAGTACTGGGAGAGATTAAAATGACTCTGCTCTCCACTTTCTATCCTTTGTCTGAGTTACAGTAACCATGACGAATATATATTTATATATATATATATATATATATATATATATATATATATATATATATATATATATATATATAGTGGTTCACAGGCATAACATCATTAAATCAACTGATTTTAACTCAAGGCCTCAATGAATGGCTGCTGAATGATGATTTTTATAATATAATTCATTTATCACTCTTAAAAGTCTTATTAAAATTGACCAGATACGTTATCTCTATGGGTAGGGGTCCACCTCTGAACCTCTCCTCTCAGAAAAAAAGACTCAGAGTCCTTCCGTATGGACATTACAGGGTGAATTTTATAGTGGTATTGCTTTACTAAGATTAAGGCCAATGAAAACACAAGCGTCAAATCAGAGCTGAAAGGAATTGTGATCTGGTCCAAAGATTTGCCCCCATGCTGTAGGATCTCTGGATATTTTTCCATAAAAATGTAATGGTTTCTATACTGTTCACACTGTGACTCCTTGTTGTAAAATGTATTAATTGTATTTTGCGCAAGCTGACTGAAATCCAATCATCCCAAATGTTCTCCAGTTGTTTTCCATTTTTTGCTGTTTGATAAAGATGGGCCGTCTATGCATATTAATCACTCTCTGAAAGGGGCTCAGACTGATTTGCATTGTGTAAGCTCCGAAGGCATCCTGTAGAGTGTTGGAGGGAAAAAAAGAAAAAAAAAGGAGGGAAATGGGTTTGGTTTTGTCATGCTGAAAAGCCACCCTCTGATCCCTGCAGCCCATCTCTGAAAGGATTTCTCCTGATTCAAGTAGAAGGGGCTCCTAAAGTCGCAGGCTGAGAGGCAACTTCGAGGAGTGTAAACATTGTCTTACACCCCCCACATTTAAACCAGAAACACAACTTTTTTCCTCTCTTACTGTCTGCCTTGCTCGCTCTACTTGAATTGTGGAACGTTTGTGTCATTTCTATATGGCACCAAACAGAATTGTAAAAATAATTACTCTTTTCACACAACATAAACACTCTGCCCATCTGCTATTTCTCAAACAAGTACACGCCCAAAACTCATTGCATTGGATGAGTCAATAAATACATTTAAATTAATTAAATGCATAAATTATAATCGAGCTACAGTAGGTTTTTGTATTGTTGAGACTAGACGTGCCGGTATACGATACAGTAATATGATATGATATATCATGATAATGAACATGCATGATATTATTACCATGGGCACTTCAAAATACAATAATTATTTATTATGAATTATTCCAATTTTTAGAACGCATTTTAAGAATACTTCTCCCATCAACTGGTTAAAACGAAACCACTGTATTCTGCATCTGCTGTATTCAGGCATTCACACTCTGATGTAAACAAGTGTAAGAGAGGCCAGCTAGTAAGAGCTGTGCAGGTAAACCTCACTCCCCTGGCCTCAAGAGGCGCACTAGCGACTGATGCTAGAGACTGTAGATTTTAGCATACTTTTTAACGCTCCAGCCTCCCATGCCGGAGAAGCTGGTTTGAGTTCCGCTCATATCGGGGCGAGTAGAACCGGAGGGGTTACACTGGTGCCGTGACCTGGGTGGGAGTGAGGTTTATGGGGGTGAGTGTAACAGAGGCTAGCTAGTAAGAGCTGTATGAGTAAACCTCACTCCCCTGACCTCCAGAGGTGCACTAGTGACTGATGCTAGAGTCTGCAGTCTTTAGCATTCTTGTTAGCGTGCCCGCCTCAAATGCTGGAGACGCCGGTTCGAGTCCTGCTTGAGGTTCTGAAAGCAGATGGCGCTTATGGAACAGCAGACATGCAGCAACTTGTAACTGGTTTCAATATCATGATAATACCGTATACCGTGAATTCTTATACCTATACCATCGTATACTAGGGGTGGGGGAAAAAATCGATTCTTTGATGCATCGCGATGCGGACGTGGACGATTCTGAATCGATTCACAAATGTCAAAAATCGATTTTCAAAAAAAACCTTTTTTTTTAAGATATATATTTATAATAACTTAATATTGACGGAACGCAAAAGACGGAACTCTGAAGCGCGGAAGTGCAGTGCCCGCCCGGACCGTCTGTGGCGTGCACATAACAGAGACGCGATGGCGCGCGAGATCCAAACACACTCGTTAAAAGCTGACGTGTGGAAATATTTTGGCTTCTGAAGTTGAAGGGGGAAAGGAGCTGGACAGTCAAGAGTCACACTAGTTGTAAGCTTTGTAGAATAAAACTAAAATATTTCGGAAACAATACAAATATGAGAAGCCATATGACGCGTTTCCACCCAGAGGAGGAAAAACACTCGGCTGTACCGGTCGTTGTTATACTATTAATTTACTACAAGTATGCTGCTAGTTCAGGCACACATTTATTTTCCTGTCGGTTCTTTGCAATGTTAATAAAATCTATTGTACGTTAATTCTTTATGGGCCATTACTTACTTTTAAAGCAAAGTATTTATAGTCACACAAAAAGATTCAGATAATCGATTTAGCATCGAATCGCAGCCCTCTGAATCGTAATCGAATCGAATCGTGGGGTGCCTAGAGATTCCCACCCCTATCGTATACCTGCTTCAGCAATTATCGCAACATGAAAATTCGATACCCTCACATACCTAGTTGAGACATGGTTGAATTTTGAAGCATTAAATACAGAACTAAAGTGCCCAGCCAAAATTGAGTGCACATGAGTAAAGATTACTAATTTCAAATCACATACTGCACATTCAGGGGAGCCTGTGCTAGCTGAGAAACTGACATTGAGATGAATGGGAACGCTAATGCATAGCTTTCTCCAATTATTATAGACTTCCTTGGCTCAAACAAACAGATTGCAGTTCTGTTTGGTGTCTACAGGGGCGCAGAAATTACACCCTTCACCTTTAAGTTGAAGCTTGAAAATCCTTTAATCCCATTGAATGACTCATCTGTAATGATGTAATGCGTCATGACATCGTCGAAAAGTGACTGTGTTATAATATAGACTGCTGTATTTGAATGCACCACTGTTGGTTATTTTGCATGATGCATACATTTTTGATTGCTAGAATTGTAATCTTGTAAAAATTATATTTGTAATATAATGTCATGCATTTTGCTGAACTTTAAACATGGTCTAGCTCTTCTGTAGGCTTTTGTAATGGTAATAACATTCAGATGTTGCAGCCCATAGACATATCTAAGATTCAACTTTATTGTACCCCACTTCAAGGAATTTAGAGTAGATTTCCGGTTAAAACCACCAAAAACAAAGTCTGCGCATACTTTGAGTTCCTTACCACACTGTGTTCAAACAAGAGCACTTTCACAAGGTTACAGTTTCCGTCTATTTGCGGTAAGCAGAAAAATGATAGGATTATTTTCACAGCTTTATCCATTTAGAGTCAACAACTTTAGTGAATGTCAAGATGAGATGAGGGAAAAGTTTTTCTAATTTTGTTATGCCAAATTAATGCAAAAAAGCAAAGCTTCAAAAGGTCGGGATATCAGAATGATTTCTGAAGGATCATGTGCTGCTTAAGACTAGAGTAATGATGCTGAAAAATCTGTTTTTTCCAACACAGGAATAAATTACATTTCGACATATATTTAAATAGAAAACAGTTATTTTAAATTGTAATAACCAACCCCAAACATTTGAACGGTATAGATTACAATGCAAGAGAATTTTGTGATGTAGTGCATTACAATGTTTAAGTCTATTTGGATTTTATTATTCTGGGGGAAAAATACAATAAAATAATAAAATCACTATGACACTACTCACATTAATTCAAGTGTTCTCAGTGGGATTTTGAAAACCTATTTTTTAACTGATGTTAATTATTAATCGCTTGCCTGTGGAAGACCCATGGTTCTTTTAGTTGGGAACCTGTGAGTTCATGTTAAAAAAAAAGAACATTCTGGAAACCCTACAAGCACTGCCCTAAATATAAAGAATAATGACCTGAGAAGAGACAAAAGAGTGAGTGCAGGAGGGGTTGGAGGCCAAGAGCAAATACAAAGACAGTAGCTTTGAATTTTAGACATGGCTTGAAGTCCAAATAAAGCAGTGTGATATGAATATTTTTAGCACTTTCGGTCTTAATTTTCATTTGAAATCTAAAAATATCCTCCTTCTCACTGTTTCCTGTCCGGTTGAGTGTTTTAAGTTTGGACAAGGCTGCTTGTATGTCTCCTACTGCTTATCAAACGCAGTATTCCATCTGATTCTGCCAAAGGCGTGCTGATGTAATCAGATCAGACAAACCTGATTCTAATTTAAACTGCAGAGATTTTACAGCCTTCATACATATGCTTTTCTCACAGACCACCATTCATTACAAATGTGTATGGCGTTCTAGTGGTACTGTACCCCCTCTCATTACTAATCGTTCCCGAGCTCTAAACTAAACCCACCCACATCTTTTCTCTCATAGGCATCAAAACAGTGATTATTATGGGATAGCTGATGAATCCACATGGAGAGCATCCTGGTCTCCTGGGCATGTTGCAAGAAAGTACCTTATTTCGAGCACAAATATTTTCTGCCAAGATGCTTTTTTTGAGAGTTGTGGTCAGTTTATTGGCAAGCTTGATCCATTGCATTGTTGTGGCATGCCAGTTTTCTCAAGGGGGGATGAATCTGCGTTCTCTCAGCTGTGTTTTGACTTTTAATTTGCATGTTTGTATCCATAAATCTAGTCACAGATTGCAAAAGTAGTAATACATGGCCTTGACATTTGATTTGCTACTTGTATGAAATCATAGAAAGAGACTCGGGGCATTCAGAGTGTTTCCACCATGCGGTAATTCATTTCCTTCCAACAGTTAACTAGTACAAAGCCATGTGGCTGTTGACATAATCAATTGCTCCCATAGTAAGCAATTCAGTTGGATATGGAGAGTCTGATGTCGCCACTGTGATTGCCTCCTCACCTTTGATTGCTTTTCCTGTGCTTTCATTGTTCTCGTCATCCGTCTTTCCTTTCACCTGAATCACAGCCAAACCAAAGTGTTATACTACAGTCAAGACACCCTGTTAGAAAAGTAGATAACTATACTAGTTAATATAAAAAAGTAGCTCAATATATAGAAGCTGTTAAGAAGGTAATATTTACATTCGTTCAGACATGAACTGGTCCAGTAAACGAAGTCCAGCATTTTATGTGCATAGGAAAATATGCATTAAAAAATCCTATAATGTGCTTTATTTATATTTATATGTACATTTAAATTCAATATATAAATTAAATGACTCTTAATTTATAGAAATAATTCATAAATATAGCAATAAAAGTAGTATTTAGTATACATTAGCTACATTATGGGCTCAAATTAATCTGTGATTCATGTATTAAACCAGTTCATTTCTGAACGAATCAATGAATCACAATGAATCAACGACATGAGTAAAAGAGGACCGTTCAGAAGAGATTCTATTGACTGTATTTGCTTGCAATAGAGCAAATAGTGACAAATAGTGTTTTGCCACATTAGTTGTTGATAAAGTATCTTGCTACTGGCAAAACTACTAGTATTGTTACACTACTGAAAAATATAGATGTTTTGCTGCTTTTCAGTCAGTTACTCTCCGTCTCCATCAATGTAAAATGTATGGGATTCAGTGTTAGTGAAAGAGGAATGTTAAATAAAAAAAATAAAAAAAAAAATTGATAGCTTTGTTTCTTTGATTACAAGGCCACTGAGGTAACAGTTTTGATGTGTACTGCCAAACATCCATAATATTTACCCTATTAATCTTGGCCCTGGGCCAAAAACAAGCAAGGTGTTTTATTTACCCATCCTTTCATTGTGTCTTCTTGCTTTGGCAGGATGGAGGACTGGGGCCTGTTGATAGGCTAACTCCTGTAAAAGTCACTGTCTTTTCCTAGGAGTTTAGAGGTTTTAGGTGATAAAGAACAAAAACAGTCTTCTCTTTCTTTGACTCGGCTGGACCGTAGTGCTCTGATCAACAACATTTACGGATTTAAGCAATGACAAAAAAAAGTGTTTGCTCTCTCAACACAGTCATTTTTCTTACTCCCCTTGATCATGGACGTATGATGAAATTACCTTTGCTGTGTATGGAAACATTACTGCGGATAATGAATTCGGAAAATATGTTTTTATAGCAAGGGTTTACTTTCTTGCGTGTATCCTGTGGGTTACAGTAGCTGAAGGGGCATCTGTTAGATCACTAGCACAAACCCCTTGGTTTTAACATCTGTTTAGGTTTTAAGAACAAAGGAAAGAGAAGCCAGAGATAACCGATATATGTTCTCAGTTCTGGCAGCAATGCATACCAATTCTTGCGCCAGCATTCTTAAGAAGCCAGCATTAGGGTCTAGGTTTTCGTTCACTGTATTTTGTATTTTTAAAAGGGTTACTTCACACAAAAATGTAAATACTGTCATTATTTACTCAATCCTGTCATTACAAACCTGAATGACTTCATTTCTTCTTAGGAACACAAACGATGATATTCTGAAGAATTTTGGTAACTAAACCGTTTTGGTGATTATTGTCTTCCATTGTATGGATAAAAAAAATATATATATATTTTATGTTCCACAGAAGAAAGAAAGTACAGTTTATTTATGTAACTATCTCTTAATGTTTATTTCTCTGCTAGGTTGCTAAATAGCTTTTCTGTTGCAGTAGTTTCAAGTTCACTATGCTTTGTTGTTATGAAAGATTAATCATTGATTAATAAGATTAATAATTTAAAAAGGAAAAAGAAACATTTTATATGTATATGTAACCCCTGTACCTGAATGGTGTTTCCGGCATGGGAGGCAGGTGCTGTAACAAGGATGCTAGAGACTGCAGTCTCTAGCGTTAGTCGCTGGTACACCTCCTGAGGCCAGGGGAGTGAGGTTTACTCACACAGCTCTTACTAGCTGGCCTCTGTTACATATATATGATTAATCTTTTTATTTTATATTTTTTAGATTTATATATTATTTATATATTTTGGATTGGTAAGGGAAGAATCATGACATGTCCTCTAACCCTTTCTGACTTTTAAAAAACATTTTTCTATTTTTTTTTTTTTTTTTTACATTTCAGTCTGATAGGTCAGATGCTGGTAGGTTCTTGCTCTTACTTTAGGACTAACATGATATTTCCACTTTAAAAACTCCTTTTCAGCTATAAAAGATGTGTCCTATCTAAGCTTAGACAGCACAGAAGGCTGATGGTTTTAGGGTGTATTTAACTGATTATTTTTAAACTTGGTCCAGGTGGAGAGAATCTATGACGATTGAAAACCATTTAGTGCAACATCAATGGATGTGCAGCAGATTGCTGTAAAGGCTGAAGGAGGTGATTGTTGATCTCTGTAGCTAGGAGGCCTCCTCATTTGTTTGTCTGTTTCTGGCTGGAACAGATGGTGTGGAGTGGCTGCGATGTAGAGCCGTGTCAGTAGAGCAACAACTGTGAGTTTAGTGTTTTTCACCTCATCTCTGAAGCATGCTGTTGTGAGGAAAGCACAGAGCAACATTCGTTTTAACCTTCCCGTGGTGCATAAACAAAGCCGTCAAACAGGTGCTCGGGTCTAAAATGTATCGCCCATTCAAATTTTTGCACTTCAGCACCTGGTGTATCAGCATACAGACAGAATTAGAAAGAAACAGTTCACCCAAAAATGGACAATATTTAGATTAGGGTCCAATTCTCACTATTAACTAACTATTAGCTACAAACTTTGCCTCAGTAAACTCCCAATTACTGCTTATTAATAGTTAGTTAGGCAGTTGGGTGTTAAGTGATGTAGAATATGGCCATGTAAAATAAGGCATTAATATGTGCTTTACAAGTACTAATACACAGACAATAACCTAGTAATATGCATGCTAATAAGCAACTAGTTAATAGTGAGAATTGGACCCTAAAATAAAGTGGAATGATGTTTTCTTTTTGGGATTAATAAAAAAGGAACAATATGAGAGTGAGTAAATAATTACAGTTTAAGTTGCCATACCTGCTACAATGCAGTTATAATATAATAGGACTAGTCTAAAGAAAGCATCTTCATTTTGTCTCTTAGATGTGGAACAATTGCGGTGCCATGCACTGAAAACCTAGCCTGGTTTGAGATGGCTGTAATCTCTGTTTTTCGCAATCTCCACATCTAGAAGCCATGTAACCTTCATTAATCATTCTATTAGAACTGCAAGTTACAACCGGAACAATAATTAAACATCATAGAAAAATGATGGCATCCTTAGGAAGAAAAGTGAAGTGAGTTTCTCAAAGAGCTTCCGCTAGGTTGATCACACCCGCCGTAACCGGTGAGAATTCAATGTTTGGCGGGTGTGGCGGCAGATGCGGCATGGACAGCTTCCCATGGGCAGGCAGTTTTGAAGGCCTCTCATTAGAAGAGCTGCTCCTATTGTTTATGGATCCTAATGAGCATCACAGCGAGCAGCCAGGGAAACAAAGAGGGAAGGCATGGAGAACAGAGCATGTCTACTCTTCCAGAGGGCCGAATACACAGCTTCACCCTCGCTTTTGTAAAAAATGAAGGCTCCTCATGCCTCCCTAGATCTCTTCATCTCATTACTGTTATTGGGAAAGACAGTCTCCAGACAGTATTTTTGCCCAAGATGTGGAAAAGCCTTAATTAGTTTTCTTCCTAATGTGCTTATGCACCTCGGTGATGTCCAACAGCGACTTGAAAACCGTGCCTGATATACACAAATATAGTCAAGAGGCGGACACAGTTTCTGCAGTAATTAGTTTGTTTTAAAGCCAACAAACAAGCACTCACATTAAGCTGAAATAAATGTTTTATGTCTTTTGTTCTTCTCTGGAGACAGATTTGGGGACAAGCAAAGACCGACTCAGTCAGATAGAATGCAAGTAATTTGGAGAAGTGACTTTTTGACAGCGATGTTAGAGGTTTGGTTGAGTTTTGTGACTTCAACTTAATTGAGAAATCAAACACTGATCAAGGCAGTCATGCATAGTGCGCGACTGATTGATGTTATCAAATATTCTCCAGCCTCTAAGGGACAGTTGGTATTACAAGAATTGGAGGGTAGGGAATATATTCACTAATTTCTTTTTAAATAACAAACAACATTATGAATATTGTGAGGATTTTAATGCACTTATATTAGGCCACAACATTTCCTAAAGAGCATTTTATTATATTTGTTTTATGATCCGTCCTCATCTTGTGACAAGAATGGTGTTAGAGTTGAAAAGTTCAAATTAGTACAAACTATCTATTTCAAATTGATTCAACAATGATTCTATGATTTCTATGAAATGTTCACTGAAGATGTTTCTTTCAAAATGTTTTATAAAAAAAAAAAACATATATATAATTATGATCTGCTCATTTGATGAACGATATGCATTCATTTATTTTTTTATTTATTAATTCAGGTTTGCTGTTTGGTCAGGACGTTTTAATCAGATTCTCACATAAAAAATAATATTTGATGCTTTTTCAGAGCAAATGCACAAAAAGGAAAATAATAATAATAATTTTATATCTACATTATTATATATATAATATATTTAGCTATATCACCCTGGACAGCCTGTTGTTGTATTAGGTTTCAGTATGATTCATGATATGATCATCATTATTCTATTATTCATGACAGCTTTTCATCCATAAGCCCTTTATGGTGCCAAATGAAATTTAGCTACCAACAAAATTGTTGATTTGGCCGCCTGGCTTCAATGCGTCTGGGAAATGTATCTTGTGCACGGACCAGATGACCTCATGGTCAGAACTGTCCATCTACTTGAAAAGCGTCTGCGTAGGTATTAGGTTTCTGGGCAACAGAGTGACAGCTGTGCATTTCTTTGTAATGGAGGGTATGCAGATACAAGGCAAGTGTCCAGGGGTGAGTGAGAGAGAGACCAAGGGCTCAGGGTATGGATGCAGCTGTGTTTGAACACTCACATTACGGTTTCATCACTGAAAAGACTCCATCAGAAGAAAAGTTCACTTTCCTCGGTGCATTGTTCCTGGGCTCATTTGAAATGCATTGTGAAGTTTTCCAAGAATATAGATATTGGATTTTGAAAAGACCCATCACAAAGGTGGGGAAAAAAAATATGTTCCCTTTCGTAGTCACTCCGAGTTACGTCGGATGACGGAGAATGGGGGTTTCGCTTAGGAAGCCAGTCCTCTTCGAGTATTAAAAAACGAGCCAATGGCAAAGAAATGCCATGGGTCTGCGGAATTTGCATAGCGTATCCCCGCCCACCACGTGGGTGCGGAGGATGCGGACGCAAACGCAGCTATGTTTTTCGCTTCGGAGCCAAGATAATCTCTTCACTCCACAAGCCAAATCCTGAGTATTTTCAGTGACTACATCTCTTCGAGACGAGCGAACTCTCTGGTGTTGGTGTGACGGCGGTATCCAGCGAGTTTCATATTGCCTGCGATCTGAGCAGTGGTCTGCTGGTCTGTGTGTCTCTCCCTGGTCACTTCAACATCCGCGGAGTTTTTTCCTCTCACTAAAAGAGCGTGCACGTGGCACGTCTTTTTAAAGACGAGTCTTTCTAAAGACGATCTGCCCGTGTATTTCTGAGTGCGGTATTCTGATAGATTCAGCTGTTTGACGTGTTTGGGCTTTGATCACGCTCAGACAGCGGTCGTGGGTGTGTCACGTTCTCTCAGTGGGAACGTGACCATCGCAATGTATACCGGTCGAGACTCCGTGAGCTCAATAGAGTGAGAGTCCCCTCATCCACAACCCGATCTATTTTTCTCCACGTGAGATAATACTTCGGCTGGTGGCCAGGGTGATTAAGACGTCAGGTCTGGAACTAAACCGACGAAAATTCCTCGGTCCACACCCCGTCTTTCACGTTGCAACCAACGTGGTCCCGAGTGGGTTCGCCGGCCCGCCCGCGGGCCCGCGTTCTCATTCAGTCCCCCAGCTGATGAAATCATGTTTATCGCCGCATCACGAGGTGAGCTGGAGTCCTCTGGAGATGGCTCGTCTGTGCTGCTGTCCTCGGATGTGCTAGCATAGCGAGTTTGATTCAGAGTTCACAGCTATGCTTTCCCGGGCTGCCACGAGTATCGGGTTTGTGTGGATAATTCTGCCATATCCCGAGCACTTGAGGCTGATGATTGGTTTTTGGGGGTGGTGAACCCAAATCCTTTCTACCCGGATGTGCATGAAGAGGCCATGAGATCGTGGAAGTCTCCTTTGACTTTTCAGGACTGTTTAGCGGCCTCTTCCGCCTTCTCTGCCATCGTAGAGGCTGCAGTCTACGGTACACTGGGGTTCCCCCCTGTGGAGTGTTCTGTGGCAACACTTAGGTGTCCCCACAGCGCCTCCACCTGGCGTGGCAACCCTAAGCACCCCTCCAATGCCTGTAGGTTCTTTTCTACTCCGGGCGGGGACCTATAGAGCTGCGGGGCAGGCTGCCACTTCACTGTGTGTTATTGCCATCCTTCTGGGTGTTCAATGACATGCACGAGGGTAGGGCTGATTCAGGGCTCATCTTTGAGCTGCCTGCCGTCACCGACCTTGCTCTACGAGCGACGAAGGTGACCGCACGCTCCCTGAGTCAGGTGATGTCCACATGCGTGGTCAGACATTTCTGGCCTAACCTGGTTGATGTGCGCGAGGCTGAGTGAACCAGTTTCCTCAACTTCCCCATATCCCAGGCTGGCCTCTTCGGCGGCGCGGTCGAGAACTCTGCCCAACAGTTCTCGGCCGCCCAGAAGTGGACTGTGGCTTTTTGTCTGACCCTGCGGCTTCTGCTGCCAATCAGCTGCCGGCTCAGACGCCTCAGTCCGCTTGCTGCCGAATGCGCCCTCCTGCGACTTCCGCCCCCTCCCGCCCGGCCCCAGCAGCACCGGGCCGGGCCGTGGAGGTGGTCGCAGGGAGGTGCCCCTGCCCGTACCAGCCCCGCAGCCCTGCTGTACGCCAGGCTATGCGGCGCTCCCGTTACGGGCAGCTCAGATATGGCTTGCAGTTCTTCAGGGAGTGGTTGCAGGCCCACTCCTTCCCCCGGTGGAGGGCTGGGGGAGAATCTTTTCTCCAAAGAGCTGCATCCCATCTCTGAGCACACAGAGCCGGACGGCAGTGCGCGACGCCCCCGAGCCTCGCCACTCTCGTTCCCCTCTGTCTCTGAGGGTGCGGATGACAATGCGTGCTGTCTCCGGACCACACCACTCTCGCCCCCCTCTATCGCCAGACCCCTGGCAGAGTAGACCCCCTTGGAACGCTGGTCCTTCCCTGGTCTCCTCTGTCAGGGCGCGGAGTATGACCGTGCACACGCTCAGGGCCGCTATGCCACCCTCGACTGGGCCGGTCACTCCGCTTCGCTGCCCCTCCGCAGGGACGCCTGTGGCTCAGATGATTCCACTGGATCAGTTTTTGGGGGCTTGTTTAGAGCTCCCCAGTCTGTCCCGCTGGGTCGCCCGAACTATCAGGCTCGGCTATGCGATTCAGTTCGCACTGTCTCCTCCACGCTTCAGGGGAGTCCGCTTACGGTGGTCGGTGGCAATGCCCTGATCATGAGAGCGGAGGTTGCCACCCTGCTGGCGAAGGGTGCAATCGAGACTGTCCCTCCAGCCGAGATGAGGTCAGGGTTCTACAGCCCCTACTTCATTGTCCCCAAGAAAACCGGTGGGTTACGGCCGATCCTGGACCTGCGCGTCCTGAACCGCACCCTTCACAGGCTGCCGTTCAAGATGCTTACGGCCAAATGCATTTTCGAATGTGTTCGGCCCCAGGATTGGTTTGCAGCGACAGACCTGAAGGACGCCTACTTTCATGTCTCCATTTTACCTCGACACAGACCGTTTCTTCAGTTTGCTTTCGAGGAGCAGGCATACCAGTACGCGGTTCTCCCATTCGGGCTGGCTCTGTCACAGAGAACTAGTGCTCCGGCACCTAGCCCGTCTGGGCCTTCGGGTCAACTGGGAGAAGAGCAAACTTTGCCCCGTGCAGAGGATCTCTTTTCTCGGTATGGAGATAGACTCGGTCGCCATGTCCGCGCAGCTTACGAGCGAGCGAGCGCGCACACTCACTGCTGACTTGTCTTCGACAGTTCGAGGGCAAGAGTGCGGTCCCACTGAAATTATTTCAGAGGCTCCTGGGGCATATGGCATCTGCAGCCGCGGCAACGCCACTCGGATTGCTTCATATGAGACCGCTTCAGCTGTGGCTTCGCGATCGAGTCCCGAGGTGGGCATGGCATCATGGCACGCTCTGAGTCCCAGTGACTCAGACCTGTCGTCAGACCTTCACCCCGTGGCGGAACCTCAGCTTTCTACGGGCCGGAGTTCCCCTAGAATGAGTTTCCAGGCATGTTGTTGTCTCCACAGATGCCTCTGCCACGGGCTGGGGCGCCATGTGCAATGGACATGCAGCCGCGGGCTCCTGGACAGGACCCCAGCGCCTCATGCATGTCAATTGCCTCGAGTTGATGGCAGTACGCCTTGCCCTGCACCGCTTCCATGCGTTGCTCCAGGGTCAACACATACTAGTCCGTTCAGACATTACCGCGACAGTAGCGTACATTAACCGTCAGGCTGGTCTACGCTCTCGCCGTATGTCGCAACTCGCACGCCACCTCCTCTTATGGAGTCAGAAGCACCTGAGGTCCCTTCGTGCTATTTACATTCCAGGAGAGCGGAACCTTGCAGCCGACGAGCTGTCACGGCTCCGGCCAATCTCTGGTGAATGGCGACTCCATCCCCAGTCGGTCCAGCTGATATGGGACCAGTTCGGGGACGCACGGATAGATCTGTTTGCCTCCCACGACTCATCCCATTGCGCCCTGTATTACTCCCTGTCCGAGGGCACGCTCGGCACGGACGCAATGGCGCACAGCTGGGCGCGGGGCCTACGCAAGTATGCGTTTCCCCCAGTGAGCCTTCTCACATGGACTCTGTGCAAGATCAAGGAGGACGAGGAGCAGGTCATTTTGGTCACCCCATATTGGCCCACCAAGACCTGGTTATCCGAACTGTTACTCCTCGCGACAGCACCTCCTTGGCCAATTCCTCTGAGGAAGGACCTCCTTTCTCAGAGACGGGGCACCCTATGGCACCTGCGGTGGCGGCTACCATCACTTCCGCTAGAGCGTTGTCCACAAGACACGTCTACGCGTTGAAGTGGAACCTCTTCGTCAACTGGTGCTCTTCTCGCCGAGAAGACCCCAGGAGATGCTCGATCAGTGTCGTGCTTTCCTTCCTGCAAGACGGGTTGGAGTGAAGGCTGTCTCCCTCCAGCCTGAAGGTGTATGTGGGCGCTATCGCCGCTTATCACGATGCAGTTGAAGGTAAGTCTCTGGGATGGCACGACCTGATCATCAGGTTCCTGAGAGGAGCGAGGAGACTGAATCCTCCTCGCCCTCCTCTCGTACCCTCTTGGGACCTCTCAGTGGTCTTAAATGCCCTGCAGAGGGCTCCCTTTGAGCCTCTGCAATCAGTTGAGATTAAATTCCTGTCAATGAAGACAGCGCTCCTGGTTGCACTGGCCTCCATCAAGAGGGTGGGGGACCTGCACGCATTCTCCGTTGACGAAGCGTGCCTGGAATTCGGGCCGGCCTACTCTCACGTGATCCTGAGACCCCGGCCTGGATATGTGCCCAAGGTTCCTACCACTCCCTTCTGGGACCAGGTGGTGAACCTGCAAGTGCTGCCCCTGGAGGAGGCAGACCCAGCCTTGGCACTGCTCTGTCCAGTACGCGCCCTCCGTGCTTACGTAGACAGAACGCAGTGTTTCAGGACCTCAGACCAGCTCTTTGTCTGTTATGGTGGGAGCCAGAAGGGAAGGGCTCTCTCGAAGCAGAGGTTGTCTCACTGGATAGTGGACACCATTGCTTTGGCTTACCAACAGCAAGGTCGACCGTGCCCCCTTGATGTGACAGCGCACTCCACCCGGAGTTTGGCTTCCTCTTGGGCTCTAGCGCATGGCGCCTCGCTGGCAAACATCTGCAGAGCTGCAGGCTGGGCGACAAACGGAAACGTGACCAGACAAATGGACACTCAAAAGACTTCAAATTAAATACAAAGGAAATCAGGGAAATAATGACAAACACATGCGATGATTAATGAATCTCCAATGTAACTAATAAGTGGCGAGAAACTAAACAAAGGAACAGGTGACTGAAAATAACAAACCGAAAGTCTATGGAAATGAAACTGAGAACAAAATAACAGAATGTTTGTGACACTTATACATGGTTTTTAATTAGATATATTCACCAAATGTTTTTTTATTTGTTTTTATATATATTTTTAAAATAAATATTTAAACATTATTATTATTATGGTTTTGTTTAACAGAATATCCACCATATATTGGAGATGTGCTGATGGGACAATTTTTCATATATCTGTATTATCTAATCCAGGGATGCCCAAATCTATTTTTGGAGGGCCACTGTTTTTGCGTATTTTAGCTCCAACTTGCTTCTAAAGACCTGGGCTTTCACCCGCTATACCCGCATTCACTATTCCCTACAAAAGTCCACTAATATAGTTCACTTGAGGGAGTGAATGAAAATGAGTGAATTCGGAAACTGTGCCGGAAGCCAGGGCTGCCGCTTTTGCAGAGTTTGTACTTGAAAATGGATGGATGATTCAGCTGCGGGCGCCATCTTCTGGTCAGATGCGGAGATTTACTCGACGTGCGACTCTCACAGTGCACTATGGGTATTCTCTAGCCGTTGTGCGTACATCGGTTGTACATTCGTGCATAGGTGCATTGTGGGATTGAATGAGTGCCCTTGATAATGTCCACTATGGTTTTGTACACCACTACAAATTACTGTCCCGTTCGAATAGTGCCCTATTGAAGGATATAGGGGGTGATTTTGGAGCCCTTGATTACCTGGTTCAGATCTGAACTCAGTTGGCCTCCCAGATTGTACACTCATGATCTATGCAAATAACAAAATATGCATTAAAGTGAGGATGAAAATGAATATATCGCCAGCCATTATTTAGACACAACAAATCCTCGCCAGGAATCACTGCAGCGCCTCCCATGGGAAAACAACTAACTGCGTACATTTTTTCCTGTTATTTGCTACGATTAATTGGCAAAATATATTCCTTCATAGTGTCTTGCAGTGGCTCCAGTGTAACAGCTAGTTTGGGTAGGTTGTTTTAGTGTATGAGAAGGTGGTAGCTCTTCTATGATTGATCACGGGGCTCTTTGTCGATGCCACAGCGCATTGACAGCTCACATTTCATATGAAAGGACAGTATTCCCATTTCAGAGTGATAATAGATGGCTAGGAGATGACTGTATTGTGCACCTAAGCTTAATACTTTTTCTTTGATAACAAACTGCGTCGTTTGTCAGTAATCTGTCATTAGAGCAGACCGGGGCTAATGGACTTGGAGAGGGTTGGACTGCAGAGCACACAGGCCTCTCACCACAAATAACCTCATTAATCGTTGACCCTCGATTTATACCGGAGCTGGCAGGGGACTTTAAAGCTTCTCTAGGAGACTCCACGGTTGTCCTTCATTCAACTGTGTCATTAGGCAAACTCCTGGTTTCTAATCGGTATCCAGTGATGCACATTATCTGTTTGCCACTTTACTGTTTGTGTGTAGGTGTGGCAGTGTGTGGGAGTGTGGATGCTGCTGTGTAGGTGTGACTCTTTAGGTAACTATAGTAACCATATGGGCATGCTGGCTCCATTGACTTGTGACATCATTCTTAAAACAGAAGATGCTGATATAAATGCCACAAAATGACATTAGTTTTTTGTTCAGCATTGAGTTTGAATGACAAAAAAGCTCTTATATATATATATAAAAAAAGATACACACATATATATATATATATATATATATTCGTCGGTGTGACCTTTTATCTTCACCTTTAACCCTATGAGTATTAAGGTAGGGTAAGGATAGTCAAATCTAGACTAATCCAAAGTATTCACCCACCAGCAGGTTGTAGTTCTTCAGGAGTGACGTAGAAGACTCCCTTGTGGTTGTTCTTTTTTGAGGCTTAGTTTGTAGTAAGTAAGTAAAGTCTCATGGAAGACAATAGTAACGATTAAAACGCTTATTTTTTTATTACAATGCAAAGCAGTTAATGCAAATAAAATAAAATAAAACTTAAATCAGCTTAAGCTAAAAAGCTCTATAGCCTTTGGCTTTAACCAGCAATATTGGAGATGCTGTTAATCGCCCCTCGTTAGGGTATCAGGTGTCTTTCACGCCTCTGAGGGGCGCTTCACTCCTCAGGCTTTTATATTTCTTTTTGGGAATTCCAAATCCATTTCTTCCATCACCTTCCATCACTGCCGCTGTTGTCGTTTTCTAGCGCTTCTCCCCTTCTTCACTGTAGCCTTCATTACTTTCACCTCTGCTTGTGGTTTTAACTCTTTCTCTTCTTCACCCCCGTGTGCCTCCTGTGCCGCGTCACCTCCTGGGTGGTTTCTACCGCGACCACATAACTATGTCTTGGTCTCGAGCTACTTCCTCTATTTATATTACTCAACTTCTGTAAAAGGTCTACCTTTATAGATTCAAGAGGAGTCAGGTAGGGATATAATATTCTCTTTTATGATTATATTATCTCAGGGTCTACTCTGATCACTACAATGCCCCCTAGGCCTACGGTTCAGATAACAACCAAGCCTGCCTGGGTGGGGTGGGTTCACCTTCCATTCAGTGCACCACAGCTGGGTCTTCGCCCTCAGAGGACAGCTTATGGCTGCTCATGCACTCCCACGGCTCACACTATTTCGACTAGTTGGCAACCTTGACTGACTTTGTGAAATCCGCCGGGATATCGCTATACAAATTTATCTTTTTCAAACAGTAATTTCATGATACCCCAAAAGGATTCTTACTCTATACAGCAATAAACAGACTGGAATAATACTATTCAGAGTTTTGAAGGCAGACCTCATTCTTCAATTTATTATTTCTTGCAGAGGCAATAGCTAAATACTCCACTTCTATGCCAGCTAAGCTGGAAGCTCCATGGGCCAGATACATAATTACATTTTAAGGCTTACCCTGTCTTTGTTCAATAAATGCGCTCTCTCTAAAAAAATCAGGTGTCTTCTGAAAATCTGAAATCAGATTTTCCAAGATATGGAAAATCTTTTTA